>CM038145.1:358278770-358878770 GCA_021437245.1 Aegilops speltoides
TGTATCGCCCACAACTCACTTGTGTTCTACTCGTGCATATGACATCCACGCATAAAACCTGGCTCGGATGCCACTGTTGGGGAACATAGTAATTTCAAAAATTTTCCTACGCACACGCAAGATCATGGTGGTGGCATAGCAACAAGAGGGGAGAGTGTTGTCCATGTACCCTCGTAGAACGTAAGCGGAAGCGTTATGACAACGCGGTTGATGTAGTCGTACGTCTTCACGATCCGACCGATCCAAGCACCGAACGTACGGCACCTCCGAGTTCAGCACACGTTCAGCTTGATGATGATCCCCGGGCTCCGATCCAGCAAAGCTTCGGGGATGAGTTCCGTCAGCACGACGGCGTGGTGATGACAATGATGTTCTACCGGCGCAGGGCTTCGCCTAAACTCCGCGACGATATGACCGAGGTGGAATATGGTGGAGGGTGGCACCGCACACGGATAAGGAATGATCCGTAGATCAACTTGTGTGTTCTAGGGTGCCCCCCGCCCCCGTATATAAAGGCGCAAGGGGGGAGGCCGTCCGGCCCTAGAGGGCGCGCCAGGAGGAGGAGTCCTCCTCCTAGTAGGAGTAGGACTCCCCTCTTTCCTACTCCTACTAGGAGGGGGAAATGAAGGGGGAGAGGGAGAAGGAAAGGGGGCGCCTCCTAGTCCATTCGGACCAGAGGGAGGGGCGCGGCCCACCAGCCGCCCTCTCTCTCTCCACTAAGGCCCATGAGGCCCATTACTTCTTCCGGGGGGTTCGGTAACCCTCTAGCACTCTAGTTTTCTCCGAAATCACCCGGAACACTTCCGGTGTCCGAATATAGCCGTCCAATATATCGATCCTTATGTCTCGACCATTTCGAGACTCCTCGTCATGTCCGTGATCACATCCGGGACTCCGAACAAACTTCGGTACATCAAAACTTGTAAACTCATAATAAAACTATCATCGTAACGTTAAGCGTGCGGACCCTACGGGTTCGAGAACTATGTAGACATGACCTAGAACTATTCTCGGTCAATAACCAATAGCGGAACACGGATGCCCATATTGGTTCCTACATATTCTACGAAGATCTTTATCGGTCAAACCGCATAACAACATACGTTGTTCCTTTGTCATCGGTATGTTACTTGCCCGAGATTCGATCGTCGGTATCCAATACCTAGTTCAATCTCGTTACGCAAGTCTCTTTACTCGTTAGGTAATGCATCATCCCGTAACCAACTCATTGGTCACATTGCTTGCAAGGCTTATAGTGATGTGCATTACCGAGAGGGCCTCGAGATACCTCTCCGACAATCGGAGTGACAAAACCTAATCTCAAATATGCCAACTGAACATGTACCTTCGGAGACACCTGTAGTACTCCTTTATAATCACCCGATTACGTTGTGACGTTTGGTAGTACCAAAGTGTTCCTCCGAAGAAACAGGAGTTGCATAATCTCATAGTTACAGAACATGTATAAGTCATGAAGAAAGCAATAGCAATATACTAAACGATCAAGTGCTAGGCTAACGGAATGGGTCATGTCAATCACATCATTCTCCTAATGATGTGATCCCATTAATCAAATGACAACACATGTCTATGGTTAGGAAACATAACCATCTTTGATTAATAAGCTAGTCTAGTTGTAACGCCCCGGATCCGATGCGCCAGGTGTCCGTCAGTTATTCGCCTTCGTTGCCATGTCATTTGCTTGCGTGTTGCATTTGCCATGTCATCATATGCATTTCATATCATGTCATCATGTGCATTGCATTCGCATACGTGTTCGTCTCATGCATCCGAGCTTTTTCCCCGTTGTTCGTTTTGCAATCCGGTGCTCCTATGTCCTCCGGCGTCCCCTTCTTCTCTCCTGTTGTGAGCGGGTGTTAAATGTTCTCGGAATGGGTTGGAACTTGGTGTGCGGTCTTATTATAGTGTAGACAGGCCGCCTGCCAAATTTCGTCGCATTCGGAGTTCGTTTGACTGCCCAACCGTTAAATATATAACCGCGATATAGTCAGTATATTCGTCGGGTGTTTTCGGTCTCCGAAAACCGTTGCTGGGCTGCCTTCTCTTCTCTCCTCTCAGCCTAACTCTTCAACACAGCCCACCACAGCCCACCTAGTTCCCCTCTGTCCGGAGCCGCTCGATCGAGATCCGAGGGTCCGAAAAAGCCCCCTAAACCCACCAAACCCTAGCCTTTGTCTATATATAGACCCCCTCATGCCATTTTTGGCCTTTCTCCTCCCTTCTCCTCGAAATCCGTGCCCAGCCAGCACCCCGCCGCCACTTATCGCGCCCCCATCGTCCAACCCCGCCGCCCGGCCGCCTTGACCAACCAACCAGCGCCGCCACGTCGCCTACCGCTTCCCCATTTCGCCATGCCCTCGAGGCCCATCGTGGGCCCGCCGGCCCGAGCCGCCCATGACCGCAGTTCCCAGCGCCATGAGCGCCCGAGCCAGGCTCGCCCCGCGCGCCCTCGCTCCACGCCCGACCTCCCTGCCGCGCCGCCGCGTCGCGCGCCGTGGACAAGCGCCGCTTCTTCACGGAGAGCTTGAAGAGCGGTCGCGGCCCCGCCCGCGAACTCCTTCTTCCTCCGTCGGCTCTCGCCTCACTCGCTCGCTCTCTGTTGCCCCAGGGAACCACGCCAGCGCCACGGAGCTTGCTCGCCACCGGCGTCGAGCTCGCCGCCCACCTCCTCCTGTTGCCGGAACGGACGGATCCGGTGGATCCGTCCAGATCCGCGGCTTTCCGCAGGTCCCGACTCACCGCGCCGCCCCAAGCCTCGCCGGAGTGCTGTCGCCGCCACCCTGGTCGGGGATCGAGCGGAGGAGCCGCTCGATCCGGCGCCCGCTGACCAGCGTGTGGGCCAGCGCCTCCCCAGGCCCAGCGCCTCGACGGCCTTCTCCCCACCGACTGGGCCTAGCCCATGGGTGAGCAGACCCCCATGCGCCCCTCCTCTTGTGTTTTTTTACCTATCGGGCTAGCCAGTTTTGGCCCATAGTGTTTTTTTCCCTGGACAGATTTGTCTATTTATCCAGTGAATTACAGATTTACAGAAAAGTCCCTAGAGTTCATGCATTTAATAACTCATGATCTGTGCATCATATGTAGAAACTTTAAACATGTAAAATGCTTTAAATTGTATCTAGTTTAATAATTTGCCACTTTCATCCATGTTTGAAATGTTTAAAATGCTGTTTGTTTAAATTTTCTCAAATGTCATGCTAAAATGATTTATTTCATAACTAAATAACCGTAGCTCGGTTTTAAACAAACTTTATATGTATTTGGGGTGGAAAAATGCCTAGTTTAACACGGTCCACTTTATTTTCCTGTTTAACAACATTAAAATTGTGTTTAGGGCAGAACAGTACCAAATTCGAATATTGCTCATGAGGATTTTCCGGAATTGTTGTTTGTTGTTCCGGCCTCATTTAAACTTGCCTAGATAGGTAGTTTTATTATGCTTCACCCCTTGACATGTTTAACAACATTTAACATTGTTGTGTACCTAAACGAGAGCGAACTAAATAACTCGGATGTGGTGTTTCGTCAATATGCAACTCATTGCATATTGAGCTCCACTTAACTTGTAGTATTGTGTGTTGCACTTTGCCATGCCATGCCTCATTAAACCGGACATGCATCATACTTGATTGTGCATCATGCCATATTTATGCTTGTGTGTTTACCATGTTGTTTGTTTCTTTCCGGTGTTGCTTCTTAGTTCCGGTAAAGTTGCGATTGTGAGGATTCGTTCGACTGCGTCCGTTTGTCTTCTTCATGGACTCGTTCTTCTTCCTAGCGGGATTTCAGGCAAGATGACCGCTACCCTGGATCTCACTACTATCATTGCTATGCTAGTTGCTTCATTCTATCGCTATGCTGCCCTACCTATTACCTGTTTATCAAGCCATCCCATATTGCCATGAACCTCTATCCTTTGACACCATTCCTAGCAAACCGTTGTTTGGCTATGTTACCGCTTTTGCTCATCCCTTCTTATAGCGTTGCTAGCTGCAGGTGAAGTTGAAGATTTCTCCATGGTGGACAGGGTTTTGTTGGGATACCACAATATCTCTTGTATTATTAATGCATCTATATACTTGGTAAAGGGTGGAAGGCTCGGCCTTATGCCTGGTGTTTTGTTCCACTCTTGCTGCCCTAGTTTCCGTCATACCGGTGTTATGTTCCCGGATTTTGCGTTCCTAACGCGGTCGGGTGATTTATGGGACCCCCCTGACAGTTCGCTTTGAATAAAACTTGTCCAGCGAGGCCCAACATTGACTTTTACCATTTGCCTCACCACCACCTATATTTCCCTTGGGAGTAATTAACCCAAGGGTCATCTTTATTATAGCCCCCCCGGGCCAGTGCTTGTCTAAGCGTTGGTCCAAACTAGAGCACCGTGCGGGACCATCCCTTGGCAACTTGGGTTACGTCGGTACCTGTACGCTTCGCTTATCCGGTGTTGCCCTGAGAACGAGATATGTGCAGCTCCTATCGGGATTGTCGGCGCATCGGGCGGTCTTGCTGGTCTTGTTTTACCGTTGTTGAAATGTCTTGATGTACCAGGATTCCGAGACTGATCGGGTCTTCCTGGGTGAAGGTCTATTCCTTCGATGATCGCGAGAGCTTGTCATGGGCTGTTGGGACACCCTGCAGGTTTAAACTTTCGAGAGCCGTGCCGCGGTTATGTGGCGATGGGAATTTGTTAATGTCAGGTTGTAGATAACTTGACACCAGATCCGAATTAAAACGCATCAACCGCGTGTGTAGCCGTGATGGTCTCTTCTCGGCGGAGTCCGGGAAGTGAACACGGTTTCTGGGTTAGGTTTGACGTAAGTAGGTGTTCAGGATCACCTCTTGATCATTGCTAGTTGACGACCATTCCTTTGTTTCTCTTCTCGCTCTCATTTGCGTATGTTAGCCACCATATCATGCTTAGCCGCTGCTGCAACCTCACCACTTTACCCCTTCCTTTCCCATTAAGCTTTGCTAGTCTTGATACCCATGGTAATGGGATTGCTGAGTCCTCGTGGCTCACCGGATACTTCCAAAACCAGTTTGCGGTGCCTATGTTACCAAGCGGTGATTTAATCAAGCTCAAGGAGGAGCTCGATGAAGATCTTGCCCTTTGTGTTGTTTCGTTCTAGTTGATCAGTAGTGGAGCCCAGTTGGGGTCGATCGGGGACCTTTGTCGCATTTGGGGTTCTTCTTTCATTTTGGTTCCGTAGTCGGACCTTGATTGTATCTGGATGATGTAATGCTTTATTCATGTAATTGTGTGAAGTGGCGATTGTAAGCCAACTATGTATCTCTTTCCCTTATGTATTACATGGGTTGTGTGAAGATTACCTCACTTGCGACATTGCTCTCATTGCGGTTATGCCTCTAAGTCGTGCTTCGACACGTGGGAGATATAGCCGCATCGAGGGCGTTTCAAGTTGGTAATCAGAGCCTTCCCCGACCTTAGGAGCCCCACTGCTTGATCGTTTTTAGCGGCCGAGTTGTGTCTAGAATTTTTTTTTGAGTCATTTAGGATTATATATATCGGAGAGTTAGGAATTCTTTTTACTCCTCAGTCCCTTCATCGCTCTGGTGAGGTCTCCTGACGTAGAGTTTTGACTCTTCTCTTCTCAAATTTCACTAAATTTTTTTAGGATCACGCGAGTATCTTGGAATCGTTCCGATGGTTTTATGATGAGAACATTGTCTTGGTGCCTCCTGTCAGGGGTTTAGTGGAAGTGTCCCGGGGAGTTGAGCTCTGAGGTGTTGTCGTCATAATTTTATCGTTGCAGTTCGGAATACCGAGTTTAGTACGCCGACATCGAAAATCTCTTTTATGCGCTTGTTGGTGAGATAACCCCGCTAACCCGAGATCGAGGTGAGTACGGAAGTATTGCCATGACTCGTATAACGGATGCTTTTCGAAGGTTGAGGTACACGATTTCCGAAGGTTTCATGGCTATGTGTTGACGGATGGATACAGCTTGGATGTTGGTATTGTTAGTTTGGGTGAGATATATTGCTTCCCCTGTATCCCCAACACCAGATTGCATAACCAGAAAGTTTCGGGAGTTTATAGGTGGGAATTCAAGTAGCTCCTAGAATATCTTTCCGTCAGATGCATGATATGGGATTGGGTAAATCTCTATCATATGTCTGTTTCCGGCTTATTCTCCAAGCCAATCCTTTGTTTTGTGTTATTTGTGGTATTCGAGTTGCTTCGATGTCAAATGTTGAATCCATACCTTTCCTAAATGGTGTTCTCATATTGCTATGTGAATACTAATCGTTTTGATCATTGATTTTGTCATGTCAACTCCTTTCCAACCGGTGTGCTTCTCTTCAAGTGGATCCCATCATTTTTCCCATCCGCAAGATCAAATCTAAGTGTTCTCAATGGTGTTTGTTTCATCCGTCCCAAGTTGCCTTTGTTTTCCCGCCCTCCCACCCTTTTTCTTCAAGGACACAGATTTCTTAATCAAGTATCCATTTATTCATGTGAAGTCTCTTCATTCTTTTCAATCAATGTTCTTATCCGGTGATTTCCCATGAAGATGCTCAACAGTTTCAAGTTCATCATCCTTCATTGTTGTTTCTTCTTCGGTGGATCCAATTCAAGATTTCAGTGTTGATCATATTCCTTTCCTCGTGTCAAATGCTTTCCCATGCCGGTGCGTCTCATAATCGTTCACCTCTCTCTATTCGTATCCGGAGTGCTAAAGATATCTCAGAAGAATCATGTTTCCATTCTTAATCCGTTCAAGTTATTTTGAGGCTCTTATCTCATTCAAGCCATTTAATTCAACCGGTGCAACCTCTCTTTAAAATTGTTCAACGGTGTTTTCTTGTGAGTGGGCCCTAACCCACAGGTCTTTTCCCAGGATCTTACCTGACTCTTCTAATTCTCCTGGAGTTATTCTCAATCCTTTTCGAAGTGTGACGTAAGAATGGATTTCATCAGTCACATGCTTTTCCAAGATCTCTTTAAAATCATTTCATTGTTGGCTCAACCTTTTCGGTTTTCATTCTCCCGGAGTATCTAAGTAATTTTGGTGGTGTTTCTCGTCGTCATTTGAAGACCGAAGAAGAGTTTCTCTTTAATCTTGCTCTATTCTCTTCAAGATTCATGGTGCTAGCTTGTTGCCATCCTCTCATAATTGTTTTCGATTGTGAGAATCTTTTCACCCATCCGGAGCATTTTAGGAGTCTTTTCAGTTTCATTCTTTGAAGCCCATCATCTCAGTATTATTCATTCAAGCTTTTAGCTCTCGTTCTCCAAATCATACCGGTGCATCATTCAAGTATTCTCTAATCAGCTAGTGATCTATTCGTTCATTTGTATTTAAATTCCCTCAAGTATCTTCATTCGTTTTCCAATTCTTCCCGGTGAATTGTGCCTTTGCTATGTTCATTTTCAATTCTTACGGTGGTTCGTTCAAGATTTCACTTCCTTCGTTGTCATATCAAATATTCGTTCTTTCCAAATCCCACCGGTGGTCCCATTAATAACTTCTTCAAGTTGGCACTATATCTCTTTTCAATCCCTCAAGAAGAATAAGTAGTATGCCAAATCCGTCGTTTGTCATCAATTTAAATTGGTGAAGGATATGCATAACATAATTCTTGTTCTTGTTTACAAGTGATTCATCTTTCTTTCTGGAGTTGGTCATCATATCACATTCTCGGTTCGAGATGCTTCATCTTGTCTTTTCCGGAGTTCCAAGTTTTCCGCATTATCATCGCGAAGCTCATTCTAAATCATTGCAAGGTACACCTTGTGTTTTCAACTTCTCTTTCTTTTCATCATCCTTCTATTACCGGAGTTCTTCATGGAGGCTCAACATGGTGATTCGTCAAGGATTCTTTTCATTCTTCAATTGTTCTTCAAGATTTCTCTTGAAGTTATGATCCCCCAAGCTATACTCTAAATTAAACATGGTGTTCAACACATGTCTTGTTTTGAGGAGTTCAAGCATTCTTCATCTTGCATTCCAAAGTGCAATTCTTTCGACCTCATCTTTTCAGGTGGTGTTATGCCACTCTTGACAATTTCCTTCATGTTTCATGATTCATATTGTTGTCAAGAATGAGGTATTTTAAATCCATCAGTCTCTTCATTGGAGTTATCTTGGGTTAGATTTCACCTAAAAGCCTTCCATTGGGAATGTTGCTATTTGTGGTGCTTGCCAATGATCCAAGTTATCTCTTTATCATCTTGGTGGAAGAAGTTTTTCATCTCTTTGGTGCTCTCAATCAGACCAATGGTTTCCATTAGTGACCGGTTGTCACCTAATGATTTTGAGATGTTTGCCATAAGCCCACAACAAGCTTGTGCTTCTAGTTGTTGATTTTCCAACAACTCCGTTCGATTCTTCTTTGCAAGGATGCTTTCCAAATTCAATTGTGTTAGAAGTTGGCATTTTCTTCTCCATTCTTTTATTCCAATGATTTATCTTCTATTCTTTCTTCCGAAGACATTGTGATGTTGCTCTCTTCACTCATCATCTCGAATTGTGAGGATCGTGTTCTTTTCATGCTTATCCATTTATCCAGAGTGTTGTGTCATCTCTTCAAGTTCTTTTCATCTTATCAAGTGTTCCTTCTTCTTTCAGTCAGAGTGTTGCCCAAATTATACCAATCTTATCCCTTCTCTATCTAGTTTTAACCAGAGTGGTTTAAATATCTATCTTATCACTAAACCTCTTGGTTCTCGTTGTATCCCTTGATCCTCTTTTCTAACGGAGTGTTTTCAACTTTGCTCATCTTCGTTATTTTTTCTTCCTTTCATTTTGCTCAACCTCTCAAGGTTCATGGTTTTCACTCGTTTGTCGAAGAAGCAACTTAGTTTACCTCTTATCTTCCTCTTCCTTTTCCCTCCGGTGCCATCCTAGATCTCGGGACGAGATCCTCTCGTAGTGGTGGAGTGTTGTAACGCCCCGGATCCGATGCGCCAGGTGTCCGTCAGTTATTCACCTTCGTTGCCATGTCATTTGCTTGCGTGTTGCATTTGCCATGTCATCATATGCATTTCATATCATGTCATCATGTGCATTGCATTCGTGATACGTGTTAAATCTCATGCATCCGAGCTTTTTCCCCGTTGTTCGTTTTGCAATCCGGCGCTCCTATGTCCTTCGGCGTCCCCTTCTTCTCTCCTGTTGTGAGCGGGTGTTAAATGTTCTCGGAATGGGTTGGAACTTGGTGTGCGGTCTTATTATAGTGTAGACAGGCCGCTTGCCAAATTTCGTCGCATTCGGAGTTCGTTTGACTGCCCAACCGTTAAATATATAACCGCGATATAGTCGGTATATTGTTCGGGTGTTTTCGGTCTCTGAAAACCGTTGCTGGGCTGCCTTCTCTTCTCTCCTCTCATCCTAACTCTTCAACATAGCCCACCGCAGCCCACCTAGTTCCCCCTCTGTTGGGGATATTACCACTAGGTACAAACCGGCCAAGTTTGGGCCGGGTTAGCCCTGCTAGTGGTATAGTCATGAAAAGTCCCAAGGCCTGTAGTTGGTTTAGAACTTGTAGCCGTAAACCGGCCTGATGTATAAACTTGTATTGTAAGTTAGGAATAGAGAGAGAGACCGACCGGGATACGAATATGAACCGGTTGGGACTCTGCAAACCGACGGGCGTCACTCGTGTATATAAGGGGACGACCCGGCGGCGGTTCAAGACAGACAACCACAACTCGAGCCTAGGCGAAGCTTGTTTGCTCCCTAGCCATCGAGACTACATCAATTCCATCACAACTAGACGTAGGCTTTTACCTTCATCGAAGGGGCCGAACTAGTATAAAAACCCTCGTGTCTTTGTGTCCGTTTTAACCCCTACAAGTAAACCCGTAGCGATGGCTCCACGACTAAGTCCTTATGCAAGGACATCTGCCGTGACAAATCCACGACAGTTGGCGCCCACCGTGGGGCTATCGCACGATGGTTTGACGATCTTGGAGGGCAAGCTCAAAGGACTCGAAGGCTACGTCGTGGGCTGGATGACCAAGAGTCGTCGTGGCCGGATCTACATCGACAATACCGGATGGGGTCCCGAGGCCGATTCAATCGAGTATGGATACCGGGTCCCCTTCGGCGGCATACACGTCTTCATCGGCAAGATCGGAGGGCCTGAGCCGGACATCTGCACCGACCTCGTCGAGACGGCTCAGCGCGCGCAACCAGCCCGGGCTAAACCGGCTGTGAAGCATGTCTTCGTTGGAGCTACCCATGGAGGGGGGTATGATGCCGGTTTAGAGTACGGTGGCGAGACCGTCGTCTACTCCGGCGATGAATCTTCAGAAGGAGAGACCGAGTCATTGTACCAGTTGCAGGATGGTATGATCAGGGGCTGTTCCGATGGTGACAGTATTCCGGACCCCCCAGGTCAGCTGAATCGGATCGGTGTATTCATGGCCGGTACTCAGGCCGCAAACCTCTCTTCAGCCGCAGCGGCAATACTCTCCGGTTCAGCCGCGGCAGCAGGATCAGGAGGCCCGGTGCGACCGCCGGTTCAAGTTTTGTCAGATCTGTTTGATGCGCTAGCAGCGCTCATGGCGGAGGATAACCCAGCAGATCAGGAGGCTCATAACGCAGAGATTGCAAAGGTGAGAGAGCAGATCACGCAAGCCAAAGCGGATCTAGCGGCAGAGAAGGAGCGCATGGCCGCAGAGCGGGCCGCTTTAGATGCACAAGCTTACAGACTCATGCTTGACCAGAGCGCGTCGCAGGAGGTGTTAAGGCGGAAGTACAGATCGCGCCTGCCGTCCGGGTTTGACCCTAGAAACCTCTTTCAGACACCCGGAGCCGGACCCAGTAACCCGCCCCAGCACAGGGAGGTAAACCGGATTGAGGCACCAGGAGCGGGAGCGACGGTCCAACCACGCCAGATGGAGCCCCCACAGCAGAATACGGTGATTCCTCCGCCGGTACAGACGCCCCCGGGGCATTACTCTAACCCTATGGACAACCTTGTCGCAGCTGCCGCACGATTGGAGGCGATTCCAGTCGAAGGAGATTCCCCACAAGCAGTTGAGACACGCCGGGTTAAGGAGCTTCTCCGGACTGCACTAATCCAGCAGGAGGCGTATTCATACAGCCGCGACCGGATTCACTCTACGCCCCGTCCAAGCCGGAGCTACAGCAGGCGCATGGATGAACCGGCCCTATCGAGTAACGCGCGGGATCGTGAAGCGGCCCGAGGCAATCACCAGATAGGCAGCGCTCGTAATGCTCAGGAGGTGGTGGATCGGGCCCGGGCACGCAGGGAGGCCGAGTTAGCAGCACAAGGTGATGCGGGTCAACACACGCCGGTTCGCCCTACCTCCTTCACCGGGCCCGGAGTCACCTCCGCTTTGGGAGTGCCCTGTTTAACCCCCGCTTTGCGCAATGTGCGTCTGCCTAAGGATTTTAAAGGCCCGCGGAAGGTGCCAAATTACACTGCAGATCTATCCCCTGAGGCGTGGGTTGAGAGTTACGAGATGGCCATGGAGATGCTTGATGTTGATGAAGCGGCGTGTGCAAAATACTTCACCATGATGATGGAGGGCACAGCCCGTACTTGGTTGAAAAGCTTGCCGCCCAACTCTATCAGTTCGTGGGGTCAGTTAAGGGCCCAGTTTATCCAGAATTTTAAGGATACATGTAAGCAGCCCAAGTCCATAGTAGACCTGGCGGCTTGTGTTCAGGAAGAAGGGGAGTCAACAACCCGTTGGGTACGCCGTGTGTCTGAGATCTTGCACTCCTCGGATCGGATCAATGCTGACTCGGCGATCATCACATTGGAAAGCAACTGCCGGTTTGAGCCTCTGAAACTTAAGCTGGGACGTATGAAGCGGTTCTGCAATGATACGGGAACCCTCATGACCGCTTTGGTAAAATATGCCGATTCAGACAGTACCAAGGATCCTGAAGCAGATGATGACGAAGCAGGGAAGGGAAAGAAGAATGGCAACTCCAAGCAGCAGCATTTCAAACCGGCAGGTCATGGAAACGGGGGCAAGCGCAAGGCTGATGATTTCGTAGCCAACACTAATGCGCAGGACAGAGGCCCGCGGCGCAGAGGCAAGGCGAATCGGGGTCCAAATGCTGGTGCAGGCCGTCTGAATTACTTGTTGAATCAGCCTTGTCCCAAACACGGGACGAAAGAAAACCCATCGAATCATCTTTGGAAAGACTGTTCTATTATGCAAGAGTTCAAAAATTCCGATGCTTTCCGATATGACCAGGGATCAGGTGGCGGTTCAGGATCCGGTTTTCATGGGCCGGGCCAGGACGGAGCTTCCGGTTCAGGGCACAACCAGGGCAATTTCAACAACCACAGTAACCAAGGTAGCCAGCAACAGCAGCCGCAGTCAGGTTATCAGAGCCAGCCAAAGCAGTTGAATGGCGGGCAGTATCATGTTTTCACAACCAGTTTGGACAAGCGGGATCGGAAGCTTCACAAACGGGCAGTAAATTCTGTTGAACCGGCTGTGCCACGGTATTTGCGTTGGTCAGAGCAGCCTATCGTATGGAGCAGAGAGGACCATCCCCCCCGGGTTGATAATCCGGGTCAGCTGGCTTTGGTGGTAGACCCCCAAGTTGGGGGCTATAAATTTACTAAGGTGCTTATGGATGGAGGAAGCAGCATCAATATATTGTATTATGACACTTTCCGTCGCATGGGTCTCACAGATAAAGATCTCAGACCGTCCAATACGGTGTTCCATGGTGTAGTGCCGGGCAAATCTGCTTATCCTATTGGTAAGATAGCCTTGGATGTGGCCTTTGGAGATGAGCATGATTCCGGTCCGAAAATCTAACCTTTGAAGTGGTAAAATCCGAGCCCATATCATGCCCTGTTTGGACGGCCGCTTATGCTAAGTTCATGCCACGACCTGTTATATCTACTTGCAACTCAAAATGCCGGGTTACAAAGGAACAATAACGGTGCATGGAAGCCGCCGAGTCGCTTTGGAATGTGAGGAAGGAGATGCAGCTTACGCAGAAGCGGTCTGTGCCACAGAGGAGTTGAAATTCTATAAGGACAATGTTGATCCGGCAGATATGACCCCTCTGAAGAAGCCTACTACGGAGCATGAATCGGATCTGAAATTCAAATCGGCGGCTGAAACCAAGCTTGTTGACTTCGTACCAGGCGATTCGTCCAAGCAGTTCCTTTGTCGGTGCCAACACTGGATCCCAAATAGGAAGAAGGCGCTCATCCAGTTCCTCCGTGAGAACCGGGACATTTTTGCATGGAAGCCTTCTGACATGCCAGGTGTACCGAGGGAACTCGCTGAGCACACACTTAATGTGGATCCTAAGTATAAACCGGTGAAACAGTTCCTCCGCCGGTTTAATGAAGAAAGACGCAAGGCCATTGGAGAAGAAGTAGCCAGGCTTCTGGCAGCTGGTTTTATCATCGAGGTGTTTCATCCAGAGTGGCTCGCTAATCCGGTGCTGGTCCTTAAGAAAAACGGCACTGGCGTATGTGTGTGGACTACAGATCTTAACAAAGCTTGTCCGGCAGATCCTTTTGCTCTCCCCGCATTGATCAGATTATTGATGCCACGGCAGAGATGTGGCGTTTAAGCTTTTTGGACGATACTCGGATATCATCAGATCAAGATGGCGGTCAAGGACCAGGAGAAAACGGCGTTTATAACTCCCTTTGGAGCCTTACGCTATGTATCTATGCCTTTTGGGCTCAAGCGCCCAAGCTACTTATCGGCGGTGTGTATGAATTGCTTGCATACACAGATCGGCCGCAATGTGCATGCCTATGTAGATGACATTGTGGTGAAATCAAGGCGAAGGAGACGCGGTGGGCGATTTGAAGGAGACCTTCGACAACTGCGCATTTATAAGATGATGCTTAATCCGGCCAAGTGTGTTTTTGGTGTTCCGGCTGGCAAGCTATTGGGGTTCCTGGTGTCTAACAGGGGAATCGAAGCCAATCCGGAGAAAATTAAAGCGATCACCTCCTTGGCTAAACCGAAGTGTATCAACGATGTTCAACGCTTGGCGGGCGGATTGCGGCATCGAGCGGTTTATCGGCCGCCTTGAGAGAAGGCTATTCCTTTATACCAGATCTTTGAGGAAGACAGATCATTTAAATGCTCGAGTCCCACGACGAAGCTTCGAGGACCTAAAGCGGCGATTGGCCAACCGCCTGTCCTTGCAGCTCCGATTGACAAGGAACCGCTGTTATTATATGTGGCAGCCAATGCACGAGCGGTAAGCGTAGCCATTGTGGTAGAGCGCAGGAGGCAGAAAGGAATATCCGGTTCAGCGGCGGTTTATTATATCGATGAGGTACTTATTGAGTCCAAAACGAGGTATCCGCATTGGCAGAAGCTAGTCTATGGTGTTTTTATGGCCAGCCGGAAGCTGAAACAGTATTTCCAAGGGCATCCTATTACAGTGGTTAGTTCAGCTCCTTTGGGTGATATCATACAAAACCGGGAGGCGACTGGCCGGATTGCAAAATGGGCCATCGAGCTTGGGCCACATGGGCTCAAGTACACACCACGCACAGCAGTGAAGTCACAAGCACTTGTTGACTTCATTAATGATTGGACGGAGTTACAAGCGCCAGAGGAGAAGCCGGATCATACATAGTGGACTATCCACTTCGATGGATCCAGGCAGTTGGAAGGCTCGGGGGCTGGAGTCGTGTTAACTTCCCCTCGAGGTGATAAGTTTTGTTACGTTCTCCGTCTAATGTTCCCTTGTACTAATAATGCAGCTGAGTATGAAGCCTTGCTCCATGGTCTCCGGATGGCTAAGGAGATGAACTTAAGCCGGGTTAAGTGCTTTGGTGACTCGGACCTGGTGGCACAGCAAGTATCTGGCACTTGGGACTCTAAGGACCCCCTCATGGCTGCATATCGACGAGAGGTGGATAATATTGCAGGGTGCTTCAAGGGATATCAAGTAGATCATGTGGATCGCCGGAAGAACGAAGCGGCAGATGCTTTAAGCTGTCTGGGTTCTCAGCGTAAACCGGTTCCCCCTAATGTCTTCCTCGACATCTTGCACAACCCGTCGGTTCAGCTCCCTGGTGAAGCGGATTTGGCAATTCCTGACCCGGAGGCCCAGTTGGTGGCAGCATTACATGCTATTCCGGATTGGACGGTGCCTTATCTTGCATATATGACTCGAGGAGAATTGCCGACGATGAGGTTACGGCGGCAGGTAATCCGCGCCCAAGTCCATAGCGATTATTAATGGTGAGTTGCATCTTCGCGGCGTTTGAGGCGTTTAACGCTGTGTTTCCCCGAGGAAGGTGGCGAAATTTACGAGAAATCCATGAAGGGATTGCGGGCATCATGCCGGTTCAAAGTCCCTGGTGGCAAAGGCATTCCGTCATGGATTCTACTGGTTAACTGCTCATGCTGATGCGGAGGACTTGGTCAAACACTGCGATGGGTGTCAGAAGTTCTCCAGGCGTGCCCATATACCGGCACAGGAGTTGAGGATGATCCCAATAACGTGGCCGTTTGCGACATGGGGGCTGGATATGGTCGGGCCTTTTAAGAGATCCAAAGATAAGAAGACCCACCTGTTAGTGGCAGTGGACAAGTTCACCAAGTGGGTTGAAGCGGAGCCTGTCAGTAAGTGTGATGCGGCAACAAAGAAGACAGTTCATCAAAAGGTGATTTTCGGTTTGGCTTTCCACACAAGATCATCACGCGACAATGGCACCAATCTGTCCAAGGGAGCTATGAAGGAATTTTGTGAACGCGAGCATATCCGGCTTGATGTATCATCAGTGGCGCACCCCCAGTCCAACGGGCAGGCAGAGCGTGCTAATCAGGAAATCTTGCGAGGCATCAAACCACGACTTCGGTCCCGTTACGAGAGAACACCGTGGTGCTGGGTTGAAGAGCTCCCATCGGTGCTATGGAGTATCAATACTACGCCAAACGGCCCATCGGCTACACGCCTTTCTTCATGGTTTATGGAGCGGAAGTAGTTCTCCCAAAGTGATATCCGCACGATTCGCCTGTAGCGGCTTATGTTGAAGCGACAATGAAGCGGCGCGACAGACGCTTTGGACCCTCTTGGATGAGGAGCGTGATATGGCAGCCGCTCGGTCGGCGATTTACCAAAGAAGATCTTCGTCGTTATCACAGCCGCCGGGTTAGAACCAGAGCCTTTCAGGAAGGAGATTTGGTGCTTCGTCTCATCCAAGACCAGACAGATATGCACAAGCTATCCCCACCTTGGGAAGGGCCCTTTGTGGTCAGCAAGAATCTGCACAACGGTTCCTATTATCTAGTTGATATTCGAGAGCATAAGGACTCACGTACATCAGAGGAGGAGACCAACAGGCCGTGGAATATAGCTCATCTTCGACCTTACTACACATGAGTCATCGACTCAGTTTATGTACATAGCATAACAATGTATATATTATCTTTGATATAATAAAAATCAGGGCCTCAGTCAAAGCGGGGTCTCTGTCTCTTTTCATGCGTGGTTACATGGAGTGTTTACATTTTAAAAGCGGCCTCCGTTTACCCTTGATAATTATATTTATCACTTGGGGGCTTGGTCGATCCAACCAATGCCACACCTCTTGATAGGCGAAAGCCACTAGATCATTTGGGGACACGGTCACGTCTCGAACCGTCACGCCTCTTGGTCGGCCAATAGGGCCAGCGCCACTTGGGGCTTGGTGAACCTCAACCAATGTCACGCCACTTGGCGGCGTACTCGCCACGAGTCTTTTGGGGACTGGCCGACTAGCACCATCGCTACACCTTCGGGGCTTGGTTGCGTCTGACCATGGTAATGCCATCTGACCAGCTCCATGCAGCTTTCCTTTTACAAAGAGTTATTGCCTTTGTTGCCATATTTGGTATTCGATTTTTGTTGCGTTTCCAACTCGACGAATGTTTTTATCCGGTTTAGCTATCAGTAACAAGCTGATAGTGCACGGTTTGGTATTACCCGAAGTTTTATTTTTCCGGTTTACCATCTTCCGGTTCATCTTTATGAAGAAACTTGGGGGCTTGTGCTGATTCAGCACGCCTATGTGGGGGTTATTGTTTCCCCAGACGGTTATGGTTTTTTAGCAAGAAAGCCTCCGCTTCAAAGATTGGCTATGCCAGTTTTATGCCCGGATATGGCAGGTATTTGTATCACATACTAATTGATTTTCAATACATAAAGATATATTGGATGCCATAAACCGGCGGGCGGTATCACCGCCGCGAAGTTCAATCTTTTGGTTGCGAGAACGTGAATCAAACAAAAGTTTACTCGATGCGAAGGCATACCCAGCAACAAAGTTTGACTAAAGCTGTTACAAGGCAACACAGTGCCCAAATGATCAGTGTTTTCTCAACCGGCTACCGGTTCACGACTGTTCTTCATCCTCCGCCGCTTCAGCATCTTCCTCTCTACCCATTGGCTGGAAGTCCACAGAAGTCCAGTCGATGCCCATCAGCGCTTGAAAAACAGCTTCTTCATGAATCAAAGATGACGGCTCAATGTTAGGAGCGTAAGTGTGCTTACGGATTGGAGGATCAAGTTTTCGGTTCAAAAGTTGGAGCGACACACGCTTGTTACGATCGTTGTATTGGGCTTGGTAGTGCTCCAAATCGGCTTCTTCCGCCAATTGACAAGCAAGCGGGCGTACTGCACGGTTTATTGCACGCAAGTCCTCTTCATTGAAGTCCGAGCCGTCTTCCTTCACACCGATAGCCCCGGCTGCTTCCACTGGATCAAAATCTGGCACCCAGGCTTTGGCCCGGATCAAGGCGTTGATGGCTCCGGTTCGTGCAGCAGACTTCTTTACCTCCTCAATCCGGGAAGGCAGGATGGATAGCCGGTTCAAGGTGTCTTGGATCAGGGACGGCGCCGGGTTGTTATGTGACATTGTGGTAATCACACGTTGGGCTCCGGTATACAGCTGCTCCACCAAGGTGTAGACAGCCTTTAGTTTTTTCCGCACGTCGTTCCCCAAGTGCCCAACGCGTGTGCCTGCATTTCATAACAGGACAGTTTTAAACCGGAATACTGGAGCAACAAGAAAAGTAAAGTATACTTATTCACAGGGGACTTACCGAAGATGGCTGCCGTCATAGAATGCACTTGCCGCTTCACGGCTGTCAGATCATCTACCACCGGCTTAAGGGCGGCTTCAGCATTTTCCGCCCGTTTGAGCAAGTTGGCCTTTTCAGTGGCCCAGACAGCCTGTTCCTTGTTCATGTTATCCTTTGCTTCTTCTGCAGCAGTCAGGGAAATAGTTAGCTCCTTCTTGGCCTTGTCTGTCTCGGCCTGCTGGGTCGCCAATGCTGCTTGTAAATCGGCAATCCGATCATCCTTGATCGCCACCTCAGCCTGCATATTGGCAGCATCATCAGCCAGCAATTAAAGTGCAAGTCTCAACCACACAACATCGTTATATGTTTGACACTTGGGGGCTAATGTACCTTCAATTTTTCTACTAATACATGGAAAAGTCCCAAGTTCAATACGCGTATTCAACTCGGCACTTGGGGGCTAATGGCTATTTGATTTTACTGAAGTGTTGACAAGCAGTTTTTGGAGTACCGGTTTAGGTTTACATACTTAAACCGGCCTTGGTGGTCGTGAGGGAAGATTGCAAAGTCTATCAAAGAAAATTATCAAGTACCAGTTTGATCAAAGATTGCAAACCGGCCCTTGGGGGCTACAAGGATTACTATATCAGTAATAAGGAAAGGAGCGTTACCTCAAACTTATCTCTCATCAGTTTCACCAAGCCAGCTTCATAATCACGGCTACTGTAAAGCCGGTTCAGATATCCGGAATGAAGGTCTTGGGCGCTCATAGCGGCATATGTTTCCAGCTCTACATTCCACTTTCCTTTGTTAAAAGTGGAAGAGTCCTCCTTCATAGTATGCCGGGTTAGAGTTGCAGGATTTCCCGGTTTAGAGTGGCCCGTTCCAGTGATTACAACGTCGTCATCTTTCGATTCGACGGATCGTGCGGGTATTTCTGTTTCAGCTGGATTATGAGGATCTTCAAACGGACGATACGGGCAATTTGGATCACCAGACATTGAAACCGTCGCAGGCCTCTCCTCCGGAATCGCATCTTCTTGAGCCGGGGGATCACTTGGAATGTCTTCAAAGGCCGCATTTTCGTGATCCGGTGCCTGCTCATGATCTAAAGCGGCAGCTTCTTCAGTGGATTTCTCCAAACGAGCTTTCTTGCTGGGTTTCGGTTTGGTCCTGAAGAAACAGAAGGATTCAGAAATAAGACACGTACATTACAGAAGAAATTGACAAACATGTGGTCATATTGACTTACCCAACAGCTATCTTTAGTGGCGGTAGCTGAGTGGCTGACGATTCACCAGAGGATGAATGAGAGGTGACCTGATAATCGGAGTCGGACGGATTAAGAGGTTGACGGAATAAACCCGCTTTGGAATTCAAGGTAATAAAATGGTTGGAAACCTCGGTGCGGCGCTTTCGAGCCGGGCTGTTTGGTAAACCGGCAGAGGTAACTACACCGTCTGTCTTTGGGTTGTGCGGCGGGCCTCGTCTTGCTGCGTCTTCATAAGAAGTTTGGGATCCAAGTGAGCAAGAGGATGAGAAAAGTTAACTTTCGGTTTGCCCGCGAAATTTTGGTGAAGGTAAGCTTGTTGAATCGGAAGAGAGAATGGTTACCTCGGCAAATCCAGCGTTCTTGGCTTCAAGCCATCATCGACAAGCATCGTCATCAATAAGACATGTAAAAAACAAGCCAAGAGAATCAAGTTCCGGATTACCCACATCATCATCGATGGCCGGATCAGACGAAGCCGTGGTTTTCCTCTTGTGGGCAGATTTCTTGACAACTTTTGTTTTGGGCCGGTTTTGCCGCCCAGCCTTGTCCGCTTTATCTTGCGAGAGTTTCTTGCTCCAAAACGGATCATCACCCTGGATCGGAAATAATTGAGAATTGCAAGTATGAAAGTAATGGTAAAATTTAATGATGGCAGTCAGAGGCTTACCGCAGGAGGTGCGTTGAAGGTGCAGTAAGGAGCCAAGCCGGTTTGGGCACAGAGGTGCTCCGGTTCATTCAGCATCTTCCTCACTGAATCTGTGACTTCATCTTCAGACAATTCCAGTTTGGTGTGTCGGAGTGGGTCATCGACACTGCCGGTATACTGGCACATCAAACCGGAACGCCGGCTCAGAGGCAGTATGCCCCAAGATAACCAGCAGCGTGCCAGATCGATTCCAGTCAAACCGTTGGCCATAAAGGCCCGGAGCTTGGATAGTTGGGGAGCGTATTTGCTTCTCTCTTTCGCGGTCAATCGTTGCGGAAAGGGATGTGTGTTGCTGAGCCGCTCTGGGCGGAAACCAGGTAAAGGATTTTCACCTTCAGGGGAGGTGTCTCTGCAGTAGAACCAAGTTGCGTTCCACTCTTTGGGATGAGAATGGAGCTTCACGTGGGGATAAGTGATCTCTTTCCTCTTCTGGATAGCCATACCGCCCAATTCGGTATTTGGGCCATCGGTGAATTCGGTACGACGGTTTAGGTGGAAAAGATCCCGGAACAGCTCAACAGAAGGCTCCTCTTGCAGATAAGCCTCGGACAGCACTTGAAAATGGCACAAGTTAGTAATGAATTGGGGCCGATGTCTTGGGGCGGAGTTGAAAGTTGGCCATTACGTCCGGTAAAACTTTGACCCGGCGGTTTGAAACCCCGGAACAAGTGATCTGCGAAAACTACAACTTCACCTTCACCGGGAGTGGGAGGACATTCCTCACCGGGAACCCTCCAATGGATGGTGTTTGGCTATCCAAAGCGCCAATTGACACTAACTCATTCAGTTGTGTCTCGAGACGGGAAGGTACCCATTGCATTCATACACTGTTTGGCCATCATGAGGTCTACAAGGAGAAGAATCCGGTTTAAGAAAATACTCATCACAGAGTAATTGATCCAAGATATGATAAACCGGAGGATGTTCCGATGAGTCAGTTCGATACGATATGATGTCAGATATATGTTGGCGGTTCAACACGGGGACTAATGGTGTGCCAATGCCGGTTTAGCAATTTTTGATACTATGGTGAGTTAAACCGCCTAATCTTGGCTTCAGAGGAAATCGACAGAAACAGGTTTTACAAGAGTTCATGTTTATTATGGATCAAACGCGAGTTTTCAGAAAAAAGGAAAAGCGTCGCGAAAGTAAAGAAGAGGCAGGAAATGCACTATGAGGTATACGTATATGTATGCGGAAGATCTATGGGATTTAGATGAGAAAAGTGCAACGGATACGCACGAATCTTCGTTTGGTACAAAACAGGGATCATAATATTGCTCAGAGGCTAGAAAAGTGAAAGCATATGAAGAACACGGATGAAGCTTGAACCCTAGAACAGATCTAAAGATGATGAACAGATTAAAGAAGGATAAGAGGTTTACCGGAAACAGAGGAGATGAGGCGAAAGGCCGCAGTATTCTGGTCCGAACAGGTTGATGCAGTGGCCACTGACGAAGCAGATGTCGATGGCGACGACGGAGCTCCAGAGGCAGCGGCGCAAGGAGGAAGAAGAAGAGAAAGCGAAGGGAGAAAACAGAATGACCCTTCGGTCCTATTTATAAGGCAGTAAAACTAGGTCAAGCGCGTAAATCCAGGGACGGTCATTAAAGAAGGCGTTATAAAGGATAACTTCAAGATGATGTCATGCCGGTTTACAGTAACCAGAAGCAATGATGTCATGCCGGTTTACAGTGATCAGAAGCGATGACAACGTGACGGTTTATTATACAAAGAAGATATTCAAGATGCAGGCTTATGAAGGATTGACATGAACTAGTTCAAATCAATCTGGGGCCTAATGTTGGGGATATTACCACTAGGTACAAACCGGCCAAGTTTGGGCCGGGTTAGCCCTGCTAGTGGTATAGTCATGAAAAGGCCCAAGGCCTGTAGTTGGTTTAGAACTTGTAGCCGTAAACCGGCCTGATGTATAAACTAGTATTGTAAGTTAGGAATAGAGAGAGAGACCGACCGGGATACGAATATGAACCGGTTGGGACTCTGCAAACCGACGGGCGTCACTCGTGTATATAAGGGGACGACCCGGCGGCGGTTCAAGACAGACAACCACAACTCGAGCCTAGGCGGCTTGTTTGCTCCTAGCCATCGAGACTACATCAATTCCATCACAACTAGGCGAGGCTTTTACCTTCATCGAAGGGCGAACTAGTATAAAAACCCTCGTGTCTTTGTGTCCGTTTTAACCCCTACAAGTAAACCCGTAGCGATGGCTCCACGACTAAGTCCTTATGCAAGGACATCTGCCGTGACAAATCCACGACACCCTCTGTCCGGAGCTGCTCGATCGCGATCCGAGGGTCCGAAAAACCCCCCTAAACCCACCAAACCCTAGCCTTTGTCTATATATAGACCCCTCATGCCATTTTGGCCTTCTCCTCCCTTCTCCTCGAAATCCATGCCCCGCCAAAGACCCGCCGCCACTTGTCGCGCCCCATCGTCCAACCCCGCCGCCGTGACGCTTACAAGAGCCAACCAGCGCTGCCACGTCGCGCCCTGCTTCCCCATTTCGCTGCGGCCTCGAGGCCCATCGTGGGCCCGCCTGCCCGAGCCGCCCGCCGCCGCAGCCGCAGGCGCCATGAAGCGCCGAGCGGGGGCTCGCCCCGCGCCCTCGCTCCCACGCTCCGACCTCCCCGCGCTGCCCCGCCGTCCGCGCTCGCCGGCGACAAGCGCCGCCCTTCGCCGGAGAGCTTCAGCAGGCCAGGTCGCGGCCCCCCTGCCCGCGAACTCCTTCTTCCTCCCGTCGGCTCTCGCCTCACCTCGCTCGCTCTCTGTTGCCCCGCAGGGAACCACCGCCACGCCACGGAGCTTCGTCGCCACCGGCGTCGAGCTCGCCGCCCCACCTCCTCCTGTCGCCGGGAACGGACGGATCCGGTGGATCCCGTCCAGATCCGCGGCTTTCCGCAGGTCCCGACTCACCGCGCCGCCCCAAGCCTCGCCGGAGTGCTGTCGCCGCCGCCCTGGTCGGGGATCGAGCGGAGGAGCCGCTCGATCCGGCGCCTGCTGACCAGCCAGCGGCGAAGCGCCTCCCGAGCCCAGCGCCTGACGGCCTCCTCCCCACCGGCCAGGCCTAGCCCATGGGTGAGCAGACCCCATCGCCCCTCCTCTTGTGTTTTTACCTATCGGGCTAGCCAGTTTCGGCCCATAGTGTTTTTTTCCCTGGATAGATTTGTCTATTTATCCAGTGAATTACAGATTTACAGAAAAGTCCCTGGAGTTCATGCATTTAATAACTCATGATCTGTGCATCATATGTAGAAACTTTAAACATGTAAAATGCTTTAAATTGTATGTAGTTTAATAATTTTCCACTTTCATCCATGTTTGAAATGTTTAAAATGCTGTTTGTTTAAATTTGCTCAAATGTCATGCTAAAATGATTTATTTCATAACTAAATAACCGTAGCTCGGTTTTAAACAAACTTTATATGTATTTGGGGTGGAAAAATGCCTAGTTTAACATGGTCCACTTTATTTTCCTGTTTAACAACATTAAAATTGTGTTTAGGGCAGAACAGTACCAAATTCGAATATTGCTCATGAGGATTTTCCGGAATTGTTGTTTGTTGTTCCGGCCTCATTTAAACTTGCGTAGATAGGTAGTTTTATTATGCTTCACCCCTTGACATGTTTAACAACATTTAACATTGTTGTGTACCTAAACAAGAGCGAACTAAATAACTCGGATGTGGTGTTTTGTCAATATGCAACTCGTTGCATATTGAGCTCCACTTAACTTGTAGTATTGTGTGTTGCACTTTGCCATGCCATGCCTCATTAAACCGGACATGCATCATACTTGATTGTGCATCATGCCATATTTATGCTTGTGTGTTTACCATGTTGTTTGTTTCTTTCCGGTGTTGCTTCTTAGTTCCGGTAATGTTGCGATTGTGAGGATTCGTTCGACTGCGTCCGTTTGTCTTCTTCATGGACTCGTTCTTCTTCCTAGCGGGATTTCAGGCAAGATGACCGCTACCCTGGATCTCACTACTACCATTGCTATGCTAGTTGCTTCGTTCTATCGCTATGCTGCGCTACCTATTACCTGTTTATCAAGCCATCCCATATTGCCATGAACCTCTAACCTTTGACACCATTCCTAGCAAACCGTTGTTTGGCTATGTTACCGCTTTTGCTCATCCCTTCTTATAGCGTTGCTAGCTGCAGGTGAAGTTGAAGATTTCTCCATGGTGGACATGGTTTTGTTGGGATACCACAATATCTCTTGTATTATTAATGCATCTATATACTTGGTAAAGGGTGGAAGGCTCGGCCTTATGCCTGGTGTTTTGTTCCACTCTTGCCGCCCTAGTTTCCGTCATACCGGTGTTATGTTCCCGGATTTTGCGTTCCTAACGCGGTTGGGTGATTTATGGGAGCCCCCTGACAGTTCGCTTTGAATAAAACTTGTCCAGCAAGGCCCAACATTGACTTTTACCATTTGCCTCACCACCACCTATATTTCCCTTGGGAGTAATTAACCCAAGGGTCATCTTTATTATAGCCCCCCCGGGCCAGTGCTTGTCTAAGCGTTGGTCCAAACTAGAGCACCGTGCGGGACCATCCCTTGGGAACTTGGGTTACGTCGGTACCTGTACGCTTCGCTTATCCGGTGTTGCCCTTAGAACGAGATATGTGCAGCTCCTATCGGGATTGTCGGCGCATCAGGCGGTCTTGCTGGTCTTGTTTTACCATTGTCGAAATGTCTTGATGTACCGGGATTCCGAGACTGATTGGGTCTTCCTGGGTGAAGGTCTATTCCTTCGATGATCGCGAGAGCTTGTCATGGGCTAAGTTGGGACACCCTGCAGGTATAAACTTTCGAGAGCCGTGCCGCATGGTTATGTGGCAGATGGGAATTTGTTAATGTCCGGTTGTAGATAACTTGACACCAGATCCGAATTAAAACGCATCAACCGCGTGTGTAGCCATGATGGTCTCTTCTCGGCGGAGTCCGGGAAGTGAACACGGTTTCTGGGTTATGTTTGACGTAAGTAGGTGTTCAGGATCACCTCTTGATCATTGCTAGTTGACGACCGTTCCTTTGTTTCTCTTCTCGCTCTCATTTGCGTATGTTAGCCACCATATCATGCTTAGCCGCTGCTGCAACCTCACCACTTTACCCCTTCCTTTCCCATTAAGCTTTGCTAGTCTTGATACCCATGGTAATGGGATTGCTGAGTCCTCGTGGCTCACCGGATACTTCAAAACCAGTTTGCGGTGCCTATGTTACCAAGCGGTGACGCAATCAAGCTCAAGGAGGAGCTCGATGAAGATCTTGCCCTTTGTGTTGTTTCGCTCTAGTTGATCAAGAGTGGAGCCCGGTTGGGGTCGATCGGGGACCTTTGTCGCATTTGGGGTTCTTCTTTCATTTTGTTTCCGTAGTCGGACCTTGATTGTATCTGGATGATGTAATGCTTTATTCATGTAATTGTGTGAAGTGGCGATTGTAAGCCAACTATGTATCTCTTTCCCTTATGTATTACATGGGTTGTGTGAAGATTACCTCACTTGCGACATTGCTTTCAATGCGGTTATGCCTCTAAGTCGTGCTTCGACACGTGGGAGATATAGCCGCATCGAGGGCGTTTCACTAGTAGAGGCATACTAGTGACGTTGTGTTTGTCTGTGTATTCACACATGTATTATGTTTCTGGTTAATACAATTCTAGCATGAATAATAAACATTTATCATGATATGAGGAAATAAATAATAACTTTATTATTGCCTCTAGGGCATATTTCCTTGATCTCCCACTTGCACTAGAGTCAGTAATCTAGATTACATAGTAATGATTCTAACACCCATGGACTCTTGGTGCTGATCATGTTTTGCTCGTGAGAGAGGCTTAGTCAACGGGTCTGCAACATTCAGATCCGTATGTATTTTGCAAATCTCTATGTCTCCCACTTGGACTTGGTCCCAGATGGAATTGAAGCGTCTCTTGATGTGCTTGGTCCTCTTGTGAAATTTGGATTCCTTTGCCAAGGCAATTGCACCAGTATTGTCACAGAAGATCTTCATTGGTCCCGATGCACTAGGTATGACACCTAGATCGGAAATGAACTCCTTCATCCAGACTCCTTCATTTGCTGCTTCCGAAGCAGCTATGTACTCCGCTTCACATGTAGATCCCGCCACGACGCTTTGTATAGAACTGCACCAACCTACAGCTCCATCGTTTAATAAAAATACGTATCCGGTTTGTGATTTAGAATCGTCCGGATCAGTGTCAAAGCTTGCATTGACGTAACCATTTACGACTAGCTCTTTGTCACCTCCATATCGAGAAACATATCCTTAGTCCTTTTCGTATTTCGGGATGTTCTTGACCGCTGTCGATGATCCACTCGATTACTTTGGTACCTTCTGCCAAGCTTATTGCTAAGCATACGTCGTGTCTGGTACACAACATTGCATACATGATAGAGCCTATGGCTGAAGCATAGGAACATCTTTCATTTTCTCTATCTTCTGCTGTGGTCGGGCATTGAGTTTGACTCAACTTCACACCTTGAAGCACGGGCAAGAACCCTTTCTTTGCCTGATCCATTTTGAACTTTTTCAAAATTTTATCAAGGTATGTGCTTTGTGAAAGTCCTATCAAGCGTCTTGATCTATCTCTATAAATCTCGATGCCCAATATGTAAGCAACTTCACCGAGGTCTTTCATTGAAAAACTTTTATTCAAGTATCCCTTTATGCTATCCAGAAATTCTATATCATTTCCAATTAATAATATGTCATCTACATATAATATCGTAAATGCTTCTGAGCTCCCACTCACTTTCTTGTAAATACAGGCTTCTCCAAAAGTCTGTATAAAACCATATGCTTTGATCACACTATCAAAGCGTTTATTCCAACTCCAAGATGCTTGCACTAGTCCATAAATGGATCGCTAGAGCTTGCACACTTTGTTAGCACCTTTTGGATCAACAAAACCTTCTGGCTGCATCATATACAACTCTTCTTCCAGAAATCCATTCAAGAATGCAGTTTTAACATCCATTTGCCAAATTTCATAGTCAAAAAATGCAGCAATAGCTAACATGATTCGGACAGACTTAAGCATCGCTACGGGTGAGAAAGTCTCATCGTAGTCAACCCCTTGAACTTGTCGAAAACCTTTCACAACAAGTCGAGCTTTATAGACAGTTACATTACCATCAACATCAGTCTTCTTCTTAAAGATCCATTTATTCTCAATGGCTTGCCGATCATCGGGCAAGTCAACCAAAGTCCATACTTTGTTCTCATACATGGATCCCATCTCAGATTTCATGGCCTCTAGCCATTTTGCGGAATCTGGGCTCATCATCGCTTCCTCATAGTTCGTAGGTTCATCATGGTCAAGTAACATGACTTCCAGAACTGGATTACCGTACCACTCTGGTGCGTATCTTACTCGGGTAGACCTACGAGGTTCAGTAGAAACTTGATCTGAAGTTTCATGATCAATATCATCAGCTTCCTCACTAATTGGTGTAGTTGTCACAGGAACCGGTTCTTGTGATGAACTACTTTCCAATAAGGGAGCAGATACAGTTATCTCATCAAGTTCTACTTTCCTCCCACTCACTTCTTTCGAGAGAAACTCCTCCTCTAGAAAGAATCCGATTTTAGCAACGAAAATCTCGCCCTCAGATCTGTGATAGAAGGTGTACCCAATAGTCTCTTTTTGGGTATCCTATGAAGACACATTTCTCCGATTTAGGTTCGAGCTTATCTGGTTGAAGTTTCTTCACATAAGCATCGCAGCCCCAAACGTGAAGAAACGACAACTTTGGTTTCTTGCCAAACCACAGTTCATAAGGCGTCATCTCAACTGATTTTGATGGTGCCCTATTCAACGTGAATGCGGCCGTCTCTAAAGCATAACCCCAGAACGATAGCGGTAAATCAGTAAGAGAAATCATAGATCGCACCATATCTAGTAAAGTACGATTACGACGTTTGGACACACCATTTAGTTGTGGTGTTCCGGGTGGCATGAGTTGCGAAACTATTCCGCATTGTTTCAAATGTAAACCAAACTCGTAACTCAAATATTCTCCTCCACGATCAGATCGTAGAAACTTTATTTTCTTGTTACGATGATTTTCCACTTCACTCTAAAATTCTTTGAACTTTTCAAATGTTTTAGACTTGTGTTTCATTAAGTAGATATACCCATATCTGCTCAAATCATCTGTGAAGGTGAGAAAATAACGATATCCGCCGCGAGCCTCAACATTCATTGGACCACAAACATTAGTATGTATGATTTCCAACAAATCAGTTGCTCGTTCCATAGTTCCGGAGAACGGCGTTTTAGTCATCTTGCCCATGAGACACGGTTCGCAAGTACCAAGTGATTCATAATCAAGTGATTCCAAAAGCCCATCAGTATGGAGTTTCTTCATGCGCTTTACACCGATATGACCTAAACGACAGTGCCACAAATAAGTTGCACTATCATTATCAACTCTGCATCTTTTGGTTTCAACACTATGAATATGTGTATCACTACTATCGAGATTCAATAAAAATAGACCACTCTTCAAGGGTGCATGACCATAAAAGATATTACTCATATAAATAGAACAACCATTATTCTATGATTTAAATGAATAACCGTCTCGCATCAAACAAGATCCAGATATAATGCTCATGCTCAACGCTGGCACCAAATAACAATTATTTAGGTCTAAAACTAATTCCGATGGTAGATGTAGAGGTAGCGTGCCGACCGCAATCACATCGACTTTGGAACCATTTCCCATGCGCATCGTCACCTCGTCCTTAGCCAATCTTCTCTTAATCCGTTGTCCCTGTTTTGAGTTGCAAATATTAGCAACAGAACCAAAGATCAAATACCGGTACTATCATGAGCATTAGTAAGGTACACATCAATAACATGTATATCACATATACCTTTGTTCACTTTGCCATCCTTCTTATCCGCCAAATACTTGGGGCAGTTCCGCTTCCAATTATCGTCGTCGTCCGGATCCTGTGCCATAGGGCTGTTCGGATCCTGTGCCATAGGGATGTCCGGCAGGTCCGGTAGCGTTGTGGCGTTCTTGCCATGGCTTGACGCCGGCACGACTGGCGGTCTTGTCTGTGTGGTGGTGTCCCCCGCGCCAAAAGAATCTTGCTCTTCGGCCAAAGCAGGGGCCAGTTTACGCAGGCGTTGAGGGTCATCTCATCTTCTTCGTCGGCCCCAGCGGGTTGAATCGGAGGTAACAGCTCGTCGCAGCCTGGCAGCACCCGAACCACTTCAACCCTATACACTGTGGGTGGCATCGGATTACCGTGGAACATGGGGTTTCCCGGTTGAACGATTCTGCCCTTGGCGACATCGACCAACTCGGCGCCCACGAAGTGCATAAGAGTGCAAGGAACATCGGCGGTGCCCTGCGAAAACATGTACAGGGCGTCAGGGATGCCCTGTCAAAGGCAAGGAGATGAAGTCATCGGCCGAGAGGCTTAGTTACCGTGATGCCGTCGAGCTCGGCTAATGTCGAGGCACCGCCAACGGCGGGCGTGCAACTGACGGAGGGGGCGCTTGCTGGCGAGGTGCCGACCGGCGTACACCCGGGTGCATTAAGCTCCAATGCCCGTGCCGGCACCGGAGACACGAATACCGCCTCCGCCGGAGACACCAATGGCGCCGCCGCCGGAGACACCAATGGCGCCGCCGGAGACACCAATGGCGCCGCTTGCGCGCTGTGCGAGTTGCTGGCCGTGAAGCTGGGAACCGGGAGAGGCCCCTGTTGGCCGCCCGCAATCCACGTCGTCAGCCCATGAATCAACGTAGGCACCATGGCGTTGAGCTTCGTTCCCAGTTGTTGTTCCACTTGGTCTTGGACAAGCTCCAGAATCCGTGCCACTTGTGCCTTGAGTGCTTCAACCTCGCGCGTCTAGCTTTTCGAGCTGGTCTTTTTCTCCTTCCGCACACCAGCGGTATAGTATGACCCCCATTTTGTGGACAAGCCTTTGCCGGCCACACGACCAGCTAACGTCGTCTTAGTGAGATTATCCTTGTTTTCATTACGTTCAACGCCCTATTTAAAGGGGTGTCGAAAGGGGAGCTCTGAGACGACCCAGCCATCGCTTTCGGTGTCTGCGAAAGGAACGTGAACCATTTAGAAATATTGGGGATTAATTAGAGTGCAACCATATGGAGCTAATTACGCAGGGGTGTATTCCTTACCTGAACAAGCTCAAGCGCCCCGGTCTTCGGATCCGTGGTAAGCTCCTTTGTTGTCGGGTCCTCCTTGTACCGCGCCCTGACATAGTTCCTGGTCTGCTTGTCACCGCTGTATTTCTTGAAGCGGGGCGGTAGGCCTTGCTCGGCATGCTCCACGTTTGTCCCATATAGGCTCCGCCACTCTGTAACCGCCGGGACCGAGTTTGTGTTCCCCTAAGTTCAACTCCCGCATTTCTTTCCCCCACTGACTTGATTCGGAGGTTGTGCTGCTCTCGCACTTGATCTTGAACTCCTTGTACTCATCTTTGCTCATCAAAGGATATTTCGCCTTGATCTTCTCATAACTATCACCTTTATCAATCATTCTCTTCACCGCGCTTCTCCAAGTAGACAGGGCCGTGCTCATCTTCGTGAGGGCGGCACTGTTCACTTTATTCCCTGAGAGGCGTGTGTTTTCAAATTCGGCGGGGAACTTGTATCGTTCGTGTAGCTTCGTGAAGAAGAGGTTGCGCAAATTCCCGTGGTCCTTATTCCTAAGGTTATCGGTGTTGATCGAGACGGTGCTCCGGAGAATGCACCCGAGCTGAAGCGAGTACCCCTTGACTATATGTTTGGGCTCCGTTGTCGGAGTCCACTTTAGTGAATTCCTCCTTGAGGGTGCGGAGCACATTCGGGTGCCGGTCCTTCCTTTGCTTCTTCGGTTGGCTGCCATCTGTGTGTGCGCCGCCATCATTAGTGGTGGCATCCTCGGCGGGACCATCAGTGGTGTCATGCCCGACGCCACTAGGGGTTGTGTAGTCAGGATCGGTGTCTTCCGCGGCGTCCTCATAGCGGTGAGGTTGTTCCTCCATCTCCTGGGACAGCTCCCAGAATTGCTTGCCGCCCGAACCACCGGCCTCATCGTTGTGGGCCATGTTTCGCTCTAAATAGGAAAAAAGTTTGGTGAAAAAGTTGGTTATTGTCAAGTAACAAGATCATGGTCTCATCATTTAGGGCTTGTCGACACCGAGGCATCCTAAAAGCTAAGCTTTTATCATTTAGGGTTTGTCAACGCCGAGGCACCCTAAAAGCCTAAGCGTACATCATTTAGGTTCTCATCGACACCGAGGCATCCAGGGCAGCCAAGTTAAGTTTTCATCATTTAGGGTTTATCGATGCCGAGGCACCCTAGGTTGGGCCTAATCACTTGGCACTAATCACTTGGCTCTATTGCCACCTATGTTGGGTTTATCATCTAGGGCTTATCAATGCTAAGGAGAATTCTAAGTTGGGCCTAATCACTTGGCTCTATTGCCACCTATGGTTTAATGCAGCAAGAATGGCAGGGCAGTTGATCCTACTTAACTAAGTACTAAGATACCCCGGCCCATGCATTAGTCGCAAGTACCCCATATGTCCTATTTTTAGCAAAGTCATGCTAAAATTCACGGAAAATTTTAGCATGACCTTTGCTGAAAATAGGACATATAAATACCAATTTGCCGGAACGGAAGTTAATCGACATTCGGCAAACTCAAGGGCCTCTCGGGGCACCTGCAAATTCATCACGACAGAATGGTCGAAGACAAAACCCAGCAAACTAGCAAGATGATCATCATCTTTGCAAGACAAGAGCTCAAGTTTTTGACAAGAGCCTTTGAAGAAAACAACATTGCAACATTCAAGTTCGACATACACACCTGAACATTTGACGATTACCTCGAAGAAAAATATACGCTAACTATTGGACACAAAGAAAACAACTATTGTAAACATTAAGTCATGGTAGTGTGCGCCAAGCAATTACAGTATAGGAACAACAACACAACAAAGAGCAAATACAAGTCCTCAATAAGTGTAAGAGAAGTGTACTAGAGCTGTAAACAGACTTAAAAAACCCAACTACTGGACACAGTAAATCATGGTCATTTTAACTGTAAAAAGAGTTCCACATGACAGTAGATGATGGAAAGAGCTCAAATACTAGTACAGAGATAAACTTGAAAAATTATCAACAACAGCCGCAGAGATACTATTGTGAAGCAAAATATGAGGAAACGAGGAAATTCAGAACATCAGAGACAAAACTCTATTTTCATGATAGAACAATTATTACACAATAGAGCCACAGGAAATACAGGGGAAGGAAAATTGTATCACTCTAGATTAGTGTAGCCACTATCTAACAAAACCAGAATGTTAACAAAATTACACCATGATGATACCAAATTCTTGTAGCAGTACAATGAGTTCACAGGATAAAAAAATCATCCACATTCACCAACCCAAACTGGTGGAGATACAGCAAACCAGAACATAGCCTCTTAAATTATTTGTTATAAGGTTGTGATTCCATGATGTTATAAGGTACCTGTTTTGATCAGAAGCAGCAATTGCCACAAAATAATATCACACACATATTCCAACAAGCACTTCAAAACAGTAGAATATTTACTAGCTGTGTTTGCCAAACTGCAACTATGTGATAGTGAACAACACAAGAGGTGCTGTTGCTCAGGGCTTCAATTTGAAATACTACTGGAAGATAACTAACTAAAAATATGTGGAAGTGGAGCATTACTACTCTACAGAAAGATAACACAATGTAACAAAAGTGTAACTCTATCTACAATGAGTGGAAATGGCCAAGCCTAAACAACTTACTACTTAACCAATTCTTAGGCAGGCCATACACAACACGGTGGCTCATAACGCACCAAACAGTCAGATAACAAGAGCAGTTTAGCACCACTGATACAGTGCTCCAGCTACCAAACCAAACAAGTAAATCAATTACCACACCAGCAGAACCATCTGTGACTTACCATGGCCGATGCATGAAATTTGGTTGTAGCTGAGGTTGAGCACGCGAAGCTTCGTCAGTTCCCGAAGCCCCTCGACATTGGCGATCTTGTTCCGCGACTGATCCAGCGAGTGCAGGCCCTTCGGCAGCGATCCCGGGGAGATATGAACTGCATGACGAATTGAACAACCCAAATTCAGTTACTGAATGTCTGAAGATGCTACAGTCTAGTACGGGAGCATGGGAGCACGCGAGCACGCGGGAACGGTGGCCGCAAGAAGCAGCAGCCGCGAGTACGGTTAACTGAACCTACTATTTTCATCATGCTGGGGACTGCCAACAAGAAGCAGCAGCCGCGTGATTGCGGCGGCGGCAACGCACGAGCACGTGGGGCCCGGCGTTCGTGCGCGAGCGCGCGGGAAAGGTGGCCGCAAGAAGCAGCAGCAGCGGCACGACAGGGCGGCGGCGGCACGATAGGGTGGGGGCATGGGGATGAGAGGGGGAGAGAGGGAGGGAGGGAGAGAGACTAACCAGGCTGCTGGGAGGCTCAAGGCCATTGCCGAGGAGCGCGTCCGACGAGGCTAGCCGCCGTCGAAGGGCAGCTCTGACGAGAGAGATTTGGTGGTGGCCGGAGCGGAGATGACGGAGGGCTCGAGGGGGAGGCGGTGCTCGAGGGGGAGGAAGGGGAGAGGAAGGCGGCGGGGGCGCGTGGGCGGCTGCGGCACCGTGGGGCGGGGCAACAGCGGTGGCGCGGTGGAGGGAGGGACGAGGGAGGGAGCGGCGTGGTGGAGGGAGAGGAAGGAAGTGTTGATCTAGCGAGAGGGAGAGGGACGAGGGAGGGACGAAGTGTATGGATGGGGGCAGATTACTAATGGCGCACCACCAGGGGGTGCACCATTAGAATGTTTTTTCATAGCAATGGCACACCAGCGGGACAGTGCGCCATAAGTATTCTTTTTTGTTTGAGCACTCAGGTTATATTCCACCTAACCCAATCCACATCAGAACCCGCCCACTAGCCCGACTGGTCAGCACGCAGCACACACACTAGGAGGTCCTAGATTTGATTCCCAGGCTCCGCAATATTTTTTATGCATTTTAAATGCTGTTTATATTTATTTGTGTTTAAATATGTTCAAACTTGTTTAAATCATAACAGTAATATATTTTTATAAAAACAGTAATAATTTTTTTAAAAAATATGTTCAAATTTGTTACTTGAAAATATCATCGGCGGCGGCGGTGGAGCGGGGGAGGGTGCGGGGGTGCCGTTGGCGGTGGAGGCGAGGAGGTGCGGGGGCCGGGTGCTCGTCGGCGGTGGTGGAGCGGGGGAGGGTTGCGGTGGGTCGGCGGCGGCGGTGGAGCTAGCGGGGGAGGGTGCGGGTGGGATCGAGATGGAGGGGGATCGAGATCGAGATGGAGGGGGAATCGAGATCGAGATGGAGGGTGATCGAGATCGAGTGTCCTCATGAATTCAAAAAGTGTCCATGAAATTCGAAAATATTCATGATATCAAAAAGTGCCCATGAAATACAATCGAGAAATGAAGACTACGATTTAAATACAATCGATCATAGCTAGCTATCTGTTCACAATCTTCTTGCCCTTCTTTTTCGCAAATGGAGTTCTTCTGTGGAACAGACGTCCTTTAGGTAGGGTGGTCCTGCTTCTTCTTGTGGTGTGTGCTGCTACTTCATCGTCGTCGTCATGTTCGATCTTGGTCGCCAGTGCTTGTCAAGTCTTGCTCATTGGCTACTCCATCCATTCCGATGATCTTCCTTTTGCCTCTCCTCACGACAACACGACTGGGCTTTGACGGGTCGGTAATGAAGAAGCATTGGTCCACTTGGGAAGCCAGTACCCATGGCTCATTTTTTTCGGTGATGTTTGCGCCCGCGGTCTTGGATTTGGCTTCGGGTATAACCATGGTGGTGAAATACCGGTCTTATTTTAGGACGCTCTTGGCCCATCTGACACGGAACATCAGGACCTTCTCTCCAGCGTAGCTCAGCTCCCAGATCTCCTCAATCCTTCCGTAGTATCTGTCCTTGTCGTTGCCGGTGTAGGATTCCATCGTTACCCCGGAGTTCTGATAACCATCGCTCTTCATGTTCTTGTTCTCGGTGAGAATGTGTAGTCGTTGATATCGTGACGCCTCATAGGTCATCGTTGTGCTCGGCGCCTGTGACAAGGCGAATATGAGTTGTTCTTCCGCGGAAGAATCCTCATGTAAAGGGTGCAAATGAAGCTTCGCTTGAACCAACGCGCGTGAAACATGAGTTGTGCTCTTTGATTATATCTCCGTCCGTCCTCTGTTGGCCTCGGTCATTGTACGTCTTCTCAATAAAGGTTTTGTGCTCTACCACCCAAGGATCGACCATGTCTATGTGTTGTAGCGCGACTAGGTTTGCTTTTTCAAAGTCGGCGAGTCGACCCACGAAGTCGACATGCGTTTCGCGGTGACCCTCACGGTGACTGAGGGAGTCCTGGACTAGGGGGTGTCCGGACAGCCGGACTATCATCGTCTGCCGGACTCCAAGACTACGAAGATACAAGATTGAAGACTCCGTCCCGTGTCCGGATGGGACTTTCCTTGGCGTGGAAGGCAAGCTTGGCGATACGGATATGTAGATCTCCTACCATTGTAACCGACTCTGTGTAACCCTAGCCCTCTCCGGTGTCTATATAAACCGGAGGGTTTTAGTCCATAGGACACAACATCCATTACAACAATCATACCATAGGCTAGCTTCTAGGGTTTAGCCTCTTTGATCTCGTGGTAGATCCACTCTTGTAATACACATCATCAATATTAATCAAGCAGGAAGTAGGGTTTTACCTCCATCAAGAGGGCCCGAACCTGGGTAAAACATCGTGTCCCTTGTCTCCTGTTACCATCCGCCTAGACGCACAGTTCGGGACCACCTACCCGAGATCCGCCGGTTTTGACGCCGACATTGGTGCTTTCATTGAGAGTTCCTCTGTGTCGTCACTGATAGGCTCGATGGCTTCTTCAATCAACAACAACGCCGCCCGGTGAGACTTTTCTCCCGGACAGATCTTCAGATTCGGCGGCCGCATCGCGGGCTAATTCACTTGGCCATCCGAGCAGATCGAAAGCTACGCCCCTGGCCGTCAGGTCAGATTTGGAAGCCTAAACTTCACGGCGGACATCCGCGGAAACTTGATCTTCGATGGATCCGATCCGCAGCCGAGCGTGCCGCACTATCGCGATGGGCACGATTTAGCTCTGCCGCCGGATAGTGCCTTGGAGGCCGCACACGAATCCGCTTCGACCCATAGTTCAGAGCCGATCGCGCAGATCGAGGACGAGTGGTTGGACACTGCCTCGGGAGCTGCAACATCCGCGGCGATCGAGCCGAACACTGACCTTGTCCCCTATAAAGCTTGTGACTCGGAGGTGCCGGACTTCCTGCAGGACTCCGAACCTCCTGCGCCCCTACCAATCGAATCCGATTGGGCGCCGATCATGGAGTTCACCGCTGCGGACATCTTTCAGCACTCTCCCTTTGGCGACATTCTAAATTCGCTAAAGCATCTCTCGCTATCCGGAGAGCCCTGGCCGGATTATGGCCAAAATGGTTGGGATGCGGACGACGAAGAAATTCAAAGCCCACCCACCTCCCACTTTGTAGGCACTGTCGACGATCTAACCGACATGCTAGACTATGACTCCGAAGACATCGACGGTATGGACGACGATGCCGGAGACGAACAAGAACCAGTGCCTACAGGGCACTGGAAGACCACCTCGTCATATGACATATACATGGTGGACACCCCAAAAGATGGGGACGGCGAAGAAGTAGCGGAGGCAGATTCCTTCAAGAAACAGCCCAAGCGCCGACGTCAGCGGCGCCGCTCTAAATCCCGCCATAGCAAGAATAGAGATTCCGGCACAGGAGATAATAATACCCAGAAAGTGCTGAAGACAATCCCCTCCAGCAAGATTCAGCGCAGGAGGATGCAGAAGCAAGCCCTCACGAAAGAGTGGTAGATGAAGAGGTCGAGGATGATAATTACATACCTCCCTCCGAAGACGAGGCAAGCCTCAACGACGACGAATTCGTCGTGCCCGAGGATCCCGTCAAACAAGAGCGTTTCAAACGCAGGCTAATGGCCACAGCAAATAGTCTAAAGAAAAAGCAGCAACAGCTTCAAGCTGATCAAGACCTGCTGGCCAACAGATGGACCGAGGTCCTCGCGGCCAAAGAGTATGAATTCGAACGCCCCTCCAAAAGCTACCCAAAACGCAAGTTGCTCCCCCGATTAGAGGAGGAAGCATACATACCTTCATCACCAGCGATATCGGCCGACCGACCACCCCGTGGTCGCGACAGAGAGGCATCCAGCCTTCCATCAAGATCGCACCCGGCATCTCTCAAAAGTACGGCCACGAGGGAACGCGCGGACTTGCGGGACATATTGGAGGATAAGGCAAGACAATCCAGATCTATCTATGGATCACGTGGGCGCCTACGACCCACGCATTTAATACCGTCGAGCGGATACAACAACTCCGCCGGGCCGAACACGAAGACAACGCTCCTCGAGCTACGCCGTGATATTGCTCAATACTGAGGTGCCGCACACCGCTATGCTTCATCGACGAAGTAATGGATCATCAAATCCTCAAGGGTTTAAACCCATAAACATTGAATCCTACGATGGCACGGCTGCACCCGCGGTTTGGATCAAGATTATCTCCTTTACATCCATATGGCCCGCGGCGACGCATCTCCACGCCATCAAATACCTCCCGCCAAGCTTAAAGGACCAGCTCGGCATTGGCTTAACAACCTGCCCGGAGAGTCAATTGGGTGTTGGGAGGACACGGAAGCCGATTCCTCAACAACTTCCTGGGGCACATATGCGGCCACCGGACGCCGATGACTTAAGCCACATAATCCAGCAGCCAGACGAATCGGCCAGGCAATTCTAGACACGGTTCTTAACAAAGAAAAATCAAATCGTCGACTGTCCGGATGCAGAAGCCCTCGCAGCCTTCAAACATAACATCCGCGACGAATGGCTAGCCCGGCACCTAGTACAGGAAGAGCCGAAATCCATGGCAGCCCTCACATCATTAATGACCCGCTTCTGTGCGGGAGAGGATAGTTGGCTAGCTCGCAGCAACAACCTCAGTAAAAATGCTGGTAGTCCGGACACTAAGGACCACAACGGCAGGTCGCGTCGAAGCAAAAATAAACGCCACGTTAACGGCGACGACAAGGAGGATACGGTAGTTAACGCCGGATTCAAAAGAACCACTCCGGGTCCGTCCAATTTGGACCGAATACTCGACCGCTCATGCCAGATACATGGCACCCCCGAAAACCCAGCTAATCACACCAACAGAGATTGTTGGGTATTCAAGCAGGCAGGCAAATTAATTGCCGAAAACAATGACAAGGGGCTGCACAGTGACGACGAGGAAGAGACCCGACCGCTGAACAGTAGAGGACAGAAGGGTTTCCCCCCACAAGTGCGGACGGTAAACATGATATACGCAACCCATATACCCAAGAGGGAGGGGAAGTGTGCACTAAGGGACGTATATGCGATGGAGCCAGTTGCCCCTAAATTCAATCTATGGTCCTCTTGCCCGATCACTTTCGATCGAAGAGACCATCCGACCAGTATCCGCCATGGCGGATTCACCGCATTGGTTTTAGACCCAATCGTCGATGGATTTCACCTCACGAGAGTCCTGATGGACGGCGGCAGTAGCCTGAACCTGCTTTATCAGGATACAGTGCGCAAGATGGGCATAGACCCCTCAAGGATTAAACCTACAAAGACGACCTTCAAAGGCGTCATACAGGTGTTGAGGCCAATTATGCAGGCTCACCACACCGAAGTGGTCTTGGATCCCGGACAATTTTCGAGCGAGGAGTTAATCTTTGACATAGTCCCGTTCCGCAGCGGCTATCATGCTCTGCTCGAACGAACCGCGTTCGCAAAGTTCAACGCGGTGCTGCATTACACATACCTCAAGCTCAAGATGCCAGGCCCTCGTGGAGTCATCACGGTCAACGGAAATACGGAACGCCCCTCCGAACGGAGGAACACACAATGCTCTCGCGGCGAAATACTGAGCAGCCTTCTAAGGCAATTTCGAGTCCGCCGTTAAACGGCGGATACGCCAAACGCGCCAAGCAACATCAACCAAGACCACAGCACGATCCGAAACGCCAGAGTAATGCGGCCTAACCCCAGCCCTTGCATAATTGTAAGACCAACCCTCCGCGTACATCATTACGCCTGGAGATACCATGGGCCTAGGGGAGGGGCACGACGACAACAGACCAGTGCGGCTCGACCACACCAGGGCTCACAAGTGTGTCGCTCTTTTTATTATTTTCCTTTTTGTATACACGGACTCCGCTCACTGAGGCCTCGTCCGTGGTGAACCCGCCGAACTCATGATGCAATAGCCAGGGAGGGAAGAAGGCTGCGACGAACACTTAGGTAGTCTCCATTACGAGCATTAAATTTGATTATATACACCAGTCCACAGACCACCCCTGGAGGGGGACATGTTTAATTAGTCCAATCCCTTGCTTACCGCACTAATTGTATCATTCCGAACTCATAGAGCATTCCTTGAATACATAATGCAGCACTTTTTGCCTGTTAATGCATTACTTTACATATATGTTCACTAATGACATCTTGCACCCGTATATTTTGGTACGGCCAATACACCAGGGCTTATGTTCCCCGCATTATGGTGTGATAAGTCCGAACACTTTCACAAGTGCGGCACCCAACTTATAGCATTATATGAATCGGCTCGAATCATGTCTTGGGTCAATAGTTGGGTTTGCCGGCTCCCACGTTTTGGTACCTTACGTTCCGCTCGTCGGCTAAGGTGGCCGGGAGAATCACTCGCGATTGCGCCCGGTTGAGCTGGGCGCGCCTCAAGGAGAAAGCTAAAACTGACTGTCATGATAAGGCGAGAGACTGGTCGCTGTTCGAGAGGTCTTTTCGAGACCTTAAAGACCTATGCCGCGTCAAGTGAAGAATCGGATAATGTCCGACCAAGGGGTGGATAGCGCCCCGAACTCGGTCTTCCAAATACTAGGGGCTTCGCCGAAATTTAAAATTATAGAATTCTATGGCTAAGTGAGAGTGTTCAAGCATTATAAGTCCGATTGCCTTGTTCGTTGTGTTGAGCGCCTCCCTAGATGGACCCAAGAATGGGAACAAGAGTGCTCAAGTTTATCCCGAACACCCCAGCACTCGTGGCTTGGGGGCTGAAGCCGACGACTTGCCATCTCTCATATTTTATAAACGGCCGCACAGAAGGTAATATTTTAAATCAAACAAGCGTTGCTTAGCGCATATGAACAAAGTTTTCAGCGCACAGGATAATACATAGCGAGTCTACTCAACAATTACATCTCTGGGGCACTCATCCGCAATCTTGCGGGCACCCTTCAGGACAGTCTTATAGTACATCTCGGGCGTACGGTACTCCTTGCCTGCTGGCGGCGCGTCAGTGATAAGCTTCTCGATCCAGCTTGCCCCAGTGCACCTTTTGCGGGCAAGGGCCCGACGAAAGCACCTTCAATATAGGCGAGCGCTGACGACCTCCAACAAGGCACGATCCACCAGCCCGCTGACGAGGCAAGTAGCTCCCTGTGCATGGCCTCTCCGAGCCCTGGCCGGACTATGAGGCCCTTCATGGCCTGCTCGACTACCTTATGGAGCTCGACCAGCCGCTTCACCTGGTCGCTAGGGGCACGGATGGCGGCCTCAAAGATATCGAGACCGAAGACTTTCTCCATTGAGCTCCCCTCCTTGCCATGGTATAATGCGGCGGCATCGGATACACTGCGAGGCAGATCTGCAAACGCCCCTGGAGAGCTCTGAATTCGGGTAAATGTCAGGTAGTTTACATTAACATGCTTGCTTTGCATGAAAAATGCCTTACCCGCCGCTATTTTTTTCACATCCTCAACCTCCTGAAGGGCCTTATGGGCCTCGGCCTTGGTGGCTTTGGCACTTTCGAGAGCCGAGGCAAGATCGGACTCTCGAGTCTTTGAGTCGCGCTCCAAACTCTCATGCTTTTCCATGAGAGCCTGGAGCTCTTGCCGCACTTCCGCCACCCGCGCCTCCTGCTTCTCTCGCTCTGCCCATTCCTCGGACGCATTGCATTCGGCTGCGGACACAGCCTCCTTCAGGGTTGCCACCTCGTTAGTGGCCCCTGCAGTACCCACGTTATCCTTGTTATTTTTATTGCAACCTAAATCCTTTTCTGTAAGGTAAATTTTCAAAGTGGTGTTACTCACCTTCTTTGTCCTCGAGCTGCTTCTTGGCACGGCCGAGTGCTCGGACCGCTCGAGATCCTGCTTCAATGCACCGACCTCCGCAAGTCGGCGGCAGAGGTCAAGAAAGAGCCTGCAAACCCATATTGACATAATTTTTAGCAACCCTGCGTATATCTTTTTAGATCCTCAGTCCAGCTTTTCTTTCCGAATACCGAACCGAGCATCAGGGGCTACTGTCTATGCGGTATTACATTACATAATTTTAACTTCTTACCTCAAAGCCTGTTAGAAGGCTGCTGCAGGCTTCGGTCAGCCCGCTCTTGGCAAGCTGAACCTTCTGAATCACCGCACTCATGACAGTGCGGTGTTCTTCCTAGATGGAAGTGCCTTTGAGCGCCTCCAACAAGTTCTCTGGCGCCTCCGGTTGGACGGAGGCTGCCGGCGTCACGGTCTTGCCCTTCTTGTGAAGGGGCCGCCTGCCGGACTCCGGAACCACTGCGGGTTCCGGCGTGGAGTCCAGCGCAAAGTCCGGGAGGCTGCCTTGCGGCGCCTCCGGAGCCTCCTCCTGATGGGTCCCTTCCCCGGATCCCACCTCGGCGTCCTCAGCGGCGCAAGGGGTGGAGGCAGTCGGAATGGAATCCACATCCGACGAGCTAACGACCGCTCCGCAAGCAGGAGATCATCGTCGGCCGGACAGCAGGCAGTATGCGGCATTAGAAGGACACTATGTGACACAAAAGAAATTGCAGATCATTCAGGAATCCGGATACTTACGATCTCACTGGCGGCCTGGCCCTTGAGGGCCACTCTTCATCGCCAACGTTGGTGTTGGCGGAGCTGTCCGGGGGAATAGTTATTCCCCTCTTGGACCCTTCGGCCTCCCCTGTTGGGGAGGCCTTCCTCTTCTCTCCCCTCCTCAGGAGAGAGTCTTCTTCCTCCTCCTCATCCTTGGGGAGGAATCCGCCGAGTCGTCGGACACTGAAAACGGGAACTCTTTCGAGTACCCATGGCCACCTTCTTGGTTTTCTTCTCCGGCACCACGTGCGGTGCGGAACCAGCAGCCCCGCTAGGCAGGCGCCCACCGGGTCTTCGGCATGGGAGCCGGGCAGATGAGCTGCTCGGCCTTCTTCATCCATTCTGTCAAAGGAAAAGGGAGATTGAAACCCGCTTAGGGTCGCACTATTAACAACAAGTGTCCCGTAAAGGGGTAGAATCACTTACCTCGCCGGTTTGGACGCTGCGAGTGAAATCCGCGATCTTCCGTCAGCGGATGCGGGGCTTTGGCGCCCTTAAACAGCACCCTCGTGCACCTTCAGACGTCGTGTCGAAGAGCCCGCTAAGTGCCTGGTGATGTGCCGGATCAAACTCCCACAGGTTGAATGCCCGTTCTTGGCATGGGAGAATCCGGCGGACGAGCATGACTTGGACCACATTAACTAGCCTGAGCTTCTTGTTCACCAGCTTCTGGATACAGGCTTGGAGTCTCGTTAGCTCCTTCGAACTACCCCATAGCAAGCCCTTCTCTTTCCAGGAGGAGAGCTGCACAGGGATACCAGATCTAAACTCGGGGGCCGCCGCCCACTTAGGGTCGCGCGGCTCGGTGATGTAGAACCACCCCGACTGCCACCCCTTGACGGACTCCACGAAGGCCCCTTCAAACCAGAGGACGTTGGGCATCTTGCCCAACATGGCGCCTCCGCACTCCGCCTGCTTGCCCTTCACTACCTTCGGCTTGACGTTGAAGGTCTTGAGCCACAAGCCGAAGTGGGGCTGGATGCAGAGGATGACCTCGCACACGACGATGAACGCCGCGATGTTGAGGATGAAGTTCGGCGCCAGATCATGGAAATCCAGGCCGTAGTAGAACATGAGCCCCCGGACAAAGGGGTGAAGTGGAAAGCCCAGTCCGCGGAGGAAGTGGGGGAGAAATACGACCCTCTCATGGGGCCTGGGGGTGGGGATGAGCTTCCCCTTGTCGGGCAGCCGGTGCGCAATGTCGGCGGAAAGGTATCCAGCGCTGCGCAGTTTGGCGATGTGCTCCTCCTTAACGTTGGAGGCCAACCATTTACCTCCCGCTCCGGACATGGTCGGAGAAGGTCGAGGCGAGATGCACGGACTTGGGCGCTGGAGCTCGAGAGTGCGCGAAGATGGATAAGCAAAGGAGGAAGAAGGCGTAGGTGAAAAGGTGGATCCTTATCCCTTATATATAGGCGACGAAGACTATACGCCCCCACCGCCTGGTAAAACTCGCTTATCTCCCAAGCGCCACCATCAATGGCGCGTTGGGTTACCACGTCCGTATTGATGAGAATCCGGAATAAGGGGAACACGATCTCGCTTCGACAAGACGTGCCAAAGAAACCGCCGCTAAACGCTACCGAGGTGGTATAATAAAAACGATTCAAGTAAAAGCTTGGTAGTGGTGTGACGTCATGCCGCGTAATACGTCGCCAGATTGAACTTGTGCACATATTATCTCTCTACGGTGGAATGTGGAACTTATTTTGCGAGCGGACACTATCCTGGTGTTCACAATCTTCTATGGATTATTCAAAGGAGGAACCCGCCTTGCAATGCCGAACATTATGCGCTACCGGACTTATCGTCATTGAAGCTGTGTTCAGGGGCTACTAAGGAGTCCTAGACTAGGGGTGTCCGGACAGCGGACTATCATCGTCCCACGGACTCCAAGACTACTAAGATACAAGATTGAAGACTCCGTCCGTGTCCAGATGGGACTTTCCTTGGCGTGGAAGGCAAGCTTGGCGATACAGATATGTAGATCTCCTACCATTGTAACCGACTCTGTGTAACCCTAGCCCTCTCCGGTGTCTATTTAAACCGGAGGGTTTTAGTCCGTAGGACACAACATCCATTACAACAATCATACCATAGGCTAGCTTCTAGGGTTTAGCCTCTTTGATCTCGTGGTAGATCCACTCTTGTAATACACATCATCAATATTGATCAAGCAGGACGTAGGGTTTTACCTCCATCAAGAGGGCCCGAACCTGGGTAAAACATCGTGTCCCTTGTCTCCTGTTACCATCCGCCTAGACGCACAGTTCGGGACACCCTACCCGAGATCCGCCGGTTTTGACACCGACAGTGACCCCATCCAGCGAGCCTGCCGAGGTGCCTGTTGACGGGCAAACCAACGGGGTTCTCGATGCCTAGATAATTCGTGCAGTAGGAGATGCACTCTTCGGTCAGAAAGCCCCTGGCTATACTTCCCTCTGGACGTGACATGTTGCGAATGTATCCTTTGATGACACCATTCATCCTTTCAAACGGCATCATGCTGTGCAGGAACGTCGGCCTGAGTTGGATGATATCCTCCATGATATGGACCAGCAGATGCACCATAACGTCGAAGAATGCGGGCGGGAAGTACATCTCAAGCTCGCATAGTATCACCATGATCTCTTCCTGTAACCTTCTGAGTTGCCTCACGCCAATCGACTTCCGAGAGATGACGTCGAAAAAGTTGCATAGGCCAAATAGCGCTTCACGGACGTGCGCGTCCATGATCCCATGGATTGCAACTGGAAGTATCTGCATCATCAGCACGTGACAATTGTGAGACTTCATCCCGCTGAACTTCTCCTTCGCTGGGTCTAGGTATCTGCTTATCTTCCCCGCGTAACCGTAAGGAAGTTTTACTCCTAGGAGGCAGGTGAAAAACTGCTCAATCTCCTCCTGACTTAGAGTGAAGCACGTGGGAAGGTAGTCATTTCCGGTCTTCTTGGCCTTTTTGCCTTTGCGACGACTTTCTGTGTCCTGCTTCGCCTCATCATCATCATCATCATCATCATTAGCGTGAAGCTCCTGCCTGATGCCCATTGATTTCAAGTCTGCCCTTGCTTTCGGCCCATCTTTGGTCCTCTCTGGCATGTTGAGCAGGGTACCAAGCAGACTCTCGCACACGTTCTTCGTGATATGCATGACATCAAGGCTGTGAGGCACACCGTGGATCTTCCAAGACGGCAAGTCCCGTAAAACAAACCTCGCTTTCCATACCTTCAGCAGCTGCTCTGGCGCTTTCGCTTCTTTCCGGCTCTGGCGCCTTTTGCTTCTTTCGGCGCAAGGCGTCTTTCCAATTTTTCAACAGCTCGTCTATTTCCTCGCCGCTCCTCGTACACGAGCGTTTTTGGGGTTCGGTTTCACCATCGAACAGATCCTTGCATTTCCTCCACGAGTCATCGTCGCGAAGCCACCTTCGATGTCCCATGAACATGGTTTTGAAAGACCCGGGATCTCTATCTAGCTGGTGATACGTTGTGTCATCCATGCACCTTACGCATCCAGAAAATCCGTGGACTACCTGCCCCGCGAGATATCCGTGAATCGAGATAGTCGTGCACCGTCGTGAGCGGTGCGGCTCTCATAGGGAAATATTCTTCTCTGCGGCGCCCCACGTATTGGTTGGCGTTTTCACAACGTGTCTTGCTCCTCCTTCAAAGAGCCCCAGATAAAGATTGATGTCGCCCTGGTTGTTTCGCCCTTCAATTAGCATACTCATGTGAATGTACTTCCTCTTCATGCACAACCAGGGGGGAAGGTTGTACATCCACACAAACACAGGCAAGGTGCTATGTGTGCTTCTCTGGCTGCCAAACGGATTGACTCCATCGGTGCTCGCGCCCAGCACGATGTTCCTTGGATCCTTCCCAAATTCTGGGTATTCGAAGTTCAATGCTTGCCACTGGCTCGCATGCTTAGGGTGACTCAGCATCTTGTCTTTTTTATTTATCTCCGGATCATTTCCATCATCTTCCCGCTTCTTCTCCTCCCTATCCGCGTGCCAACGCAGGAGCTTTGCTACCTTAGGGTCCGTGAAATACCGCTGCAGACGAGGAGTGATCGGAAAGTACCACAACGATTTTCGAGGAGCTTTCTTCCTCTTCTTGTATCGAGTGACGCCGCACACCGGACATATGGTAGACTCCGCATGCTCGTCCCGATAAATGATGCAATTGTTCATGCACACATGGTATTTCACGTGCGGTAAATCCAGAGGACACACGATTTTCTTCGCCTCCTCAAAACTGGTCGGGCACTTGTTCCCCTTGGGAAGACGTTCGTGCGAGAATGACATGTTCTCGTCGAAGCATGCGTCGGTCATTTTGTGTTTTACCTTCATCTCCGAGCCATGAGCGTTACTTTCAAAGCGGTATCCTCGGGCCTGCATCCTTCATACAATGGAGTAACCACGTCTATCTCCAGTTGATCCAGCTTGGCTTTCTCTCGGGCGGCAGCTCTTGCGTTATCCATCTGCTTGAGAAGCAGCTCTTGAATATGAGGGTCCTGCACCCAGCCTCTATCATCGTCTGCTCCGGCATCTTCATCTTCATGATCATGCCCTTCGTCTTGATCTTCCTCATCATCATGTACTACATCTTCTACATGATGACTGTACAACATCATCGTCGTGATCATGTCCGGAGATTCTTCGTCTTCTCGCCCGCCTACCGCCGCGGTGGTACTTGTCTTGTTGCCCTTCCTCATTTCTTGCCCAGCCCCCTGGGCGACTTCATAGTCATCTTCATCACCTTGCCACCGATAGCCATCCATGAAACCACACAAGAGCGGTGGTCCCGCACCTGCCTCGAATCCGGGTCCGCAATAAGGCTCTTGACTTGCATCTTCGACACGGACATCTTATCTCTGTCTCGTTCTTTTGAAGCATCTCGGCCTTCGCGGAGCTCAAAAACCTATTCACGATGCCTTCGGTCATCGTGCAGACCATGGTCGCCTGCGGGGTAGAGCAAAACGATATTTTAGAACCAAGAAATTTTTTGGCATGACCTTCCCCAAAAATAGGTCCAAAAAGAATGCATAGTGCCAAAATTCTTGCCGAAACGGAAATGAGTCAACATTCCGGCAAAATATTGGCAACTATCGCATTTCAAATACCGGTACCTGCAAACACAAACATATATGCGACACCACAATCATATGCAACACCACAAACATACATAGATCTAGGTAGGCCACAAAAAGTGCATGTGCATGTTGTTGGAGCGAGCTAGGGAGAAGAAAAGTAGATCTACATCATGAAGATAGCTTTCCCCTTACTTACCTATCAAAAAAAAGGTAATTTCACCACTTAATTTTGATGAATCTATGGTGGAAATGAGGTGAGGAGGAGGAGGCAGCCGAAAGCTTGGAGAAGGAGGTGGAGGGAATGAAGTGGGGAAAGTGAGTGGGTAGGTGTGGCTGTCCAAAATATCTTGTTGGGTTCCCAGGTTACTAATGGCGCACCACCTGCAAATGCGCCATTAGTATGCCTGGTTACTAATGGCGCACCCGCAGATGGTGCGCCATTAGTAGTTTTGCAAAAAAGTAAAAAAATAAATATATATACTAATGGCGCACCGAGTCATAGTGCGCCATTACTAGTTTAAACTAGTAATGGCGCACTGTGAAACGGTGCGCCATTAGTAGTTTTGCAAAAAAAAGAATAAAAAAATATAGTAATGGCGCACTCTCTGTCTGGTGCGCCATTACTAGTTAGAACTAGTAATGGCGCACTTCGACAGGATGCGCCATTAGTATGTATGGAAAAATGGAAACAAAAATTATTACTAGTGGCGCACCGTGTGTCTGGTGCACCATTAGTGTCTTCCACACTAATGGCACATCAACAGCTGTTGCGCCATTAGTATATAGTAGTGGCGCACTACTTTCCTGGTGCGCCATTAGTGTCAATCCTATCTATAGCCCTTTTCCTACTAGTGTTGTTGTCTTTGTGCAGGGATGAAGATTGCCTGATGTCTACGTATGTCGGAAGGTGTTTTGGGATCGTCTACGTCTGTGGCTCGTTTGGGAACAACAAACTACATCGTCATGAAGTTTTTGCAAGATTGAGCGTGCTGATGTTGCATGTTGCAAGATTTCTCTCAATCTATATGTGCTGGGAGCAATGAAGCTTTTGAGCTAGAACTGTCGTGGCATCCTGGACATTCAGAGGCGGCACAATCCAGATGTGATTTTTCTGTCTGAGACACATCTGGATGAAACTAAGATAGATATGAGTTGATGCATAAATTGCGGATGGGTCATAGGAATGTTGCTCCAAGTTTATCAACGATCCAACCATAAGAAGCAGTGCAAAGCAAATATATGATCAGGAGAACACTAACTTAAGTTTATCATTTGACCTTGAAAACATGGTTGTGCCTTCACCTCCTTTGGTGTTGGTTGAACTCAGGTCATACAGTCACCCCTATAAATTTACGCACGCATATCATTGAAAGGCGTGAAATAAATTTAGGAAAATGCTACCACCAATGCCAAGTCTAGGACTTGAACCCTGGTAGGTTGGTTTCTCCACAAGGAACCTAACCATCCGAGCTACATTCAGTTGGCAGTGGGTTTATATCTGGTAGTAGTATTTACATGCAAGTCCTTTTAGATTATTACTTATGGGGGGCAGATCAAGCTGAATCCGGCCGATTGGCTGAAGACCGCCTTCATCACACCATTCGGAGCCTTTTATTACCTGACCATGACGTTCGGCTTGAGAAATGCCGGCGCCATGTTTCAGCGTTGCTTACAGAAGTGCCTCCTCGAGCAACTCGACAGAAATGCCCACGTCTATGTAGACGATATTGTGGTGAAGACGGAGAAGCGCGTCACCCTTCTGGAGGATCTCAAGGAGACCTTTGAAAATTTGCACCGTTTTCAAATCAAGCTCAACCCGGAGAAATGCGTCTTCGGAGTACCAGCCGGCCAGCTCCTTGGTTTCCTTATCTCTGAGCGCGGCATTGAGTGCAACCCTGTGAAGATCAAGGCCATTGAGCGGATGCAAAGGCCGACCAGGTTGCGAGACGTCCAGAAGTGCACCGGGTGCTTGGCGTCTCTCAGCCAGTTCATCAGTCGGCTGGGCGAGAAGGCCCTCCCCCTGTACCAGATAACGAAGAAAACCACCTGCTTCGAGTGGAATGACAAGGCGGACGAGGCTTTTCCCCAGCTCAAGCAGATGCTGACCACGCCTCCTGTCCTGGCCACGCCAAATGCTAAGGAACCCGCGTTCCTCTACATCATCGCCACTAGCCGGATGGTCAGCACCGTGATTGTGGTCGAGCGCCTAGAAGACGGCAAGGCACAACCGGTCTAGAGGCCCATCTACTACCTGAGTGAGGTGCTGTCAGCCTCCAAACAGAACTACCCCCACTACCAGAAGATGTGTTATGGCATGTACTTTTCCACCAAGAAGCTCAAGCAGTACTTCCAGGAGCACGCCATCACGGTCTTCTGCACCGCCCCACTTGCCGAGATCATAGGCAACAATGATGCATCAGGCCGGGTGGCGAAGTGGGCCATCGAGCTAGCTCCCCACACCATCCTCTACCAGCCCCGCACCGCCATCAAGTCCCAAGCGTTGGCCGACTTCCTAGTCGACTGTGCCGAGACCTAGTACCTGCCACCAGCGCCGGATTCCACTCATTGGAGGATGCACTTCGACGGCTCGAAGATGCACACTAGTTTGGGAGCCGGCATCGTCCTCACTTCTCCCAAAGGAGACATGCTCAAGTACACGCTGCAGATCCACTTTGCCGCCTCCAACAACGTGGCTGAGTATGAGGCGCTCTTCCATGGGCTCCGGCTAGCCAAGGAGATCGGCATTCGCCGAGTGTTGTGCTATGGTGACTCGGACTTGGTAGTCCAACAGTCGTCCGGTGACTGGGACGCCAAGGATGCAAACATGGTGAGCTACCGCTTCCCCATCCAGCAGATCAGCGGGCACTTTAACGGGTGCGAGTTCCTCCACGTACCACGGGCCGACAACGAGCAAGCCGACGCCCTGGACCGGATTGGCTCCACCCGGTAGGCCATACCAGCCGGCGTGTCCCTCCAGTGCCTGCTGATACGTCTCCGTTGTATCTACTTTTCCAAACACTTTTGCCCTTGTTTTGGACCCTAACTTGTATGATTTGAATGGAACTAACCCGGACTAACCCTGTTTTCAGCAGAATTGCCATGGTGTTGTTTTTTGTGCAGAAAAAAAATTTCTCGGAATGACCTGAAACTCCACGGGACACCTTAGAAAAGATAAAGAAAAATCCTCGCAAAAGATGAAGACCAGGGGGCCCACACCCTGTCCACGAGGGGCCCCCCTACCTCGTGGGCCCCCCTAGTGGTCCTTCGACGCCAACTCCAACTCCATATATTGGCTTTTGGGGAGAAAAAACCAGAGAGAAGAAATAACTGCGTTTTACGATATGGAGCCGCCGCCAAGCCCTTATCTCTCTCGGGCGGGCTGATCTGGAGTCTGTTCGGGGCTCCGGAGAGGGGGATTCGTCGCCGTCATCATCATCAACCATCCTCCATCACCAATTTCATGATGCTCACCACCGTGTGTGAGTAATTGCATCGTAGGCTTGCTGGACGGTGATGGGTTGGATGATATTTATCATGTAATCGAGTTAGTTTTATTAGGGTTTGATCCCTAGTATCCATTATGTTCTGAGATTGATGTTGCTATGACTTTGCTATGCTTAATGCTTGTCACTAGGGCCCGAGTGCCATGATTTCAGATCTGAACCTATTATGTTTTCATGAATATATGTGTGTTCTTGATCCTATCTTGCAAGTCTATAGTCACCTACTATGTGTTATGATCCGGCAACCCCGAAGTGACAATAATTGGGACCACTCCCGGTGATCACCATAGTTTGAGGAGTTCATGTATTCACTATGTGCTAATGCTTTGTTCCGGTTCTCTATTAAAAGGAGGCCTTAGTATCCCTTAGTTTCTAATAGGACCCCGCTGCCACGGGAGGGTAGGACAAAAGATGTCATGCAAGTTCTTTTCCATAAGCACGTATGACTATATACGGAATACATGCCTACATTACATTGATGAACTGGAGCTAGTTCTGTGTCACCCTATGTTATGACTGTTACATGACGAACCACATCCGGGATAATTATCCATCGCTAATCCGGTGCCTACGAGTTCTCCATATACTGATTTACACTTATTTACTTTTCCGTTGCTACTGTTACAATCACTACAAAATACCAAACACATTACTTCTGCTGTCTTTACTTTTGTTACCATTACCACCACTATCATATTACTTTGCTACTAAACACTTTTGCTGCAGATACTAAGTTTCCAGGTGTGGTTGAATTGACAACTCAGCTGCTAATACTTGAGAATATTCTTTGGCTCCCCTTGTGTCGAATCAATAAATTTGGGTTGAATACTCTACCCTCGAAAACTATTGCGATCCCCTATACTTGTGGGTTATCAAGACCTTTTTCTGGCGCCGTTGCCGGGGAGCATAGCTCTATTCTTTGAGTCACTTGGGATTTATATCTGCTGGACACTATGAAGAACTTGAAAGATGATCGAACTACTATTTTGCCCGCAACTACGAGGGGAGGTAAGGGACTGCCATCTAGCCTTGCACTAGATTCTCCTTCTGTTATGAGTAAGTTTGCGACACCTAAACCTACTACTGCTATGAATTCTCATATGTCACATGTTATTGATGATACCACTTAGCTATGCATGATACTTATGATGAAACTACTTTTATGCTTGATACTACTGTGCCACTTGGTGAATTTCTTGATGAGCAAATTGCTAGGTCTAGAGAAAGAGAAATTATTGAACCTGAACACGATGATGTTAGTGATGATGAACCTATGCCTGCTATTCCTGAGGGTTATCTTTTTGATGCTGAATCTTCTGCAGCTATTCTTGCTTGCCAGGATAAACATGAACTTAAGAGGTTGCTAGTTAAATGGAGTAAAGAATCTTTTAGAAATAGAATGAAACCTGATCCTGCTTTTGCTACTTCACCTATCTGTGTTCCTGATCAGGATTATTATGATTTTTCTGTTGATCCAGATATAATTACTTTGGTTGAATCTAATCCTTTTTATGGCTATGAATCTGAAACTGTTGTGGCACACCTTACTAAGCTAAATGATATAGCTGCCCTGTTTACTAATAATGAGAGATCACGCTACCTTTATTTACTCAAGATATTTCCGTTATCATTAAAGGGTGATGCTAAGATATGGTATAATTCTCTTGATCCTGGTTGTGTGCAAAGTCCCCAGGATATGATTTATTACTTCTCTGCTAAATATTTCCCTGCTCATAAGAAACAAGCTGCTTTGTGGGAAATATACAATTTTGTGCAAATTGAAGAAGAGAGTCTCCCACAAGCTTGGGGGAGGCTTCTCAAGTTACTTAATGCTTTGCCTGATCATCCTCTTAAGAAACCTGAAATATTTGATATCTTTTATAATGGACTAACTGATGCTTCCAGAGATTACCTGGATAGTTGTGCTAGTTCTCTTTTTAGGGAAAGAACACCGGATGACGCTGAAATTCTATTGAATAACATGTTGGCAAATGAAAAAAATTGGGCACCTCCTGAGCCACCTCGTGAGGCAGTTCCAGAGCCAATTACTAAGCCTATTCCTAAACCAACTCCGAAGAAGAGAGGTGTTCTATTTCTCAGTCCCAAAGATATGCAAGAGGCAAAGAAATCTATGAAAGAAAAAGGTATTAAAGTTGAAGATGTTAAGAATTTAACTCCTATTGAAGAAATACATGGTCTTAATTTACCGCCCGTTGAAGAAGTATATGATCTCAATTACTTATTTAATGAAGAACCTCCCGATATTCCGACACAGGTAGTAAAGGTAAATTCTCCCTATAGATATGATAAATCTGAAGTCCCTCCTACTAAAATTGCTAGTCAGTGCTTGGATGAGTTTGATGACTTTATGTCTAAGCAAGATGACTTTAATGCTTATTTTGGTAGACAATTAAAACAGAATACTTTTATGATTAAATGCTTGGGTGATTATATGGCTGATATTAGAGGTGAACTTAAACTTGTTAGCAAGCATGCTTCTATGGTTACCACTCAAGTAGAACAAGTACTTAAAGCTCAAAAAGAAGTGCTTGATGAAATGAATAGTAAGAAAAATGATTATGCTGTTAGAGTGGCTACTAGAACTGGTAGAATGACTCAGGAACCTTTGTATCCTGAAGGCCACCCTAAGAGAATCGAGCAAGATTCTCAGAGAAACAATATTGATGTACCTAGTTCTTCTAAAAGGAAGAAAAAGAAAAAAGATAGGACTCTGCAAACTTCTAGTGAACCTATTGCTAAACCACCTGAGAATCCCAATGTTATCTCTATTTCTGATGCTGAAACACAATCAGGTGATGAACATGAACCTAGTGATAATGTTAATGACAATGTTCATGTTGATACTCAACCTAGTAACGATAATGATGTAGAAGTTGAACCTGCTATTGATCTTGATAACCCACAATCAAAGAATCAACGTTATGATAAAAGAGACTTTGTTGCTAGGAAACATGGTAAAGAAAGGGAACCATGGGTTCAGAAACCCATGCCTTTTCCTTCGAAACCATCCAAGAAAAAGGATGATGAGGATTTTGAGCGCTTTGCAGAAATGATTAGACCCATCTTTTTGCGTATGCGATTAACTGATGTGCTCAAAACAAATCCTTATGCTAAGTATATGAAGGATATCATTACTAATAAAGGTAAAAATACCTGAAGCTGAAATTTCCACCATGCTTGCTAATTATACTTTTAAGGGTGGAATACCAAAGAAACTTGGAGATCTAGGAGTACCTACTATACCATGCTCCATTAAAAGAAATTATATTAAAACTGCTTTATGTGATCTTGGAGCCGGTGTTAGTGTTATGCGTCTCTCTTTATATCATAGACTTGATTTGAATAAGTTGACACCTACTGAAATATCTTTGCAAATGGCTGATAAATCAACTACTATACCGGTCAGTATTTGTGAGGATGTGCCTGTTGTGGTTGCAAACATTACTATTTTAACGGACTTTGTTTGATATTCCCGAGGATGATAGTATGTCTATTATTCTTGGAAGACCTTTCCTTAATACTGCAGGGGCTGTTATTGATTGCAACAAAGGAAATGTCACTTTCCATGTTAATGACAATGAGCACACGATACATTTTCCGAGGAAACAACCTCAAGTTTATAGTATCAACTCTATTGGAAAAATTCCATCGATTATATTTGGAGGTTTTGAATTTCCTCTCCCTACTGTCAAGAAAAAGTATGATATTCTTATTGTTGGGGATTTTCATATCCCCGTTGAGGTAACTTAGTGTCATTCGAAATTTCTCCGGTTCCGTGATTATTCGGAATGAGTTTGTTAACAAGACTTGATCAACCTTGTTAGTGGGTTCATTTTGATGATCACGAGATGGATGAAACTAGAAGCACAACCTTGTGTACCCTCTTTATATTTTTATGTTATTTAGTAGAAAAAAGTAAAATAATAATTTTATGTCTGTCTCCTGATTTATCCGTGCAATATAAAAATACCCTGAAAATAAAAGTCCTCAGAATGCCATGCCAATTTAATATGATTTTTTCGGGAATATTTGAGAATTTACTGTGCAAAAATCACCACGGGGGGAGCTGCCACCTGGCCACGAGGGTGGAGGGCGCGCCCTACCCCCTGGGCACGCCCCCCTGCCTCGTGGGCCCACGGTGGCCCTCCTCCACTTATTCCTGCACCCATCTTCTTCCTTTGTCTCACACAAACACGAAAAACCAACTCCAGCACGAGTTCCAGCCCCCGTTGCTGTGATTTTCGATCTCCTTGCTCAAAGCACCTCTTGCAAAACTGCTTGGGGAGATTGTTCCTTGGTATGTGACTCCTCCATTGGTCCAATTAGTTTTTGTTCTAGTGCTTTATTCATTGCAAATTTGTGCTGCATAGGTGACCATGTTCTTGACCTTGCATGTCAAATTTATATGGTTCTAAGTAGTTCCAATGCTTGATATAGGCCCTAGGCACTTGTGGGAGTTGTTGCTATCAATTTTATTGAAGTTGGTTCACTTTTATTTGAAGTTACTAAAAATTTCAGATTGTTTCAGAAATAATGAAGAAATTTTTGAGGGGCTCGTCGAGCCGAAGCTCTAAGGAAAAACAAAAGGAAGAAGAACAGAAGCCCAAATTTAATTTGCCTCGCACCGCGGAGGTCCGGCCGTGTGAATGGCGTTCTGATGACTTCTTGAGGAGAGCCGGGATTTATGAGGATTTATATTTATTGATTGAGAATGCCAGCCTCACCAACTTCCTCCACGACCAACGTCATCAGTATCTCTTACTCACAAATACTTTTGTGCAAAACTTCTACTTTTTCCCTAAGAAATCACCTCCAACAGTAGAGTTTCATTTATATGACGTTGTTAAAGAGATGACATTAGCTGAATTCTACAAGGTTTGCAGAATACCCTTTGAGGGCACCTTAGATGAACCCCACCGTAACGAAGTAGAAGATTTTATTAACACTATCACGGTGGGAGAAACCAGGAAGGTTTCTGACGCGAGGATCACTAGCATATATTATCCTGTTTTACGCTACTTTGCCTTATTTGCTAGTCGTTGCTTGATTGGACGCTGGAACTATGGGAACCTTAGTATTCCTGATATTATTATTTTGCTCCATGGTTTATACCGCAATAGCTCTGTTAGTATGGGTGGAATTGTTGCTAGACGGTTAAGTTTGAACCGCACTAAGGGCCCCATCTTTGGTGGCATTTATGCTTCATGCCTAGCTGAACATTTTGAAATACCTATTAGGCATGAGGAGAAAGAAGAAACAGCGCTGCCCCGTGCTTATTTAGATTATAAGAGTATGATAGCGCATGATTTTCTTGTTAAGAGTCGCGATGGGGAGCTCAAATATAAATTATACTTTGATAAACATCACCATGAGATTATTACTTTGCATGCTCCTTCTTTGTTTAACTTGTCTGCAGAACCTCACATCGTTCCGTGGTCGGCTGTTCAAGCCTATCGAAACCCTGCACCAGCCCCGAAGCCGGAGCCACAAGATGAGCCTCCACGACTATCTGTTTATCCTGGGATCCAGAGGAGGCTGCTAGCCAGTGGCAGTCAGAGTCTTCTGCATCACAGTACGACCCCAGCTACACCTACGGGTATCCGCCAGGCCATCCCTGGTGTCGGCGGTCGGACGGCGCTGGAGGGAGCCGCCCGCCGCTGGGCACCTATGGGGCGGAGGGCCCTTCGTGTGTTCGCACGAGGCGGAGGAGGCATGAGAGCAGATCGAGGCGATGCGCGGGCGGATTTTACCCAGCTTCAAAGCGCGATGGTCGCGTAAAACCCTCTGCTGCTTTGTGTTGTATTGGGCTCGAAGCTTGAAGAGCCACAGAGCAACTACACCGGCGTGGGAGTCGCGAAGGTTTGAACCCCCACGTTGTGCATGGGCCTCCTTTTATAGGGCAAGGGTCACCGGCAGTGTCAACGAGGAGGAGGGGTAAAAGTGTAAAAGAGGTGGTAGTTGGAACAAAGGGAGCGGTGGAGCTACGATTGCTTGAACAGTGGATTCTACCTACTTTTGACAGAGGGGACAAGAGCATTTAATGCCCGTCGCCGTCGACCCCAAAAGCTCCCGCCTTTGCGTCTCTGTCTGCCACGGCGATGGATCCATCACCGTGGAGTGCCACCGCACCCCCCATGCTGCACAGCCATCCGCCACGCGTCTCTGGAGAGAGCTTAAGGCGACGCGTGGGCAGATGAGCTGGAGTGCGGGCACGCAGCGCAGCTCTCCCGGCAAGTACCTTGCCGGGGTCTTGATCTTGCCGGGCCCGGGAGCTTGTCGGGCTTGTAACTTGTCGCTCCCCGGGCCCTCGCCGGGACGCGTATAGCGCCGTGGCGTGTCTTCTATGATGTAATCTTCTAGTCTCCCCGGCGAGCTCCTCTCGCCAGGGCCTTGCGTGAGTGATGTAACCTTGAGCCTGGAACGGCCTTCCCGGCAAGCTCCTCTTGCCGGGGTCTCGATCTTCTAGCTTGTATACTTTGTTCTTGAATGGCTCGATATGGAGCAGGAATGGTCTCCGGCAAGCATATGGCAGATCCTGCGCTGGGAGCTATGACGCCCGTGCACAAGTTGGGGTACCGAGGTACCCCTACCTTAGTACAATCGACAGAGCCCCCGGCCTGGGCTATACACGGTGCCGAGCGCTGTTGGGCCAGGCCCAAAAAAGGCTGCAGGCACACGAGGCCTGGCGTGCCGACTCCACGCCTTCGCCGCCTCCGCGCAGCAAAGACGCGTCGATTGCGGCGTCGTGGGATGGGACGTGCCCACGTTCTTTAATGAGGAGGGCGGAACACCCCCCCCCCACTTCCCCATAAAAACAGAGGAAGCAGGCGCGGTTCCCCTCCTTTGCTTTTATTGCTTCTTCTTCCTCCTCCAGAGATCCTCAAGGCCCGCCCCGCATCTCCTCCACTGTCTCTTGCGTCGCGGGCGCCCTGGGCTCTTCGTCCTCCTTCCCTCGCCGCCTCCGCCATGGCCCCGAAGACCGGGAAGGGGAAGGGGAAGGCGGAGGAGAAATCCGAGCAGGCGGAAAAGCTCGCCCAGATGCGGAGGCAGAACGTCGTCTTCCCGCCATGCTCGGCGCGCAGGAACTCTGGGGCAAATATTTCTGTTCGGGCCAAGAGGACCACGGCGCATCCTCGGACGTAGCTCATCCGCAGCCACCATGGACAACTATCTGGCGGGTACTATTTCTTCGCAGCCTTCTTCCACTGCGGTCTTTGTCCTCCTTTTCTGAATTCTTCTGCGACATCATGAACACATACGGCTTCCACCTTCTTGATTTCACCCCAACGCCATCCTCACAATGGCGGTTTCGCTTTATATGTGCGAAAACTTCATAGGATACACCCAAACGTAGCTCTGTTCAGGCACTTCTTCACTCCTAGAGCAGAGCCCGGCTCCCCCCTCTCCGGAGGGATTTCTTGGGTTTTTCGTCTGAACTTGAAGAAGTCATACTTGCCGGGGGAGCTCCGCGGCAAGTGGGAAGAGTGGCGTGCGGACTGGTGCTGGATCGTTGAAGACGAGCCGCAGCCCTTCACCGCGCCGCGCACAACACCCATCGCGCGCGGCAGAGACTGGAGCGAGCTGGATTCGGACGATATCAAGCTCGACGTTGCCCTCATCCGGATCCTTCGTCTTCGAGAGGCGAAGCTATCTGTTGCAGCGGTAGGCGCAGACTTCCTCCGCCGCCGCATTGCCCCTCTTCAAGACAGGAAAAGGCCGCCGGGAGTACGGGCGCGAGGGATATAATGAGGCTGCGCCCGGGCTGAACTTCAACTTCACGACGCTGGAGCTGGGGGATGGTCCGGGAACTCTTCAAATATGACCCGGCCCATCCAGAGTGGTTCAGGCTTCCCCGGGGAGTGGTGCCCCTCTGCAACAGCATAGCTCGTGATCGCCTCCTCGCCATGATGCCCGCGTGCGACTCGCACGGCGTGGAGCGCACATGGATTCCACCCGAGCCAATGGACGTCCTCAACTTCTTCGACAACCTTGAGGAGGTGGCGAAGAACAAGGATGAGACCCGTGGGCTGACACGGGACACCACGGATGAGGAGCTCGCGTACATAGCTTCTCGGGCCGAAGAGGCCGCTGCAGCCGCAGCGGCAGGAGTGTTCGGCTGTACGCCCGAGGAGGCAGAGGCTGCAGAGGAGTCCTACCAAGCGGAGGCGGCGGAGATCTGCAGACTGCTGCAACTTCCTCCCGGCACGCTCGCCGGGGTCCCCTCTCTGAGGCACTCCGGGATCCCCGGAATCGCGGCTGAGGCCGCGGCAAGAGGTGGTGCTGCCGGAGGGAGCAGAGACGCCAGAGGGAGAGAGGCCGCAGTGCAGGGCGCTGGGTCCGGCGAGCTAGCCGGGGAGGAGGAGGAAGGGGACGCCGAGGCCGCCGAGGGCTCCGGCGGGTCCACGAAGCTTTATGCAGATGACCTCTCCTCGTCGTCGGAGACCTCCCCGCCCCGGGCAAGCCCTAGGCGTTCTCCGCTGAAGCGCCTTCGCAAGGCTGCGACGGAAGCGAGTACGCAGGCCCCCCGGCAACTACCAGCTCGCCGGGCGGCGCAAGCTTCCCGGGGGAGTCAAGCTGCGCCGAGGGCGACCGGTGCACCAGCTGCGGCGGGAGCGACTCGCGCGCAGGCCACGGCAAAGGCGCCCCGCAGGTCGGCGCCGAGCGGACAGGGGTCTTCTCGGAGCGGAGCGGCGGCTCCGCCCGCTCCTCGGGTCCCGGTTGCCACAGGGGCTGGGTCTTCGCAGCCCCCAGCCCCGAGGACCGCCAAGCGCCCGAGAGGGCCTTCGCCCCCTGCTCCTCGCGCCGACGCGACCCAGGTGGAGTATGATTTCTCCGCCTTGAGCGAAGACGACGAGGAGGAACAGGAGTAAGTACCCGAAATCTTTATCTTCTTAAATTTCGCCTTGATCATTGTTGAAGCTAATCTTGTTTTTGCGTTGATTTCAGGACCTTGACTGAGCGGGCGGCGAAAAGCCAAGGTGCCCGTGGTCGGTCGCGGACGACTCGCCTTGCCGAGGCGAGGGCGTCGGCCGAGCCAAGCTTGCGGACCAGCGCTGTCCCGAGGAGCAGCCCCCAGCGCAGCCCCCAGCGTAAGTCTGGGTCCCGCACCTTCACTTGCCGGACGCGTCTGGAGATTTCGTCCTGTTCCAATATCTTGACGTGTTTGTCTTGACTTGTGCAGAGATGGAGCCGCAGCGGCAGGAGCATCCGGAGGTCACCCTCGAGGAGCCGGCAGTCCCTCCATCCCCGCCAAGGTTGGACTCCCCGGCAAGGGAGAGCGTCCCGCCAAGGGCGGGTACTCCGCCAAGGGCGAGTACCCCGCCAAGAGCGAGCAGCCCGGCGAGGGCGGCCACTCCGCCAAGGGATAGTTCCCCGGCAAGAGAGCCCGCCGCTGACGACGTCCGCCAAGGTAAGTTCTGCAACTTTGTCTTCTTGGCGTTGTCTCTTTTTGGATATTTGCTTGAACTTCTTTTGCTTTTTCTTCTTCTTCTAGATCCTCCTCCTCCCCGAAAGGATGGAGACGGAAGTCGTCATTGAGGAGGAGGAGGACGGTGGTGGCGGCGGCGATGCCCCTGTCGTCGAGGACGCGGCGGGAGGCGCCGGGCCACATATGCCAGAGACCGCTCCGGCCGCAGACGCAGCGGCCGAAGGGGGGGATGGCGACCGCACCACCGGCCCGGAGGCGGCGGGAGCATCAAGTGCTGCGCCGGTCACTGACCCCTCCGCCGGAGATGAGCGGCCCGGCTACTACCTGGAAGCCCCCAACGGTGTCTTCATCCAGGTGCCGTGGGGTTCCTCATCGCGAGCTCCCGCGGAGGGCGAGGCCTTCGATGGGGAGATCTCGCCCACGGGTTTGAAGGTCGCCGAGGACCGGCGGGAGCGGCGGGCTCGATGAGGAGAAGCCGCTTCATCAGCTCCTCGCCCTTTATGGGCCGACAGCGGCTCGCTTCGGGAAGCCCTCGCCGCCAAGGCCGCCGAGGAGATGGAGAAGCGTGGCGGAGCTCAGCGCCGCCAATCAGGCTGCTCTCCGCGAGGTGGTGGAGAAGCGAGCGACTCACGGAGAGTACTGAAGAATGGCTCTGGAGAAGGCCGAGGTCAAGAGCAGCAACGGCTCGCCGGGTGGAGCTGTCCGGCGAGAAGGAGAACTCATCCAGCGGAAGGTCAACCTCGACGCCCACGAGAAGACCTTGCCGCTCGGGAACAGGCCCTTGGCGGGAATTGAAGGAGGCGAAGCGCGCGGCTGCCATGATGACCGCCAAGGAAGAGCTTGCCGCCAAGGTCGCGCAGCTGGAGGAGCTGCTCAAGGCTAACGTGGAGAAGATCACGCGCCATCACGGAGCGCGAGAAGCACGCCCACACCAACTCGTAACTCCAGCGTGTTTTCCAAGAAGGGCGACGAGTTGAAGGCCGCCAAGGACTCCATCGAGGGTCTCGAGCTACAAGTCTCCGCTTGTTGAGGACTCGCTTGACGCTGCCGGGATCGGAAGCTGTTGAAGGAGGAGCTCCGCGAGGAGCGAACCTCGTGATCAGCGCCAACAAAGCAGCCGAGGACTTCCGTCGATCGCCGAGATATGGACCGAGGACTTGGTATCTTCTGCGTCCGCCATTGACCAGGAGCTGCTGGCGCTCAAGCTGGAGCATCTCATCTACTCCCCGGACCCAAACCTCGCTCACAGCGCCAAGCTCAGCCTCTTCTTCAGGGGGATCGCGCCGGCCCTTGCAAATCTTGGAGCGCGTGCTGACGAAGATTGTATACCGCAATCCTGGCATAAGCCTCACCAACGTTCTTCGCAGCTTGCCGGCCGACGCGAACATGGAGGCTCTGAAGGAGCAGGTCGCCCACATCATTGCTAAAGTGAACAAGATCTCCAGGATGGAGGGCGACCGCGTAGATTAGGCCTCTTTTATCTTTATCTCTTTTTGTCGCTGCATAGGTTGTTATGAACTCGTTAGTTATCGCGACAAGTTATTCCTTGTAAGATATTACCTTTATTTTGATCTGCAGATGCAGTGCTATTTCCCTTGTTTTGATCCTCAACTTCGCATGTTTCAACCTTATGCTTCTAGGAGATTTGCCGGCAAGAAGCCCTTGCCGCGAGCGCTGAGTGTCGAACTCGAAGCAGCCCGCTGGCCAAGGTCTTACCGGCAAGCAACCTTACCGTGGCTTGTTGCAACGCACCTAGTTTGCTGAGCGGACTCGAAAACGAAACAAGGGCGCAACACTTTGTCGCAGCTCACTTAAATCGTTGAGCGTGCTCGAAAACAAGATAAGGGTGCGGCTATCCACGGGCAGGTTCCTCCGAGCACAAGTTTTCCATACGAAGTGTGGTTGTTCAAGGAAGGCAACTTAAAATTTAAAATTTTGAGCTGCTCAAATCCTGATAACTTAGCTTTCGCGATCTATGCACTCTCCGGCAAGCTTCTCTTTCTTGAACAGCACTTGGTTCATCCTCCATTTCCTTCCCCCCCGGCAAACTTGTGCACGAGGAACGTTTCTTTTGCTTAAGAGACAAGAAAAGAGAAGAAGGAAAAAAAAGCATATGGCCTTGCGGCGTGCTATTGCTTGCCGGATATGTGTGTCGCACCAGAGATGCCAAATAACACATGCAAATGGCAAAGAAAAGCATGGAAAAGGCAACCAGCGCAAAACACAGAAACTTTATTGCTGCACGGGGTCTGCGCCCGGCTTTGTACAAAGGGTTATATGCAACGGCGGCAAAGCTTTGTACAAAAGGTGGTTGCCGGAGCGGATCACGGCAACCGCGCCTTATGGGTAAAACTTGCGAAGATGCTCTATGTTCCAGGAGTTGCTCACTGGTAAGCCTTCTTCGGTCTCAAGGCGGACAGCGCCGGGCCTCGTGACTTGTCTCACCCGATAAGGGCCTTCCCACTTCGGCGTCAACTTGTTGGAATTCTTGGCGGACTGAACACGCCGAAGAACAAGGTCGCCTTCCTCGAGACTCCTGGCTTTGACCTTGCGGCTATGATAGCGGCGCAAGGCTTGCTGGTATCGAGCAGCTCGTACAGCAGCCTGGAGACGTCCTTCCTCAAGGAGCAATGCGTCATCTTGCCGCAATTGCTCTTGCTCGAGCTCATCATAAGCGAGCACTCGAGGAGATCCGTATACGAGTTCCGTGGGGAGAACTGCTTCTGCTCCATAGACTAGAGCAAAGGGTGTCTGTCCGGTGGCTCGACGGTGTCGTTCGATTGACCAAAGAGCCGCGGCAGCTCCTCTATCCAATTTCTCCGCACTGCGCACTGTCGAAAGTTCTTGTCTTGAGTCGCGCAGCACTTCAAAGATTAGCCCTTTTCGCTTGACCGCTGCTCCTTGGGTGAGCAATGAAGTTTAACAGACCTTGGCGCCAAGGTCTTGGACGTCTCGCATGAAGGTGCGGCTAGTGAATTGTGTACCGTTATCGGTGATAACCCCGTTAGGGATCCCAAATGGCACACAATCGACCAAGAACTTGACCACGATTGTGTTGTCACCTTTCTCATGGCTCCACTTCGGCCACTTTGTGAACTTGTCGATTGCTACGCACAAGTACTCAAAGCCCCGACACACGGGAAGGGGCCGAGGATATCGAGCCCCTGCATCGAGAAGGGCCAGGATAAAGGGATTGTTTGGAGAGCTTGAGCTGGGTGATGAATCTGCTTTGCATGGGCCGCACGCTTCACACTTGGTTACTAGTGCGGTTGCATCTTGAGGGCTTCTTGCTGTTAAAGAACCCTTGCCGGAAAGCTTTCCCGGCAAGTGCCCTTGCGCCAATGTGGTGGCTGCATATGCCTCCGTGTATCTCTGCCAACAGCTTCTGTCCATCTTCCCTCGAGATGCACTTCAGTCTGACACCATTGAGCCTTCTTTCAGATAGCTCGTTGTCCACTTAACTGGTACATACTTGACTGTCTGGTTATCTTTTCTATTTCTTCTGGGTCGTCGGGAAGTTCTCCAGTTTGCAAGAAACGGACGATCTGCTGCGCCCATGCCGGAGCTCGGGGCTCGACGGCAAGGACTAAAGGCATGAGGGCCGCTGCGGGAACTTCAGCTTCCACGGCAAGGATCTCTGGCTCTGCCGGCGCTGAAGGTCCCCCGGCAAGCTTGCCGGGGCAAGGCTTGTCGGGAACACTTGCTTCAACCGCACAGATCCGAGGATCTGCAGGGGCAAACTGTTCCTCAGTGTTCTGGCCGTTGATCTTGGGGACTTTGGCGGCGGCCTCAGGGAGATCCGCCGGCAAGTAGTCGCCGGAGACCAACTTTCTCTTCTTGGACTGCCCAATTGATGGAGTGACGGAGGGTTGAGTCAGCTTGAGCAAGAAGGTCCCTGGTTCCACAGGTAACTTCATCGAAGCACACTTTGAAAGGCCATCTGCGATTTCATTTCGAGCTCTCGACATGCTCCATCTGCAAACCTTCAAAGCGCCTCAAGCTTCCTCACTTCATCTACATAAGCTTCCATCAAAGGGCTCGATAGCTCTTGTTAACTTGCCGACCACCAATCGAGAATCTCCCGACAATCAACTTCGATCCCAAGTTCGGCCGCAATCCTGAGGCCGGCGAGCAAACCTTCATATTCAGCAGTGTTGTTTGTTGCTTGCTCTCTTGGGAAGTGCATCTGGATGACATACTTGAGGTGCTCTCCGGTGGGCGCGATGAGCACCACGCCGGCACCGGCGCCTTGCAGCGAGAAGGCACCATCAAAGTACATTACCCATTCATTCGTTGCTTCTTGTACGGGAGTACTCGTTTCTTGGACTTCTTCGTCGGGCGTTGGGGTCCATTCTGCTATAAATTCTGCCAAAGCTCGGCTCCGTATGGTTGAAGTACTTTCAAACTTGAGTCCAAAGCTTGACAGCTCCAGTGCCCACTCAACTATCCTGCCTGTTGCTTCTGGGTTGTGCAATATCCTCTTCAGCCGGGAAGCGAGTGACCCTTGTTATCTCGTGTGCTGGAAGTAATGGCGCAGCTTTCTTGAGGCCATGAGGAGGCCGAAGCAGCTTTTGCACACCAGAGTATCTTGATCTAGCCCCCTGGAGAAGGGAGCTTACAAAATACACTAGGCGCTGCACCATCTTTTTCCGCACCTCATCCTGTTCCTGCGCAGAATTGTCCTTGTCGGGGCCAGAGCTTGTCGGAGCAGCCCCCTGCTTGTCGCTGGATTCGCTTGCCGGTGGTGTAGCCTCCTCGTCGGACTCCCTCTCCGCTACTAGCGCAGCACTAACCACTTGGTTGGTTGCCGCTAGGTACAGCAGCAACTTCTCCTGTGGTCTAGGTGCGACAAGTATTGGGGCAGAGGATAGGTACCGTTTCAAATCTTGCAGCGCTGCCTCCGCTTCCGGAGTCCACTTCATGGGGCCTGCCTTCTTCAAGATTTTGAAGAAAGGTAGGGCGCTCTCTGACTTTGAAATGAACCCACCGAGGGCAGCCACACAACCTGCGAGCCTTCTGACATCCTTGACTCGCTTCGGGGCTTCGATCTGCTCAATGGCTTTAATCTTGTCGGGGTTGGCTTCAATCCCCCTCTGCGACACAAAGAACCCGAGAAGCTTGCCGGAGGGCACTCCAAATACGCACTTCTCGGGGTTCAACTTAAGCTGTATCTTCATGCAGGTTTCAAATGTCTCTTCCAAATCTTGAATCAGCGTATCCTTGCTGTTGCTCTTCACCACGATATCATCCATGTAAGCTTCTACATTTCTGTGGATCTGTGGCTCAAAAGCAGTATACACTACCCTTGCAAATGTTGATCCTGCATTTTTCAGTCCAAATGGCATGCGTATGAAGCAATAGGTGCCACACGGAGTGATAAACGATCTTCTCTTCATCCTCTTTGGCCATAAAGATCGGTGATAGCTTTGAGTATGCATCAAGAAAGCGAGTAGCTCACATCCGCAGTGGAGTCAACAATCTGGTCGATGCGCCGCAAGGAATGGATCCTTGGGACATGCTTTATTTACATCGGTGAAGTCTATACACAGCCTCCACTTCCCGTTGGCCTTGCGCACGACGACTGGGTTTGCTAACCACGTCGGATGGATCACACCTCTAACTAGGCCTGCTGCCTCTAGCTTCTTGATTTCTTCACGATGAATTCTTGGCGCCCACGGCTTGCTTCCTCACTTTTTGCTTGACGGGCGCGCGATGAGGGCAAACGGCAAGCTTGTGCTCAATTACCTTCCAGGAACACGGGGATGTCAGATGGTTGCCATGCAAACACATCGACATTCGCCCGCAGGAAGGCAACGAGCGCGCTTTCCTATTTGCTGTCAAGCGTGGCACTGATGGTGAAGGTACCACCAGTGCCGTCCTCCTTGGCGGACACCTTCTTGGTTGCCGGCGGAGCAGCCATTCCCTTTTTACTCTTGCCGGTGGAGCTCGACGGGACGTCCTCGACAGCAGCGCAGCACTCCGAAGAGGTGCGGTTGCCGGAGTGGGCCCCGGAGCATTTGCCGGACTTGGTCTTCGTCTTCTTCCCCCCGGGAGCTTCAGCGGCAAGTGTATCCTTGTCGGCCGCTGCTGCCGCATCCCGGTAGATCTTGTCGGTGCAGATAAGCGCATCTTTCTTGTCGCCGTGGACAGTGATGACGCTTATCGGCCCCGGCATCTTGAGCACGTTGTAAGCATAATGGGAAGCTACCATGAACTTGGCGAGGGCGGGACGGCCGAGTATTCCGTTATATGGCAACGGAATATCGGCGACATCGAAAGTTATGCGCTCAGTCCTGAAATTAAGCTCCCCGCCAAAGGTCACCGGCAGGGTGATCTTTCCCTTGGGCTTGCTCCGTCCCGGGTTGATTCCTTGGAAAGAACCGGTCTCTTCGAGCTCGTCATCTGGAATTTGGAGTTTCTTGATCACAGCAGAGGAGATCAAGTTCAGCCCGGCCCCGCCGTCAACCAACATTTTGGTGACCTTGAGGTTGCGGATGGTGGGCGAGACCAGATCGGCAAACACCCGACCGCGGTGGTGCGGTCGGTGATCCTCAAGATCAAAAATGATGGGCGTCTGGACCATTTGAGGAGCTTGCGACTCCACGGGCGGCTCGCTGATTCACTTCACGCGCCACCGCTTTAGCTGGCGGTGGGAGATGTGCGTGAGGCGCCACCGCCGACGCACAGGACCTCCGTGGCCTTCGAACTCCTGCTCGCTGTCGTCCTCATCCTCCAGGTCTTCGTCGCCGTCTTCTTCATCCTTGTCGCGGCTCCGGGAAGGTCAATCACCTTGTCGCCGCTTGGCCTTGCCGGGGGGTCCTCCCCGACCGTTGAACGGCCGCTTCTTGCTCGGCTCTCCTCCGCCACCTTGGGCCCTCTCCTTGTCGCGCCTCTCGTACTCAGCTTTTTGCTGCTCAACGAGATAGTCGACGCGCTTGCAGTTGTAGAGATCGTGGCCCTTGGTGCGGTGGATTTTGCAGTATTGCTTGCCGGGGCCGCCCTGCTTGTCGGCTGCCGCCACAGGGGCAAGCTCCTTGCCGGAGTTGCCAGCATGTGTTTGCTTGGCGGGAGCTTCCTTGCCGGACTTCTCGACGGCAAGCACCTCTTCCTTGTTCTTCTTCGAAAGTTCCGCCGGCGCTTCTTTGCCGGGCGACGTCGTCGAGTCGCTTCCTCTGCGCCAAGATCCTCCCGGGAGCCTCCTCCCCTCTTCCGCAGCGTCGCATTTATCGGCCAGGCGAAGCTCGCCGACATCCCGGATCTTGGTCATCGCCATCTCTTCACGCATCGCGGCGGTTACGCGACGTTCGGTGGAACGCGCTGATAACCGCGCAGGTGAACGTCGAGATGTTGTCTTTGCACACGGCTGAAGCGTTGGATGTACTTGGCGCAGGATTCTCCTTCCTTCGGGCCAAAATGTGGAGATCGCTCTCTGGCCGTGGGGTTTGTGGCGCCAGTGAAAGCGCCAACAAACCGATGGCAAAGGTCTGCCCAAGAAGAAATGGAGCCTTCGGCAAGTGCATAAGCCAAGAACGAACGCTCGCCTAAGCACGAGCGGGAAGTAGTTCGCCAGAATCTTCTCGTCGCGCCCCCCGGCAGCCTGCACCGCGATGGTGTAGACACTGAGGAATTCCGAGGGGTGCGTCTTGCCGTCGTACTTCTCCGGCACGTCGGGCTTGAAATTCTTCATGCTGGGCCATCGACGCGCCGCAGCTTCGCGGGTGAACGGGGCAGCCCGCCGCGACTGCAAATCGCCGCTCACGGGCGCGCGCCGGCAGTGCTCCAGCTCTGGTCTCGATTGTCGCCGAAGAGTCTCGGCGGCGCCGATCGTGGTCCGAAGCGTCTTCGCCGCCGATCGCTGGCGACTGGCGTTGATCTCGACGAGCCCGCGGATCCGACGATGCCGTGGAGCCGTCGTCGGCGTTGTTCCGGCAGGGCGGCGTCTTTCGCTTCCGCGGCGGGGAGTGCACGGTGGTTGCACCCCCGGCGGCCTTCGTTTTCTCAGCTTGCCGCGGCCGTGAGGCCACCGGCTGCTGTAGACGGTCGTTGTTGGCGAAGGCGACCAGGCTCTGGATGGTGGCCCTCCAGTCCTCGGCCTTGTCCGCTGCTGGAGGAAAGTCGAGGAGCATTTGCGCTCTTGTGAGCGCTTCCGCAGGAGTGGAGGGAAGCGGGAGCGAGCGGTGCGGGGAGTGGGACGCGCTCGGACTTCTAACGGTGTTAGAAGGAGTAGGTCTCGCCGGCGCTTTTCGCTTTACTGTGTCCGGACGGTGGTCCGGAACATCCCGCGACCTCCGACGCCCCCTGCTCCAAAGATGGCGGATACCACCTCCCGCGGTATGGCGCTGCTGGGTCGTAGTGTGCTGAGATGGACGTGGATCTGCGGAGACCGAGGCGCGGTCATCCGTCCTGTCCCTGGATCTGGTGGCGCCGCGAGTGCCCTCGCCGGTGTCCACCCTTCCGCTGGCGTCCCCTCCGCCCACCGCTGGCTCCGGTGGCGGCGGGTGAGACGCAGACGGGTCTGCAACCCTTGAAGCCCTCGTCTTCGGGGCCATGGCGCAGATTGTCGGCGAAGTCGCCGATTTAAACCGGAGAGGTTGATGAAGAATGCGCGCGCGAACGCCGGATCAGGTCCGCACAACCTCGACGCCCCCTACCTGGCGCGCCAAAGATGTCGGCGGTCGGACGACGCTGGAGGGAGCCGCCCGCCGCGGGCACCTATGGGGCCGGAGGGCCCCTTCGTGTGTTCGGTACGAGGGCGGAGGAGGCACAGAGAGCAGATCGAGGCGTCTGCTGGCGGATTTTACCCAGCCGGGCGCGATGGTCGCAGAAACCCTCTGCTGCTTTGTGTTGTATTGGGCTCGGAAGCTTGAAGAGCCACAGTAGCAACTACACCGAGCGTGGGAGTCGCGAAGGTTTCGAACCCCCTCTACGTTGTGCATGGGCCTCCTTTTATAGGGCAAGGGGTCACCGACAGGTGTCAACGTAGGAGGAGGGGTAAAAGTGTAAAAGAGGTGGTAGTTGGAACAGTGCGGGAACAGTGGAGCTACAGTGCTTGAACAGTGGATTCTACCTACTTTTGACAGAGGGGGACAAGAGCATTTAATGCCCGTCGCCGTCGACCCCAAAAGCTCCCGCCTTTGCGTCTCCGTCTGCCACGGCGATGGATCCATCACCGTGGAGTGCCACCGCACCCCCCATGGTGCACAGCCATCCGCCACGCGTCTCTGGAGAGAGCTTAAGGCGACGCGTGGGCAGATGAGCTGGAGTGCGGGCACGCAGCGCAGCTCTCCCGGCAAGTACCTTGCCGGGGTCTTGATCTTGCCGGGCCCGGGAGCTTGTCGGGCTTGTAACTTGTCGCTCCCCGGGCCCTCGCCGGGACACGTATAGCGCCGTGGCGTGTCTTCTATGATGTAATCTTCTAGTCTCCCCGGCGAGCTCCTCTCGCCAGGGCCTTGCGTGAGTGATGTAACCTTGAGCCTTGAACGGCCTTCCCGGCAAGCTCCTCTTGCCGGGGTCTCGATCTCCTAGCTTGTATACTTTGTTCTTGAATGGCTCGATATGGAGCAGGAATGGTCTCCGGCAAGCATATGGCAGATCCTGCCGCGGGGAGCTGCGACTGCCCGTGCACAAGTTGGGGTACTGAGGTACCCCCTACCTTAGTACACCGACACCTGGCAATAGACCAACTTAGGTCAAAAGCCTAAGCTTGGGGGAGTACGTATTTCCCACCGACATTACATTTATGTTCACACACACACTCATTGCTAGATGTCGGTGCTCATACTCTTTCACTGTAATATACATGTTAGTTTAAATTTCTTTTTCCTGCTTTCTTCTTGTGTGTTTGTTAAACCTTAAGAAAAACCAGAAAAATTAGTGAGTTTACTTTTCATGCTTGTAGTAGAATTAAAAAGAAAACCCAAAAATATTTCCCATTCTTCTTTTTGCTTGTTGGGAGCTTTCCTGTGTAAATAGTTTTTATTTCTTTTCCTTTCTTTGGGGGTCGAGAGGACTATATTGAAAATGCTTAGTGGCTCTTATATGCATGATAGTTTATTTAACTTAGAGCCCATATTACTTGTCTTCTCTCTTGAGTTGAATGCTTGCAGATTCCAGCTTAGTCCAATGCACGTGCACTCTTATTATTATACACACCGTTCAGTCGTGCAAGTGAAAGGCAATAATGATGATTTATGATGGACTTATTGGGAAGAGAAAAGCTGGTATGAACTCGACCTCTCTTGTTTTTGTAAATATGATGATTCATCATTCTTGATTCAGCTATTATGAAGTAAACATATTTGCAATGACATTTAGAGATTATAGTTGCTTGTGCCATGCTTGATTAGCTATGAGTTATAATGATTTACCTTGCGTGCCAACATGCTATTAGAATGATTATGATGTGGTATGATGAGATGGTGTCCTCCTTTAAATGTATTGAGTGACTCGACTTGGCACATGTTCACGCATGTAGTTGAATCAAATCAACATAGCCTTCATGATATTTATGTTCATGGTGGATTATATCCTACTTATGCTTGTATTCGGTGTAAATTAGTTTTAATGCATGTTTACGACTGTTGTCGCTCTCTCAGTTGGTCGCTTCCCAGTCTTTTGCTAGCCTTCACCTGTACTAAGCCGGAATACTGCTTGTGCATCCAAACTCCTTAAACCCCAAAAGTTATTCCATATGAGTCCACTATACCTACCTATATGCGGTATTTACCTGTCGTTCCAAGTAAATTTGTATGTGCCAAACTCTAAACCTTCAAATAAACATTCTGTTTTGCATGCTCGAATAGCTCATATGTCAACTAGAGCTGCCCTTATCTTCCGTGTTAGGCGGGTTATTCTCAAGAGGAGTGGACTCCGTTCCTCATTCACGAGAAAATGGCTGGTATCCGGGATGCCCAATCGCATGCTTTATGCAAACTAATTCAAAATAGCTGCAAACAAAACTCCCCTTGGGACCCGCTGAATGTTGGAGCCACTCGTTGTTTCGAGCAAGCCATGGATTGATGCTTGTGGAGGAAGGGGAGTATAAACTTTACCATTCTGTTTGGGAACCGCCTATAATCTGTTTAGCATGGAAGATATCGTCGTCATTTAGTTGTTATGTTGACAATGAAAGTATGCCGCTCAAAATATAATTTATCTCTATTTCAAAACCAAGCTCTGGCATCTCTACAAATCCCTGCTTTCCTCTGCGAAGGGCCTATCCATTTACTATTATGTTGAGTCATCACCCTTCTTATTAAAAGCACCCGCTGGAGAGCACACTGTCGTTTGCATTCATTATTATTGGTTTATATTCGGTATGACTTCACTGGATCTCTTTTACCATGAATTACAATGTTTAGTCAGTCCTTGATCTTTAAAGGTGATCTACATTTATGTTTTGCGGTCTCAGAAAGGGCTAGCGAGATACCATTTTGTTATATCATGTTATGAATATTTTGAGAAAGTGTTGTCATCCGAGTTTTGTTATTATGGCTCGCTAGCTGATTATGCTATTGATATGAGTAATTCTGAGACCTACGTGTCATTGTGAGTATGGCTAGTTGATAATAATTGCTGAAACTTGAAGGCTGACTTTTCATGTTTACAACAACAAGAGCAAACAGAGTTTGTAAAAGTTTTTCTTTTTCTCTTTCAGTTTGTCAACTGAATTGCTTGAGGACAAGCAAGGGTTTAAGCTCGGGGGAGTTGATACGTTGATGTCTACTACACAACCTTCTTCTTGTAGACGTTGTTGGGCCTGCAAGTGCACAGGTTTGTAGGACAGTAGCAAATTTCCCTCAAGTGATGACCTAAGGTTTATCAATCCGTAGGAAGCGTAGGATGAAGATGGTCTCTCTCAAGCAACCCTGCAACCAAATAACAAAAAGTCTCTTGTGTCCCCAACACACGCAATACAATGGTAAATTGTATAGGTGCCCTAGTTCGGCGAAGATATGGTGATACAAGTGCAAAATAGATGGTAGATATATGTTTTTGTAATCTGAAATAATAAAAACAGCAAGGTAGCGAGCTGTAAAAGTGAGCGCAAACGGTATTGCAATGATAGGAAACAAGGCCTAGGGTTCATACTTTCACTAGTGCAAGTTCTCTCAACAATAATAACATAGATAGAACATATGACAAGCCTCAACATGCAACAAAGAGTCACTCCAAAGCCACTAATAGCGAAGAACAAACTTAGAGATTACGGTCGGGTACGAAACCACCACAAAGCTATTCTTTCGGATTGATCTATAAAAGTGTTCATACTAGAATAACACCTTAAGATACAAATCAACCAAAACCCTAATGTCACCTAGATACTCCATTGTCACCTCAAGTATCCGTGGGCATGATTATACGATATGCATCACACAATCTCAGATTCATCCAACCAACATAAAAGTACTTCAAAGAGTGCCCCAAAGTTTCTACCGGAGAGTCAAGAACGTGTGCCAACCCCTATGCATAGGTTCCCAAGTGTCACGAAACCCGCAAGTTGATCACCAAAACATACATCAAGTGGCACATGATATCCCATTGTCACCACAGATAATCATGGCAAGACATACATCAAGTGTTCTCATAAAGACTCAATCCGATAAGAAAACTTCAAAGGGGAAACTCAATTCATCACAAGAGAGTAGAGGGGGAGAAACATCATAAGATCCAACTACAATAGCAAAGCTCGGGATACATCAAGATCGTGCCATAGAGGAACACGAGAGAGAACACGAGAGAGAGAGATCAAACACATAGCTACTGGTACATACCCTCAGCCGCGGGGGTGAACTACTGCCTCCTCATCATGGATAGCGCCGGGATGATGAAGATGGCCTCCGGTGATGGGATCCGCCTCCGGCAGGGTGCCAGAATAGGGCCCCGATTGATTTTTGGTGGCTACAGAGGCTTGTGGCGGCGGAACTCCCGATCTATCTTCTGTTCTGGAAGTTTTAGGGTATATTGGTATATATAGGAGCAGGGGGTACGTCGGTGGAGCTACGAGGGCCCCACGAGGGTGGAGGGCGCGCCCAGGGGGTGGGCCCCCCTACCTCGTGCCTTCCTCGTTTCTTCCTTGACGTGGACTCCAAGTCTCCCGGGTTTCTTTCCTTCCAAAAATAACTTCTCCAGTTGATTTTGTTCCGTTTTGACTCCGTCTGATATTCCTTTTCCTCGAAACACTAAAATAGGCATAAAACAGCAAATCTGGGCTGGGCCTCCGGTTAATAGGTTAGTCCCAAAAATAATATAGAAGTGAATAATAAAGCCCAATATTGCCTAAAATAGTAGATAAAGTAGCATGGAGTAATCAAAAATTATAGATACGTTGGAGACGTATCAAGCATCCCCAAGCTTAATTCCTGTTCGTCCTCGAGTAGGTAAATGATAAAAAAGAATTTTTATGCGGAGTGATACTTTGGCATAATTTCAATGTAAATCTTCTTAATTGTGATATGAATATTCAGATCCGAAAGATTCAAGACAAAAGTTCATATTGACACAAAAGTAATAATACTTCAAGCATACTAATCAAAGCAATCATGTCTTCTCAAAATATCATGGCAAAGAAAGTTCATCCCTACAAAATCATATAGTTAGGCTATGCTTCATTTTCTTCACACAAATATGTTTCCAACTTCTATACCCCCGATGATAAGCCAAGCAATTGTTTCATACTTAGATAATCTCAAACCTTTTCAATCTTCACGCAATACATGAGTGTGAGCCATGGATATAGCACTATGGGTGGAATAGAGTATGATGATAAGGATTGTGGGGAGAAGACAAAAAGGAGAAAGTCTCACGTTGACGAGGATAATCAACGGGCTATGGAGATTCCCATCAATTGATGTCAACATGAGGAGTAGGGATTGCCATGCAATGGATGCACTAGAGCTATGAATGCTCAACAAAAGAAAACTAGTGGGTGTGCATCTAACTTGCTTGCTCACGAAGACCTAGGGCATTTGAGGAAGCCCATCGTAGGAATATACAAGACAAGTACTATAATGAAAAATTCCCACTAGTATGAAAAAGACAACTTATGAGACTCACTATATGAGGAACAAGGTGCTACTTTGAAGCACAATATATGAGACTCACTACATGAAGAACAAGGTGCTACTTTGAAGCACAAGTGTTGAAAAGAGATAGTAGGATTGCCCTTTTTATTTTTTTTATTTTTTTATTTTTTTGGGCCTTTCTTTTTTTTCTTTTGGCCTTTCCTTTTTTGGGCCTTTCTTTTTTTGGCCTTTCTCTTTTTTTTATTTCGTCAATGCTGTATTAATGATGATCATCACACTTTCATTACAACATATGAATTACAACTCGAAGCTAGAACAAGATATGACTCTATATAAATGCCTTCGGCGGTGTACCGGGATGGTGCAATGAATCAAGAGTGACATGTATGAAAAATAATGCATGGCGGCTTTGCCACAAATACTATGTCAACTACATGATCATGCAATGGCAATATGACAAAAGTAATGTATGTCATGATGATGATGGAAGTTGCATGGCAATATATCTCGGAATGGCTATGGAAATGCCATAATAGGTGGGTATGGTGGCTGTTTTGAGGAAGATATAAGGAGGTTTATGTGTGACAGAGCGTATCGTATCACGGGGTTTGGATGCACCGGCAAAGTTTGCACCAACTCTCAAGGTGAGAAAGGGCAATGCATGTTACCAAAGAGGCTAGCAAAGCCGGAAAGGTGAGAGTGCGTATAATCCATGGACTCAGCATTAGTCAAAAGAACTCATATACTTATTGCAAAAATTTAGAAGTCATAAAAAATCAAGTACTACGTGCATGCTCCTAGGGGGATAGATTGGTAGGAAAAGACCATCGCTCATCCCCGACCGCCACTCATAAGGATGCACAAGCCAGGTACACTTCATGTTTCAAATTTGTTACATAACTTTAACCATACATGCATGCTACGGGATTTGCAAACTTCAACAAAAGTATTTCTCAAATTCATAATCACCCAACTAGCACGACTATGATATTATCACCTCCATATCTCAAAACAATTATCAAGCATCAAACTTTTCTTAGTATTCAACACACTCATAAGAAAGTTTCACATATCTTGAATACCAAGTATATTAATATTAAGCAAACTACCATGCTATAAATGACTCTCAAAATAATATAAGTGAAGCATGAGAGTTCATATATTTCTTCAAATAAAACTACCACCATGCTCTTGAAAGATATAAGTGAAGCACTAGAGCAAAAACTATCAAGCTCAAAAGATATAAGTGAAGCACATAGAGTATTCTAACAAATTCCAATTCATGTATGGCTCTCTCTCATTAAAGAATTTCAGATCTTGATACTTCATTCAAACAGCAAGCAAAGCTAAAGAAAAACTACAATGCAAGGATAGCACAACTCATGTGAAGAAGCAAAAACTTAGGCTCAACCGATACTAACCGATAGTTGTTGAAGAAGAAAGGTGGGATGCCTACCGGGGCATCCCCAAGCTTAGATGCTTGAGACTTCTTGAAATATTATCTTGGGGTTCCTTGGGAATCCCCAATCTTGAACTTTTGTGTCTCCTTAATTCCTCTCATATCATGGTTTCTCTTTTTATCAAAAGCTTCATTCACAACAAACTCAACAAGAACTCGTGAGATAGGTTAGTATAAACCAATGCAAAACCTTATCACAAATCACTTAAATCATTATTCAACATTTAATACTAAATGCCTCTGCATATTTAATACTCCTATCCTCAAATAGAATCATTAAACAAGCAAACATATGCAAACAATGCAACCATAACAGCAATCTGTCAAAACAGTACAATCTGTAAAGAATGCAAGAGTATCAATACTTCCCTGACTCCAAAAATTATGAGAGAAAATTCCCACTGTAGTATATTTATCGGAGCTCATTATGCAAAAAGTTTCACATTATATCATGCTCTGACTTTTCTAGGGAATTTTTGCAACAGCGGTAAACTTTCTGTTTTCAAACAGCAACATGTATACTAGCAAAATAAGCATGGTAAAGGCTATCCTTGACATTTTTATTTAAACTAAAGATGCAAAACATTATTCTAACTAACAGCAAGCAAAGCTTAAGAAAAAAAATGACGCTCCAAGCAAAACACATATCATGTGGTGAATAAAAATATAGCTCCAAGTAAAGTTACCGATGAATGAAGACGAAAGAGGGGATGCCATCCGGAGCATCCCCAAGCTTAGGCTCTTGGTTGTCCTTGAATATTACCTTGGGTTGCCTTGGGCATCCCAAATCTTAGGCTATTTCCACTCTTTGTTCCATAGTCCATCGAATCTTTACCCAAAACTTGAAAACTTCAACCACACAAAACTTAACAGAAAACTCATGAGCTTCGTTAGCGAAAGAAAACAAAACACCACTTCAAGGTACTGTAATGAACTCATTCTAAATTCGTATTGGTGTAATATCTACTGTATTCTAACTTCTCTATGGTTCATACCACTTAATACTAGCCATAGATGCATCAAAATAAGCAAACAACACATAGAAAACAGAATCTGTCAAAAACAGAACAGTCTGTAGTAATCTGTATAAAACCTATACTTCTGGAACCCCAAAAATTATGAAATAAATTGGTGGACCTGAGGAATTTGTCTAGTAATCATCTGCAAAAATAATCAACTAAATATCACTCTCCAGTAAACAATGGCAGCTAATCTCGTGAGTGCTAAAGTTTCTCTTTTTCACAGCAAGATCACATAAACTTCACCCAAGTCTTCCCAAAGGTTCTACTTGGCACTTTATTGAAACAGAAGCTATAAAACGTGATTACTACAGTAGCATAATCATGTGGACACACAAAAACAGTAAGGATAAATATTGGGTTGTCTCCCAACAAGCGCTTTTCTTTAATGCCTTTCTAGCTAGGCATGATGATGACAATGATGCTCACAAAAAAGATAAGAATTGAAACGTAACAGGAGCATCATGAAGCATATGACTAGCACATTTAAGTCTAACCCACTTCCTATGCATAGGGATTTTGTGAGCAAACAACTTAGGATAACAATAATCAACTAGCATAGGAAGCTAAAAGAAGCATAGCCTCAAGAATTTAAGCACATAGGGAGGAAACTTGCTATTATTGCAATTCCTACAAGCATATATTCCTCCCTCATAATAATTTTCAGTAGCATCATGAATGAATTCAACAACATAATCAGCACCTAAAGCATTCTTTTCATGATCTACAAGCATAAAAAATTTACTACTCTCTTCATAAGCAAACTTCTTCTTTATAGCATACGTATCATCACAATAATCATCATAGATAGGAGGCATGCTTTCATCATAGTAAATTTGCTCATCAAAGTTTGGGGGACAAAATATATCATATTCATAAAACATAGCTTCCCCAAGCTTGTGGCTTTTCATATCATTAGCATCATGGATATTCAAGGAATTCATACTAACAACATTGCAATCATGCTCATCAAATAAAAACATTATATAGATTTCTTCTTCTAGCACTTGAGCACAATTTTCCTTTCCATCATACTCACGAAAGATATTAAAAAGGTGAAGCGTATGAGACAAACTCAACTCCATTTTTTTTGTTTTCTTTTATAAAATAAACTAGTGCTAAAACAAGAAACAAAAAGATTCGATTGCAAGATCTAAAGATATACCTTCAAGCGCTAACCTCCTGGCAACAGCGCCAGAAAAGAGCTTGATGTCTACTACACAACCTTCTTCTTTAGACGTTGTTGGGCCTGCAAGTGCACAAATTTGTAGGAAAGTAGCAAATTTCCCTCAAGTGGATGACCTAAGGTTTATCAATCCATAGGAGTCATAGGATGAAGATGGTCTCTCTCAAGCAACCCTCCAACCAAATAACAAAAAGTCTCTTGTGTCCCCAACACACCCAATACAATGGTAAATTTTATAGGTGCACTAGTTCGGCGAAGAGATGGTGATACAAGTGCAAAATAGATGGTAGACATAGGTTTTTGTAATCTTAAATAATAAAAACAGCAAGGTAGCAAGCGGTAAAAGTGAGCGCAAACGGTATTGCAATGATAGGAAACAAGGCCTAGGGTTCATACTTTCACTAGTGCAAGTTCTCTCAACAATAATAACATAGATAGAACATATGACAAGCCCTCAACATGCAACAAAGAGTCACTCCAAAGCCACTAATAGCGGAGAACAAATGTAGAGATTATGGTCGGGTACGAAACCACCACAAAGCTATTCTTTCGGATCGATCTATAAAAGAGTTCGTACTAGAATAACACCTTAAGATACAAATCAACCAAAACCCTAATGTCACCTAGATACTCCATTGTCACCTCAAGTATTTGTGGGCATGATTATACGATATGCATCACACAATCTCAGATTCATCCAACCAACATAAAAGTACTTCAAAGAGTGCCCCAAAGTTTCTACCGGAGAGTCAAGAACGTGTGCCAACCCCTATGCATAGGTTCTTAAGTGTCACGAAACCCACAAGTTGATCACCAAAACATACATCAAGTGGCACATGATATCCCATTTTAACCACAGATAATCACGGCAAGACATACATCAAGTGTTCTCATAAAGACTCAATCCGATAGCAAAACTTCAAAGGGGAAACTCAATTCATCATAAGAGAGTAGAGGGGGAGAAACATCATAAGATCCAACTACAATAGCAAAGCTCGGGATACATCAAGATCGTGCCATAGAGGAACACGAGAGAGAACACAAGAGAGAGAGATCAAACACATAGCTACTGGTACATACCCTCAGCCGCGAGGGTGAACTACTCCCTCCTCTTCATGGATAGCGCCGGGATGATGAAGATGTCCTCCGGTGATGGGATCCCCCTCCGATAGGGTGCCGGAATAGGGCCCCGATTGGTTTTTGGTGGCTACAGAGGCTTGCGGCGGCGGAACTCCCGATCTATCTTCTGTTCTGGAAGTTTTAGGGTATATTGGTATATATAGGAGCAGGGGGTGCATCGGTGGAGCTACGAGGGCCCGACGAGGGTGGAGGGCGCGCCCAGGGGGGTGGGCGCGCCCCCCTACCTCGTTCCTTCCTTGTTTCTTCCTTGACGTGGACTCCAAGTCTCCCGGGATGCTTTACTTCCAAAAATAACTTCTCCGGTTGATTTCATTCCGTTTTGACTCTGTCAGATATTCCTTTTCCTCGAAACACTGAAATAGGCATAAAACAGCAAATCTGGGCTGGGCCTCCGGTTAATAGGTTAGTCCCAAAAATAATATAAAAGTGAATAATAAAGCCCAATATTGCCTAAAACACTAGATAAAGTAGCATGGAGCAATCAAAAATTATAGATACGTTGGAGACGTATCATACATCTCCGTCGTATCTACTTTTCCAAACACTTTTGCCCTTGTTTTGGACTCTAACTTGTATGATTTGAATGGAACTAACCCGGACTGACGCTGTTTTCAGCAGAATTCCCATGGTGTTGTTTTTTGTGCAGAAAATAAAAATTCTCGGAATGACCTGAAACTCCACGGAACACCTTAGAAAAAATAAAGAAAAATCCTCGCAAAAGATGAAGACCAGGGGGCCAACGCCCTGTCCACGAGGGTGGGGGGCGCGCCCCCCTACCTTGTGGGCCCCCTAGTGTCCCTCCAACGCCAACTCCAACTCCATATATTGGCTTTCGGGGAGAAAAAAATCAGAGAGAAGAAATAATCGCGTTTTACGATACGGAGCCGCTGCCAAGCCCTAATCTCTCTCGGGAGGGCTGATCTAGAGTCCGTTCGGGGCTCCGGAGAGGGGGATTCGTCGCCGTCATCGTCATCAACCATCCTCCATCACCAATTTCGTGATGCTCACCGCCGTGTGTGAGTAATTGCATCGTAGGATTGCTGGACGGTGATGGGTTGGATGAGATTTACATGTAATCGAGTTAGTTTTGTTAGGGTTTGATCCCTAGTATCCATTATGTTCTGAGATTGATGTTGGTATGACTTTGCTATGCTTAATGCTTGTCACTAGGGCCCGAGTGCCATGATTTCAGATGTGAACCTTTTAAGTTTTCATGAACATATGTGTGTTCTTGATCCTATCTTGCAAGTCTATAGTCACCTACTATGTGTTACGATCCGGCAACCCCGAAGTGACAATAATCGGGACCACTCCCGGTGATCACCATAGTTTGAGGAGTTCATGTATTCACTATGCGCTAATGCTTTGTTCCGGTTCTCTATTAAAAGGAGGCCTTAATATCCCTTAGTTTCCAATAGGACCCCGCTGCCACGGGAGGGTAGGACTAAAGATGGCATGCAAGTTCTTTTCCATAAGCACGTATGACTATATACGGAATACATGCCTACATTACATTGATGAACTGGAGCTAGTTCTGTGTCACCCTATGTTATGACTGTTACATGACGAACCACATCCGGCATAATTATCCATCGCTAATCCGGTGCCTACGAGTTTTCCATATACTGGTTTACACTTATTTACTTTTCCGTTGCTACTGTTACAATCACAACAAAATACCAAAAAACATTACTTTTGCTGTCTTTACTTTTGTTACCGTTACCACCATATTACTTTGCTACTAAACACTTTTGCTGCAGATACTAAGTTTCCAGGTGTGGTTGAATTGACAACTCAGCTGCTAATACTTGAGAATATTCTTTGGCTCCCCTTGTGTCGAATCAATAAATTTGGGTTGAATACTCTACCCTCGAAAACTGTTGCGATCCCCTATACTTGTGGGTTATCACCTGCGCAAGCTGTCTATCAAGGCTTCACCAGAATCAGAATCCATCTTCATGCCAGCTGACCCGGGATCAGTCGGATCCGGCTCGAGGACTGCGGCAGTTGGCACAGGGACTTCGGCAGGCGGCCTGGGGACTACAGTACTTGAATCGGGCCCGGGGGCTGCAACAGTCGGCCCGGGGACTTCAACGACACACCAAGTAGCGGCCGGTTCCAACTCGCCGCCTCCCAACCCGACCTCCATGGTACCAGTTGCCGGCATGACAGTGGTAGAAGCACCATCTTGGGCGCAACCCATCCTCAACTTCCTGATGAGCCGAGAGCTACCAGCCGATGAGATTCTGGCCCGGCAGGTGCAACACCGTGCAGCAGCATACACAATAGTGAACAGGGAGCTTGTCATGCGCAACGTGACTAGTGTCTTCCAGCATGGCATGGAGCCAGAGAAAGGCATGGCAATCCTCAGAGATATTCACCAAGGCGAATGTGGCCACCACGTCCTCTCCAGATCGCTTGTCACCAAAGCTTTCCGCCATGTTTTCTTCTGGCCGACTGCTTTGGATGACACCAAGGAGTTGGTCCGCAAGTGCAAGGGGTGCCAACACTTCAGCTCCAAGCAACACTTGCCGGCCTCTACACTCAATACAATCCCCCTTACTTCACCGTTTGCCGTCTGGGGGTTGGATATGGTGGGCCCGTTCAAAACAGCACGCGACAGCATGACCCACTTGCTGGTCGTCGTGGACAAGTTCACAAAGTGGATTAAAGCAAAGCCGATCAAGAAGCTGAATGGTCCGACTGCTGTGACCTTCATTGCGGACATCACTATCCGGTACGGCATCCCTCACTGCATCATCACAGACAATGACATGAACTTCGCCAAAGGTGCCTTGGCCCATTTGTACACGATGCAGGGCCTCTGACTGGACTTAGTGTCCGTTGCCCATCTGCAGTCAAACGGCCAGGTGGAGCAAGCAAATGGCCTCATCCTGTCCGGCATCAAGCCCCGACTGGTTGAGCCGCTGGAGCGCTTGGCCGGCTGCTGGATCGAAGAGCTGCCGGCCGTCCTTTGGAGTCTCCGGACTACGCAGAACAAAGCAACCGGCTTCACTCCCTTCTTCCTTGTGTACGGGGCTGAGGCTGTCATCCCAACTAACATCGAGTTCGACTCACCTCATGTCACCATGTACACGGAGGCAGAAGCAAAGGAGGCGCGAGAAGACATCATCGATCTGTTGGCACTCAGCTGGTCCGCCAACTACCAGCAGAGCCTGCACCGCTACCAGAGCCGAACGGTCAAGCCACGATCCTTCTGCGAAGGGGACCTTGTGCTCCGGCTGATCCAGCAAATAGCCGGCCAACACAAGCTCTTAGCTCCTTGGGAGGGGCCTTTCATCATCAGCAAGGCCCTGGGCAACGACTCCTACTACCTCATCGACACACAGAAGCCCAGGGCATGCAAGAGGAAACAGAGCGCCCATGGAACACAAATCTCCTCCGAAGATTTTACAGTTAATGCAGTATGTACCACGCTATCTTTTGTGTTAAGTAGAGACAACATGTCCCCCCAAAGAGCACTTGGGGCTACCTTTTTATCCATATGATAAGATTCGCCTACAAATGAATTATTTCATTCTTTCGCCCACCACCGGATCCGGCTAGCTGGCCCGGGGGCTCGCCGCCCTGACCTAAGCTAGCACCAGCTGCAGTCGGACAAGTAGGGTGCCGACATCTAAGCCCTCTATTGCCTTAAGCCACAGCTACCAGAGCGACTATCTGACTTGCAAGAGCTAAAGGCAGGAAAAGATGCCCACACAAAAAATGACTAAGGAAGAACGCGAGCATAGGCCAAGCTGGCTCTTCGCCTTACTCGTCCGGCTGCAGAGTAGCTGGCCGGCCGGCTTCTCGCTTGACTACCTACGCTCTAGACGGCTGAAGTAACTTGTCTATCCTAAACGGCCAAGTCCTTGACCCAGCCACATGCCGTAGAGCGGCTGTCCGGCTGGTAGGGCGGAGCCAAAGGAAGGCGGCAAAGGAAAAAGGCAAACAGAGTAAAAGCAAAACCAAGCTAGAACCTGGCAAGAGCACAAGCATGTGTGAGATAAGTTATTTACGTGCCAAAAGGCCTGTGGCCAGCATTCAACAGAGTTTGAATTACACCCTAGTGGGTGGAACTGCGCAAATTTAACTTGTCCATTCAAAAGTACAAGACAAGAAAAACTTGAAAGATAAGCGATCGCCTAGGCCAGGGGCGCTGTCGGTGTCAAAACCGGCGGATCTCGGGTAGGGGGTCCCGAACTGTGCGTCTAGGCGGATGGTAACAGGAGACAAGGGACACGATGTTTTACCCAGGTTCGGGCCCTCTTGATGGAGGTAAAACCTATGTCCTGCTTGATTAATATTGATGATGTGTATTACACGAGTGGATCTACCACGAGATCAAAGAGGCTAAACCCTAGAAGCTAGCCTATGGTATGATTGTTGTAATGGATGTTGTGTCCTACGGACTAAGCCCTCCGGTTTATATAGACACCAGAGAGGGCTAGGGTTACACAGAGTCGGTTACAATGGTAGGAGATCTACATATCCGTATCGCCAAGCTTGCCTTCCACGCCAAGGAAAGTCCCATCCGGACACGGGACGGAGTCTTCAATCTTGTATCTTCGTAGTCTTGGAGTCCGGCGGACGATGATAGTCCGGCTGTCCGGACACCCCCTAGTCCAGGACTCCATCAGTAGCCCCCAAACCAGGCTTCAATGACGATAAGTCCAGCGCGTATATAATCTTCGGCGTTGCAAGGCGGGTTCTCCCTCTAAGTTCCATGTACCTGCCGAACAGTGTCCGGCTTCCTTATCAATGTTGCGCTTCTTGGCTTCCATGCCCAATAATGGCCTTCCTCCACGCGTCGCACGAATGCGAAAAGCCAGGGTATCTTTTATGTTTTACCCCCTAGCTGTGCAAATAATCTGCCTATAAGAGAGGCAAGAATCCAGATCCAAATCACACCATCTTCCTTCCGCAAATACTCATTGGAGCGCCTTTGACCCAGAATCCATTCCACCATGGACCGTCGACGTGGCTCCTCTTCTCGCGCTCCCAGCCCTCTGCCAGGAGATTGGAGGAGATGCTCTGTTCCACACAACGAGCTGGTGAAGCTCCAAGCGGAGGGATATCTCCTCCGCCTTCATGGTTCGATTCGAGCTGGCTGGCCACCTACAAAGGTGGGAAGCAAGCGGAGGCTACCCCAAGTCCCAACAAAGGGGAGCGGGCATGCTTTGTCCCCTATCTGATAAGGGGGCTCAGATTTCCTGTACATCCGTTCCTCCGCGGGCTCCTAGAGTTCTACGGACTCCACCTTCATCACCTCACGCGCGCCTCTATCCTGCATATTGCGGGTTACGTAGCTCTTTGCGAGCTATTCCTAGGCATGGAGCCCCATTTCGCGCTGTGGAAGAGGTTGTTCTGCCTTGTACCCCGCTCTCACGAGGGGTCCATATATCAAGTGGGCGGCGCCGAAATTTGGCGCATTGCCGGACCGGATATCCATCCGAACCCCTAAGAAGCGTCCAAGACTGGCCTTCGGAATGGTTTACATAGAAGAAGCTCGCTGCCGACCTGTTCGGATCGGCCTCCGGAGTTCAAGAATGCTCCTCTGCAGAACGCTTTAGTTGGCGCCATGAGCCCCAAACCGAGGAAGACAAGAGCGCCCATTATTTGATGGGCCGGATAAGGTTATCGCCCATTCGGGTTGACCATGATTGAGTCATGGCAACATGCATTATGCGGGGTGCAGCCACTACAATACAGGCCACCCTATGTGGGATTTCAACGGGAGGACGATGCCACCCGTCATGGCATAAGGGCCGAGTTCGGCCAAGACCGTGAAGATCCTGTCCGGCCTGTACAAGGGGGAGAAGGAGGATTTCCTCCAGACGAACCCGTTGAATGGGTTCTCCATGAATAATCCCCGGCCTTGGGTAAACGAACACTCTGCGCGTCCGACCCGTGCTTTCAAAGTTTAAGTTTCTTATATCGTGTTTTCGACGCAGGAGCTGCGTCGGGTCGTGGAGGACATGCTAAGTCTAGCTCCATAACCCGAGGATCCAGAGAGATCCCAGGATCCGGCCTCCGAAGAGGATCCGGACATAAAGGTGGAGCTAATCGATGGGGTGTTCCACCAGCTCAGCATGGATAATGCTTTAGTCACCATTACGAGTGACTACCCCGTACTATATCCAGCTTCCCAGGTGATTGTGACCGAAGTCTCGACACCATTATTTCTTCCTCGCTCATTTCTGACCTTCGCATACGATGGTGTTTTGCAGGAAGCGCCTTGTATGGAAGCCGAGTCCATGGGCGGTGACCAACAAAGGACAGTCCGACCAAGAGGCGGAAGAGGAGCGGTGCGGATCAAACGTCGCCGCAAAGGTATAGCTCACAGTTCATTATTTGGAGCAACGTTCTAGGAAGCGTTTGAGTGCTCATGGCTTTTGTAGGAGAAAAGCGCCCGCCGGATCTGCGGGCGTGGAGGTCGCCAATCCAACCTCTACCAGCCCTGTGCTCCAAGACTGGTCTCGAGGGGGAGGCGGCGCAAGGCGCGAGCCGACACTCCTCCAATGGAGGATGCCGCTGCACTGTCCGCCACCAAGTCTGAGGTGGAGAGCGCCATGAACCATAGGCGCCGCTGGACAGTATTTCGTGACGCGTGCTTCTCCCCTGAGGCGTTGAATGCCTTTAACGCGGGGGACGCGCACCTCCGTTCTGCTCAAGATGGTTTTACCAGAGCCACGGAGCAGTATGTAAAAGACATACGGGTGAGAGGATTTAACAGTTATATATGCCAGTAGCCCCCGAGACTTAAAGTAGTTATGTTAACTGATTTAAGGATCATTTGAAACGCAGGATCTTACCAGAAGAATACCCAACTGTCTCAGGAGCTGCAAGAGTGCAAGGCCCAACTTGAGGCCGCACTTGCTGCCGCAGGGGAAAACACAGAGACCCCTCCCGGTAACACATTTTTTTTAAAAAATAAGCAGCCTTTGGCGGCGTATGCCGCAAGTCTAATAATGACATTGCATGTGCTGCGGACAAGAGCCGGACAGTAAGAATCATCGCGCGGTGAAGGCGGCGAGAGGGTGCTGAATAGAGTGCAGCAGAAAGGAACAAGCTCCAGATGCCCACGCCCAGCTCGGAGAAGAGCTGAAAGGTGTTCGGGCCGAGCTGTCTGGCTCCGTTAAGGAGAATCAGCGGCTTTGTCGCGGCATATATAGTAAGTGCTTTAAGCGAACTCCTTTGAAAAGAAGAGTTCGACGAGGATGTTAATTGACAAAATATGTCTGTAGGTATACTCACAGGTCGCCCTGCAGAGGAGATGCCCGTATCAACGGGTGATCAACTTCCCGAGCTGTTGCAGCTGCTCGAACGAGTTCGGCAGGCAATGAGCAGCGTCGTCCAGGCTTTATGGCCAGCCCTCTCCCTACCCGAGGGCCTTGGGGAGCTTGTGGAGAAGCTTCAGGGAGTGCGGCAGCGCTTCCGTTTATGGAAGATTTCGGCCTGCCGCCAAGGTGCCAGGGAGGCTTGGGCCATGGTGAAGACGCGGTACAAGAAGGCGGATCCCAACCATATGGCCGAGGTTGGACCTGTGGGGCCCGATGGGAAGGAGATCCCTGTGAGTTTAGTATACGGCCAAGTAGAGTTGGCCGCTAAGTTTTCCCAATGGGACTGTAAATTAGACGGCCTATTAGACGGGATTGAGGAGGAATATAGTCAGTAGATTTGACAATGTATTTTAAAATGACATGTGAAATGCCTTCTAGCCGGATTGTAGATCGTTTGTCTTTGCCGACCTTTTCGCTTCAACCTTGGGACCCTAGAGTCCGGAGTGTGTCCGAATACCTTCTCGTTAAGAAACAACCGGGTATGCATGGAGACCGGCGTAGGGGTCATTAGTGCTTTATCGCATAAGTGCCCAACTAGTTATGTTATATTACATGGTTAGTAAGAAACATCTTCCAGGAGAATAGTTCAATTAAGGGTTCCTTTCCTAGGAGGCATGCCCTAAAGTGCATGTCGGATCTGTAAAAAAGCAGAAAAACATCCTGGGGCAGATAAATAAGTGGGTAAAAATCATCGTGAAGTCACCGATCAATATTCCCTTAAGAACGCTTAGCTTTCGGCTTCACCCACCTGAGGTACACATCCGGTGACCGGCAAGAATAATCGCAGAGGTGCTCCTTTACCTCCTAGCCAAACAATCGGGAATGTAGGGGTAAGCACAGGAGCCAAGCAACCCAGCTTGGCCAAAACTTAAGTCATATCGATGCATATAATGGTGAGTAAAAGGTACATGTGGAAGCTTGACACATGTGCTGGGCATGAAGCCCTTATAATTGAGCTTCTGGTAAAGAAGCCCCCAGGTATAATGAGTGCGGATGTCACATCAAGTATGTGTGAACAATGCGCAAGTAGGCCCTTAAGGGATTTGTAGGAAAAGGGTGAAGGGAAGAAAGAGAAACAAAAGGCAGCTGAAGTGTAAAAATTTGGACGGGGGAAGGGGACGAACTCTTAGTCCAACGCTAGGCATAGAATCTTCGGAGGCGGGCTGCGTTCCATGGGTTAGGCTCGAGTCGGTTGTCCAATGCATTTCGTAGACGGTACGCTCCGCTGGTCAGGACTTGATCGATGATGAAGGGGCCCTCCCATTTGGGCTTGAGCTTGTCCTTTTTCTTGTCCGGCAGGCGTAGAACTAGTTCGCCAACGTTGTAAGACTTGGCCCGTACTTCTCTGCTTTGATATCTTCGAGCCTGCTGCTGATAGAATGCGGAACGAGGCTTGGCGACATAGCGTTCTTCCTCCAATGCGTCCAAGCTGTCCTGCCGATCCAGATCGGCTTCTCTTTCTTCGTACATGCGCACTCGAGGTGAGTCATGAATGATGTCGCAGGGCAGAACTGCCTCTGCGCCGTATACCATAAAAAATGGTGTGAATCCGGTAGTACGGTTGGGCGTTGTCCGCAGCCCCCAGAGTACGGAGTCGAGCTCCTCTACCCAGTGCGTGTCAGATTTTGTAAGTGACCGCACTAGTCTGGGTTTGATGCTGCTCATTATTAGACCGCTTGCTCGCTCCACTTGACCGCTGGTTTGAGGGTGATAGATCGACGCGTAATCGAGCTTAATGCCCATGTTTTTGCACCATGACTTAACTCGTCGGCCGTGAAGTTCGTGCTGCTATCGGTGATGATCTTTGTGGGGACACCATAACGGTGTACTACCCCGGATATAAAGTCTATCACTGGTCCGGACTCTGCCGTTTTGGTGGCTTGGCCTCTATCCATTTGGTGAATTTGTCCACCATGATCAATAGGTACCTTTGCTTGTGGGTTCCCCTTTAAGGGTCCAACCATGTCCCCTGCATCATGAACGGCCGGTAATGGGTATAGTTTTGAGGGCGGTGGGTGGCATATGGCTCTGATTAGCGAAGAGCTGACAACCGACGCATCTTTGGACTAAGTCCTGAGCATCTGCCCAGGCCGTCGGCCAATAAAATCTTGTACGGAATGCCTTTCCTACAAGGGCCCGAGCTGCTGTGTGGTGTCCGCCTAGTCTGGCATGAATTTCAGCCAGAAGGTTTCGCCCTTCCTCTTCGAAGATACACCTTTGGAGGACTCCGGTTGTGCTTTTCTTATAAAGTTCTCCCTCATGGACCTTGTAGGCTTTAGATCGCCGGACTATGTAGCGGGCCGCATTTTGGTCTTCGAGAAGTTCCTGCCTAAGCAAGTAGGCTAGGAATGGTTCTGTCCACGGGGCGATTACTGCCATTATGTCGTGGGCTGAAGCTGTTATGTCATCGTTTGAATCGCCGGTTGGCGCGGTTTTTTCCGGTTTGTTATTTCCGGACTCCTCTTCCCATAGTACGGATGGCTTAAAGAGCCGTTCCAGGAAGATGTTTGGAGGGACAGCATCACGTTTTGCGCCGATACGTGCCAGTACGTCGGCTGCTTGGTTATTATCTCGGGCTACGTGATGGAATTCAAGTCCTTCAAACCGAGCTGACATTTTTAGGACAGCGCTGCGATATGCTGCCATTTTCGGATCCTTGGCGTCAAAGTCTCCATTTATTTGGGATATTGCATGGTTTGAATCCCCGCGCACCTCTAGGCGTTGAATGCCCATGGAGATTGCCATCCGGAGGCCATGTAAAAGGGCCTCGTATTTGGCTGCGTTATTGGAGTCCGTGTACATTATCTCGGCACGATTGGATTGTGTCCCGGTTGGGGACGCCAATACGACGCCAAACCCCAATCCAGCCAACATTTTAGAGCCGCCGAAGTGCATAATCCAATTGGAGTATGCGCCGTACTCTTTAGGGAGTTCGCCGTCCATAAAGCGACAAAGTCACCAAAACTTGTGACTTTATAGCTCCTCGAGGTTTGTAGGTTATATCAAATGGTAAGAGCTCAATGGCCCATTTTGCAATCCTGCCCGTCGCGTCATGTTGTTTATAATGTCGTTGAGTGGTACTTGAGGCCATCGTTATCGAACACTCTTGAAAGTAGTGTCGGAGCTTCGGGATGCCATGAACACGCGCAGACGCTATCTTTTGATAGTGCGGTAACGGGACTTGCAGGGGGTTAACACAGTGGAGACGTAGTACACTGGTTTTTGAAGAGGGAATTTATGCCCTTCTGTCTCTCATTCGACGACGAGTACCGCGCTTACAACTTGATGTGTTGCCGCGATGTATAATAGCATTGGTTCGCCCAGGTTGGGCGCAGCCAGGACTGGATTTGTTGCCAATATGGCCTTTATTTCTTCGAGTCCGGCAGTGGCAGCATCCGTCCACTCGAAGTGTTCGGTGCGCCTAAGGAGGCGATAGAGGGGCAATGCTTTTTCTCCCAAGAGGGAGATAAAGCGGCTTAAAGCCGCCACGCATCCAGTCAATTTTTGTATCTGTTTGAGGTCTTTTGGAATATCCAGCTGTGATAGAGCTTGGATCTTGGCCGGGTTTGCTTCAATTCCTCTACCGGATACAATGAAGCCCAGCAGCTTTCCGGCTGGTACGCCGAAAACACATTTTTCCGGATTCAGCTTGATGTCATATGCTCTGAGGTTGTCGAATGTGAGCCTCAAATTGTCTACTAGAGTTTCGACGTGTTTGGTTTTGACGACTACGTCGTCTATGTATGCCTCTACTATTTTGCCGATCTGGGTTGCCAGACATGTTTGAATCATGCACTGATATGTTGCACCGGTGTTTTTAAGTCCGAAGGGCATTGTGTTGAAGCAGAATGGTCCATATGGAGTGATGAATGCCGTTGCGGCTTGGTCTGCTTCCGCCATCTTGATTTGATGGTAGCCGGAGTATGCGTCGAGGAAGCACAGTGAATCGAATGTCTCCGCGGTAGCATCGATTATCTGGTCGATGCGGGGAGGGGAAGGATCCTTTGGGCAGCCTTGTTGAGGTCTTTAAAATCGACACATAGGCGCCAGGATTTGTCCTTCTTTGGTACCATTACCAGGTTTGCTAGCCAATCTGGATGTTTGATATCTCTGATGAATCCGGCTTCCAATAGTTTGGCTAGCTCTTCTCCCATTGCCTGTCTTTTAGGTTCGGAAAATCGTCGAAGAGCCTGTTTGACTGGCTTGAATCCTTTTTAGGATGTTTAGGCTGTGTTCTGCCAATCTGCGTGGGATTCCGGGCATATCCGAAGGGTGCCAGGCGAAAATGTCCCAATTTTCCCGAAGGAATTCTCGCAGTGCGGCATCTACATCAGGGTTCAACTTTGCCCCGATGGAAGCCGTCTTTGTCGGGTCCGTTGGATGGACTTGGAATTTTATTATTTCATCTGTTGGTTTAAAGGAGGTGGACTTGGATCTCTTATCAAGTATCACATTGTTCCTATTCACCGTAGAGCGCAGTGCGGTGAGTTCTTCTGCCGCTAGGGCTTCGGATAGTGCCTCCAGGGCTAATGCGGCTGTCTTGTTTTCGGCACAGAGTGCTATGTCCGGATCACTAACGAGAGTGATTATTCCGTCGGGCCCAGGCATTTTGAGCTTCATGTACCCGTAATGGGGTACGGCTTGAAAAATTGTGAATGCCTCTCATCCTAATATAGCGTGATATCCGCTGTGGAACGGGGCCACTTGGAACGTGACTTCTTCGGATCTGTAATTGTCCGGCGAGCCGAACACCACATCGAGTGTGATCTTTCCGGTGCAGCAGCGCTTCCGGCTAGGGATTATTCCTCTGAAGGTTGTGCTGCCGCTCAATGCGGCTCCGATCTATTTCCATTTTTGAAGAGTTTCCTCGTAGATGAGGTTTAGTCTGCTGCCGCCATCCATGAGGACCTTTGTAAGTCGAAAGCCGTCCACTATTGGACTAAGCACCAGTGCGGCTAGTGCTCGGGCTATTCGGAATTTAGGTTCGTCGCTGGCGTTAAAGGTGATGGCTGTGTCGCTCCATGGATTTGTTGTTGCTACTTGGTAGACTTCGGCGAGGCCGCGGATTGTTCGTTCCCGCATATTATTTGATGCGAAGGTCTCGAAGACTGTTGATACCGTACCGGTATTGTTGGAGTGGTTTTCCGGGGCTAGAAGCTCCTCGCCACTTTTGGCCACCTGCCGTAATATCCAACTTGCTCGAAGGCTATGTGTTGGGACGGCGCCCTCTATACTATGAATTTTACAGGGTCCGCTAAGCCATCCCTCCAGTACGGTTCCCTGCCCTCTATGGGGTTTTTTCCTTTTGATTTTTGTATCTGGGGCCTAAGTGTAATGCACCCTTTTGTTGCGGACTAGGGTTGTATTTGGGGCCGGATTGTCCCAAAACTGGTTTTCGATTTTCCGGAAACTCTCCGTCGCACATTAATTTCATACTATGGACGCCAGGTCAACGAAGCGTGTAATTTCATGACGGCTGATGGCGTTCAATATTCCCTTGTCCGTGCAATTATTGCAAAAAAATGAGATTGCGTTGTCCTCTCGGCAGTCCTTTATCCTGTCCATAACCAGGAGGAATCTGGCCCAGTAGTGATGTACTGTTTCAGCGGGCTCTTGCCGTATTAGAGATAGATCGCATATGTCTGGGCGGGTGGGTGGAATAAAGTCCGGAACCCTACCCATCTCAAGGCTTGAAGGCCATGAAGTTTCCAAATTTGGAAGCTTGGGTCGCTGGACGTTGTCCAACGAGTCCGGTCCGATGCCTGACTTTAAGTTTAGTGCTTGACCAAAGTCCGTCCCTCCGCGGGAATCCGGCATGGAGGGTTCGGGAGCCGGACATGACTAGTTTTCAATACAGAGAAGAGTCGCGCGTTGTTCCTCCGCCATCGCGACGTGGTGGGTGACTGGGAGAGTTAATCTCTCGATCGGTTTTGAGCCCAATATGATTGTAGTCCGAAGCGACTCGAGGCGGCGATGCGATCCAAGAGCTCGTTGATGATTTAAAGCTCTATTGATCCAGCCGCTCAAGAAATTCGAGCTAACGTGAAGATTGCTTTTGACGACTTGAGAAGTCATTGTCGAAGCGGTGGCGGACAGCAATCATAAGAAAACCACCTAGCCAGATAGTCGGCGGCGTGCCAAGGCCCTTTGGCTAAAATACCGTCCTTGAAGATGGGTGGAGGCATCCGCCCTATCGGCGACGGCACGAAGGAACTCTCAATGAAAGCACCAATGTCGGTGTCAAACCGGCGGATCTCGGTAGGGGGTCTCGGCGTGCCTAGGCGGATGGTAACATGAGACAAGGGACACGATGTTTTACCCAGGTTCGGGCCCTCTTGATGGAGGTAAAACCCTACGTCCTGCTTGATTAATATTGATGATGTGTATTACAAGAGTGGATCTACCACGAGATCAAAGAGGCTAAACCCTAGAAGCTAGCCTATGGTATGATTGCTGTAATGGATGTTGTGTCCTACGGACTAAGCCCTCCGGTTTATATAGACACCAGAGAGGGCTAGGGTTACACAGAGTCGGTTGCAATGGTAGGAGATCTACATATCCGTATCGCCAAGCTTGCCTTCCACGCCAAGGAAAGTCCCATCCGGACACGGGACGGAGTCTTCAATCTTGTATCTTCGTAGTCTTGGAGTCCGGCGGACGATGATAGTCCGGCTGTCCGGACACCCCCTAGTCCAAGACTCCCTCAGGCACTCCGGGCAGCATGGACAGGTCGGCAGAGGCAGAGGCGCCAGCTGGTGGAGCGTCTTGCTGGCAAGCCTCCGCCTGGTCGGCATCGACAGCAGTCGACACGGTATTCTGCGGCTCGCTGGTCGAGGCCTGATCGAGCTGAGGCCGGTTGGTCGCTCTGTCGTCCAGTGTGAAGTCTTAGCCTTCCTCATCCTCATCTTCCTTGCCCTCGGCACTGGAGGCGATCTCCTCCACCGAATCCCCCCTTCTTCAGGTTCAGCCCAAACGAGTTGGGTGGCACCTCAGCGCCATCTTCGTCAAGCTCCGGGATGAAGATGCCGGTGTCGGAATACTCGGTGATTGCCGTCGCGCGCCTGTCATGATCGCCACGTGCCGCCTCTAGCTCGGGCCCGGCCTCCTACCGAAAGGTGGCCTGCTGCACCAGGCTCAGCTCCGGATACGAGGCCTTTGCAAACTCCAGTGCTGTCCTAGCGCCTGATCGAGCCGCGGCGCCATTCCAGGCCTCGAACCGCTTGACCGCCACCTCCAGCCAGTTGGCAGTCTGGCTGGGAGTGCGAGGGACCTGAGAATCCGGCCAAAGACCCGCCAGGACCTGCGACTCAGCGCGCTGTAGATGGAGGAGGAGACGATGTGCCGGCTCCAGGCGCATTTTGATGGCCAGGAGCTGCTCGCCCAGGTTACGGGGCGCATTTGTCAGAATTTCCGCGCCCACACTCCTCCGGTGGTCGTGTCCAGCCTCGATCGTCAGGCCAACGACGACAGAGCGTCCCCACTGGAAGACGGCCTGCTTACTTCGGCTCTGGATCGGATCGGCAGTCCACTTGGCTAGCACCTGGTTCTGGGAGTTGTAGGTGGCCGCGCGCAAGTTGTGGTAGTCCTGCAATGAAAACAACACTTCAGCACTCGGAAGCTCACCTTGAAGTTCCAACCTGCCTGCTTAGCAGCCAACCCAGAACTCGGGGGCTACACCCAATGGGTGCGCTGATGCGCCCCCACGAAAGATTACAAGAGTTGAAAACAAGATTACAAGAAACGTACCCGGACGGCCATATGCATCGCCAGCAGCTCGTTCCTGGACTTCAGGAGGGTGGCTCCCTGGGCGTTGAACTGCAACAAGATGCCCTTCACAGCCATGTTGAGGATACCCGAGCCGGCTCTTGATGCCCAATCCGGTGGAGCGGCGCTGGTGGCCTCAGTATCAGGCGCCGACGAGCTCGCGGCCCCAACCTCCAGCGGCCTTGGCACCGAGACCGCCTTCGTTGGGTGCTGATGTGTGGGCAAACGGCTCATCACCACCCGGCCCACCACCAACTCCACGCTGGATGGAGGCACCGCCGGCGCTTCGGGCCGACTATCCTGCTCACCAACAGTCGGCGCGCGTGGAGGCACCTCTGTCCCCGGGATGACGGGGTCTGCTCCTCCCCTCTCCAGCGCCGCCTGGTCGGCCCAGGCTCCTCCAGTCGACGCCTAGCCCTCCACCATCGACGGCTCCGCATGCTATGGTCTGGTGGCCTCCGGAGCATCGTCACGGGCCGCCTCCCCCTCTTGTGCCTTCACTGCCGCATCCTCCTGCTCCTTGGCCGCCGCGTCGGCCTGGGCCTTGGCCGTTGTAATGGTAATTGACCACGGGTACCCCAAAGTCGGAAAGACAACATTTCAAGACATCGGGGCTAGCAAAGCCCCTCAGTCCGACTGCCCAGGCCGCCCCAGACGCCCCCCTGTCCGATTGCCCAGGCCGGCTCTTCACCTGGCTGCCCGGTCTGCTCTCCGTCCGGCTGCTCTAGTCGGCCTGCTGCGCAGAGTCACACGTTGCTCTAGCCCGACATCGACAAGACGGCCATACCGCAGACATGACGACAGTACCCGACACTGTTGGCAAATAGTGGCGCACTATACACTACAAAAAAATACACTTCCGTGATGATACGTGTTTGTCACAGTAGGTCGCATTTTCTGTCATGCATGTACATCCATGACGATTTTATGACAAAATCAAGATAGTCATACCTGTGCTGTTGTAGAAGTGTTCCATGACATTACCAAAATTATCATCATGGAAGTGTCCACTTCCGTGACGATAAATCGCGCGTCACAGAAGTGCTTTCATCAAGGGTGACTGACATGTGGCATCCATCGTAACGGAACGCTGTTAAGCTATCGAGTCCGGTTTTGGATCCGATAACCCGTTAACAGCCCGGACCAATGGGGATTTTCTACGTGTAAAATCATCGTTGGCTGGAGGAACGTGTCGGCTCACCGTTGGGATAGATGTCATCCACTCATTAGACCGAAGGCGCCTATGATACATCGACACGTGGTACGGCACAACAGAGCCCCATTCCTGTGAAAAGGCCGGCCCGTTTGACTTGGTCAAAAGGTGGCGGGCTGGCCCAAGGAAAGCCTGTTCACGGCCTGTTCGCATATAGCCCATTTACGGCCTGCTAACCCAGGGCCCGTTATGACCTATCCTAATTAGGCCCAGTAGCGTCATCTGGGCCATCCAATATGATTCTAGCCCGTTCTAAGTTCCGGCCCATGTATGGCCCATGACGCCGTTCGGCCCATATGAGGCCCTTTGTAACTCTTGGCCTATTAACGACCCGTGGTGAAACTGGCCTGTAATGAACAGTGTATCACTTTATACCCATTAACGACCCATTAATCCATTGGGCCATTTGCAGCCCATGTTATCTTTCGGCCTTCTCAGGGCCCATTTATTCTTGGGCTCATTTCCAGCATTCGGTTACTTATGGCCCGTTACTGTCATTTTCTGCTTGTGGGCCAAATTTAGCCCGTGGTTATAGTCGGCCCATTTGTGGCCCGTTAATACGTTGGGCCATTTTCATAGCGTCATCAAATACGGCCTATTAACGACGGCCCGTTATGGTCGGCCCATGAAAGGACGATTCCAACTCTAGCCCGTTTACAACCATAATGCGGTCTGTTATTGGCCCATGTTTGGCCAATCAATCATACGGCCCGTATAAGGACCATTGATGATATGGCCCGTAGAAGGCCCATTGTTTCTACGGCCTGTAGGAGGCCCAGTGTCACTATAGTAAATATGTAGCCCATGGTTATTGTGTCCTAGTTTTAAAAAATAGGTTATTGCAGCCGCTAGACAACCGCGGAAAAAGAACTGCACTGACTACAAGCAAACAAATAAACAAGACAACAAGGAAATAAATAAGCAAGCAACTTACGCTAGGCTATCACGGCTATTACACATATTACAACCACTGGGCATCAAAGTTCGCCACCACTGCAAATAAATGCGTCGACAAAAGAATATACAAAACTGAGAGCACTTCAGAAGGATCTACGCCTGGCCAGGTCGGGCCCCCCCTGATACGTCTCCAACGTATCTACTTTTCCAAACACTTTTGCCCTTGTTTTGGACCCTAACTTGCATGATTTGAATGAAACTAACCCGGACTGACGCTGTTTTCAGCAGAACTGCCATGATGTTGTTTTATGTGTAGACAAGAGAAGTTCTCGGAATGTCCTGGAAATCCACGGAGGCACCTTTTAGAATTAATAAGAATTTTTGGCGAAAGAATTAGTGCGAGGGGGCCCACGGCCTCTCCACGAGACAGGGGGCACGCCCCCCTATCTTGTGGGCCCCCTAGACCTCCACCGACCTCAACTCCAACTCCATATATTCACGTTCGGGGAGAAGAAAATCAAGGAGAAAGTTTCATCGCGTTTTACGACACGGAGCCGCCGCCAAGCCCTAATCTCTCTCGGGAGGGCTGATCTGGAGTCCGTTCGGGGCTCTGGAGAGGGGGATTCGTCGCCGTCGTCATCATCAACCATCCTCCATCACCAATTTCATGATGCTCACCGCTGTGCGTGAGTAATTCCATCGTAGGCTTGCTGGACGGTGATGGGTTGGATGAGATTTACCATATAATCAAGTTAGTTTTGTTAGGGTTTGATCCCTTGTATCCACTATGTTCTGAGATTGATGTTGCTATGACTTTGCTATGCTTAAAGCTTGTCACTAGGGCCCGAGTGCCATGATTTCAGTTCTGAACCTATTATGTTTTCATGAATATATGTGTGTACTTGATCCTATCTTGCAAGTCTATAGTCACCTATTATGTGTTATGATCCGACAACCCCGAAGTGACAATAATCGGGATACTTCTCGGTGATGACCGTAGTTTGAGGAGTTCATGTATTCACTATGTGCTAATGCTTTGTTCCGGTTCTCTATTAAAAGGAGGCCTTAATGTCCCTTAGTTTCCGCTAGGACCCTGCTGAACACGGGAGGGTAGGACCAAAGATGTCATGCAAGTTCTTTTCCATAAGCACGTATGACTATTTACGGGATACATGCCTACATTACATTGATGAACTGGAGCTAGTTCTATATCACCCTATGTTATAACTATTGCATGAGGAATCGCATCCGGCATAATTATCCATCACTGATCCATTGCCTACGAGCTTTTCACATAGTGTTCTTCACTTATTTACTTTTCCGTTGCTACTATTACAACTACTACAAAAACCCAAAAACATTTATCTTTACCTTTGCTACCGTTACTATTATTATCATACCACTTTTGCTACTAAATACTTTGCTGCAGATACTAAGTTATCCAGGTGTGGTTGAATTGACAACTCAACCGCTAATACTCAAGAATATTCTTTGGCTCCCCTTGTGTCGAATCAATAAATTTGGGTTGAATACTCTACCCTCGAAAGCTGTTGCGATCCCCTATACTTGTGGGTTATCAAGACTAATTTTTGGCGCCTTGCCGAGGAGCGTAGCTCTATTCTCTGAGTCACTTGGGATTTATATCTGTTGATCACTATGAAGAACTTGAAAGACGATCGAACTACTATTTTTCCCTCAACTATGAGGGGAGGTAAGGAACTGCCACCTAGCTCTGCACTAGATTCTCCTTACATTATTAGTAGGCTTGCGACACCTAAACCTGCTGTCACGACCGGTTTTCCGGGCATTAATTTCCATAAAATGGCCGTTGTGCTCACCAGCCCCAGGATTACTGTTAGCTGATGAGGCACCAACTTGATACAGAAATTCCAAGCAAAATACAAAATATGTAGTACAAGACCATTCTGGCCTATGAGGACAACAAGTAATTTCTAGAGGTTGATGGCGGAAGCGGTTTGTGGATCATCGGTGTCTATGGGACTCCATTTCCCAACAGGAACAGCTGACCCGGTTAACTCCTATCTTCACGAGGCTGCTATCACCGTTGCTTAGATTTCGGGGCTGTCGCAACGCTCCTCTCCGTCAGGAAATCTGCCAAGACAATAGCGAGGACAAGCCAGTGAGTACTTTGAATGTACTCGCAAACATTATGAACACGGGTATAATATAAATGATAATCGTGCGCTGAAATATTGTATGATCACATCGTCAGTCATAAAATAAATTCTCTGATGCATGCAAGCAAGTTATTTATATGCAACATGAATATGCAATAATGGGGTAGCAATAACATGCACCGATCGGGTGTCTGAAGCGACGCCTCGAAAGGGCCATGATATGAAGCATGCCTCAGTCGGGCGTCTAAGCAACACCACATAAAGGGCTTATATGGTAAATAATAGCAAGCATGCCACAGTCGGGCGTCTGTGCGACGCCACATAAAGGGCTATAAAGTAAACAAATAACAAGCATGCCACAGTCGGGCGTTTGTGCGATGCAACATAAAAGGCTTATAAAGTAAATAAATAACAAGCACGCCACAGTTGGGCGTCTGAGCGACACCACATAAAGGGCTTATAAAGTAAATAACAAGCATGCCACAGTCGGGCGTCTGAGCGACACCACATAAAGGGCTTGTAAGAAAAATAATCACAGTGAATATCCAGGAGGTAGAACGTTCCCAGGGATACTCGATAAATCCAACAATATAAAGTGTTAGTCCATAACAATAATAATCACAATCATCATAAGTCACAGGTCATGATCCATGTTCTGGTTTAGTAGTTCCTCCTCTGAAGACCGACACTAAGACCGACACTTGACCCGACCCAGACTGTAGTCCTTAACCATGGACACGACTATTCGAGTAGATATTATCTCTGCAGAGGGTGTACTCTTTACCCACGAGCAACGGATTCCTTTAGTCCATTGGGACTAATTCCGCCTACGGTCTTTTAATTGAAAACGCACCTGACTTGCACACACCAGTTTAACTTACCGGCGTCTGGAATCACCCACGACACCTATCAAGTAAAACTCTAAGTGGGGAGGCTACAACCTCGCGTAGCATGGGATCAAATTTATGACGCGTGCTCTAAGGGGTGCCCCCTCTCGGTCCCAACCGGAAACACCCATGCCCCCGGACCAGGTGGCCTGCCTACTGGCTGCAGTCGGTATCTTCCACCGTGGCCTCTCTGTACGGTGTGTGCCAAGAAAGGGGTTGACAACTTACTGAACCGCACCCTACCTGTGGCAGGGCAAGTGGTAGTACGAAACAAGCATGGGGGTTACTAGAACAAGACTCGATCTACGGTCGACTCAGGAGGTTTATAAATTCCCTGCATGACATGTATAACAAATATATTTCAACCAACAAAATCACCACTCATTATACCTTACTATGCCATACCGGACATAACCGTCCCAACGGAGACCGGCGACAAGCTTACGCCTACCTAAGACAGAGGCTTTCCCGGATTCCTTTCTGGCATGCATGCAAGGCACATGAGGATGATTACCATCACAAGTATATTCATTTCCAACGGCAAGGAAATCACTAATATGCATTCATGCAAATGATCGTATCACCACATAAAATAACAAGTTTTTCCGAAGTAAGGTGGTGTTATTACCGTGTCAACAAACACACCAAAAATATTATGCCAGGGTTCAGGATGCTTGCCTTCAAGTGTATGCAAGTGGGGGTGCATATTTGAAAATTGCCATCTCCTTCAAAAACCTATTTTCAAAAACATACAAACAACACATACTTTAAAAGCAGCACAAAAAAGTTGTCAGAAATTTTTTCAAATAAATCTTAAAATAAACTAGACTAATTTTGAGAGAGGTAGGAAAAATAATCAACTCATTTGGAGTTATATTTAAAAAGTTAAGCCCAGTCAAAGTTTAGGGTCAATTCTGTTTTTAAAATAAAACTAAAAAAACGCTTTGAAAAGGGGTACACGTCGAAGACGTACTTTGAGAATGTGCTTCCACTTAAAACACGTGGAGGCGGGCTGGGTCACTGACAGTGGGTCCAGGGGGCCCACTGGTCAGGTTTGACCAGTCGCCGCGCCTCTTCTCCCTCCTCTGTCCGAGCGGGGCGGGGCTCCAGCGATGCTCACCGGCGAACGGCGGCACCGTTCGAGAAACCGAGGCCATCCGCGGGCTCAAGGGGTCGAGGTGGTCACTCCGGTGGTCGCTTAGGCCTCTGGGGTGGATGGAACTGCCGGCGGCGAGCTCCGTAGCGGACGGTGGTCGTCAGGCAGAGTGGGCTTTTGACTCCGGCGGGTCCTGATCAAAATTGACTAGGGGGATGGACTCACGAGAAGGAGAGGGAGTTCCTGGTGAAGAGAGTGGAGAGGGGGAGGCCCTGGTGGCGCCAGAGTGATCGAAATAGTGGCGGCGGCTATGATTGCCGGAGATGAGGAAGACGACCTCTCTGGCCTTCCTACTGCTACGGGCGGATCGGTGAGGGAGTGAGAGAGGTTTCTTGAGGCCTTGACGAGCTCAGGGGTCCTATTTATAACGCATCCATGGCGGTTCCGCGACCGAGGATAAGGTCGCCGGCGAACCGATGTTCTGTAGCTTGCAGGGCACCGTGTCGAGGCTGGGGATTGCGGCAGGAGCTAGCGGACGAGTGGGGCACTGCTCCAGGGGCGAGCTGGCGAGCGGGAGTGGCTCGGGCGGCGCCGGCCAGTGCAGAAGCTGTCGGGTGGCAGTGGCGGCTAGCTTCTAGCTTGCCGGAGACATGGCGAGGGGTTGTGGTGCTCGTGAGGGAGTACGGGTCGAGGCTTGGCCCTACGCTGCGAGCGGTCGGGGTTTTGGATAAGCTCGGGGAACAGGCCAGGGGCGCGGCGGCTCGGGCGCGGCACGTGCAAAACGCGTGCTCTGGACGCGCCCAGAGCACGCCCACCAGGTGCTCGGCGAAATGCCAGCGCATGCCACAGAGCTTGGGTGAGGTTGGCAACTAGCAGACCTAGGTTAGGAGCAGCTGGGAGTTTAGTGGACATGCTACATTGTCCATAGGTGCAAGGTCACAGTGCAAAACAAAAATCATGTCAAAACTGATCATGCCTATAAGGTGTTTGAGAAAATGCCAAGGGCACTAGGGCATTTCTTGGAGTGGCCAAATCCTCCATATTGGGGTCTCTTTGGATGCATGAGAGGGTGGTGGAGTTATTTGGGCAAAAGAAGAAACTTGCTAGTGCAAGTTTTGCAAAACTTCAGTTTTGGACAGAAAGAAAAGGGCATGATATCATGTACTAAAAATGCTCCAATGAGTCCAATCTCTTGGACTTAAGGGTTTGGTAAGGTGTACTACAAGCAGGAGAAAGCTCATGGTTAAAGCAGCAAGTTAAAAGATGGTTGCAGTACAAATCATCAAGTTGGACCAGAATGAAGATGAGGTTGATTCACTCAAAATTTTCAAAGAACATCAATAGGTTTTTGCATAAGGATGAATAATATACTCCTACTGACATCCCCTAATTTTGGTAGAAGTTTTAAAGAAAATTTTAAATAGGTTGTAATGCAAAATTGCCCACTGGACCACATTTGAAAACTTGGTGTAGAATTCAAAATATCCAATGAGTGAAATATGTTTTTGCATAAAAGTGATTTAGAGACATCACAAGACATCTCAAAATTTTGGTGGGATTTTAGAATAAATTTATCAGAGGGTTGCAGTGCAAATGGAACCCTAAAACTTACGAAAAATCAATTTGGAGAAATAAAGCTCAGGGGAAAACTAATTATATAGATAATCCTACTGATAAAAGAATTGTTTTATTTGAGAGGGGAAATAAGTCCAATAATGACTGAAAAGTTTTCACTTGGGTTAAAAACTCCATAATAAAAAGAAGAGAATGGTTTTGAAATCAGAAGGAAATCCAGAAGATAAAAGTTTTAGTTTCCTGGCAAAAATTTAAATTAATAAAACAAGGTTAAAATTTTTGGGGTGTCACACCTGCTACTGCTATGAATTCTGATATGTCGCATGTTATTGATGATGCCACTTCTGCTATGCATGATGAAACTACTTCTGTGCGTGATACTACTGTGCCACTAGGTGAATTTCTTGATGAACAACTTGCTAGAGTTAGGGGGAATGAAAATATTGAAGAACCTATTATTGATGATAGTGATGATGAAGGTCCCCAAATGATTATGTATTACCTGTTGTTCCTAAGGGTTATGTTATGAATGAAGCAGCTGCTATGGAAATTCTTGCTTGCAATGATAGAAATGATCTTAAGAAATTATTAGCTAAATGGAAGCAGCAGTCTCTTAATGCTAGAATGAAACCCGATCCTGCTTTTGCTACTTCACCTATCTGTGTTACTGATAAGGATTATGAGTTCTCTGTTGAACCTGATATTATTACTTTAGTTGAATCTGATCCTTTTTATGGCCTTGAATCTAAAACTGTTGTGGCACATCTTACCAAGTTGAATGATATAGCCACCCTATTTACTCATGATGAGAAGTCTCGCTATTTATATATCCTTAAGATATTTTTGTTCTCATTAAAGGGTGATGCTAAGACTTGGTATAATTCTCTTGCTCCTGGTTGTGTGCGTAGTCCCCAAGATATGATTTATTACTTCTCTGCTAAATATTTCCCTACTCATAAGAAACAAGCTGCCTTGCGGGAAATATATAATTTTGTGCAAATTAAAGAAGAGAGTCTCCCACAAGCTTGGGGAGGCTTCTCCGATACTTAATGCTTTGCTGATCATCCTCTTAAGAAAAATGAAATACTTGATATCTTTTATAATGGACTAGCCGATGCTTCCAAGGACTACTTGGATAGTTGTGCTGGTTGTGTTCTCGAGGAAAGAACAATGCGAAGCTGAAATACTATTGAATAATATGTTGACTAATGAAAATAATTGGACTCTTCCCGAGCCAGTTCCTGAAGTAATTCCTGAACCAATTGAGCCAACTCCTGAGCCTATTCCTAAACCCACTCCGAAGAAGAGAGGTGTTTTATTTCTCAGTCCTAAAGATATGCAAGAGGCAAGAAATCAATGAAAGAAAAATGTATTAAAGCTGAAGATGTTAAGAATTTACCACCTATTGAAGAAATACATGGTCTGAATATACCGCCTGAAGAACCATATTGCCTTGATAACCCGACATAGGTAGTAAAGGTAAATTCTCTCTATAGATATGATAAAGTTGAAATACCCTCTACTAAAATTTCATAGCCCATGCTTAGACGAATTTGATGACTTTATGGCTAGACAAGAAAGTTTTAATGCTTATGTTGGTAGAGAGTTAAAGAATAATGCTTTCGAGATAGGACGCGTAGGTGATATTCTAGCTAGAGTTAAAGATGAACTTCACCGCGTTAGCAAATATGCTTCTGTGGTTGCTACTCAAGCTGTGCAAGTACTCAAAGCTCAAAATGATTTGCTTGATGAATTAAATAATAAAAATGACTTTGCTGTTAGAGTGGCTACTAGAACTGGTAGAATGACTCAGGAACCTTTGTATCCTAAAGGCCACACTAAGAGAATCGAGCAAGATTCTCAGAGAAATAATTTAGAGGCACCTAGTTCTTCTAAAAAGAAGAAGAAGAAAAAAAATGATAGGACTTTGCATGCTTCTAGTGAACCAACTGTAGACACAGCTGAGAATCCCAATGATATTTCGATTTCTGATGCTCAAACTCAATCAAGTGATGAACATGAACCTAGTGATAATGTTAATGATAATGTTCATGTTGATGCTCAACCTAGCAAAAACAATGATGTAGACATTGAACCTACTGTTGATCTTGATAACCCACAAGCAAAGAATCAATGTTATGATAAGAGAGATTTTGTTGCTAGGAAGCACGCAAACGAAAGAGAACCATGGGTTCAGAAACCCATGCCCTTTCCTCCTAAACCATCCAAGTCAAGGGATGATGAGGATTTTGCGTGCTTTGCTGAAATGATTAGACCTATTTTCTTACGTATGCGCTTAACTGATATGCTCAAAGTAAATCCTTATGCTAAGTATATGAAGGATATCATCACAAATAAAAGAAAGATACCAGAAGCTGAAATTTCCACCATGCTTACTAAATACACTTTTAAGGGTGGGATACCAAAGAAACTTGGAGATCCGGGTGTACCAACTATACCATGCTCTATTAAAAGAAACTATGTTAGAACTTCTTTATGTGATCTTGGAGCCGGTGTTAGTGTTATGCCTCTCTCTTTATATCGTAGACTTGAATTGAATAAGTTGACACCTACTGAAATATCTTTGCAAATGGCCGATAAATTAACTGCTATACCTGTCGGTATTTGTGAGGATGTCCCTATTGTGGTTGCAAATGTCACTATCTTAACGAACTTTGTTGATATTCCCGAGGACGATAGTATGTCTATTATCCTTGGTAGACCTTTTCTTAATACTGCAGGGGCTGTTATTGATTGCAACAAAGGCAATGTCACTTTTCATGTTAATGGTAATGAGCATACGGTACACTTTCCGAGGAAACAATCTCAAGTTCACATCATCAATTCTATTGAAAAAGTTCCAACTATCATTTTTGGAGGTTTTGAATTTCCTCTCCCTACTGGCAAGAAAAAGTAGGATATTCTTATTGTTGGGGATTTTCATATCCCCGTTGAGGTAACTTAGTGTTATTCAAAATTTCTTCGGTTCCGTGTTATTCGGAACGAGTTTGTTAGCAAGACTTGATCAACCTTGTTAGTGGATTCATTTTGATGATCACGAGATGGATGAAACTAGAAGGCACAACTTTTTGTACCCTCTTTTTACTCTCTGTTATTTAGAATAAATAAAGCAAAAATATTATTATCCGTCTGTTCTCTGAATTATCCGTGCATTAAAAAATAGTCTGAAAATAAAAGTGCTCCAAATGCCCTGCAAATTTAGTATGATTTTTTCTGGAATATTTGAGGATTTTAGGCACTGAAAACACTGCAGCAAGGCCAAGCACCAGGCCACGAGAGAGGAGGGCGCGCCCCCTTGTAGGGCACGCCCACCTGTCTCGTGGGCCCCTGGTGGCTGCCCTCCACTTATGCCAGCACCCACACACTTCATCTTCTACCCAAAAAAATCCCCATCCAGCTCAAGCCCGAGTTCTAGCTCGTTTTGTTGCGATTTTTGATCTCTTAGCTTGAAGCTCCATTCACAAAACTGCTTTGGGAGATTGTTCCTTGCTATGTGGCTCCTCCATTGGTCCAATTAGTTTTTGTTCTAGTGCTTTATTCATTGCAAATTTTTGCTGCATAGGTAACGATGTTCTTGAGCTTGCATGTTAAATTTTTGAGGTCCCAAGCAATTCCAATGCATGATATAGGCTCTAGGCACTTGTAGGAGTAGTTGCTATCAATCTTGTTTAGTTTTATTCACTTTTATTTTGAAGTTACCAAAATTTTAGAAATTTTCAGAAAATGTTAAGGAGGCTCTTTAAAGGCTCTTCTAGCCAAAGCTCTAAGGAAAACAAGACAAAGAGAAGGAAAAAACCCAAGTATAATCTTCCTCGCTTAGCGGAAGTACGGTCGTGTGAATGGCCGTGCGAGGATTTCTTGAAAGAAGCCGGAATTCATGAAGACTTTTATACTCTAATCGAGACAGCAGGCCTCACCGGTTTCATCAACGACCGAATCAATCAGTATCTCTTACTTACCAATACTTTCGTGTACAACTTTTATTATTATCCTAAGAAGTCACCGCCTGCAGTATCATTTCATTTATATGATGAATTCAAAGAAATGTCTTTACGTCATTTTTGCGTGGTATGTAGGATACCTTATGAGGGAGAATTAGAGGAACCCCATCGTGAATATGTGGATGGCTTCGTTAAAACTATTGCTGTAGAAGAGCCAAAGAAGGGCTCTGAGGCAAAAGTCTCTAGCATACACTTTCCTGTTTTACGCTACTTTGTCATATTTGCTACTAGATGCTTGATTGGTCATGGAAATAGTGGAAATTTGAGCGTTCCAGATATTATTATTCTTCAACATGCTTTGCTGGGAGACAACACTTTTAGTATGGGTGCCATCGTTGCTAAACGGCTAGCCCTTAATCGTACAAAAGGCCCCATATTTGGAGGTATCTATGCTGCACGTCTTGCTGAACATTTTCAGATACCCATTAGGCACTGTGAGGAGGATGAGACAAAATTGCATCCTCACATTTTAGATTAAAAGAGCATGGTGGCACACAAGTTTATTGTTGACAACGAAGAGAAGATGCTCTTGTATAGACTTAGATTCAATAAGAAACACTTTGAGTTTATTATTTTGCCTGCGCCTCTGTTGTTTGATTTGCTTGCAGAAAGTCATCTTGTCACGCCGGAAGCGGTGAACAATCACCTAGCTCAAGCTTTTACTCCAGAACCTGAACCTGAGCCGCAACCTGAGTTGGACCCTTATCGTGCATCATCTGTCCAGTGGGATCCGGAGATGACCAGCCAGTGGTATCCTGATTATACCTCCCACTACACCGGGGAGAGTAGCGGCGGTCCTTGGTATTAAACCAACTTAGGCCAAAAGCCTAAGCTTGGGGGAGTACGTATTTCTCACCGACTTTACATTCATGTTCACACACTAGTCGTCGGTGCTCATACTCTTTCATTGTATTATCCATGCTAGTTAAATTTATTTTTCTAGTTTTCTTCTTGTGTGTTTAATAAACCTTGAGAAAAACCAAAAAAATTAGCTAGTTTAATTTCCTTTCTTGTAGTAGAAATTAAAATGAAAACCCAAAAAGATTTCTAGTTCTTCTTCTTACTTGTTGGGAGCTTTCCCGTGTAAATAGTTTTATTTTCTTTTCTTTCTTTTGGTGGTCGAGAAGACTATATTGAAAATGCTTAGTGGCTCTTATATGCATGATTGTTTATTTACTTCAGAGCCCATATTACCTTGTCTTCTCTCTTGAGTTGAATACTTGCAGATTCCAGCTTAGTCCAATGCACGTGCACTCTTATTATTATACACATCGTTCGGTCATGCAAGTGAAAGGCAATAATGACGATATATGATGGACTTATTGGATGAGAAAAGCTGGTATGAACTCGACCTCTCTTGTTTTTGTAAATATGATGATTCATCGTTCCTGAGTCAGCTATTATGAAGTAAACATATTTGCAATAACATTTAGAGATTATTGTTGCTTGTGCCATGCTTGATCAGCTGTGAGCTATAATGGTTTACCTTGCGTGCCAACATGCTATTAGAATGATTATGATGTGATATGACGGGATGGTATCCTCCTTTGAATGAATTGAGTGGCCCGACTTGGCACATGTTCACGCATGTAGTTGAATCAAATCAACATAGCCTTCATGAAATTTATGTTCATGGTGGATTATATCCTACTCATGCTTGTACTCGGTGTGAATTTGTTTTAATGCATGTTTACGACTGTTGTCGCTCTCTCAGTTGGTCGCTTTCCAGTGTTTTGCTAGCCTTCACCTGTACTAAGCGGGAATACTGCTTGTGCATCCAAACTCCTTAAACCCCAAAGTTGTTCCATATGAGTCCACTATACCTACCTATATGCGGTATTTACCTACCGTTCCAAGTAAATTTTTAAGTGCCAAACTCCAAACCTTCAAATGAAATTCTGTTTTGTATGCTCGAGCAGCTCATGTTTCAACTAGGGTTGCCTATATCTTCCATGCTAGGTGGGTTATTCTCATGAGGAGTGGACTCCGCTCCTCATTCACGAGAAAGGGCCGGTAACCGGGATGCCCAGTCCCATGATCTAAAAAGATCAAAGCAAATCAAAATAATTAAACAAAACTCCCCCAGGGCTGTTGTATGTTGGAGGCACTCGTTGTTTCGAGAAAGCCATGGATTGATGCTTGTTGGTGGTTGCGGGAGTATAAACCTTTACCATTCTGTTTGGGAACTGCCTATAATGCATTTAGTATGGAAGATACAACCATCTCATAGTTGTTGCGTTGACAGTGAAAGTATACCGCTGAAAATGTTATTCAATCTCTATTTTAAAATAGAGCTCTGGCACCTCTACAAATCCCTGCTTCCCTCTGTGAAGGTCCTATCTATTTACTTTTATGTTGAGTCATCATCCTTCTTATTAAAAGCACCCGCTGGAGAGCACACTGTCATTTGCATTCATTATTATTGGTTTATATTGGGTATGACTTGACTAGATCTCTTTTATCATGAATTACAATGTTTAGTCACTCCTTGATCTTTAAAGGTGCTCTGCATTTATGTCTTGCGGTCTCAGAAAGGGCTAGCGAGATACCATTTTGTTATATCATGTTATGATTATTTTGAGAAAGTGTTGTCATCCGAGTTTCATTATTATGGCTCGCTAGCTGACTATGTTATTGATATGAGTAATTGTGGGACCTATGTGTTATTGTGAGTATGGTTAGTTCATAATATTTGCTGAAACTTGAATGATGGCTTTTCATGTTACAACAACAAGAGCAAACAGAGTTTCTAAAAGTTTTTCTTTATCACTTTCAGTTTATCAACTGAATTGCTTGAGGACAAGCAAAGGTTTAAGCTTGGGGGAGTTGATACGTCTCCAACGTATCTACTTTTTCAAACACTTTTACCCTTGTTTGTGACTCTAACTTGCATGACTTGAATGAAACTAATTAACCCGGACTGACGCTGTTTTCAGCAGAACTGCCATGATGTTGTTTTATGTGTAGAAAAGAAAAGTTCTCGGAATGTCCTGGAAATCCACGGAGGCACTTTTTGGAATTAATAAGAATTTTTGGCGAAAGAATTAGTGCCAGGGGGCCCACGGCCTGTCCACGAGACAGGGGGCGCGCTCCCCCCTAGGGCGCGGCCCCCTATCTTGTGGGCCCCCTGGACCTCCACCGACCTCAACTCCAACTCCATATATTCACGTTCAGGGAGAAAAAATCAAGGAGAAAGTTTCATCGCGTTTTACGACATGGAGCCACCGCCAAGCCCTAATCTCTCTCGGGAGGGCTGATCTGGAGTCCGTCCGGGGCTCCGGAGAGGGGGATTCGTCGCCGTCATCATCATCAACCATCCTCCATCACCAATTTCATGATGCTCACCGCTGTGCGTGAGTAATTCCATCGTAGGCTTGCTGGACGGTGATGGGTTGGATGAGATTTACCATATAATCAAGTTAGTTTTGTTAGGGTTTGATCCCTAGTATCCACTATGTTCTAAGATTGATGTTGCTATGACTTTGCTATGCTTAATTCTTGTCACTAGGGCCCGAGTGCCATGATTTCAAATCTGGACCTATTATGTTTTCATGAATATATGTGTGTTCTTGATCCTATCTTGCAAGTATATAGTCACCTATTATGTGTTATGATCCGACAACCCCGAAGTGACAATAATCGGGATACTTCTCGGTGATGACTGTAGTTTGAGGAGTTCATGTATTCACTATGTGCTAATGCTTTGTCCCAGTTCTCTATTAAAAGGAGGCCTTAATATCCCTTAGTTTCCGCTAGGACCCCGCTGAACACGGGAGGGTAGGACAAAAGATGTCATGCAAGTTATTTTCCATTAGCACGTATGACTATTTACGGAATACATGCCTACATTACATTGATGAACTGGAGCTAGTTCTATATCACCCTATGTTATAACTATTGCATGAGGAATCGCATCCAGCATAATTATCCATCACTGATCCATTGCCTACGAGCTTTTCACATATTGTTCTTCGCTTATTTACTTTTCCGTTGCTACTGTTACAACTACTACAAAAACCTAAAAACATTTATCTTTACCTTTGCTACCGTTACTCTTATTATCATACCACTTTTGCTACTAAATACTTTGCTGCGGATACTAAGTTATCCAGGTGTGGTTGAATTGACAACACTGCTAATACTCAAGAATATTCTTTGGCTCCCCTTGTGTCGAATCAATAAATTTGGGTTGAATACTCTACCCTCGAAAGCTGTTGCGATCCCCTATACTTGTGAGTTATCACCCCCAAACAGCCGAAGAAGCTGATTAGACCTCAGTTGTGTCAACGATAGATGCTTCACCCCTAGCTGTATGGCACGATAGTGCGCAAGGCAGTCCTCTGACATCTTCATTACATCTTTGACTTCAAGTTGGAGCTGAGCTGAAGCAAGCCTTTCCGCTTTAAGTGGAGACTGAAGAAGTCGAATTGATTGAGGCAGCGACTGCATAGAGGTTGTCTCACACCTGCTGGTGAGTAGCTTCAACTCACTGTCTTCATCAAGACAGGACCTTGGGGTCATCTCGCTGTCCTCAAGATGGTTCTGCCTGGAATAAGAGATACAACTCTGAAAGAGAAACAAGGAGACACGTAACAGGTTTCACAATTATATAAGAAAATAAATGAATCTGTTCTGCATAAGGAACATGTTTTTACAACTACAATTAAAAACTGGTAGTTGTTGCAAACATCCAATCAGATGTAAACAGTAAAGTAAACTATAGTGGAGGAAATGATGCCTATCCAAATCTATGCTAGAAAAAAGTTTGAAGCCTTGAGAAGGATGAACTTACATTACATGTTAACACGGGCTGGACAAATCCCTTCTCCATGTTGATGGAAGGATAATTCAATAAATTCCCCAAAGAAAATTCTTTATAAGCGTTGCCATTATTCTACAATTTTGCAAAGAGTAAATATAGATCAAATAATATTGGAAGAAACAGAGGATAATGAAGCTCAGGTGCAGACTGATGATACATAATCAAATAGCAATTAATTAAGTACATCGTTACAAGGCAAAAGGGAGAGAGGTACTAACAAGAGCAAAGCAGAGCCCAGTATTGTTGTGAGATCGTATGATCCTTTGAGCAAGGAGATTCATCTGAAATTAGTTTTCATACAAGAGAGAAGGTAAGGCACATGTAGAAATATAGGAGTTCAAAGTTTGAATTGATATCATAGACAGTACCTGACGCTGGGCTCTCAGCAGTTCTAATAGGGTTTGGCCACTAGAGTAGGGGTAAAGTGTGGTACAGTTGGGCCTGTGTTTTTTGTGGCTGCTGATCTATCTAATTTAACAGGTATCACTACCTTTTCCAAATACCTAGTTTGTACTCCTTGAGGATCTGCACTCATCCTCTTCCTTTTGGACATCTATTACGAAAGAACAACATTTGACTGGAAAAACATAGTATGACGACACAAATGGAATAGGTACAGAAAATGGACAGGTATGGCATATACTCATGTATGATGCTTAAACTAAGCAGATGGTGTAACAAAGTAGAAATAATGCAAGAGGTCAGATGCAAAATATGTGCGACCAATACAACCTTGCCAAGTTAGAGCAAGCACCTTGATGGGTGAATAAGATAGGCCATCCTCCACCATGCCAAGTTTGTTAGCCAGTGGATTGTCCCGCAATATTCCTCTCGTGCACCCATTCTCATATTCATTTTGATAATGTTCAATATCTGACATGCATGAAAACATAAAAACAAGTGAGATTATCTTTGTAATGCAGAAGTGATTCTAATCCAATACCGCATCCCTGTAAACCCCTTTGTGCTATCTCTACAATTCTTTTAAGAGATGACATGCATGCTATAATTTGGCGTGTGCATTAATATAATGTGGCCTACTACTAAAAATATGAGAGCTCCAGAAGTGATGACACTTCGCAGATGACAGCTTCAACATATAGTAAAGAAGAATGTTTAATTCGACTGACTGTGATTCAAACTATACTAAGGGAGAACAACTCGACCTGACCAGTCGACCGCAAGAGAAGAGGATCATCTTAAAGAAGAGCAGAAGAGCAAGCATATTGAAGATATTACAAGTCTTTCAATACAATGTCGGTTGGCCACCCATGATGAACCAGAGCGCACAGAGAAATACTATTCCTTCCGGTCTCTCCATATGTGGCTCACATGCATTTCGAAACTAAAGTAGGAACATTTAGCTGACCAATTAAACATCTCTTAGTTTTACTAATATCAGCATAATATCATATATGAATTTGCACAACTAAGCTTGTTTAGCTCGATGGGTGGGGCAGTGCTATTATGACATGAACCACGTAGGCTGATCATGGTCATCATAAAATGGGGAAACCGTAAGCATGATGAGTATAGTGTTGACCGTGGCAGTGGGATGGCAGATCTGAAGCTGCAAACTGCGCAAAGGGTAGTTAGCAACCGATGTTTTATTTGAAATAACAACTAAGATTTGGTATGGACAAGAAAGTACAGTCAACAAGTGACAAAGAAATGCAATTATGTTGTCTCTCTATATGTCGCGACGCATTTCGAAACTCAAGTGGGACCTTTAGCTAACCAATTAAATGTGTCTGTTAACTAATATCAGTATCATATCACAATCATATTTGAACAACTAAGCTTTGGAATTTTGAGTGTTGTGTTGTTTAGCTTGAAGGGTGGAGTAATGCTAGTATGACAAAAAGCACCTACGCAGATCATAGTAGAGTAGATAAAAGGGGAAAATCCTAAGCATCAAGAGTAAAATCAGGAAAGTGGAACTAGTTGGACCAGTGGGTGGCGCACATGCTTTTCGAAACGAATATAGGAACAGTAGGTGACCAATTAAACGTTCTCTGTTTTAGTGATATGAGCATCATACCAGATTCGTATTTCAACATGTAAGCTTTGGGTTGAGGTCTTGAGGAGCAGTGCTAGCATGACACGAAGCACCTACGATGATGGTAGTGAATATAAAGGGGGGGACCATAAGCTTTACGAGTATAGTGCCCGTGCCATGGCGGATCTGAAGGTGCAAACCGGACAAAGGTACTTTGCAACCAATGTTTGCTTTCAACTAGCCACTACGATTTGGTATGGACAAGAAAAGTACAGTAAACAAATTACGATCTATTTTCCGGGTGAGATCAATAACTTAAGCACATATGGAAGAGTACCACCTCTCTTGCGACGCCATGTAGGCCTCTGCTGATACGTTTAGGGCGCTGCAGGTGCGATGGCTGTCAGCGGCGGGGAAGAAGATTTTAGACGGCAGACGGCCGGGTCGGGGGATAAATCCTATTGCCGTGGATGAGGCGGTCGTAGGAGTAGAAACGGCAAGGTGGACGACGGTGCCGATGAAGCGAGAGGATGCGATGAAAGGATCCTGGTCCAGCGTCGTGGATGAGCGATGTCCATCTCTTGCAGTGGACGACGGATTAGGGGTAGCGGCTCTGGCAAGGTGGAGGATGGGGTGACGGACGGAGGAGGCTGGCCGCAGTGGGGAGGTTGTCGTGGCGCTGACAGTGTATGAATGGGGAAATGGAGGGGAGAGGGGATCTCAAACTTGGGGACGTGCTTTTCTGTTATGTGGGGAAGTAACGAACTTATCCCCCGTTTAAAATTTCCGACATCACATCGGTTGGGGATAGGACGGTAATCCTGCATCTCCCAAATATTTGCCGGTAACTATTTCGGGCGACGAGAGGGTGTTTTGCCGCCCACGGTTGGCGCCCACGGTGTATGAACGGGGCTGACATGTAGGGCGGTTGTGTCACGTCTGAGGGAAGTTACAGATCTGCCCCTATTTAAAATATTAGCCTACATCGATTTCGGACGAGGAGAGTTTGGTTTTGCCACCCACCGTGTTTGAATGGGGAAATGGAGGGAGAGACACATGTCTTTCGGACGAGCTTGAATCAAATGTGTTTTGCCGGCCATGTTTGGCACACACCGTGTCTGAATGGGCTCAGAGGCCGTCGTGTCACTTCTGATTGAAGTTACTAGTCTACCCCTATCGACAGCAGTGTAAATCCGGTCGATAAGGATGTCAAGTGTCATGGGTAGATAGTAATTTCCATCTCGCAAACACTTGCTTCGGGCAGCCCACAAATTATAGTGGGTGTTTAGCCGCTTCGTTCAAAACTTGGGAGAATTAGCATTCACGTTTGCCATAGGCCCTGACAAACTAAACTGAAATCCAATTTGTATTCGATTATGAATATCCACAGATAATTCTACATTTTGTTATTTTTTTCGTCAAAAACACAAGAAAGATTTATTCCACCTTTATATATGATTATGATTTAGAAATGACATGATCTTCGAATTCAGTAGGTTGGATACACTTTGAGTCAAACAGTTATTTCATCCAATACAATATGCTCACACAAAAAATAGTTCACCTTATGTCAATCATACAAGTACTGAGGATTACCTCGCCTCAAAAATTCGGATCATTACAACACATGGACAACATAGGGGGTCTTACAACATAATCCATTCAGAGACATGACACGACATGCAAGTACAATAATCTGATGACAATTTCAACTGGTATCTAAAGAAGAACCGGGATTACCCTGGGCTTCAGATAGCAGAAACAACAGGACCTCCTCCGTCTTCAAATGCAACATTCTTACTTCCTCCAATTCTTGGGTTGCTTGCATAATGTGTGCCGCTAATTGCATAATTTGCAACCTCAAGATAAAGATTACCTCATTCATGGCAGCCACACCATCTCTTTCTGCCTCTAGTAGAGCCTCAAGAACTATAATATCTGTGCTTAGACTACTCTCCAGCGGTGTTTCCTCTGAACTACTACCATCTGGTAACATGGATGGCGCACTGCTTCCACAAATGGATTCTGGGGTTGTACATTGTGTCCTAGTGTGAACGGCATCCTGAAAGGTTTCCGCTGGACATAAGTGAGAGATAGTTATGGCATGATCCAGGCAGTAAGATTACATGGTAAACGACATACGAATCATTGCCGAGCATGGCAAGCTATATTTAAATGGTTCGAAGCAGCATCAGCCGAAAAGAAATTAAAATGGTAAGATGAAACTAGGGATGTAAGTGGCAAATAAACGACATCCGCTAGTCCCATCTAGCTAGGTTTTGCTAGCTCCCTAGTTCATTTTCCTCAAAAATAAAAACTCTTTTGGACTATCATACCACTAGTGGACTTTAATCGGGATTAAACGGGACCAGTTGACATCCCTAGTTGAAAGGGAGTGTACCATCGCTATATTTAAGGTGCCAAGGCATCTAAGGAGCTGAAATAATTTGAGAAAGCACTTAACAGTGTGGCCTCATATAAACTACGAAGACAGTCTTGTGATGAAGTTCAGAGGAAAAGTTAAGGACTCAAATGAACTAGGCATGCATTTCTTTACGATAGTACAGCAGGCACTGCTGACATATTGGCCAACTCAAGTATAGCATAACAAGTAACAAACAAGCATTCGAATCAAGAAATACAACAAAGCAGACAACTGAACTATTTGTAATTCTGTAGGATTACAGGTTGAGGGCACAAGGCAAGAAAGCAGCCCACTCGCATTACATTTCACATGTACTAGAACATGCTACCTCTTGAGCACTGCGTTGGATTTCCCCGAAGAGGAGAGTATGATGCAGTAAAGTAGCGTAAGCATTTCCCTCAGTTTTTGAGAACCAAGGTATCAATCCAGTAGGAGACCACGCACAAGTTCCTCGTACCTACACAAAACGATAGCAACTCGCAACCAACACATAGGGGTTGTCAATCCCTTCACGGCCACTTACGAGAGTGAGATCTGATAGAGATAATGTTTTTGGTATTTTTGATAGATAGATGCAAAGTAAAAATAAAGGCAAAGTAAAAACAAAGCAAGTAAATAAAGTGATATAGATTGATATGATGAGAATGGACCCGGGGGCCATAGGTTTCACTAGTGGCTTCTCTCAAGAGCATAAGTATTCTATGGTGGGTGAACAAATTACTGTTGAGCAATTGATAGAATTGAGCATAGTTATGAGTATATCTAGGCAATGATCATGTATATAGGCATCACGTCCAAAATAAGTAGATTGAAAAGATTCTGCATCTACTACTATTACTCCACTCATCGACCGCTATCCAGCATGCATCTAGAGTATTAAGTAAAAACAGAGTAATGCCGTAAGCAAGATGACATGATGTAGAGGGCTAAATTCATGCAATATGATTAAAAAAACCATCTTGTTATCCTCGATGGCAACAATACAATACGTGCCTTGCAACTCTTTCTGTCACCGAGTAAGGACACCGCAAGATTGAACCCAAAGCTAAGCACTTCTCCCATTGCAAGAACTACCAATCTAGATGGCCAAACCAAAAAGATAATTCGAAGAGACTTGAAAAGATAACTCAATCATACATAAAAGAATTGAGAGAAGAATCAAATATTTTCCATAGATAATACTGGATCATAAATCCACAATTCATTGGTCTCAACAAACACACCGCAAAAAGAAGATTACACCAAATAGATCTCCACGAGAGAGGGGGAGAACATTGTATTGAGATCCAAAAAGAGAGAAGAAGCCATCTAGCTACTAGCTATGGACCTGAAGGTCTGAATTAAACTACTCACACTTCATCGAGGGGCTATGGTGATGATGTAGAAGCCCTCCATGGTGGATGCCCCCTCCGATGGAGCTCCGGAACAGGCCCCAAGATGGGATCTCGTGGATACAGAAGGTTGCGGCGGTGGAATTAGGTTTTTGGCTCCTGTCCTGATCGTTCGGGGATACGCAGGTATATATAGGAGGAAGGAGTATGTCGGTGGAGCTCCGAGGGGCCCACGAGGTAGGGGGCGCGCCCAGGGGGGAGCGCCCTCCACCCTTGTGACCTCCTCGGGCACTGCTTGGAGTAGGGTCCAAGTCTCCTGGGTCACGTTCAGTTGGAAAATCACGACCCCGAAGGTTTCATTCCGTTTGGACTCCGTTTGATATTCTATTTCTTCGAAATACTGTAAAAGGCAAAAAACAGCAATTCTGGGCTGGGCCTCCGGTTAATAGGTTAGTCCAAAAAGTAATATAAAAGTGGAAAATAAAGCCCAATATAGTCCAAAATAGTAGATAAAGTAGCATGGAGCAATAAAAAATTATAGATACGTTGGAGACGTATCAAGCATCCCCAAGCTTAATTCCTGCTCGTCCTCGAGTAGGTAAATGATAAAAAAGAATTTTTGATGCGGAGTGATACTTTGGCATAATTTCAATGTAAATCTTCTTAATTGTGATATGAATATTCAGATCCGAAAGATTCAAGACAAAAGTTCATATTGACACAAAAATAATAATGCTCCAAGCATACTAATCAAAGCAATCATGTCTTCTCAAAATAACATGGCAAAAGAAAGTTCATCCCTACAAAATCATATAGTTAGGCTATGCTTCATTTTCGTCACACAAAGATGTTCCCAACTTCTATACCCCCGATGACAAGCCAAGCAATTGTTTCATACTTAAATAATCTCAAACTTTTTCAACCTTCACGCAATACATGAGCGTGAGCCATGGATATAGCACTATGGGTGGAATAGAATATGATGATGGGGATTGTGTGGAGAAGACAAAAAGGAGAAAGTCTCACATTGACGAGGCTAATCAATGGACTATGGAGATGCCCATCAATTGATGTCAACATGAGGAGTAGGGATTGCCATGCAACGGATGCACTAGAGCTATGAATGCTCAACAAAAGAAAACTTGTGGGTGTGCATCCAACTCGCTTGCTCACGAAGACCTAGGGCATTTGAGGAAGCCCATCATAGGAATATACAAGCCAAGTTCTATAATGAAAAATTCCCACTAGTATAAAAAGGACAACTTATGAGACTCACTACATGAGGAACAAGGTGCTACTTTGAAGCACAATATATGAGACTCACTACATGAAGAACAAGGTGCTACTTTGAAGCACAAGTGTGGAAAAAGATAGTAGCATTGCCCTTTTTTTTGGGCCTTTCTTTTTTTCTTTTTGGCCGTTCTCTTTTTTTTTATTTGGGCAATGCTCTAATAATGATGATCATCACTCTTCTATTGATTACAACACAAGGATTACAACTCGAAACTTAGAACAAGATATGATTCTATATGAATGCCTCCGGCGGTGTACCGGGATGGTGCAATGAATCAAGGGTGACATGTATGGAAAATAATGCATGGTGGCTTTGCCACAAATACGATGTCAACTACAAGATCATGCAATGGCAATATGACAAAAGTAATGTATGTCATGATGATGGTGGAAGCTGCATGGCAATATATCTCGGAATGGCTATGAAAATGCCATGATAGGTAGGTATGGTGGCTGTTTTGAGGAAGATATAAGGAGGTTTATGTGTGATAGAGTGTATCGTATCACGGGGTTTGGATGCACCGCCGAAGTTTGCACCAACTCTCAAGGTGAGAAAGGGCAATGCACTGCATCAAGAGGCTAGCAAAGGTGGAAAGGTGAGAGTGCGTATAATCCATGGACTCAACATTAGTCAAAAGAACTCATATACTTATTGCAAAAATTTAGAAGTCATCAAAAATTCAAGTACTATGCGCATGCTCCTAGGCGGATAGATTGGTAGGAAAAGACCATCGCTCGTCCCTCACCACCACTCATAAGGATGTACAAGCCAGGTACACTTCATGTTTCAAATTTGTTACACAACTTTAACCATACGTGCATGCTACGGGACTTGCAAACTTCAACACAAGTATTTCTCAAATTCATAATCACCCAACTGGCACGACTTTGATATTATCACCTCCATATCTCAGAACAATTATCAAGCATCAAACAATCTTAGTATTCAATTCACTCAAAAGAAAGTTTCACATATCTTGAACACCAAGTATATTTACATTAAGCGAATTACCATGCTATTAAAGTCTCTCAAAATAATCTAAGTGAAGCATGAGAGATCAAATAGTTTCTTTTAATACAAATACACCACCGTGCTCTAAAAGATCTAAGTGAAGTACTAGAGCAAAAATTATCACGCTCAAAAGATATAAGTGAAGCACTATGAGCAAAACTATCAAGCTCAAAAGATATAAGTGAAGCACATAGAGTATTCTAACAAATTCCAATCGATGTATGGCTCAAATATGTGTACAGCAAGGATGATTGTGGTAGACTAGCAATCAAAGACACAAATAATATAAGACGCTCCAAGCAAAAGGCATATCATGTTGGTGAATAAAAATATAGCTCCAAGTAAATTACCGATGGAAGTGGACGAAAGAGGGGATGCCTTCCGGGGCATCCCCAATCTTTGACTTTTTGGTGTCCCTGGATTATCTTGGGGGTGCCATGGGCATCCCCAAGCTTAGGCTCTAGCTACTCCTTGTTCCATAATCCATCAAAAGAATTCACCCAAAACTTGAAAACTTCACAACACAAAACTCAACAGAAATCTCGTGAGCTCCGTTAGAGAAAGAAAACAAAAGACTACTTCAAGGTACTGTAATGAACTCATTCTTTATTTATATTGGTGTTAAACCTACTGTATTCCAACTTCTCTATGTTTTATAAACTAATTTACTAGCCATAGATTCATCAAAATAAGTAAACAACACACGAAAAACAGAATCTGTCAAAAACAGAACAGTCTGTAGCAATCTGTAACTAACGCAAATTTATGGAACTCTAAAAATTCTACCAAAATAGGAAGTCCTGGAGAATTTGTTTATTGATCAGCCGCAAAAAGAATCAATGCAAAAGCACGTTCCTGTGATTTATCATATAACTAAATTCATGCGCGCAAAGTTTCTGTTTTTCAGCAGAATCAAATCAACTATCATCGTAGGTTATCCTATAGGTCCTACTTGGCACAAACACTAATTAAAACATAAAAACACATCCAAACAGAAGGTAGATGGATTATTTATTCCTAAACAGAAGCAAAAACAAAAAACACAAAATAAAATTGGGTTGCCTCCTAACAAGCACTATCGTTTAACGCCCTTAGCTAGGCATAAAAGCAAGGATAGATCTAGGTATTGCCATCTTTGGTAGGCAATTCTTCAATAAGGCAATTAACTCCTTTAGAATTTTCTTTCTTCCTAGTAATTGACAAGTTTTCGGGCAAAAGATCAAAGAATTCATCTATAGCAAATTGTTCCTTAATGATGGTAAAAAGATTGGGATGAACACTTATAGATTTAAGATCCGCAGTTTCCTTACTAGATGATTCACCCTTATTCTTAGGAACATAAATAAGCTTAGTATTTTTAGTAGAAGAACTTGGAGTGTTTTGGACGGAAGAAAAAGCGGTTCCCAAGTTGGTAATGATACCCTCAAGTTTATCGATTCTTGTGGAATCTAGATTTATTTTTTCATTAACAAGGGGTTCTTTTTCTTTAATATTTTGCAAACTCATTCCTACCTTAGATCCATATTGGGTAATTTGATTGTGAATCTTTTTGTCAAGATTTTCAATTGATTCAATGGTAGCAACTTTATTTTCAATAGCTTCAAGCCTTTGCATAACATGCTCCAAAGTTAACGTAGTTCCATTAATCAAAAGGGGCGGTGAGCCAAATATATCTATTAAAGCATTATAAGAATCAAAAGTATGGCTACCCAAAAAATTCCCTCCGATAATGGTGTCAAGGATATATCTATACCAAGGATTAGCACCTACGTAAAAATTGCGAAGAAGAACTGAGGTAGATTGCTTCCTGGTAGATTTATTTTGAGCATTGCAAATTCTATACCAAGCATCTTTTAGATTAGCTCCCTCCCTTTGTTTAAAATTTAAAACCTCATTCTCGGGAGATAACGGAGATGAAATGAAACTAGTCATGATGATAAGCAAACTAACACACGAGCAAACAGAAAGACAACGGGAAAAAGGCAAACGGGAAAGAGAGGAGGAGATTGGGAAAGAGAGGGCAAATAAAACGGCAAGGGTGAAGTGGGGGAGAGGAAAACGAGAGGCAAATGGCAAATAATGTAATGCGAGAGATAGGGATTGCGATGGGTACTTGGTATGGTTGACTTGCTTGCGTGAGCCTCCTCGGCAACGGTGCCAGAAATTCTTCTTGCTGCCTCTTAAGCACAGCGTTGGATTTCCTCGAAGAGGAGAGGATGATGCAGTAAAGTAGCGTAAGTATTTCCCTCAGTTTTTGAGAACCAAGGTATCAATCTAGTACGAGACCACGCACAAGTCCCTCGTACCTACACAAAACGGTAGTAACTCGCAACCAACGCTTAGGGGTTGTCAATCCCTTCACGGTCACTTACGAGAGTGAGATCTGATAGAGATAATATTTTTGGTATTTTTGATAGATAGATGAAAAGTAAAAATAAAGGCAAAGTAAAAACAAAGCAAGTAAATAAAGTGATATAGATTGATATGATGAGAATAGACCTGGGGGCCATAGGTTTCACTAGTGGCTTCTCTCAAGAGCATAAGTATTCTACAGTGGGTGAACAAATTAATGTTGAGCAATTGACAGAATTGAGCATAGTTATGAGTATATCTAGGCAATGATCATGTATATAGGCATCACGTCCAAAACAAGTAGATCGAAACGATTCTGCATCTACTACTATTACTCAACTCATCGACCGCTATCCAACATGCATCTAATGTATTAAGTAAAAATAGAGTAACGCCATAAGGAAGATGACATGATGTAGAGGGATAAATTCATGCAATATGATAAAAATTCCATCTTATTATCCTCGATGGAAACAATACATTACGTGCCTTGCAACTCTTTCTGGCACTGAGTAAGGACACCGCAACATTGAACCCAAAGCTAAGCACTTCTCCCATTGCAAGAACTACCAATCTAGTTGGCCAAACCAAAAAGATAATTCGAAGAGACTTGCAAAGATAACTCAATCATACATAAAATAATTTAGAGAAGAATCAAATATTTTCCATAGATAATACTGGATCATAAACCCACAATTCATCGGTCTCAACAAACACACCGCAAAAAGAAGATTACATCGAATAGATCTCCACGAGAGAGGGGGAGAACATTGTATTGAGATCCAAAAAGAGAGAAGAAGCCATCTAGCTACTACCTATGGACCTGAAGGTCTGAAGTAAACTACTCACACTTCATCGGAGGGGCTATGGTGATGATGTAGAAGCCCTCCATGGTGGATGCCTCCTCCGGCGGAGCTTCGGAACAGGGCCCAAGATGGGATCTCGTGGATACAGAAGGTTGCTGCGGTGGAATTAGGTTTTTGGCTCCTGTCCTGATCGTTCGGGGATACGTAGGTATATATAGGAGGAAGGAGTACGTCGGTGGAGTTCCGAGGGGCCCACGAGGTAGGGGGCGCGCCCAGGGAGGGCGCCCTCCACCCTCGTGACCTCCTCGGGCACTGCTTGGACTAGAGTCCAAGTCTCATGGGTCACGCTCGGTTGGAAAATCACGATCCCGAAGGTTTCATTCCGTTTGGACTCCGTTTGATATTCTATTTCTTCGAAATATGAAAAAGGCAAAAAATGAGTGCAGGCTGGGCCTCCGGTTAATAGGTTAGTCCCAAAAGTAATATAAAAGTGGAAAATAAATCCCAATATAGTCCAAAACAGTAGATAAAGTAGCATGGAGCAATCAAAAATTATAGATACGTTGGAGACGTATCAAGCATCCCCAAGCTTAATTCCTGCTCATCCTTGAGTAGGTAAATGATAAAAAAGAATTTTTGATGCAGAGTGATACTTTGGCATAATTTCAATGTAAATCTTCTTAATTGTGATATGAATATTCAGATCCGAAAGATTCAAGACAAAAGTTCATATTGACACAAAAATAATAATACTTCAAGCATACTAATCAAAGCAATCATGTCTTCTCAAAATAACATGGCAAAAGAAAGTTCATCCCTACAAAATCATATAGTTAGGCTATATGCTTCATTTTCGTCACACAAAGATGTTCCCAACTTCTATACCCCCGATGACAAGCCAAGCAATTGTTTCATACTTAAATAATCTCATACTTTTTCAACCTTCACGCAATACATGAGCGTGAGCCATGGATATAGCACTATGGGTGGAATAGAATATGATGATGGGGATTGTGTCGAGAAGACAAAAAGGAGAAAGTCTCACATTGATGAGGCTAATCAATAGACTATGGAGATGCCCATCATGTGATGTCAACATGAGGAGTAGGGATTGCCATGCAACGGATGCACTAGAGCTATGAATGCTCAACAAAAGAAAACTAGTGGGTGTGCATCCAACTCGCTTGCTCACGAAGACGTAGGGCATTTGAGGAAGCCCATCGTAGGAATATACAAGCCAAGTTCTATAATAAAAATTCCCACTAGTATAAAAAGGACAACTTATGAGACTCACTACATGAGGAACAAGGTGCTACTTTGAAGCACAATATATGAGACTCACTACATTAAGAACAAGGTGCTACTTTGAAGCACAAGTGTGGAAAAAAGATAGTAGCATTGCCCCTTTTTTTGGGCCTTTCTTTTTTTCTTTTTGGCCTTTCTCTCTTTTTTTTATTTGGGAAATGCTCTAATAATGATGATCATCACACTTCTATTGATTACAACACAAGGATTACAACTCAAAACTTAGAACAAGATATGACTCTATATGAATGCCTCGTGATGTAGGGATGGTGCAATGAATCAAGAGTGACATGTATGGAAAATAATGCATGGTGGCTTTGCCACAAATACGATGTCAACTACAAGATCATGCAATGGCAATATGACAAAAGTAATGTATGTCAGGATGATGATGGTGGAAGTTGCATGGCAATATATCTCAGAGTGGCTATGGAAATTCCATGATAGGTAGGTATGGTGGCTGTTTTGAGGAAGATATAAGGAGGTTTATGTGTGATAGAGTGTATCGTATCACGGGGTTTGGATGCACCGGCGAAGTTTGCGCCAACTCTCAAGGTGAGAAAGTGCAATGCACGGTACCGAAGAGGCTAGCAAAGGTGGAAAGGTGAGAGTGCGTATAATCCATGGACACACAAACAACTAATGAACAGAGGCTCAGAGCAGTGATGTCATAGCTAGCGTCAGAAAATGTAGGGTAAAACGAACAAAAAGCAGCAGAACCACATGCTAGTTTGCTGATGTGTAATTAAGCATAGAGAACATTAAGCAGTCTGATGGAACCAACAGGTGGCATCAGAACAACACCATTATCATAAATATAGCATGCAAGAAGTAAAATAGTAGGAAGTGATATCTAGGAAGTACAGTAATACTTAGGACAAAACTAAAGCATATTAACTATATGTGCACTGGTATGTAATTTAGCACATGTAACATGTTCACTGCTAGAAGTATGGCCCTACAGGTGCAAGCAAAATAACGCGTCTCATGAAAAATTGAATGATGTCCTGAAGAAATTCAAAGGTGCAGTGCTTATGCTAAGAAAGTGAACGTAGGCGCCGGCAGTTGGATAATAGTACCTGATTCTCGGCGGCCTATGGGTATTGTTGTCATACTTGATAGCTAAGGATCATATATGGTGCTCGTGTTGCGGTTGAGTTTGGGCCGGCTGTCGTCTTCGCTGAAGTTGCTCCGGTGCTACGGTTGCGCTGCCTATCGACATACAAGAAAGCTCATCTGTGGTAAGTGAACAGTTGCACGATAAAGAGAAAAACCGAAGGAGTACAAATCGAAATAACCTAATGAGGTTGCAGCGTCGGTACAGCAGGGCCGGTGGAGTTGAATATGGCGTCAGTGGAGCGGGTTCGTGCAATGGATGAAGGCTTCGGCGGGCGCGTTGTACAGTGCTTTCGGTGAGGCGGATCTGTTGCGGCGGACGAGGGCTTGTATGAAGGGCTAGCGATGGGGTGGACAAGGGACTCAATGAAGGGCCTACAATGTGGTGGACGAGGGCGCCGATTAAGCAGATCTGATGCGGTGGACCATGATGGCGGTCAAGGAGATCTGGAGCGGTGGACAAGCCAGTCACTGTAGTGGCTCCGGTGAAGTGGTGAGTTGGTAGTTGAGGGTTCCAAGGTGCGGAAGGTAGATCCGGCCGGGTCTGAGGTCCACCGCTGCGGCGGAGGACTAGATTCGGCGGCTTGCCGTGGTTGGGGGGTCGGGGAGGGGAAGGGGAGGGGCTCTGGGGAAGAATGTTGGGGGCAAAGAGGGGAAAACAATGGAGTTACCAAAGCAGCCCTTTTCCGTTCATGTGGTAGGGGTAAAACAGGAATATCGTAGGGCTAAACTTTCAGGCGCGAGATATTTCGATGTGAGCGGGAAGTTTGAAATCTTTTGGCGCCTACAATTATATTCTGCTCTTGTACGTCCGACTATGATATCATGCACGAGAATTTGTTTGTTTTGCAAGCAAAAAAAGTGCAAGTTTTGAAAATCAATGTCTCCAACTTGAAACTTAGATTGTCCATTCAATTCAAATATGGATCATTGAGCTAGTACAAGCAAATACCATCATACGGTCCAATTCAAATGAAATTCCAAATGTGTTTATCCTAAATATGATGACAAAAGCAAAAATGTGTATGTGTATGAATAAAGTGGATGATTATAAAGTTTGAACATGACGTATGTGTATATCTCTAGGTTTAATATATGAATTTGAAATCACGAAATCCTGGCTTAAAAAATGTACCTCCATTTAAATGAATTAGAAAAGCTAATGATGGAGTCGATTTCCAAAATTCCAATCTTAGGTTTGTAATTCTGGTACATCAAGGTATATCACGCATGTTCAAAAGTATCGTTATCTCATAGTCCAAACTATGAAACAAATTGATCAACCATGAGTGCACACACTATTGACCATGTATATCTCAATTACGCTAAAGTCCCTCAAATATAGACACCTCACTCTTTATCTGAAGCCAACCCCCCCCCCCCCTCGTTGCACCCCACACACAAAAGTCGTTCTCTCCCCCAAACACCAACACACGAGCACATTAACAATCCTCTCTCTTCTAAAGTCCGGACCCCAATATAGGTATCTATGACTTTGTCTCTCGGGCATGCACACATCTCTTCCCCCACTCCCTAGTCTCATGGCATCTCTCTTTCCCAAGCACACACACTATGTAGAGTGTATCTTTCCCATACAAACAAAACGTCTCCCCAAACGTCTATCTCCCTAGTTATGTGGTTCTCCCACACTCACCTCACACACCACCCCCACTACAAACAAGCACACTTTGTCTCCTTGTGAACCACTTTCCCCTTTCTATCTCTCTCTCGCTCTTACACCCCTCTACCACACACACTCGATGTCTCTTCCAAATAGTCTGCTCCCCCTGCCCGCACCCATGCTATCCCGCTACTACACATTTCACACCATTTCACCTTCCCTTATACTAGGTTCACATCATTATTGGTCTCTCTACTCCACATACACACACTCCCTCTCACACACAAATGCGCGCACAGACACACACAGACACGCACAAACACCCATTTATTTGGATCCTCATCTCTCCCCATGCCCGCATGTGTATCTCACACACTCACTCTCTAATTATGTATATGTGTCTCCACGTTACACAACACAAAGCCCCATGTACATGTCTCTCTCTATCCTCCACACACATAGAAACAAAGAATCTGTTATCATTGCCTCAGTTTTTAGACATATCACACACGCACACTGTCTCTCTCTCTCGCAATCACGCTCAACAATGGTTTCCCCGTGAATAACTTACCGTCTATTCATCAACAGTCGTGGCAGTACGGCGAACACGAGACGTGAAAAAGAATAAACCTACACGTGCTTAGACCACCTAGTATGACTACTAGGACTAGAGCAAGCCAAAAAGCATGACGCCGTCACCCCCTCCTTATCAGCGACGGGAAAACCTTTGTTTTACACAGCCGAGAAGTCATTATGCTAAGGCCCCACATGCCGAGGCATTGAATAGAATGTACATGCTAGTTTACGGAAACAAGTATCGATAATATGTTTATATCTACATACTTATATTTCGTTTCTTATAAAAAACCGAGTTGGTGATGATGGTACGCGTGCCATCTTGCAATATAAACCGTCCGATCTATATCTGGCGGATGGAAATTAAACTAAAAGATACCCACACCCTCTCCACATTTGCAGACCAGGCCTTCCCTCGTTCATCCTTATCTCCAACAACCTCACTGTTGAGCAATTAAGAAAGGAAGCCTCTAGAACAAATTGGCCTGGTGGCTGCTGCCGGTGTTGTCAATCCCCATGCCTCTGCTCAGTCCGACCACCAATCACCACCACGCCCCACTCCTCTTCACCTTATCTCCTATTTCTCGAGATATCCTTAGTTTTTACACATGGGATTACTCCCGCATGGGTCAATCACAACAAGTGTTTTATAAAAAAAATGCATCTTGATGTTCCGTGCAATGCACGGATCTTGCTAGTACTCCTACAGAAGACCAAGTTGGTGATGATGGTGTGTCTGCCATCCGTCGTTTCTGACCATTAGATCTACATCTAACGACTGTGAGGTAAGTTGTTGCCTTTTCTCACCAACATCTCACTTGTCTACCAATTTGCAGAAAACCCATAATTAGTATCTTAAAACCAACCACATCCCTCCCTGACCTCACTAAAACAGCCCAAGGAATATATTCTAATTGAAACATAATATATCTCTAGTGATATATGTATATCAAAATTAGAGTGTTTTGTATCAAGTTTGTGAATAAGTATTATTCTAATTATGATCCGTTGCAACGCACGTGAACATTGCTAGTATTTCCAACCATGAAAAAAAATTCCTAGTATTTCCATAGTTTTGAGTTTTCCATCAAGATATTAGTCACTCATGGTTGATATTTACTTTCAATCATGTACACATATGCACTATGTATCTAGCCTTGCTTATTGGCTTCCAAAGCTTAACTTTCACTCCTACTTACAATATGTAGAGTATTAAACAAAAAACTACGACTTTCAACCAGCCCTAGGAAGAATCTATTGTACAAACAATCGCAAAAACATACCCAAAATTTCTCAATCCACGCGAAAAACTACTACCTAGTACCGATTAGGCTTTGCCTGATCTTCTTACGTATGCGCTTAACTGATATGCTTAAAGTAAATCCTTATGCTAAGTATATGAAGGATATCATCACAAATAAAAGAAAGATACCGGAAGCTGAAATTTCCACCATGCTTGCTAATTACACTTTTAAGGGTGGAATACCAAAGAAACTTGGAGATCCGGGTGTACCAACTATAGCATGCTCTATTAAAAGAAATTATGTTAGAACTGCTTTATGTGATCTTGGAGCCGGTGTTATTGTCATGCCTCTCTCTTTAAATCGTAGACTTGAATTGAATAAGTTGACACCTACTGAAATATCTTTGCAAATGGCTGATAAATCAACTGCTATAACTTTTGGTATTTGTGAGGATGTGCCTGTTGTGGTTGCAAATGTCACTATCTTCGCAGACTTTGTTATTCTTGATATTCCCGAGGACGATCGTCTGTCTATTATCCTTGGTAGACCTTTTCTTAATACTGCAGGGGCTGTTACTGATTGCAACAAAGGCAATGTCACTTTTCATGTTAATGGTAATGAGCATACGGTACACTTTCCGAGGAAACAATCTCAAGTTCATAGCATCAATTCTATTGAAAAAGATCCAACTATCATTTTTGGAGGTTTTGAATTTCATGTCCCTACTGTCAAGAAAAAAGTATGATATTCTTATTGTTGGGGATTTTCATATCCCCGTTGAGGTAAAACTTAGTGTTATTCGAAATTTCTCCAGTTCCGTGTTATTCGGAATGAGTTTGTTAGCAAGACTTGATCAACCTTGTTAATGGATTCATTTTGATGATCACGAGATTGATGAAACTAGAAGACACAACTTTCTGTACCCTCTTTTTACTTTCTGTTATTTAGAATAAATAAAGCAAAAACAGTATTATCCGTTTGTTTTCTGAATTATCTGTGCATTAAAAATTAGTCCGAAAATAAAAGTGCTCCAAATGCCCTGCAAATTTAGTATGATTTTTTCTGGAATATTTGAGGATTTTAGGCACTGAAAACACTGCAGGAGGGTCAAGCACTAGGCCACGACAGAGGAGGGAGCGCCCCCTGTCTCGTGGGCCCCTGGTGGCTCCCCTCCACTTATGCCAGCACCGACACACTTCATCTTCTACCCAAAAAAATTCCCCATCCAGCTCAAGGCCGAGTTCTAGCTCGTTTTGCTGTGATTTTCAATCTCTTAGCTCAAAGCTCCATTCACAAAACTGCTTTGGGAGATTATTGCTTGGTATGTGACTCCTCCATTGGTCCAATTAGTTTTGTTCTAGTGCTTTATTCATTGCAAATTTTTGCTGCATAGGTGACCAGGTTCTTGAGCTTGCATGTTAAATTTTTGAGGTCCCAAGCAATTCCAATGCATGATATAGGCTCTAGGCACTTGTAGGAGGAGTTGCTATCAATCTTGTTTAGTTTTATTCACCTTTGTTATGAAGTTACTAAAATTTTAGAAATTTTTAGAAAAAGAAATATGCTTAGAAGAATGTACCAAGGTGGTTCGTCGGCAAAGAATGGGCCAAGGATTGCTATACGTGAACAAGATGTTAATTTGCCAAGGAACGCAAATGTACGGGCTTGTGAGTGGCCATCCGAAGATTTTATGGTCGAAGCAGGCTTCAAGGAGGAATTTGACGCGTATGTGCGTAATGCCGAGCTGGAGGACTTCTTGCAAGATAAGTGTCCTCAATATTATCAATTGACTGATTTCTTTTGTGCGGAGGTTCGAATATATTTCTGCGCGTAATTCTCCTAGTGTCATGTTTGACATTTATGATACATCTTATACCATGGATTTAGAGGATTTCACAACTTCTTGCAAACTCCCGCAGTGGGGTAATATTAATGATCCTCGCAAATCTGAACTTAGAGATTTTCTTGCTAGTATTACTGTAGGAGAATCTAGGGACGTAGCACAAGCTACCATAGGGAGCATTCATTTTCCTGCTATACATTATTTTGCTCTCTTTATTGGCAGATGCATTAATGGTAAGGACGAAGTATGTCACATGTGTGCTCCTAATCTTTGTGTCCTCAAGAGTGCTGTGTCAGGTTATAGAGGACATAACTTGGGGGCAATAGTCGCACGTAGGTTGCAAAATAATAGTAGAAGGGGTGATTTCTTTGGAGGAATTTATGCAACCCGTGTAGCTAATTTTCTTAATATAGCTCCACGAGAGGGGGATATGATTGTACCTCCTGTTTATTTGGATAAAGAAGCTATGTTTGATCATAATTTTCTTGAGAGGAATGAACAATTCCTCCATTATCGACTAACCTATGACAAACGCAACGTCGTCCCTGTTACTCTTCCTGCCCCCTACCTTTTTGATTATCAGGCAAAAGGAAGATATGTTGTCACCAGGCAAGAAGCAACTGAATATGAGAGCGGAATGGAGGCAGCTCGCCAACACGCTGCTGCTCAGGAGGCGGTCGCCTCTGCATCTCAGTACTACCCCAACTATCTTATGGATATCAGCCAGGCGGTCATTGGTATTAGACCAACTTAGGCCAAAAGCCTAAGCTTGGGGGAGTACGTATTTCTCACCTACTTTACATTCATGTTCACACACTAGTCATCGGTGCTCATACTCTTTCATTGTATTATCCATGCTAGTTAAATTTCTTTTTCTAGTATTCTTCTTGTGTGTTTAATAAACCTTGAGAAAAACCAAAAAAATTAGTTAGTTTAATTTCCTTGCTTGTAGTAGAAATTAAAATGAAAACCCAAAAAGATTTCTAGTTCTTCTTCTTACTTGTTGGGAGCTTTCCCGTGTAAATAGTTTTATTTTGTTTCTTTCTTTTGGGGGTCGAGAAGACTATATTGAAAATGCTTAGTGGCTCTTATATGCGTGATTGTTTATTTAATTTAGAGCCCATATTACCTTGTCTTCTCTCTTGACTTGAATGCTTGCAAATTCCAGCTTAGTCCAATGCACGTGCACTCTTATTATTATACACATCATTCGGTCGTGCAAGTGAAAGGCAATAATGACGATATATGATGGACTTATTGGGATGAGAAAAGCTGGTATGAACTCGACCTCTCTTGTTTTTGTAAATATGATGATTCATCCTTCCTGAGTCAGCGATTATGAAGTAAACATATTTGCAATGACATTTAGAGATTATAGTTGCTTGTGCAATGCTTGATTAGCTATGAGTTATATTGGTTTACCTTGCATGCCAACATGCTATTAGAATGATTATGATGTGATATGATGCGATGGTATCCTCCTTTGAATGAATTGAGTGACTCGACTTGGCACATGTTCATGCATGTAGTTGAATCAAATCAACATAGCCTTCATGATACTTATGTTCATGGTGGACTATATCCTACTCATGCTTGTACTTGGTGTGAATTAATTTTAATGCATGTTTACGACTGTTGTCGCTCTCTCTGGTGGTCGCTTCCCAGTCTTTTGCTAGCCTTCACCTGTACTAAGCGGGAATACTGCTTGTGCATCCAAACTCTTTAAACCCCAAAGTTGTTCCATATGAGTCCACTATACCTACCTATATGCGGTATTTACCTGCCATTCCAAGTAAATTTATATGTGCCAAACTCCAAACCTTCAAATGAAATTCTGTTTTGTATGCTCGAGCAGCTCATGTTACAACTAGGGCTGCCTATATCTTCCATGCTAGGTGGGTTATTCTCAAGAGGAGTGGACTCCGCTCCTCATTCACGAGAAAGGGCCGGTAACAGGGATGCCCAGTCCCATGATCCAAAATGATCAAAGCAAATCAAAATAATTAAACAAAACTCCCCCAGGGCTGTTGTATGTTGGAGGCACTCGTTGTTTCGAGCAAGCCATGGATTGATGCTTGTTGGTGGTTGGGGGAGTATAAACCTTTACCATTCTGTTTGGGAACTGCCTATAATGCATTTAGTATGGAAGATACAGCCATCTCATAGTTGTTGTGTTGAAAGCGAAAGTATGCCGCTCAAAATGTTATTCAATCTCTATTTTAATATCGAGCTCTGGCACCTCTACAAATCCCTGCTTCCCTCTGCGAAGGTCCAATCTATTTACTTTTATGTTGAGTCATCATCCTTCTTATTAAAAGCACCCGCTGGAGAGCACACTGTCATTTGCATTCATTATTATTGGTTTATATTGGGTATGACTTGACTGGATCTCTTTTACCATGAATTATAATGTTTAGTCAGTCCTTGATCTTTAAAGGTGCTTTGCATTTATGTTTTACGGTCTCAGAAAGGGCTAACGAGATACCATTTTGTTATATCATGTTATGATTATTTTGAGAAAGTGTTGTCATCCGAGTTTTATCATTATGGCTCGCTAGCTGATTATGTTATTGATATGAGTAATTGTGAGACCTATGTGTTATTGTGAGCATGGTTAGTTCATAATATTTGCTGAAACTTGAATGCTGGCTTTTCATGTTACAACAACAAGAGCAAACAGAGTTTGTAAAAGTTTTTCTTTGTCACTTTCGGTTTATCAACTGAATTGCTTGAGGACAAGCAAAGGTTTAAGCTTGGGGGAGTTGATACGTCTCCAACGTATCTACTTTTCCAAACACTTTTGCCCTTGTTTTGGACTCAACTTGCATGATTTGAATGAAGCTAACCCGGACTTATGCTGTTTTCGGTAGAACTACCATGATGTTGTTTTATGTGTAGAAAAGAAAAGTTCTCGGAATGTCCTGGAAATCCATGGAGGCACTTTTTGGAATTAGAAGAATTTTTGGCAAAAGAATTAGTGCCAGGGGGCCCACGGCCTGTCCACGAGACAGGGGGCGCGCCCCCCTAGGGCACGGCCCCCTATCTCGTGGGCCCCCTTGACCTCCACCGACCTCAACTCCAACTCCATATATTCACGTTCGGGGAGAAGAAAATCAAGGAGAAAGTTTCATCGCGTTTTACGACACGGAGCCGCCGCCAAGCCCTAATCTCTCTCGGGAGGGCTGATCTGGAGTCCGTTTGGGGCTCCGGAGAGGGGGATTCGTCACCGTCGTCATCATCAACCATCCTCCATCACCAATTTCATGATGCCCACCGCCGTGCGTGAGTAATTCCATTGTAGGCTTGCTGGACGGTGATGGGTTGGATGAGATTTACCATGTAATCAAGTTAGTTTTCTTAGGGTTTGATCCCTAGTATCCATTATATTCTGAGATTGATGTTGCTATGACTTTGCTATGCTTAATGCTTGTCACTAGGGCCCGAGTGCCATGATTTCAGATCTGAACCTATTATGTTTTTCATGAATATATGTGTGTTCTTGATCCTATCTTGCAAGTCTATAGTCACCTATTATGTGTTATGATCCGATAACCCCGAAGTGACAATAATCGGGATACTTCTCGGTGATGACCGTAGTTTGAGGATTTCATGTATTCATTATGTGCTAATGCTTTGTTCCAGTTCTCTATTAAAAGGAGGCCTTAATATCCCTTCGTTTCTGTTAGGACCCCGCTGAACACGGGAGGGTAGGACAAAAGATTTCATGCAAGTTCTTTTCCATAAGCATGTATGACTATTTACGGAATACATGCCTACATTACATTGATGAACTGGAGCTAGTTCTATATCACCCTATGTTATAACTATTGCATGAGGAATTGCATCCGGCATAATTATCCATCACTGATCCATTGCCTACGAGCTTTTCACATATTTTTCTTCGCTTATTTACTTTTCTGTTGCTACTGTTACAACTACTACAAAACCCCAAAAACATTTATCTTTACCTTTGCTACTGTTACAATTATTATCATACCACTTTTGCTACTAAATACTTTGCTGCAGATACTAAGTTATCCAGGTGTGGTTGAATTGACAACTCAACTGCTAATACTCAAGAATATTCTTTGGCTCTCCTTGTGTCGAATCAATAAATTTGGGTTGAATACTCTACCCTCGAAAGCTGTTGTGATCCCCTATACTTGTGGGTTATCAGGTATATATAGGAGGAAGAAGTAGGTCGGTGGACGCCCGAGGGGCCCACGAGATAGGGGAGCGCGCCCAGTAGGGGGGGCGCCCTCCACCCTCGTGGCCTCCTCGATTGCTTCTTGAGTTGCACTCCATGTCCTATGGATCACGTTTGTTCCAAAAAGATCGCTCCCGAAGGTTTCATTCTGTTTGGACTCCGTTTGGTATTCCTTTTCTTCGAAACACTGAAATAGGCAAAAAAACAGCAATACGGGCTGGGCCTCCGGTTAGTAGGTTAGTCCCAAAAATGATATAAAAGTGTAAAGTAAAGCCCATAAACATCCAAAACGGGTAATATAATAGCATGGAACAATAAAAAATTATAGATACGTTGGAGACATATCAAGCATCCCCAAGCTTAATTCATGTTCGTCCTCGAGTAGGTAAATGATAAAAACAGAATTTTTGATGTGGAATGCTATCTAGCATAATTCTCAATGTAATTTTCTTTATTGTGGTATGATTGTTCAGATCCAAATGATTCAAGACAACATCTTATAAAACATAAAAATAATAATACTTCGAAGGATACTAACAAATAATCATGTCCTATCGAAATAGCATAGCCAAAGAAAGCTTATCCCTACAAAATCATATAGTTAGGTCATGCTTCATTTTCATTACACAAAGTACTCCCATCATGTACAACCCCGATGACGAGCCGAGCAATTGGTTCATACTTTTTAACGCGCTTCAACATTTTCAACTCTTACGCAATACATGAGCGCAAGCCATGGACATAGCACTATGGTGGTATATGGTGGTGGTTGTGAGGACAAAAAGGGAGAAGATAGTCTCACATCGACTAGGCGTACCAACGGGCTATGGAGATGCCCATCAATAGATATCAATGTGAGTGAGTAGGGATTGCCATGCAAGGGATGCACTAGGGCTATAAATGTGTGAAAGCTCAACAAAAGAAACTAAGTGGGTGTGCATCCAACTCGCTTGCTCACGAAGACCTAGGGCATTTTGAGAAAGCCCATCATTGGAATATACAAGCCAGGTTCTGTAATGAAAAATTCCCACTTGTATATGGAAGTGACAACACAAGAGACTCTCTATCATGAAGATCATGGTGCTATTTTGAAGCACAAGTGTGGAAAAGAGATAGTAGCATTGTCCCTTCTCTCTTTTTCTCTCATTTTTTTATTTTTATTATTTTTGGACTTTCTCTTTTTTTTTATATTTGACCTTTCTTCTTTTTTTATTTGGTAGGCTCTTTGGCCTCTTTTTTTTTGTTTTTTTAAGTCCGAAGTCTCATCCCGACTTGTGGGGGAATCATAGTCTTCATCATCCTTTCCTCACTTGGGACAATGCTCTAATAATGAAGATCATCACACTTTTATTAATTTACAACTCGAGAATTAAAAATCAACACTTAGAACAAAATATGATTCTATATGAATGCCTCCGGCGGTATACCGGGATATGCAATGAATCAAGAGTGACATTTATGAAAATATATGAAGGTGGCCTTGCCACAAATACGATGTCAACTACATGATCATGCAAAGAGCAATATGACAATGATGGAGCGTGTCATAATAATGGAACGATGAAAAGTTGCATGGCAATATATCTCGGAATGGCTATGGAAATGCCATAATAGGTAGGTATGGTGGCTGTTCTGAGGAAGGTAAATAATGGGTTCATGATATCGGCGAAAGTTGCGCGGCACAATAGATGGTAGCAAAGTGGAAGGGTGAGTGTGCGTATATCCATGGACTCACATTAGTCATAAAGAACTCATATACTTATTGCAAAAGTCTACTTAGACCTCGAAGCAAAGTACTACTATGCATGCCCCTAGAGGGATTGATTGGTAGGAAAAGACAATCTCTTCCCCGACTGCCACTCATAAGGAAGACACTCCAAAGAGCACCTATGTAACAAATTTGTCACACAACATTTACCATACGTGCATGCTACGAGACTTGCCAACTTCGACACAAGTATTTCTCAATTTCATAATTACCCACTAGCATGACTCTAACGTTACCACCTTTATATCTCAAAACAATTATCAAGCATCAAATTGTTCCTAGTGTTTTATGCACTTTCTATGATGGTTTTTATTATACCCAACTTGGATGCTCATCATTCTAGGACCAAATTCATAACCATAGGAAATACCATGCTGTTCTAAAAGACTCTCAAAATAATATAAGTGAAGCATGAGAGATCAAAAATTTCTTCAAAATTAAGCCACCGCCGTGCTCTAAAAGATATAAGTGAAGCACTAGAGCAAAAACTATCTAGCTCAAAAGATATAAGTGAAGCACATAGCGTATTCTAATAAATTCTAATCAAGTGGGCTTCTACCAAAAGGTTTGTACAGCAAGGATGATTGTGGAAAACAAAAAAGCAAATACTAATATCATACAAGATGCTCCAAGCAAAACACATATCATGTGGCGAATAAAAATATAGCTCCAAGTAAAGTTAGCGATAAACGAACACGAAAGATGGGATGCCTTCCGGGGGCATCCCCAAGCTTAGGCTTTTGGCTATTCTTGAATAACTTGGGGTTCCTTGGGAATCCCCAAGCTTAGGCTCTTGCCACTCCTTATTCCATAGTCCATCAAATCTTTACCCAAAACTTGAAAACTTCACAACACAAAACTCAACAGGAAATCTCATAAGCTCCGTTAATGAAAGAAAGAAAAACCACCACATATGGTACTGTAATGAACTCATTCTTTATTTATATTGGTGTTAAACCTACTGTATTTCAAGTTCTCTATGGTTCATACCACTTAATACTAGCCATAGATGCATCAAAATAAGCAAACAACACACGAAAAACAGAATCTGTCAAAAACAGAACAGTCTGTAGAAATCTGTAACTCTCGAATACTTCTGGAACTTTAAAAATCCTACCAAAATAGGAAGTCCTGGTGAATTTCTCTATTGATCTACAGCAAAACGAATCAACGCAAAAGCACGTTTATGTGAATTACTAAAATTATTTTCGTGCGTGCAAAGTTTCTGTTTTTCAGCAGAATCAAATTAACTATCACCATAGGTTATCCTATAGGTAACATAAAAACACATCTAAACAGAAGGTAGATGCAAAATTTATTACTAAACAGAAACAAAAACAAAAAAACACAAATAAAATTGGGTTTCCTCCCAACTAGCGCTATCGTTTAACGCCCCTAGCTAGGCATAAAAGCGAGGATAGATCTAAGTGGTGCCATAATAATAAGATAGATCTTGAAAACTCATCTCATGTTCTCTACGTTCAGCAGCAAGTTTTCTTTGAGGCAAGCAAAAGTAATCAAAAGGGCTAAATTTAATGGGACAAAAGCCCCCAAGGTCAATCTCGGGAGGTATGGGTTCCTCCTTTTGCCCTTCATATCGCACAACTAATTCATCATTATAAGCATTGTTTTGGCAGAACTTCATGAGCCTATACTCAAGAGAGTATCCTAGCTCATTGTTTCGAAGAGCAAAATCATTATTAAGTTTAGAAATCCTATCAACTAGGACATTCGTGGGAACCTTTTTCTAAGCTTTTCATTGAAAGCAACATAGTCTAAAGATTGAAAACGCCTAATTTCCTCTTGATCAAAGAGGATCGCCTCTATGGGAGGACGACCGACATCCACCCTATAGTGCGCAAAGATTTCTTTGGCCTCTCTTATTATAAATCTAAACTTATGAGCCAAAAAGATAGTAACGGCGCGCTTAACAGAAGAATGCTCAATATTAGAAAATTCCAAGAAAATTCTTTGTATGCAAGGATGCATATGCATAAATTGTCTTTCAAGCTCAACTACAAGCATAGCGATAGCATCTGCGAGACTACTAGTTCTATGAAGAATAGAACCACCCATAGAGGGTAAATCACCGGCACAAGTAAAGAGATCTTGAATAACCCCTTTTCCGATAATATTACCACTACCGATTCGAAACCTTTTAGTATGCAAGATAGGGGGTTCTTCAGCAGGAGCATCAGAATTTTTCATATTATCATTATTGTCCATATCGACGATAATCTCCCCAATTTCAGACATAACGGCAAACAAGAGCGAGGAAGAAGAAGAGGGCAAGCGAAAGAGAGAGGAGATTGGGAAAGAGAGGGCGAATAAAACGACAAGGGTGAAGTGGGGGAGAGGAAAACGAGAGGCAAATAGCAAATAATGTAAATGCGAGGGAGATGAGTTTGTGATGGGTACTTGGTATGCCTTGACTTGAGCTAAGACCTCCCCGGCAACGGTGCCAGAAATCCTTCTTGCTACGTCTTGAGCTTGCGTTGGTTTTCCTTGAAGAGGAAAGGGTGATGCAGCAATAGTAGCGTAAGTATTTCCCTCAGTTTTTGAGAACCAAGGTATCAATCCAGTAGGAGGCTCCTCAAAAGTCCCACACACCTACACAAACAAACAAAGAGCTCGCAACCAACACAATAAAGGGGCTGTCAATCCCTTCACGGCCACTTGCAAAAGTGAGATCTGATAGAGATAGTATGATAAGGTAAATATTTTTTTGGTATTTTATAATATAGATTGGAAAAGTAAAGATGCAAATAAAAGTAGATTGAAAGCTTATATGATAAAAGATAGACCCGGGGGCCATAGGTTTCACTAGTGGCTTCTCACAAGATAGCATAAGTATTACGGTGGGTGAACAAATTACTGTCGAGCAATTGATAGAGAAGTGAATTATGAGATTATCTAGGCATGATCATGTATATAGGCATCACGTCCGTGACAAGTCGACCGACTCCTGCCTGCATCTTCTACTATTACTCCACACACCGACCGCTATCCAGCATGCTTCTAGAGTATTAAGTTCATAAAGAACAGAGTAACACATTAAGAAAGATGACATGATGTAGAGGGATAAACTCATGCAATATGATATAAACCCCATCTTTTTATCCTCGATGGCAACAATACAATACGTGCCTTGCTGCCCCTACTTCTCACTGGGAAAGGATACCGCAAGATCGAACCCAAAGCTAAGCACTTCTCCCATTGCAAGAAAGATCAATCTAGTAGGCCAAACCAAACTGATAATTCGAGGAGACTTGCAAAGATAACTTAATCACACATAAAAGAATTAAGAGGAGATTCAAATATTTCTCATAGATAAACTTGATCATAAACCCACAATTCATCGGATCTTGACAAACACACCGCAAAAAGAGTTACATCGAATAGATCTCCAAGAAGATCAAGGAGAACATGGTATTGAGATTCAAAGAGAGAGAAGAAGCCATCTAGCTAATAACTATGGACCCGAAGGTTTGTGGTAAACCACTCACAACTCATCGGAGAGGCTATGGTGTTGATGTAGAAGCCCTGCGTGGTTGATTCCCCCTCTGGCGGAGCGCCGGCGAAGGCTCCAAGATGGGATCTCGCAGATACAAAAGGTTATGGTGGTGGAAATAGTTTTTCGTGGTCGCCTCTGATGTTCTCGAGGTACGTGGGTATATATAGGACGAAGAAGTAGGTCGGTGGACGCCTGAGGGGCCCACGAGATAGGAGGGCGCGCCCAGTAGGGGGCACCCTCCACCCTCGTGGCCTCCTCGATTGCTTCTTGACTTGCACTCCAAGTCCTCTAGATCATGTTTGTTCCAAAAAGATCGCTCCCAAAGGTTTCATTCCGTTTGGACTCCGTTTGGTATTCCCTTTCTTCGAAACACTGAAATAGGCAAAAAAAACAGCAATACGGGTTGGGCCTCCGGTTAGTAGGTTAGTCCCAAAAATGATATAAAAGTGTAAAGTAAAGCCCATAAACATCCAAAACGGGTAATATAATAGCATGGAACAATCAAAAATTATAGATATGTTGGAGATGTATCAAGGTCCCACAAGTCATAACGCCTAGGTGTGTTTGGTAGGGTGGATGAAGGGTGCATGAGCCCAAGAGTTCCCTTCTCGACCCACTTTTGGGTGTTTGGTAGAGTGTATGGAGGGTGCATGAGTCCACACTAGCTTAGCACAAATACACTAGAAGCATGCATGAAGAGATCATGCATGAAGAGGGGTGTTGAATTGAGCATGCATGAAGAGGGAACAACTATGCTGAGACGAGAATGCAACCAAACACACCCGGTCGAATAGAAGGCGTTGACTTAACGGGTGATATGGGTTGAAACGTGCCTATAACGGCACTTTGTAGAGTAGTCATTTCTTGGTAGGGCTGGTTGGTAAGGGCATGTACAATGGTTGATAAGGTAGTCTTATCTTAAGTCTGCCACATATGCAAGTGGTAGTAGTTTCTTGGCATTATTAGTGGTTTCTTGTAAGGAACATTGTACTACTAGCGACAAAACACGATTCTAGGTTGCGTTGTACTCCAACAAGTACTACTAGTGGTCGCGGGAGTGTATACCTCGTTTTGTGGGTTCGATCCCGGCCAAACGCATGGCGGCCTTTTTTTAAATATTAACTTCGCAGCGAGCCAATATTTTACACAGGTAGTTTGAGTTTTAAAGTCAAACGGACATGCGGCACGACAATCTAGGTGCACCGGATAGCCTAGCCACGTGAACGGGCTTTCCTTCCCATCATCTCGTGGCTCGCGTGCTCCCCTTAGCCGCGCCTCACTTGCAGCTTCCTCATCAGCTAGTAACATATTTAAACTAGCGCCTCCCAATTAAGCCCGAGGAGCCGGAAAAGCCTGGAGGGGCATTGGGAACTGTGTAATATGGCTCTGTACGTAAAGTGCTCTACTACTACTCTATAGCTTGTGGCGTTCCACACATGGACTTCACTCCATTATCGGCTCTATAAAAGAAATTCCTCTTGACGTGTTGTTTTTTAAACGGAGGCAAAAGCTTTGCCTCATCTCATTCAAAAAGAAGGAACTACTAACAAAGTTCGACGAGATCCATTACACCTCCACAAATGGAAGCGAAAAGCCTAGTCTCGTTGTATCAAATAACTCAAATGTTTTGCCCCCGCAGTAACCGTCGCTGATAAACAGGCTGCTAGTGTGTGCGTGAGAGGAGCGGCTGAGTAGGCCAGCTACGTGAGAGGAGTGGATAGAGCACCGAGAGTACCCACTAGGCCACTACGCAGGTGTACTTTCCCTGCATTGATAGTACACCGATGGTTCTAGAGAACAGTAGTACCCTCCACTTCCAACTGTAGCTCCTTGGCCCTGAGATTTAAGAGTTCAAAACTGGTGCACTATACTAGAAGTGCATTACATTGCACTAGTAGTTGAGAAAGTAGTACAAGTATTGCTACAGTACGAGTACGTACTCCTCCGTCCCATAATGTAAGACGTTTTTTGACACTAGTTGGCGTGTGCAAAAAATAGCAAAAACATACCCGAAATTTCTTAATCCACACCAAAAACTACTACCTAGTGCCAAAATTTTCTTACTAGTGCTATTATTTATAGTATAATACAATCCCATAACGTCCCATAATTCTAGTACTAGTAGTAAATAATAGCCTCACCCCTTCGCTAAGGAACGATCTACAGTTGGAAGGGATGAGGCCCTGCGGTTACTACGCTCTTATCTCCTCCTCGCCAGTTCCCCTCCCCCCGAAGAGAAGGCAATTCGTCGCTGCTCCCATGGATTCGCCAGGCGGTTCTCCTCCTCGTCGGGGCTGGAAGACCTTGGACAACGATCCTCTAGGAGAAATCGCACACCGCTCCGACGTCCTCACCGCCGCAAGACTCGGTGCTTCCTGCACCAACTTTTTCAAGACGGTGCTTAAACAGGCTTGGGAAAAGGCCATTCTTGTTGGTCTTCCATGCGTCCTCGAGGAGAAGGTTCTTCTATGAGACAATCCTTCGAACAGTCCACTACTCCCTGGCCATGGTTGCACGTTGACTCCCCTAGAGTTGCCGACGTTGAGAGGTAGTCGGATTTTGTCCGATGAGCAGGTCAGTAATGGAGTTTGATCATGTAGTACTTGGTTATTCCATTTCCATCCCGTAATTTCTCCGATACGCACCCTCTTATATATAGGTCTGGGTCGGTGCCAACGAAGATTGGCTGCATACCTATGGCCAGATACCACCATCATTTTGCACAATATCCACAGCAGTGAGGCCGTTCCCGTAGACCCCTTCTCCACCATTGGGATCGGCCTTCCGAACTGGCTGGGCTTGAATATGTATGATGATGCCTACATGAGATTGAAGAAGATAGCAATTATGGACCCGCCGACAAAGCGACGTGGCTAGGACGAGTACTATCTCATCGTGGTGTTCGACATAAGGATTGCCATCAATGCAAGAGGCAGTAACGATAGAGGTTGGCGCATGTTGGTGGCGGCAGATGTGTACCCCTACATGTTCGGAGACGCTGTGCGCCATCTAGGCCGCATCTTTGCGGTGACAAGCCAGGGGACTTGTTTCATCTGGTTGCCATCCTACAGTACGGGAGATTACAAACGGAATGCACAAACCATCATTTGCATCCCTAACAGTAATCCATTATTTTGTAGGGACCAGTTATCCCCCGATCAAAGTAAGATCGCCGATCCTGGATGTGCATTTGCATCCACGATTTGGTGTAACCTGGAACCTTGTAGCTGACTTTGGCATATTGGGATCAACTATCTTAGCAGTTATTACCCATGATACCACTGATGTGCAACATGGTCACACAATCTACCACGATCGGACCGTCACCATCTACCCAGATATTCCATTTTTTACCCTCTCGCCTTCTCTTTCATTTTTGTACTACTTACTAGTACTAGTAGGAGTACTTTTTACCTTGGAGGACGCGTATAGCTAGCTATGCCCTTGAAGACTAGAACCCACTAGCTGCCACCATTTTTGTTTTTCCATGTCTTACTATCTCATTCATGTAGCCAAGAGTGGCTATATATAATAAGCCAGTTATTTTACTTCCTCTATACCGGAGTAGTACTATTTGTCGCACAAGACATCGACCGCCATATTTGAGCACAACATTATTATGCATGGACCTTGAATATGTACGTCACCATGTGTCCAGATCTGAGATGCCGCGTGTACCAGATGAACGGTGCCGAGTTCGATCCCCGTGATGCTACATGGGTGTCGAGGAACACTCTTGGAGAGTACTCGCTTTTCATTGGGGACAGCTACCCCATTGTGAAGCGGATTCTACTTTCCGTGCACGACACGAAAGGCCTGCTGTTCATGAAGCATGTTTGCGTCTTCAGTGCGCACCACCGGATGAACGACATGCTGGGACACGCTATTCCTGATTTATGCCACTTCATCTTGAATGAGTCTCCATCGTGTGGAACCGGACTAGAAAGGTGCGGCAATGATTCCCGTTGCCCACCGCTATGGATCGTGCCATCCATGAAGAACAACTGGGACTGGAACCTGGAGGAGGACATGTAGCCCATCTATAACGTGTAAGTGGAGTATGGTAAATTGTGAATGGTAGCGCTGTGAATATATGTAGACTAGTCATGCACAAATTTATCACATGAATTGGAGATGAACTTGTGTGGCATACTGGCATTTGTCCTTTAGAATTTATTACTAGTAACTGTGTTATGTGTACGTGCAACTTGTGTGGTTGTTGCATGGGCTCCAACACGCTCTTTGAGAAAAAAAGGTGGCACAGCTTTGGATATAGGTGACATGGCGGCATCATATAGTAGCATCGTTCGCTATAGTTGTAGTATGCTCCTACTAGGACGACAACTCCTATAAAACCTTGCGCTTGGCTCTTTGCCTCTTCAGGAGGTTCAACAGTTCATACTTGTGTGAACCTTGCACTTGGCTCTTCGCCTCTTCGGAAGGTCCAACAATGATGATACTACAGTACATTATGCTTCTGGCAATCTGACACCGATTGAACTGCTGCACGTCCACCACGAGGGCGAGGGCGAGGGAGAGGGAGAGGGCGCTGTAGTCAAAACCCTCTCCTCGTCCAGCGACCCACCACGCATGTGGGCGAGGGAGAGGCGTAGTAAGCAAGCTTCTCCTCGTTCGGCGAGTTGACGGGACACATCAAAGCAGTACTAGTACTAGTCCATACTAAGTCCTTTCTTGTTAATATGGCTTAATTTGTTACGAGAAAAAATACACTGGCGGTCAGCATATGTAACAATACGCTCTTTACGGTCACTATATATAGTTTTGCGGTGATTATACGATCGCTAGCTCATCGTGAAACACCGATTGCACCCTACCGTTGGCCACATAGTCGGCGTGGCACTTTGTCGACCTGGTTAAATTGTCACCGGTTTCGGGTCCCACCTATCAGTTGGCAGAGCAAAGAAATCAGTTAAACAAAACTTTACGCAGGCACGACAGGAGTCCAACCCTTGCACGCGAACCACCCTGGTTGTGTATGTGAGTGCATGCGCGTGTACTCCCTCGGTCTTCCAACAATATGTGTACATAGGCTAAAAAACAAAGAGTGTAGTACATCTACACTTCCAATGCATTAGGCTTTAATCTAAATCGATATTGATTGACTAATGCACCTACTTGTGCTCTAGGTATAGGCTACATGTCTATCCTTAATAACAACATGCAACAACCTTCATTTAATCTTGTTCTCTCAATGGTCGCATGCACACATAAGTCTGCTACTTTTGGGCGTTAATTATGCCTTGGTCAATGTGTAAATCTCTAAATGTACAGTCTTTCACGGATGTAGGGAGTAGGTTGAGCACTTGAGCATGAGCGTGTGTGTTGCGTCGTGTGTTGTGTGCCGCATGGGTGCGTGAGTGTTGCGTGCGTCCATGTGTACATGTGAGTGTTGCATGTTGCATGCATGGATGCATGCATGAGGCTTACTCCCTCCCATTGACATGTTCATATTTCAAGCTTCCTCTGTTCTCTCCATATGGCGGTACTGCCTCTATTACCAAATACAGAGTAAAAGGCTCCCTCTATTCCCAAATATGGAGTATTTGTCTTTCTCAAGATTTCAACAAGTGACTACGTAAAGAGAAAAATGAGTGAAGTGAGCGCAGATGCACATGGATACTGTAGATAGGAAGTCTTCGCGATCCATTATTCCCCATCTCGGTCAGAGAGAACTATTAAACTAGTCTTCGCAGTGAAGTGACAATACACGCTGCAGCAGATGGAACACTTAATTAATAAGCTAGACCAGCGTGTTGGTGTTACTAAATCAGCCTTACCCAGTACTGCCATCATGTTTGCCGGTAGAGCACGCTTCCGCAAATACACCTATGCACCTCTCTCCTCCATTAACTGACATATGGGCCCTCATGAGGTAGACCCACATGTCATCTATGTAACTATTTACACTCCGACGGACGGTATATCCTGGTAGTAGTACTAGTAGGATTGAGATTTAATGCACATTCTTCCCCGTCTTTCACTCTTCTTCCTCCTCTCTTCTTCTTCCTCCTGTCTTCCCCATCATCGGCCGCACACATTTCCCCGCTCACTGCTCACCCACCCGCACCATCTTCCTTGGTAGCTCATGTGTACCATATCCCCCCGCTCACTGCTCGGACACACGAGGAGAAGCTTCTTCGCTCGCCCGCCCGAATCCACTTCCTCGCTGGCTCGCAGGCACGGAAAACCCCAATGGCAGAACCGACTGACACGCAGAGCCGCGATTGGAATTCCCTCCCCGATATTCTCTTGGAGCAGATCTGTAATCGTATGGACCTACTCAGCACCGTCCGTCTGGCCGCATGCTCGGTGTCTTTGTACCGTCTACTCGTCTGCAACCGGCCGACTCTTTTCAAGACACCCTGCTTGCTGATGCCCGATCCTCGCAGGTGGACCAGACACTGACTTCACGATCCTACGGAGGTTGCCGTGGTGCCTCTCGACATGCTACCACTACCCGTCTACCTGTCCTTCATGCACGGCTACTACTGGGATGGCATGAAGGCCAACTGGATCGTCCTCATCCACCAATCTAGTAGTCCGTGGCGTCTCATGGATATCTACACCCACAAAGAGAGATCACCCTTCCATCGTTGGATACCGCCGCCATCGAGCCTCGCGGCCCGCCGGACACTCCTGCCTACTACGCACGAGACGCGTCAAGCTTTTGGCTCGACCTCTGTTTGCTGAAAGTTGTAATCTGCGAAGTGCCCACACCATCAGAAGACTACATGCATTACAAGCTCATTGCCGTGTTCAACATGGAATTAGTCTATCTGGAATCCGGTCGCCATACATGGTTATGGCTCATCGTCAATCCTGTTGAGGCAACATTTCTGTCTGATGCTATAGTGCACGATGGCATCGTTTACGCGGTCGACGCACAGATTGGCCGCCTATACTTGTGGAATCTATCGTCGTGTAATTGTTCTATCTTATCTCATCTTTACCTTATGAATACAACTGCATGTTCATTGTTACAAATTTAGAATAGATAGTATGTCTATAATGTAACAGCCTGGTTTTTGGCCCCTTTCTTTTTCTTTTGATTTACTTGGTTTTTGCTCTGTTTTTCTTTTTTGGAGTGGTTCCGTGGTCTTGCCACCTGGGAAATCATCCTCATTCCTCCTCCCAAGTGGCTAATAATTCTCAAAACCTTTCCAAGATCATGTCACTCACTCCTCGACCAAACCCTAAAATTCTTTTTGTAGGGAATATTCATTTTTCATTAAAGGAATAACCCTATCCACCCTAGGTTGTGAAGCAACCTATATTTCTGTCTGTCCAAAAATCCCCAAATAATTCTCATAATTCCTTTGGGTCATATATAGCTCAAATATGCCCAAACATTTCCTTGGCCAGTTCAAAAATAATCCCCCAATAATTATTCTTCATTTCTGCCCTGAATGGCACTTTGTGAAGGAAGTGTCATTTATATTTTTCCGAGTGGCTCCCAACCTTTTTGGGCATGTTTATATGTCCAAATAATTGCCTCATGCACAAGTTCAACTTTATTTGCTAGCCAAACTTCCTCAGTGAATTTTTAAAGTTTCTGTCACACACAAGGCTTTGTGAAGGAAGTACTAGCTAGGAGTATCCAAATGAGTTGAGCTTTTGCACACTCCTTAATGTGCTCATATTAACCCCCTCCACCCATTTGCATCACTATCCAATCATCTATGTGAGCACAGGAGCAAATCTTTTATTCTGGCAATATTTTCAGGTTGTGAAGCAAGTGTATTTTATATTGCTTCAAAAATCCTGATAAATTACCAGATCATTCTTATACCCATAAAGCATCACTCCACCCAATTTGGCATTATTTCAATGAGCCATTTGATCACCAAAATTATTTCAAGTTTCTGGACAGAATTGATGTTTGTGAAGCAAGTGCCATTTTGGCTTGTCCAATTGGCATGATCTTTTTACAGCATCTTTATATGTCCATATCATGAGGTTTTACCAAACTTCATCCCATTCCATCACTCCATGTGAGTGCATCATCCAAATCTTGATTCTGGACCAATTTTGGGGTTACACAACAACTATATTAGTTTGTGCTCCAAAACCTCCAGGATCATAGTCCTTCCGTAGCTAAACACCCCAGACAACTTATTTGGCTTCAAGCAATTCCCTGTTGATCACCAGTGCATGGCTAAGTTTACTGGAGTAAACTTCCGAGCTCCATTCCAACACAACCACAGTGCCTTAGATCAACCCAATGACCCATTAATGCTGCACCCTGGTAGGACTAGCTCCCAGACATAGTTTGCCATCCTCTACAGCCCTTCCTGTGCCATGTTGTGTGCTGACCGCGCAGCTGGCATGCCTGTGCGCGCGCTCCACTCGTCGTCGCGCGCGCGCGAGCATGTCCAGTGGCTGCATCTCATCGTCGCCGTTCCTCTGGACCCCTCTCCCCTCCGGCAGCTTCCTCACCGATGCAAACCGCCGCGCGCCCACGGACGTACAGTGGCGTTTAGCTCGGTTCGTCGTCATCGTCTTCCTCCCTGCGCTTCCTTGGCCGTCTCTGCCCCGTGAGTCTCCCCCTGTGCATCCTCCGTCGCCTACCTCCGAGCTCGAGCGTGCGAGCACGCGTCCGCGGCACCGGACACGCGTCCGCGGCGGTGCCAGCTCGGCCTCCTCGCCCCGCGCCTATTTAAGGCCACGCCGTCCCCGTTCTCCTCACCGCTGGCCTCCCCTGCATCCTAGAAGCCTCCCCGAGCATCCCCAGAGCTCGAGCGCCTCCCTTTCCTCCCCCATGGCTGTCGTGCCCGCCTCGGCCTCGGCCTAAATTCGCTCAACGCCGAGCTCCTCCCTCCCTATCTCCACCACTAGAGACCTCCATCCTCAGCCCGGAGCCACCCCAACACCTCTCCTCCTCCTCCCGTGGTTGTTTGCCACGAACTCCCCGGAGGCCGAAGCTCTCCTCCGTCGCGGCTCCCTATTCCGTCTGCTCCGCTGTTCTCCGGCATGGGAAGATCCCTCAGTCGGGTGCGGCTCGTCTCCTCGAGCTCGTCGGTGTGCTGCATGGCTCGGGGGATGGCCGGAGTCGGTCGGGCGAGCGCTGGCGCCGGCGACCTCTCCTCTGCCCTGCACGCGGCGTTGGGGAAAGAAGAAGGAGGAGCGGGAGGAGGGCATTGACCAAGTGCGTGGGTCTCCCGGCCCCACCAGTCAGCGAGATAAGCCCCGGCCCCGCCCGGTTCAGCTGGATAAGTGACGGGCCCCGCAGCCCGTGAGACCCGCACGTCAGCGTCACACGCGCCCGGCCCCGCCTCTGATGACGTGGAAAGTGGAGACGCATTTTGGGCATGTACGTTTTCATCTACAGAAAATATATTTCCAATTTTGCGCCTCTGCCTTATCCACTCAGGGACCCGTCTGGGAATATTCTTTTTGTAGAAAAGTCCCTAAACTTCAACCCTTCATAACTTTTTGCTCGTAACTCCAAATGAGGTGATTCCAGAGCCTACTTCTTCCTTTCGTCGAGCCCGTTCTGTTGGTCACATTTTCACCATGTTTTAACATTCTGTAAATGACCATTATGCCCCTGCCCTTATTCAGCCCCCTCCGAGAGAGGATGTTTTCCGGCGATTCGTTCCGCCAGTTTCTCATGCTTTATCCCGGTGATTTCTTCCACCACAGGCAAGCCACATCTCCATTTGCATCACTGTAATGCAGTGACATGGTTTAATTTATTTAAACTTGTTTAAAATATTGTTTTAGCTACTTGTGATCGATGCATGGCATTTTCTCGGAGTATTATTTTGATCTTGCTGTTGCCATGCTATTGTTTGGATTACTAGGAGTTATGTTTGAAGTTGATGAGTATCATGTTGCCATTGGAGTATTAGTGGTTTATATTATGATTATTTTCATGATGGTATCTATTATTATATTTTGGAGAATTACTTTGGATGTCATGCTGCCTTTGGATTATTAGTGGTTAGTATGATTATTTTCATGATGCTAGTCGATGTTCTATTGCTTGGAGTATTAATTTCGGAGATGATGTTTACATGTGGATCTTAGCTGGATAGCTTTGTTCTGGTTATTAGAGTAGTAGAGTTATTGTTTTCAAATTCATCATGATAGAAATATTATGCTATCTTTGGAGTATGTTGATATAAGGATATTATGCTCAGATTATTTGTTGGATATTGCTATGACTTGGATTATAGTTTGATAGTTGATATCGGAGTATTAGTTATCACAATTCTATTTTTGGGGATAAATTCTGTCATTAAGTTGGTCAGGTGCCACCGAACCGGGCTTTCTCCAGTGCAACCACATTTGCCTTTATGGAAAGGCCCTAATGCTATGCTATTACCGTGTCTCTCGCCGGTGCCTCCAACGAGGGAAGGTTATGGGCGCACACTACCCTGATCAGGTAGGCGGACATAAGCCTTGTGTGCCCATTGTTGTTGTTGTTATGTGCACATGTCCTCGTTTGGGATGGTTTATTTTTTGGCCACGACGGTGGTCGTTGGTGTCTTTGGTAGACACGGGCCACCCAGGACTAGCCCAGTAGGGAGTGAGTCGGAGTGGCCGGGAGAAAGTCATGGCAGTAGATCGGTTTTGTCGGAACACCGTTGGTCCACCCGAATGGGAGTGTGAGGCCATGGGTTCCATGGTGTGGGTAAAGTGCGCTACCTCTGCAGAATGTGTTTGTTTAAACTATCGATAGCCGCGTCCTTGGTCATGGGCATGGATTCGTACTAGGTCACACCGTTCGATCAACACTCACATGATGGAATGACTTATAGGTGATTTATATGTGATATTTTGAGCAGTACAGATTGGTAGGATGTTGATGATGATGTTGGGGACCAAGTGTTGGTCGTGGTAGTGATCGCCGGAAAGATCACCGTTTGAGACCAAGTGTTGGTCGTGGTAGTGATCGCCGAAAAGATCACCGATTGGTTTTGATCACGAGGTGATCAAGATGGTATATTGCTTCGCCGGTAGCCAAGAGAGATATGGTTATGGAGATTGGAGATGGTGATTTATCAGTATTGTAGTTGTTTCATATCATGCTTAGTAGTTGCTGTTGTATCATGGTAGCTGTTAATTTAATTAACCTGCCTAATGCTATGTTGTTGTCTTGCCTTGATGTTTTTGGTTGTTGTGAGCTTGCAAGTACATTCAATGTACTGACCTGGCGTGTCATGCCGATTGCGGTGATCTTTGTGATTGCTTGATTGCTTGTCGTGGTTTCCGTTTGTGCGAGCTAGATCGTGTCCCAGCCAGAGTCCCTTCGGAGTGGAGTTCACTACCTTTGTCGTTGTTCCGCTGCTAGAAGATTTCCGCTGCTATGAGTTCTTCTGCTGCTAGCATAGAGCAATTGTAGTATCGCAGGCGTAGTGTTGCCGTGCTGATGTGATCCTTTGTAACATCAGACCTTTGTATTTATCCTTTGTAATAAGAGCTAATTTGTTCTATGTCAAGCAGTGCCGTATTCCAGAAGACTTCTCCTTGATCTCTTGGCTGGAATACGGGGCGTTCTGGTTTCTCTAAGCCGGGGTGCCACATATAACCACATCATTGCTATATGTTTCTCTCATTTCCTAGATTTTTATGACCATACATGTAATTATTAGAGTTGCTATGAGAACAATTGGCACCTAATGAATGTTAGAATAGATATTATGAGCATAACCTCATGATTGCTATATGTTACTCTCATTTCCAAGATTTTTATAACAACGCATGTTATTGCTTAGAGTTGATATGAGAACAGTAGTAAGTGCTATGGTAGAATATGTGTAGGCTCTGTCATAGCTGTTTTCCTCTCATTTTTACATGATGTTTGAACCATGACATATTGCTAGAATATGAAAGCCATTGGCTTATTTTTTGAACTTGGGGTATGATTATGACCACTGCATTACAATTCTCTGTCTACGATATGTGTCACTGTTAGAATAATCTTAATTCCACACATACTCTGAACATGATTGTTTATTTTTGTCCTTTTGGTCTGCAATTTGAATTGTTGCAGCAGAAGCAAATCTGTTGGCCTTCATGATTCCAGGACCTAGAATCATACCAGCTGATGGGTGGTGGTTTATCGCTCGTTCAGCTGACGGCGGTCATTTGATGCTCATTCTCACGTACCAAATTGACCAAACCATTACATCAAACCATATGCAGTACAATGCCTGGGGTGTTCGTGACATTGATGGCTATGGCTGCTTCGTGTTCGAGAAAGATCCCAGATCTGTTGGGCCAGGCGTATTCAATTGGAGGCGGGTTTACAGCCTCGGCAACCATTCCATGTTCCTCGGGCTCAATTATCTGATCATCCAACCAATCATCAATCATATCACCGGCGATGATTACCATGCTATGCCACTTCCATTCTCCAGGGGGGACTGTGTTTACACATCATACCACGGGTTTCATGAATCACCATACCCAGAGATTCGTCGACACAACTTGTTGCCAGATAATCTTCAGTGTGTGAAAGGCATCAAGCTTCCATGCGATGGATGGCTTTTGCAAACCTGACATGCGGCGATGTGGTTCATGCCACGTATTCTGCTGGTATAGCATGACCCTCTTTTGTTGGATATTATGTACTGTTGTTAGTTTGAAGCACTCCTCTGGTTTGAAGGATAGATACCTTTCTGGGATCAAGTGCATCCTAACTCACCTGTGCAAGATGTACTGATAATGATGATGGAGATGCTGTGCAGTATATATATCAATTAGGCTTCAGGTGCGTACTTGTTAGTTAAACCCATCGTTAAAATGTGACACTAAATACGACTAGTAAGTAGTACAGTAGCAGTACTAGTATACGTCGGTCAAATTATTCATCATGTCCACACATTGAACTGACGTGACAACACGCTGCGTGTGAGGTGACACAAGAATCCCTGTAGCATGTTCGGGTATTCTGGACTTCAGATTTGGAGTACCACTTATCTGTCGAAATCTTTCATCATTCACTTAAAACAGATTTATCATACATTGAGTACCATATAACTGGAATTAACCGATGCAAGTCCAAGAAGGACTGTCTTGTGTTGCCGGCTGGCGTTAAGTTCGATCCCATGGATCAGGAGCTGATCGAGCACCTTGAGGCCAAAGTGAGTGCTGACAGCGTGAGATCTCACCCTCTCATCGATTTGTTCATACCAACCATCGACAGCGAGCACAACATATGCTACACCCATGCTGAGAAACTTACATGTAAGAAACCGATCGATTGTCTACTTGCACAAACATATTCCTTTGTTTATAGCTCTATTTTTCTTTTTAGATGCAGACCTAGTGAAGCAACTACAATTTGACTTTTAATAAAAAGTGAAACAAGTGACTGCAACATGCCAAAGATGTTATGAAAATGCCAACTAAATACACTAAAACCTGTATTTGACAATACTGCAGGTATCACACTGAGTGGCCTAAGCAAGCATTTCTTCCAGCGCAATTCTAGGGTGTTCAAAAGGGGCACATAGACGCGTCGCAAGGTACAGCCGGAGTGCGGCATGCACGCGATGTGGCACAAGACCGGCAATACCTTGCCGGTGATGGTCCACGGCCGGTAGACGGGCAGCAAAAAGGTTCTTGTGCTGCACACCAACAAGAACTTCGACCAACAGAGGACCAACTGGGTGATGCACCAGTACCACCTGAGGGACCTGGAGCAAGAAAAGGAGCGGGAGTTGGTCCTTTGCAAGATTTTCTACCAGACGAACACTTGGGCCAGGAGTAAAAAGATTATAAGTTAGTTTGGTATTGTTACTTGTACTACCTTGTCGTTCACAAGTTGGTCTTGTTGTTAATGATATTTTGGTATGAACTTGGCATTTGCTTCCGACCATCATGCCGAGGGTCGACGTGGATATAAAGCTGAATCATTTGTTTCGAAACGAATTTTCAGGCACCTGATTTTCATTTGATGGGTAGCATAAGCACCTGCAGTTCGAATTCCCAGTTCTCCAAATTTTTCAAAACAAGTGCATGCACTTATTATCACGATGAAAAACAATATACCTACTGCATCCCAGTTATCAGTCTGTACTTGCAAAATTCTCTCGTTTATTGAGCAGGTATATTGTTTTTTTAGGTCGAGCAAGTTTTAATTGGGCCGTAGACTGCCTAGGCTTGGTTTGGTTTTTAACAGGCCCAGCCCATGACGACAACGGGGCACAAAGATCCAGCAGGTATCTACTGGCCTCTGGCCCGCCAGAGTTAGTTATATTCTGTCTTACAACATCCGCATGTAGTTTTTTTACTGAATCAAACACACAGCCCAGTTCAATTTTCCTCTTGAAACGCATGTCCTACATCTGTTTTCTAATCTCTACCTATAGTTTTACTAGTTCATATACACGTATTATTATATTTAAAATACATAAAATTCCCTTTTCATATTTACATCCTTATTTTTGTTGATGTTTTCCCTCCCAAAGCTGATTTTTTTAGCACTGCTTTTCCCTTAAACCAGCTCAATTGTCCCACATCTTATTTGCTTACAAAAACAAAACGATTTTTTTGGCAAATCAATAAGTTCTTAAAAAAATGTTTATCATTTCGGGATTACAACAGTTCGGACTCCATGGAAATATGCAAAATAAGGTTGAACTTTTTGACCGTGGTCCTGGGCAGAAAATCGGCTGTAATAAGTTACTTAAAAATTAGCAAATGGGCTGCAAATTATTAAAAAAATAGCAAATGGGATTTATGTTGTCTGCCACAGATTTGGAGGCTGACTTGTGGGCCTACTAAGTTCATGCGTACACAAGGTTTCTCAAAAAAGAAACTTAGTCAACAATTGACTCTACCAATGGCAGACCGTTAGATGTCAATCCAACGACAATCGTTCTTCTTCAGTCCATGATCTTCTTGCTCCAGCCGCCCAAACCAGCGCCGGCAGAACGGCCTGCTCCCGCCTCCCATGGCCGGCTGTGCTGCCGGGCAGGCCTCACGGCCCCACCATACTCGCATCCCTGGCCTGTCTATCCCTCTACTCACCCACCCTCCTATTATTTTTCCACGACGGCGGCCGAACCACCAACCTCGTACTTTCTATCGTAGGGCAACCATCGCCAGTGTTGTCACGCCTAATATGCGACCCTATCCTAAAGGAACTCAAGGTCCCACTAAGGATAGAAGTGAATATTGAGACGCTTTTGCAAGGTGGATATCATTACATCAACATTACATAATAGTTGGGGATACATACAAAAGGCATACAATGCCACACTAATACAACGTCATCATACACAAGAGCATCATCCGACTACGGATGAAACACAAATGTAAACTCAAACGACATCCACCACCGCTAGCCCAGCTGCCGACCGAACCTATCCCCGATCAAGAAGAAGCGTAAGAAGAACTCCAAAACAAGCAAACATTGCTCTCGTGTCTTGATCATCGTGATAACCTGTACCGCAATTGTTGTTGTAGTAATCAGGAGCCACGAGGACTCAAGCAATCCCATTACCATGGGTGTCAAGACTAGCAAAGCTTAATGGGTAAGGAATGGATAAGTGGTGAGGTTGCAGCAGCGACTAAGCATGATATGGTGGCTAACATACGCAAATAAGAGCGAGAAGAGAGCAAATGGAACGGTCGTGAAGCTAGCAATGATCAAGAAGTGATCCTGAACTCCTTCTTACGTCAAACATAACCCAAAAACCGTGTTCACTTCCCGGACTCCGCCGAAAAGAGACCATCATGGCTACACACGCGGTTGATGTGTTTTAATTCGGATCTGGTGTCAAGTTATCTACAACCGGATATTAACAAATTCCCATCTGCCACATAACCACGGGCACGGCTCACAAAAGTTTAAACCCTACAGGGGTGTCCCAACTTAGCCCATGATAAGCTCTCGCGATCAACGAAGGATATTCCTTCTCCAAGGAAGACCCGATCAGTCTCGGAATCCCGGTTTACAAGACATTTTGACAATGGTAAAACAAGACCAGCAAAGCCGCCCGATGTGTCGACAATCCCGATAGGAGTCGCACGCATCTCGTTCTCAGGACACACCGGATAAGCGAAGCATACAGGTACCAACGTAACCCAAGTTGCCAAGGGATGGTCCCGCACGGTGCTCTAGTTTGGACCAACGCTGAGACAAGCATTGGCCCGGGGGGCTAAAATAACGATGACCCTCGAGAGAGTGACTCCCAAGAGAAAAGTAGGTGGTGGTGAGGCAAATGGTAAAACCAAGGTTGGGCCTTGCTAGAGGAGTTTTATTCAAAGCGAACTGTCAAGGGGGTCCCATAAATCACCCAACCGCGTAAGGGACGCAAAATCCGGGAACATAACACCGGTATGACAGAAACTAGGGCGACAAGAGTGGAACAAAACACCAGGCATAAGGCCGAGCCTTCCAGCCTTTACCAAGTATATAGATGCACTAATAATGTAAGAGATATTGTGATATCCCAACATAACATAATCCAACATGGAGCAATCTTCATCTTCACCTGCAACTAACAACGCTATAAGAGGGGCTGAGCAAAGCGGTAACATAGCCAAACAACGGTTTGCTAGGAAGGGTGAAAAAGGTTAGAGGCTGACATGGCAATTTGGGAGGCTTGAAGAGCGAGTGATAGGTAGCGCAGCATAGCGATAGAACGAAGAAACTAGCATAGCAATGATAGTAATGAGATCCAAGGTAGCGGTCATCTTGCCTGAAATCCCGCTAGGAAGAAGAACGAGTCCAGGAAGAAGACGAACGGATGAAGCCGAACCAAGCATAGACAAACGAATCCTCACGATCGCAACGAAATGGGAACTATCGAGAAGAAGCACACAACATGGTAAACACACCACACATAGACAAGACATGATGCACAACCAAGCATGATGCATGCCAAAGCTACATGAAGCTACTCATGGCAAGAGATGATGCAAGCAAGAGCAACACATCAAGGCAAGTTTAAATGAGGCCGGAAACAACATATAACAATTCCGGTAAGTCCTCATATGCAAATTTAGAAAATGGTCCAGGACTGAACAAACATTAAGTTGAAGTTGTTAAACAACAATTTAAAATGCACCAAGATGCTCTACACGAAATTCTAGTCAAGTTACATATAAAGTTCATTTAGTTCGGAGCTACGGCCTAGAAGATATGAGCAAAACAAGTTAAACATGGCATTGATGCTAAATGCATACAAACAACAAGCATACACTCTCAAACATGGATGCAACATGATAATATGAAACTTCATGCAAAATCAAGCAAGTTTCATATAGAGCACACTCATAACGGAGAAACGGTTCAACACATACACTATACAAGTTTAAAGGACAAGCTGTCCAAAACAGCAACTAGACAACTTGCAAGCATCAAAACAATATGCTACACACCTCAACATAATAACAAAAGGCATGGGCATGAAGTACAGGTAAATAATTACAAAACATGAATACTGAGCTATCTCCAGAAAACAATATAACATGCTCAAAAGGACATGGCAAGATTGCAAATAATAACTGTTTCAGACTTAACAGAAATAACATCAGGTTGCAATGTTTAGAGCTATCAAACGACATGTTACAGAAACCTATCATGGCAAACAAAGGCATGGCATGAATCTACTAATTGAATATAACAAAAGTCCCTTACTGACCATGAGCCTAAAGGGGACAGAAAATATTATGGCACCCATGTAAACATAGCAAGTGATATGACAGATTTATAGATGGCAGGAACAACAATAAGTAGGCATGTTGGTGAGCTTGTAACACTCACCACAGAGAAATACATGGCATGACAAGGTGACCAACAGTACGAAGACATGTTTTTGAAGCTAAACAAGGCAAGATCAAGTTCATAGCATGCTTAGATCACTAGCAAAGCACATGGTAAAACTGAACTTAATGTTAATCAGGCTGACAGCAACATTATTTAGCAAGTTTGGAGCAAGATAACAACAAGTTAATGCAGGCTAAAAATGCAACCACGGCCATGAATGGATAGAGAATGACATGTGTAACAAAACATCCTTAGTGAACAGCTCCAGATTATGCGTGGAATGACTTGTAGCAGCAGGTTTACATAGCATCATGATATAGCAGATTCAGACTAGCAAAACAGTAACAACAAGTACCCTACTTAACAAGCTTGATGCACTCACTACAAGACTCAAAAAAATAAATGGATTGAACCACTGTAAATATGGCATGATGTTGTAAAAAACACATGTAGACATCAAGCTCATAGGATGCACACACAAAATGCAATGAAAAAGACAAAACAACAAGTTATAACAGTTTCAGCAGGTTAACATCATATAACACTCTTGCAACGATTATTTGGGCATCAATATGAACTCAAATGAGCATGGAACAATGGAATGAAATGAAGAGCATCTCATGATGAACATTATGATATATTACACACACAAAATGGACACACAGGAACAAAGTTACAGCAGGTCAAATGTAGCACCAGAATATAACTATTTCGGGACTTGGCAGTTTTTAGAAAAAAACAGAGTGAGCGCGATTTGGTTAAGTGACGCCCGGGCGGGGAATAGAGTCTTCTCACCCATTGGGCTCGGCCCAGATGTATGAGGCGGCAGGCGCGACCAAGGGTCACTGGCTGGGCCGGCGAGGGACCGGGCCCACGCGAGGCGACGCAGGGGGGACGCTCCTCGTTCCTCTCCTGCCTGAGGCAGGATGGCGGCGCCGGCGACAAGGCGACGGGGGCCGGAGCAGGACAGCCGGGGCGAGGGGAAAACGGGCGGAGGCGGTGGGGCGCTGACGAGATGTCGGGCGGCGGAGGCCGACGGCGAGTGCTGGGTGCCCCGGCCCCGATGGGCTTGGCGGGCCCGCGGTGGGCTCAGGCGGGCCGCGGGCGGGAGACGCGGTGGAGAGCAGGTGGCGAGGCGCGGTTAGTTGGGGAGGCGGCGGCGCTGACTTGGTGGCGGCGGCGGGTGCGTCTAGCAGCGACAAGTGGCGGCGGCGGGTTCGATGGGCGCAGAAACCGAGGAAGGAGGAGGGGATTAGGGTTAGAGACGATTTCCTTCTCAGATTTGGACGGGGGAGATGTTTATATAGGTAGAGGGAGCTAGGAGAGTCCAAATGGGGGCGGTTTTCGCCCACACGATCGTGATCGAAAGACCGAGAGCATGGAGGGATTTTGCTGGGTTAGTGGGCTGCTTTGGAGGGGTGTCGGGCTGCACAAAAGAAGGGGGTTTCGGGCCACGCGGGTAACCGTTGGGGCATCAAACGACCTCCAAATGGAACGAAATTTGACGGGCGGTCTGTCGGTACTATACCAAGGCCATTCGGCAAATCACGACCCATTCCAAGAACGTTTAACACCGGCACACAACTGAGACATAAGGGGGACGCCGAAGGGCATGGGAGTGCCGGATTGCAAAACGGACAACGGAGAAAATGCTCGAATGCATGAGACGAACACGTATGCAATGCAATGCACATGATGACATGATAAAATGCAACACACAAGCAAATGACATGGCAACAACAGCGAATAACTGGCGGACACTTGGCGCATCGGATCTGGGGCGTTAGAACACTCCTCCACTAACAAGAGATCTCGTCCCGAGATCTTAGGACCGAGATGGAAGGGAAAAGGGATGAGGTGAAACAATAACTCAAGAGAAGAAGCGAAGAATCGAAAGCACTCGGGTAGAAAGGGAAAAGGCGAATATGAAGAGAATCAAAAGCTCATGGAAACAAGATAGACTCTGAAACCACTCCGGTTAGACAAGGCAGAAAAGAATAAGCATGAAAGAATTTGGACAGCACTCCGGCTGAAAATGGAAGGAATAGAACACGAGCTTGAGAGGATGGAATGATACTTGATGAAGACATGACACAAAACCTCCGGAAAGAATTGAAAGAGTTGAATGAAAAGAACGGAGAAGAAAATGACAACTTGGGCCACGAATGAAATAGAAAGCATCTTTAGAAGGAAGGTTTAAACGGAGTTGTTGAGAAAATCAACACCAAAAGAATAAGCTTGTTGTGGACTTATGGACAACATCTCAGAAATTATGAGGTGAAATTATGCCACAACCAAATGCTTGAATATCTAGGAATAACGAAGAAATGCAAATCTCCACTTGAAAAGAATACGGAGAATTAATTGCGCTTCGAGATGCAAGAAGAAAAGATACTTGAACTCCACCAACAAGATCTTGATGAACACTTGAAAGAATGAATTAAATCATGACGAACCACCATGAAGAACTCCGGTATCGTAAAGGATGATGAGATAGAATGAAGGATGAAAGAATAAGATGAGCCTTGCTTCGATTTAGATGGAGGTTCCGACGAGATGGCCGAGGAAATTTGGACTCCGGAAAAGAAGAAAACACTTGGAACTAGAATTTATTCATCAAGAACAAACTCCGAAGGAAGGGATTACTCACTTGGATGAAATAAGAATAAGATTTATTGTATGCTTATCCTTCATCAAATGAAATTGATGACAAGCAATGGATTCTTGCATACTACTTATTCTTCTTGAAAAGGATTAAGGGAAGATATAGCGCCAAATTTGGGATGGTCTCCTTGAACCACCGGTAGGATTGGAAAGAACGGATGAATTGATACGATAACAATAGAAAAGAACTCTTCAACGAACCACCGTGAAAATGTAAATGAACGAAGAGAAGAGAACGAATCGCTGGAAAGAATTAGAAAATGAACAAAGATACTTGAGTAAATCAAGCTGCACGAGAACGAAGAAATCGCGAACTGATTAAAGCTTGAAGGAAGCATCGGAAGAATATGAAGATGAACGAAAAGGCATGAATATAGATTAATTGGAGAACGAAGCTGAAAACTTGGAACAAAGAAATATTCTGAAATGGCGGCCTCCGGATAAACGAAACGGGAAAACAACTCCTGAAAAACTCCGGATGTGTAAGAAAAGAATCTCTGACAAATGAATAATTCGAGAGGATAACATGAAGCTAGAACCACGAATCTTCGAGAGAACGGACAAGATTTAGAGGAAAAACTCTTCTTCGGTCTTCAAATGACGACGAGAAACACCACCAAAATTGTTAAGGCACTCCGGGGAACGAAAAGCGGAGAGGTTGAGGCAACAATGAAAATCATTTGAAATTGATCTTGGAAAAGACCTGACTGATGAATTCCATTCTTACGTCAAACTCGAAAAGAATTAGTAACGGCCCAGAATAATTAGAAGAGTCAGGTAAGATCCTGGGAAAAGACCTGTGGGTTATGGGTCCACTAAAGCGATACCACCATTGAGAAGGATTGTTGAAGAGATAGATGATGCACCAGAACAATTGAAATATTTGAATGAGGTGACAAACTTGAATTAATTCGAACACAGATGAATCTCTGAGATGTCTTGAACTCTGGAATGATTGAATGGCGAGAGGCAAACAAGCAAGGAGAACACTTGATCCAAGGAAAAGAATACGATCAACACCGAAAAACTTGAATTGAGTCCACCGGAGAAGAAAGGGATGAAGAATGACGAACGCGACGAGAATTCACCGGTTGAAATGATTGAGGAAAGCCTGAAGAGGTTCCGTATGAATGAAATTGATGCTCGAAAGAGGCTCAGACTCCGGGAAGAAAAGGGTGGGAGGGCGGGAAAACAAAGGCAACTTGGAACGAGAAATCGATGAATAACCTGAAGAGAAAACACCGGTTGAAATCATTGAGGAAAGAAAGCAAAGACTTCACACGAGTAGGAAGGATACTCGATTACAGACTCCGACTCCAAGATGAAAAGGGTAGGTGGGTGGGAAAAACAAAACAACTGAGGATTGAACTTGGCAAAGATGAAGAGGCTCGAGTCAACTTGACGAGAATGCATCGGATCAAAAGAGCTGAGAACCAACAAACGAAAAACTAACCGCATGATCCAAAAGAAAATTTTGAAGGGGAAGAGAAGTAATTCAAAACACCTACGTCAAGATTCCTGACCAGAGCGACGAAGGGGCTGAGGAGTAAAAAGAATTCCTACGCTCTGATATAACTAAACTCCAAAATAGTTTCCTTCAAGACTCGACAACGGCCAAGCTACACGATCAAACAAGGGGGGCTCCTAAGGTCGGTCGAGGCTCTGATACCATCTTGTCACGCCCAATATGCGACCCAATCCTAAAGTAACTCGAAGGTCCCACTAAGGATAGAAGCGCATATTGGAGACGCTTTTGCAAGGTGGATATCATTACATCAACATTACATAATAGTTGGGGATACATACAAAAAGGCATACAATGCCACACGAATACAACATCATCATACACAAGAGCATCATCCGACTACGGATGAAACACAAACAGAAACTCAAACGACATCCACCCTGCTAGCACAGGCTGCCAACCTGGAACCTATCCCCTGATCAAAGAAGAAGCAGAAGAAGAACTCCAAAACAAGCAAACATCGCTCTCGTGTCTTGATCATCGCATAACCTATACCTGCAACTGTTGTTGTAGTAATCTGTGAGGCACGAGGAGTCAGCAATCCCATTACCATGGGTGTCAAGACTAGCAAAGCTTAATGTGTAAGGAATGGATAAGTGGTGAGGTTGCAACAGCGACTAAGCATGATATGGTGGCTAACATACGCAAATAAGAGAGAGAAGAGAGCAAACGGAACGGTCGTGAAGCTAGCAATGATCAAGAAGTGATCCTGAACTCCTACTTACGTCAAACATAACCCAAAAACTGTGTTCACTTCCCGGACTCTGCCGAAAAGAGACCATCACGGCTACACACGCGGTTGATGTGTTCTAATTCGCATCTGGTGTCAAGTTATCTACAACCGGATATTAACAAATTCCCATCTGCCACATAACCGCCGGCACGGCTCTCGTAAGTTTAAACCCTGCAGGGGTGTCCCAACTTAGCCCATGATAAGCTCTCCCGATCAACGAAGGATATTCCTTCTCCCAGGAAGACCCGATCAGTCTCGGAACCCCGGTTTACAAGACATTTTGACAATGGTAAAACAAGACCAGCAAAGCCGCCCGATGTGTCGACAATCCCGATAGGAGTCGCACGTATCTCGCTCTCAGGACACACTGGATAAGCGAAGCGTACAGGTACCAACGTAACCCAATTTGCCAAGGGATGGTCCCGCACGGTGCTCTAGTTTGGACCAACGCTTAGACAAGCATTGGCCCGGGGGGCTAAAATAAAGATGACCCTCGATAGAGCGACTCCCAAGGGAGAAGTAGGTGGTGGTGAGGCAAATGGTAAAACCAAGGTTGGGCCTTGCTGGAGGAGTTTTATTCAAAGCGAACTGCCAAGGGGGTCCCATAAATCACCCAACCGCGTAAGGGACGCAAAATCCGGGAACATAACACCGGTATGACGGAAACTAGGGCGGCAAGAGTGGAACAAAACACCAGGCATAAGGCCGAGCCTTCCACCCTTTACCAAGTATATAGATGCATTAATAATATAAGAGATATTGTGATATCCCAACATAACATAATCCAACATGGAGCAATCTTCATCTTCACCTGCAACTAGCAATGCTATAAGAGGGGCTAAGCAAAGCGGTAACATAGCCAAACAACGGTTTGCTAGGAAGGGTGAAAAAGGTTAGAGGCTGACATGGCAATTTGGGAGGCTTGAAGAGCGAGTGATAGGTAGCGCAGCATAGCGATAGAACGAAGCAACTAGCATAACAATGATAGTAATGAGATCCAAGGTAGTGGTCATCTTGCCTGAAATCCCGCTAGGAAGAAGAACGAGTCCATGAAGAAGACGAACGGAGGAAGCCGAAGCAAGCGTAGACGAACGAATCCTCACGATCGCAACGAAATGGGCACTACCGAGAAGAAGCACACAACATGGTAAACACACCACACATAGAAAAGACATGATGCACAACCAAGCATGATGCATGACAAAGCTAGATGAAGCTACTAATGGCAAGAGATGATGCAAACAAGAGCAACACATCAAGGCAAGTTTAAATGAGGCCGAAAACAACATATAACAATTCCGGTAGGTCCTCATATGCAAATTTAGAAAATGGTCCAGGACTGAACAAACATTAAGTTGAAGTTTTTAAAATGCACCAAGATGCTCTACACGAAATTCTAATCAAGTTACATATAAAGTTCATTTAGTTCGGAGCTACGGCCTAGAAGATATGAGCAAAACAAGTTAAACATGGCATTGATGCTAAATGCATACAAACATCATGAAGGAAATATGCCCTAGAGGCAATAATAAAGTTATTATTTATTTCCTTATTTCATGATAAATGTTTATCATTCATGCTAGAATTGTATTAACCGGAAACATGATACATGTGTGAATGCATAGACAAAACAATATGTCACTAGTATGCCTCTACTAGACTAGCTTGTTAATCAAAGATGGTTATGTTTCCTAACCATGAACAAGGAGTTGTTATTTGATTAACAAGGTCACATCATTAGTAGAATGATCTGATTGACATGACCCATTCCATTATCTTAGCACACGATCGTTTAGTATGTTGCTACTGCTTTCATCCATGACATATACATGTTCCTCGTAACTATGAGATTATGCAACTCCTGTTTACGGAGGAACACTTTGGTGCTACCAAACGCCACAACGAATCGGGTGATTATAAAGGAGTACTACAGGTGTCTCCAAAGGTAGATGTTGGGTTGGCGATTTCGAGATTAGGTTTTGTCACTCCGATTGTCGGAGAGGTATCTCTGGCCCTCTCGGTAATGCACATCATCGAAGCCTTGCAAGCACTACAACTAATGAGTTAGTTGTGAGATGATGTATTACGAACGAGTAAAGAGACTTGCCGTAACGAGATTGAACTAGGTATTGGATACCGACGATCGAATCTCGGGCAAGTAACATACCGATGACAAAGGAACAACGATGTTGTTATGCGGTCCGACCGATAAAGATCTTCGAGAATATGTCGGAACCAATATGGGCATCCAGGTCCCGCTGTTGGTTATTGACCGTGAATGGTTCTAGGTCATGTCTACATTGTTCTCGAACCGTAGGGTCCGCACGCTTAAAGTTTCGATGGCGGTTATTATGAGTTTATGTATTTTGATGTACCGAAGAAGTTCGAGTCCGGATGTGATCACGGACATGACGAGGAGTCTCGAAATGGTCGAGACATAAAGATTGATATATTGGAAGCCTATGTTTGGAGTTCGAATGGTTCCGGGAAAACGGAATTTCTGAGTACCGGAGGTTACGGAACCCCGGGGTAAATGGGCCTCGGTGGGCCTCGAGGGAGAAGAGGAGGGCCGCCAGGAGGTGGCGTCGCCTCTCCCCAGTCCGAATAGGACAAGGAAGGGGGCGCCCTCTCCTCTTCCCCTCCCCAATCCTATTCCAACTAGGAAGGGGGAGTCCTACTCGGTGGGAGTAGGACTCCTCCCAGCCTTCTAGCTAGGGCCGGCCTCCCCCTCCCTCCTTTATATACGGGGCAGGGGGCACCCTTGAACACACAAGTTTGATCTTTAGATCGTTCCTTAGCCGTGTGCGGTGCCCCCTCCACCATATTCCACCTCGGTTATACTGTCATGAAGCTTAAGCGAAGCTCGCGCCGGTGAAACATCAAGATCGTCCACCACGCCGTCGTCTTGTGAAACTCTCCTCGACACTCGGCTGGATCGAGTACGAGGGACGTCATCGAGCTGTCGTGTGTCAAGAACTCGGGGCGCCGGAGTAACGGCGCCGGATCGGTCGGATCGCGAGGAGAACGTCGACTACTTCCTCTACATTGTGATCGCTTCGCCGGGTCTCACGAGGGTACGTAGACAACACTCTCCTCTCGTTGCTACACATCACCATGATCTTGCGTGTGCGTAGGAAAATTTTGAAATTACTACGTTCCCCAACAAAGTGGCATCCGAGCCTAGGTTTTATGGTTTGATGTTTTGCACGAGTAGAACACAAGTGAGTTGTGGGCGATACAAGTCATACTACCTACCAGCATGTCATACTTTGGTTCAGCGGTATTGTGAGATGAAGCGGCCTGCACCGACATTACGCCAGACGCTTACGCGAGACTGGTTTCACCGCCACGAGCACTCGTTGCTTAAAGGTGGTGGTGGGTGCCTGCTCTCTCACTTTAGTTGAACCGAGTGGCTACGCCCGGTCCTTGAGAAGGTTAAACGGAGTCTATTTGACGAAGTATCGTTGTGGTTTTGATGCGTGGGTGACCGGATCTTGCTTAAACCCATAGCAGCCACGTAAAATTTGCAACAACAAAGTAGAGGACGCCTAACTTGTTTTTGCAGGCATGTTGTGATGTGATATGGTCAAGACGTGATGCTATATTTTATTGTATGAGATGATCATGTTTTGTAACCGGTTATCGGCAATCGGCTGGAGCCATATGGTTGTCGCTTATTGTATGCAATGCATCGCTTCTGTAATGCTTTACTTTATCACTAAGCGGTAGCGATAGTCGAGAAGCATAAGATTGGCGAGACGACAACGATGCTACGATGGAGATCAAGGTGTCGCGCGGTGACGATGGTGATCATGGTGGTGCCGCAAGATGGAGATCATGAAGCACAAGATGATGATGACCATATCATATCACTTATATTGATTTGCATGTGATGTTTATCCTTTTATGCATCTTATCTTGCTTTGATTGACGGTAGCATTATAAGATGATCTCTCACTAAATTATCAAGAAGTGTTCTCCCGAGTATGCACTGCTGCCAAAGTTCGTCGTGCCCGCACACCACGTGATGATCGGGTGTGATAAGCTCTACGTCCATCTACAACGGGTGCAAGCCAGTTTTGCACACGCAGAATACTCGGGTTATACTTGACGAGCCTAGCATATGCAGATATGGCCTCGGAACACGGAGACCGAAAGGTCGAGCGTGAATCATATAGTAGATATGATCAACATAAGATGTTCACCATTGAAAACTACTCCATTTCACGTGATGATCGGTTATGGTTTAGTTGATTTGGATCACGTGATCACTTGGATGACTAGAGAGATGTCTTTCTGAGTGGGAGTTCTTTAGTAATATGATTAATTGAACTTAAATTTAATCATGAACTTAGTACCTGATAGTATCTTGCTTGTTTATGTTTGATTGTAGATAGATGGCTCGTGCTATTGTTCCGTTGAATTTTAATGCGTTCCTTGAGAAAGCAAAGTTGAAAGATGATGGTAGCAATTACACGGATCGGGTCCGTAATTTGAGGATCATCCTCATTGCTGCACTGTAAGAGTTACGCCCTGGATGCACCGCTAGGTGCAGAACTCTTGCTAATGCAAGCGCAGATGTTATGAACGTCTGGCGAGCAAAGTCGATGACTACTCTATAGTTTCATGTGCCATGCTTTACGGCTTAGAACGGGACTTCAACGACGTTTTGAACGTCATGGAGCATATGAGATGTTCCAGAGTTGAAGTTAATATTCCAACAGAATGCCCGGATTGAGAGATATGAAGTCTCCAATAAGTTCTATAGCTGCAAGATGGAAGAGAATAGTTACATTAGTGAGCATATACTCGTAATGTCCGGGTACTACAATCACTTGACACAATTGGGAGTTAATCTTCCGGATGATTGTGTCATTGATGAATTCTTCAATCACCGCCACCAAGCTACAAAGGCTTCATGATGAACTATAATATGCAAGGGTTAGTAAAGACTATACCGAGCTCTTCGCAATGCTAAAGGCTGCGGAGGTAGAAATCAAGAAGGAGCATCAAGTGTTGATGGTCAATAAGACCACTAGTTTCAAGAAGAAAGGCAAAGGGAAGAAGAAGGAACTTCAAGAAGAACAGCAAGCAAGTTGTCGTCAGAGAAGAAACCCAAGTCTGGACCTAAGCCTGAAACCGAGTGCTTCTCGCAAGCGCATAGTCACCGGAAGCGGAACTGCCCCAAGTATTTGGCGGATAAGAAGGATGGCAAGGTGAACAAAGGTATATGTGATATACATGTTATTGATGTGTACCTTACTAGAGCTCGTAGTAGCACTGGTATTTGATCTGGTTACATTGCTAATATTTGCAACTCAAGCAGGACTACTGATTGCTTAACTCGCAAAGGATGAGGTGACGATCGCGTGGGAAATGGTTCCAAAGTTGATGTGATCGCGGTCGGCACGCTACCTCTACATCTACCTTCGGGATTAGTTTTAGACCTAAATAATTGTTATTTGGTGCTGCGTTGAGCATGAACATTATATCTGGATCTTGTTTGATGCGAGACGGTTATTCATTTAAATCGAGAGAATAATGGTTGTTCTATTTATATGAGTAATATCTTTTATGGTCATGCACCCTTGAGGAATGGTCTATTTTGATGAATCTCGATAGTAATGATACACATATTCATAATGTTGAAACCAAAAGATGCAGAGTTGATAATGATAGTGCAACTTATTTGTGGCATCGCCGCTTAGGTCATATCGGTGTAAAGCGATGAAGAAACTCCATCCGATGGACTTTTGGAGTCACTTGATTATGAATCACTTGGCACTTATGAACCGTGCCTCATGGGCAAGATGACTAGAACACCGTTCTCGGTACTATGGAGAGAGCAACAGATTTGTTGGAAATCATACATACGAGATGTATGTGGTCCGATGAATGTTGAGGCTCGTGGCGGATATCGTTATTTTCTCACCTTCACAGATGACTTAAGCAGATATGGGTATATCTACTTAATGAAACATAAGTCTGAAACGTTTGAAAAGTTCAAAGAATTTCAGAGTGAAGTTGAAAATCATCATAACAAGAAAATTAAGTTTCTACGATCTGATCGTGGAGGTGAATATTTGAGTTACGAGTTTGGTCTACATTTGAAACAATGCGGAATAGTTTCAAGAACTCACGCCACCCGAACACCACAACGTAATGGTGTGTCCGAACGTCGAATCGCACTTTACTAGATATGGTGCGATCTATGATGTTTCTTCTGATTTACCGCTATCGCTTTGGGGTTATGCTCTAGAGATGGCCGATTCACACTGAATAGAACACCGTCGAAATGCTGAGACGACACCTTATGAACTATGGTTTGGCAAGAAACCAAAGTTGTCGTTTCTTAAAGTTTGGGGATGCGATGCTTATGTGAAAAAGCTTCAACCCGATAAGCTCGAACCCAAATCGGAGAAATGTGTCTTCATAGGATACCCAAAGGAGACAGTTGGGTACACCTTCTATCACAGATCCGAAGGCAAGACATTCGTTGTTAAGAATGGATCCTTTCTAGAGAAGGAGTTTCTCTCGAAAGAAGTGAGTGGGAGGAAAGTGGAACTTGATGAGGTAATAGTACCTACTCCCTTACTTGAAAGTAGTTAAATCGCAGAAACCGGTTTCGAGACACCTACACCAAGTAGTGAGGAAGTTGATGATGTTGATCATGGAACTTCAGATCAAGTTACTACGTAACCTCGTAGATCAACCAGAGTAAGATCCGCACTGAGTGGTACGGTAATCCTGTTCGGAAATCATGCTACTAGATCATGATGAACCTACGAACTATGAAGAAGCGATGGTGAGCCCAGATTCGCAAAATGGCTTGAGGCCATGAAATCGAGATGGGATCCATGTATGAAAACAAAGTATGGACTTTGGTTGACTTGCCCGAGGGTAGGCAAGCAATACAAAACAAGTGGATCTTCAAGAAGAAGACCGACACGACGGTAATGTTATCGTTTATAAAGCTCGACTTGTCGCAAAAGGTTTTCGCAAGTTCAAGGGATTGACTACGATGAGACCTTCTCACCAGTAGCGATGCTTAAGTCCGTCCGAATCATGTTAGCAATTGCGCGATTTTATGATTATGAAATTTGGCAAATGGATGTAAAGACGCATTCTGAATGGATTTACGGAAGAAGAGTTGTATATGATGCAACCGAAGGTTTTATCGATCCAAAGGAGCTAACAAAGTGTGCAAGCTCCAGCGATCCATCTATGGACTGGTGCAAGCATCTCGGAGTTGGAATAAACGCTTTGATAGTGTGATCAAAGCATTTGGGTTTGTCTGAGACTTTTGGAGAAGCCTCAGATTTACAAGAAAGTGAGTGGGAGCTCTGTAGCATTTCGATATTATATGTAGATGACATATTGCTGATCGGAAATGATATAGAATTCTGGATAGCATAAAGGGATACTTGAATAAAAGTTTTTCAATGAAAGACCTCGGTGAAGCTGCCTACATATTGGGCATTAAGATCTATAGAGATAGATCAAGACGCCTAATTGGACTTTCACAAAGCACATACCTTGACAAAATTTTGAAGAAGTTCAAAATGGATCAAGCAAAGAAAGGGTTCTTGCCTGTGTTGCAAGGTGTGAAGTTGAGTAAGACTCAATGCCCCACCACCGCAGAAGATAGAGAGAAAATGAAAGATGTTCCTATGCTTCAGCCATAGGCTCTATCATGTATGCAATCTGTGTACAGACTGATGTGTGCCTTGCTATAAGCCTAGCAGGAGGTACCAAAGTAATCCAGAGTGGATCATGGACAGCGGTCAAGAACATCTGAAATACCGAAAAGGACTAAGGATATGTTTTCAGATATGGAGGTGACAAAGAGCTCATAAATGGCGGTTACGTTGATGCAAGCTTTGACACGATCCGACGATTCTAAATCGCAGACCGGATACGTATTTACACTAAACGGAGGAGCTGTCGGTTGGTGCAGTTCTAAACAAAGCGTCAGCGGGATCTACATGTGAAGCGGAGTACATAGCAGCTTCGAAGCAGCTAATGAAGGAGTCGGATGAAGGAGTTCATATCCGATCTAGGTGTCATACCTAGTGCATCGGGTCCAATGAAAATCTTTTGTGACAATATCGAGCAATTGCCTTAGCAAAGGAATCCAGATTTCACAAGAGGACCAAGCACATCAAGAGACGCTTCAATTCCATCCGGACTTAGTCCGTGGGAGACATAGAGATTTGCAAGATACATACGGATCTGAATGTTGCGCACCCATTGACTAAGCCTCTTCCACGAGCAAAACATGATCAGCACCAAGACTCCATGGGTGTTAGAATCATTACTATGTAATCTAGATTATTGACTCTAGTGCAAGTGGGAGGCTCAAGGAAATATGCCCTAGAGGCAATAATAAAGTTATTATTTATTTCCTTATTTCATGATAAATGTTTATCATTCATGCTAGAATTGTATTAACCGGAAACATGATACATGTGTGAATGCATAGACAAAACAATATGTCACTAGTATGCCTCTACTAGACTAGCTTGTTAATCAAAGATGGTTATGTTTCCTAACCATGAACAAGGAGTTGTTATTTGATTAACAAGGTCACATCATTAGTAGAATGATCTGATTGACATGACCCATTCCATTAGCTTAGCACACGATCGCTTAGTATGTTGCTCCGCTTTCATCCATGACATATACATGTTCCTGTAACTATGAGATTATGCAACTCCGTTTACGGAGGAACACTTTGGTGCTACCAAACGTCACAACGAATCGGGTGATTATAAAGGAGTACTACAGGTGTCTCCAAAGGTAGATGTTGGGTTGGCGATTTCGAGATTAGGTTTTGTCACTCCGATTGTCGGAGAGGTATCTCTCGGCCCTCTCGGTAATGCACATCATGAAGCCTTGCAAGCACTACAACTAATGAGTTAGTTGTGAGATGATGTATTACGGAACGAGTAAAGAGACTTGCGGTAACGAGATTGAACTAGGTATTGGATACCGACGATCGAATCTCGGGCAAGTAACATACCGATGACAAAGGGAACAACGATGTTGTTATGCGGTCTCGACCGATAAAGATCTTCAGTAGAATATGTAGGAACCAATATGGGCATCCAGGTCCCGCTGTTGGTTATTGACCGTGAATGGTTCTAGGTCATGTCTACATTGTTCTCGAACCGTAGGGTCCGCACGCTTAAAGTTTCGATGGCGGTTATTATGAGTTTATGTATTTTGATGTACCGAAGAAGTTCGAGTCCGGATGTGATCACGGACATGACGAGGAGTCTCAAATGGTCGAGACATAAAGATTGATATATTGGAAGCCTATGTTGGGAGTTGGAATGGTTCCGGCTAAAACGGAATTTCTGGAGTCCGGAGGTTCTGGAACCCCGAGGGGTAAATGGGCCTCGGTGGGCCTCGAGGGAGAAGAGGAGGGCCGGCGAGGAGGTGGCGCGCCCTCTCCCCCAGTCCGAATAGGACAAGGAAGGGGGGCGCGCCTCCTCTTCCCTCCCCCAATCCTATTCCAACTAGGAAGGGGGAGTCCTACTCCGGTGGGAGTAGGACTCCTCAGCCGCCTCTAGCTAGGCCGGCCGGCCTCCCCCTCCCTCCTTATATATACGGGGCAGGGGGCACCCTTGAACACACAAGTTTGATCTTTAGATCGTTCCTTAGCCGTGTCGGTGCCCCCTCCACCATATTCCACCTCGGTTATACCGTCGCAAGCTTAGGCGAAGCCCTGCGCCGTGAAACATCAAGATCGCCACCACGCCGTCGTCCGTGAAACTCTCCTCGACACTCGGCTGGATCGAGTACGAGGGACGCCATCGAGCTGTACGTGTGTCAAGAACTTGGGGCGCCGAGTGCTTGGCGCGGATCGGTCGGATCGCGAGGAGAACGTCGACTACTTCCTCTACATTGTGATCGCTTCCGCTTCGGGTCTACGAGGGTACGTAGACAACACTCTCCCCTCTCGTTGCTACACATCACCATGATCTTGCGTGTGCGTAGGAAAATTTTGAAATTACTACGTTCCCCAACACATCAAGCAAACACTCTCAAACATGGATGCAACATGATAATATGAAACTTCATGCAAAATCAAGCAAGTTTCATATAGAGCACACTCATAACGGAGCAACGGTTCAACACATACACTATACAAGTTTAAAGGACAAGCTGTCCAAAACAGCAACTAGACAACTTGCAAGCATCAAAACAATATGCTACAACACCTCAACATAAGAACAAAAGGCATGGGCATGAAGTACAGGTAAAGAACTACAAAACATAAACACTGAGCTATCTCCAGAAAACACTATAACATGCTCAAAAGGACATGGCAAGATTGCAAATAATAACAGTTTCAGACTTAACAGAAATAACATCAGGTTGCAATGTTTAGAGCTATCAAACGACATGTTACAGAAACTTATCATGGCAAACAAAGGCATCGCATGAATCTACTAATTGCATATAACAAAAGTCCCTTACTGACGATAAGCCAAAATGGGACAGAAAATATGATGGCACCCATGTAAACATAGCAAGTGATATGACAGATTCATACATGGCAGGAACAACAATAAATAGGCATGTTGGTGAGCTTGTAACACTCACCACAGAGCAATACATGGCATGACAAGGTGACCAACAGTAATAAGACATGTTTATGAAGCTAAACATGGCAAGATAAAGTTCATAGCATGCTTGGATCACTAGCAAAGCACATGGCAAAACTGAATTTAATGTTAATCAGGCTGATAGCAACATTATTTAGCAAGTTTGGAGCAAGATAACAACAAGTTAAGGCAGGATAAAAATGCAACCAGGGGCATGAATGGATAGAGAATGACATTTATAAAAAAAGATCCTTAGTGAACAGCTCCAGATTCTGCATGGAATGACTTGTAGCAGCAGGTTTACATAGCATCATGATATTGCAGATTCAGACTAGCAAAACAGTAACGGCAAGTACCCTACTTAACAAGCTTGATGCACACACTACAAGACTCACAAAAATACATGGATTGCACCACTGTAAATATGGCATGATGTTGTACAAAACACATGTAGACATCAAGCTCATATGATGCACACACAAAATGCAATGAAAAAGACAAAACAGCAAGTTATAACAGTTTCAGCAGGTTAACATCATATAGCAGTCTTGCAACGATTATTTGGGCATCAAGATGAACTCAAACGAGCATGGAACAATGGAATGAAATGAAGATCATCTCATGGTGAACATTTTCATATATTACACACACAAAACGGACACACATGCACCAGTATATAACTATTTTGGGACTTAGCAGTTTTTAGGAAAAAAAACAGAGTGAGCGCGATTTGGTTAAGTGACGCCCGGGCGGGGAATAGAGTCTGCTCACCCATTGGGCTCAGCCCAGGACGGAAGGAGGCAGGCAGGGTGCGGACCACGGTCCGCTGGGCTGGGCCGCCGAGGGACCGGGCCCACGCGAGGCGACGCAGGGGGGAACGCTCCTCGTTCCTCTCCTACCCGAGGCAGGGTGGCGGCGCCGGCGACAAGGCGACGGTGGCCGGAGCAGGACGGCCGGGGTGAGGGGAAAACTGGCGAAGGCGGCGGGGCGCTGACGAGACGCTGGGTGGCGGCGGCCGACGGCGAAGCGCAGGGTGCCCTGCCCCGATGGGCTTGGCGGGCCTTGGTGGGCTCAAAGCGGGCAGCAGACGGGAGACGCGGTGGAGAGCAGGTGGCGAAGCGCGGTTGGTCGGGGAGGCGGCGGCGCTGACTTGGCGGCGCGGCGGGTGCCTCTGGCAGCGACAAGTGGCGGCGGCAGGTTCGGTGGGCGTAGAAACCGAGGAAGGAGGAGGGGATTAGGGTTAGAGACGATTTCCTTCTCAGATTTGGACGGGGGAGATGTTTATGTAGGTAGAGGGAGCTAGGTGATTCCAAATGGGGGCGGTTTTCGCCCACACGATCGTGATCGAACGACCGAGAGTATGGAGGGATTTTGCTGGGTTAGTGGGCTGCTTTGGAGGGGTGTTGGGCTGCATAAAAGAAGGGGGTTTCGGGCCACGCGGGTAACCGTTGGGGCATCAAACGACCTCCAAATGGAACGAAATTTGACGGGCGGTCAGTCGGTGCTATACCAAGGCCACTCGGCAAATCACGGCCCATTCCGAGAGTGTTTAACACCCGCACACAACAGTAGACAAAAGGGGGACGCCGGAGGGCATGGGAGTGCCGGATTGCCAAACGGACAACAAAGAAAATGCTCGAATGCAGGAGACGAACACGTATGCAATGCAATGTAGATGATGACATGATAAAATGCAACACGCAAGCAAATGACATGGCAACAACAGCGAATAACTGGCGGACACCTGGCGCATCGGATCTAGGGCGTTACACATGTCTTCCCCGGCTCCGTGTCATTCCCTTTGTAGGCCTCGCCGTCATCCACCACCCTGGTGCTCTCGGCGTGGCGTGGTCAACATGGTCAACGAACGACATCCATCGGAAGTGGATTGTATGTGGAGAGGCTGACAGCTGGGTCCATAGCCGCACACAAGGAAATGCCTCCTTATTACGTGCAAAATAATGATTCCTCCACCTGACACCTGGGACCCACTAGAAGGGCCTCTGTATTTCGCGAAAAAAACATTCCCTCCGCTGACAGGTCGGACCCACCAGCTATATCTTCACACGCAAGGAAGTGCCTCCTTATTGCGCACAAAAATATGAATACCACCTACCAGCTGGGACCCACCATAGTGGGAGGCATACTTGTTGGCCTACTAAGTTGACGGGGATGGAGGGCTTTGTCAACTTAGTCAATATATGAACGATTCTAGCTCTAGTGATTGTACGATGTCAATCCAACGGCCGTAGTGTTCTTCAACCTCTGGTCTTCTTGCTCCAGCCGCCCAAACCAGCGTCGGTCATGCCTTGTGCTCCTGCCTCCCATGGCCGGCTGGGATGCCGCGGAGGCCTCACCGCCCCTACTACTCCCACCGCTGGCCAGACCATCCCTCTACTCACCCACACCCCCTGTTATTCTGCGACGACAGCAGCCTCACACCGTAGCCGAACCAGTGAACCCTCGTACTCCTCTACGCATGGGCATCCACTAACGCATCTTCCCCGGCTCCGCGTCGTCCCCTTCCTAGGCCTCGCCTTCGTCCATCGCCCTGGTGCTCTCGGCGCGGCATGGTTAACGTGGTCAAGGAACGACTTCCATCGGAATAGTACTGTACGTTGATAGGCTGACAACTGGGTCCATGGGAGCCGCAAGGAATTGGCTCCTTATTACGTGCAAAATAATTATTCCTCCACCTGACAGCAGGGACCCACCGGATGGGCAATCGTAGTTCGTGAAAAAATGTTCCCCCTGACTGCTAGGACCTACCAGCTACATCTTCGTACACAAGGAAGTGCATCCATATTACTGGAAAAAAATGATTCGCCCCCTGACTACTGGGACCCACCAGCCACATCTTCGCACTCAAGGAAGTGCCTGACAGTCGGGACCCACATGGTCGAAGCGTACGTAGCATTGTCATCCTGGTCACGGATGTGCACGTACATACTGGTTGATGTAGAGGTGCGCACGTGTCATAGTATAGGCGCGCACGTAGCATGCACACATACGTACAACGGCCAGGGTGCAAGAAAGAAAATACGGCCACGTACGTACATACGGGTGGAGTCACGAATGCCTACTCATGCATACGTACGGCCAGGGCTCATGTACATGGCTGGGTCGGAACAGAGAAACTGCGTCGCCATCGTGTTCATGGGGAGCCAACCAGCTGGTCGGAACAGAATGCGTCGTCGTGTTCATTGATACGTCTCCAACGTATCTACTTTTCCAAACACTTTTGCCCTTGTTTTGGACTCTAACTTGCATGATTTGAATGAAACTAACCCGGACTGACGCTGTTTTCAGCAGAACTGCCATGATGTTGTTTATTGTGCAGAAAACAAAAGTTCTCGGAATGACCTGAAAATCCACGGAGATAAGTTTTGGAAAACATAAAAAATACTGGTGAAAGAATCAAGGCCAGGGGGCCCACACCCTATCCACAAGGGTGGGGGCGCACCCTCCCCCCTGGGCGCGCCCCCTATCTCGTGGGCCCCCTAAGGCTCTACCGACCTCAACTCCAACTCCATATATTCCGTTTTGTGGAGAAAAAAATCAGAGAGAAAGTTTCATCGCATTTTACGATACGGAGGCGCCGCCAAAGCCCTAATCTCTCTCGGGAGGGCTGATCTGGAGTCCGTTCGGGGCTCCGGAGAGGGGGATTCATCACTGTCGTCATCAGCAACCATCCTCCATCACCAATTTCATGATGCTCACCGTCGTGCGTGAGTAATTCCATCATAGGCTTGCTGGACGGTGATGGGTTGGATGAGATTTACCATGTAATCAAGTTAGTTTTGTTAGGATTTGATCCCTAGTATCCATTATGTTCTGAGATTGATGTTGCTATGACTTTGCTATGCTTAATGCTTGTCACTAGGGCCCAAGTGCCATGATTTCATATATGAACCTATTACGTTTTCATGAATATATGTGAGTTCTTGATCCTATCTTGCAAGTCAATAGTCACCTATTATGTGTTATGATCCGACAACCCCGAAGTGACAATAATCGGGATACTTCTCGGTTATCACCATAGTTTGAGGAGTTCATGTATTCACTATGTGATAATGCTTTGTTCCGGTTCTCTATTAAAAGGAGGCCTTAATATCCCTTAGTTTCCGCTAGGACCCCGCTGCAACGGGAGGGTAGGACAAAAGATGTCCTGCAAGTTCTTTTCCATAAGCACGTATGACTATATTCGGAATACATGCCTACATTACATTGATGAATTGGAGCTAGTTCTGTGTCACCCTATGTTATAGCTATTACATGAGGAATCGCATCCGACATAATTATCCATCACTGATTTAATGCCTACGAGCTTTTCACATCTTGTGTTTCGCTTATTTACTTTTCTGTTGCTACTGTTACAATCACTACAAAACTATTACCTTTACTTTTGCCACTGTTACCATTACTATCATACTACTGTGCTATTAATACTTTGCTGCAGATACTAAGTTATCCAGGTGTGGTTGAATTGACAACTCAACTGCTAATACTTAAGAATATTCTTTGGCTCCCCTTGTGTCGAATCAACAAATTTGGGTTGAATACTCTACCCTCGAAAGCTGTTGCGATCCCCTACACTTGTTGGTTCTCAAGACAAATATCTGGCGCCATTGCCGGGGAGCATAGCTCTATTCTTTGAGTCACTTGGGATTTATATCTTTTGATCACTATGAGGAACTTGAAAGACGAAAGAACCAAGATTTTTCCCTCAACTACAAGGGGAGGTAAGGAACTGCCATCTAGCTCTGCACTAGATTCTCCTTCTGTTGTTAGTAAGCTTGCGACACCTAAATCTGCTACTGCTATGAATTCTGATATGTCGCATGTTATTGATGATGCCACTTCTGCTATGCATGATACTTATGATGAAACTACTTCTGTGCGTGATACTACTTTGCCATTAGGTGAATTTCTTGATGAACAACTTGCTAGGGTTAGAGAGAATGAAATTATTGAAGATGCTATTATTGATGATAGTGATAATGAAAGTTCTCCCCCTGATTATGAATTACCTGTTGTTCCTGAGGGTTATGCTCAACCTAACAATAACAATGAAGTAGAGGTTGAACCTGTTGTTGATCTTGATAACCCACAATTAAAGAATCAGCGTTATGATAAGAGAGACTTTGTTGCTAGGAAGCATGGTAGGGAAAGAGAACCATGGGTTCAGAAACCCATGCCCTTTCCTCCTAAACCAAACAAGACAAAGGATGATGAGGATTTTGAGCGCTTTGCTAAAATGATTAGACCTATCTTCTTACGTATGCGCTTGACTGATATGCTTAAAGTAAATCCTTATGCTAAATATATGAAGGATATCATTACAAATAAAAGAAAGATACCAGAAGCTGAAATTTCCACCATGCTCGCTAATTATACTTTTAAGGGTGGAATACCAAAGAAACTTGGAGACCCAGGAGTACCAACTATACCATGCTCCATTAAAAGAAATTATGTTAAAACTGCTTTATGTGATCTTGGAGCCGGTGTTAGTGTTATGCCTCTCTCTTTATATTGTAGACTTGAATTGAATAAGCTGACACCTACTAAAATATCTTTGCAAATGGTCGATAAATCAACTGCTATACCTGTCGGTATTTGTGAGGATGTGCCTGTTGTGGTTGCAAATGTCACTATCTTAACGAACTTTGTTATTCTTGATATTCCCGAGGATGATAGTATGTCGATTATCCTTGGTAGACCCTTTTTGAATACTGCAGGGGCTTTTATTGATTGCAACAAAGGCAATGTCACTTTTCATATTAATGGTAATGAGCATACGGTAGACTTTCCGAGGAAACAACCTCAAGTTCATAGCATCAATTATATTGGAAAAAGTCTAACTATCATTATTGGAGGTTTTGAATTTCCTCTCCCTACTGTCAAGAAAAAGTATGATATTCTTACTATTGGGGATGTTCATATCCCCGTTGAGGTAACCTAGTGTTATTCAAAATTTCTCCGGTTCCGTGTTATTTGGAATAAGTTTGTTAACAAGACTTGATCAACCTTGTTAGTGGATTCATTTTGATGATCATGAGAAGGATGAAACTAGAAGGCACAACCTTTTGTACCCTCTTTTTATTTTCTGTTATTTAGAATAAATAAAGCAAAAATAGTATTATCTGTCTGTTTTCTGAATTATCCGTGCAATAAAAAATATCCCGAAAATAAAAGTGCTCCAAATGCCCTACAAATTTATTATGTTTTTTATGGAATATTTGAGGATTTTAGGCACTGAAAACACTGCAAGAGGGCAGCACACAGCCACGAGCGTGAGGGCGCGCCACACCCCTGGGGCGCGCCTGTCTCGTGGGCCTGGGTGGCCCCATCCACTTATTCCTGCACCCACACACTCCATCTTCTTCCCAAAAATCCCCATCCAGCTCAAGCACGAGTTCTAGCTCATTTTGCTGCGATTTTCGATCTCCTTGCTCAAAGCTCCATTCACAAAACTGCTTTGGGAGATTGTTGCTTGGTATGTGACTCCTCCATTGGTCCAATTAGTTTTTGTTCTAGTGCTTTATTCATTTCAAATTTTTGCTGCATAGGTGACCCTGTTCTTGAGCTTGCATGTTAAATTTATGAGGTCCCAAGTAATTCTAATGCATGATATAGGATCTAGGCACTTGTAGGAGTAGTTGCTACCAATCTTGTTTAGTTTCATTCACTTTTATTTTGATGTTACTAAAATTCTAGAAATTTTTCAGAAAAAGAAATATGTCTAGGAGAATGTATCAAGGTGGTTCCTCAATAAAGAAAGGACCCAGGCTTGCTATGCATGAGCAAGACGATGAACTACCGAGGGACGCAGAAGTGCGACCTTGTGAGTGGCCATCAGACGATTTCATGGTCAATGCAAGCTTTAAGGATGAATTTGACGCATATGTGCGTAATGCCGATCTTGAGGACTTCTTACAAGATAAGTATCCCCAGTACTATCAATTGATTGATTCATTCGTGAGAAGGTTGAAATATAAATGTTCACATAATTCTTAGAGTGTCATGTTTGATATTTATGATAAATCTTATACCATGGACTTAGAGGATTTTACAACTGCTTGCAAACTTCCGCAGTGGGGCAATGTTAATGATACCCATAAATCTGAATTTAGAGACTTTCTTGCTAGTATTACTGTGGGAGAATCTAGGGATATAGCACAAGCTACCATAGGGAGCATTCATTTTCATACTATACATTATTTTGTTCTCTTCATTGGTAGATGCATTAATGATAAAGATGAAGCATGTCACATGTGTGTCCCTGATCTTTGTGTCCTCAAGAGCGCTATGTTAGGTAATAAAGATTACAACTTGGGGGCAATAATTGCATGTAGGTTGCATGATAATGGTAGGGCTGGAGATTTATTTGGAGGAATTTATGCAACCCGTGTGGCTAATTATCTTGGTATAGCCCCACGAGTGGGGGATATGGTGTTGCCTCCTGCTTATTTAGATTATGACGCTATGGTCAAACATTGTTTTCTTTTGAGGAATGAACAATTCCTCCAGTATCGACTAATCTCTGACAGACATAGCTCTATCCATGTTACTCTCCCTGCTCCTTTCCTTTTTGATTATCAGGCAAAAGGAAGATATGTTGTTACCAGGGAGGAGGCAGCTGAACATGAGGGGAGAGAGGAGGCGGCTCGCTAACATGCCGTAGCTCAGGAGGCATTTGCTGCTGCATCTCAGTATGACCCCAGTTACAACTACGGATACCAGCCAGGCTACCCTTGGACCTAGACCAACTTAGGCCAAAAGCCTAAGCTTGGGAGAGTACGTATTTCTCACCGACTTTACATTCATGTTCACACACTATTCTAGTTGTTGGTGCTCATACTCTTTCATTGTATTATCCATGTTAATTTAATTTTCTTTTTCTCGCTTTCTCCTTGTGTGTTTTATAAACCTTAAGAAAACCAAAAAAATTTAGTTAGTTTAATTTCCATGCTTGTAGTAGAAATTAAAATGAAAACCCAAAAAGATTTCTCGTTCTTCTTTTTACTTGTTGGGAGCTTTCCCGTGTAAATAGTTTTATTTTCTTTTCTTTCCTTTGGGGGTCGAGAGTAGAAGACCATATTGAAAATGTTTAGTGGCTCTCATATGCATGATTGTTTATTTAATTTGGAGCCCATATTACTCTGTCTTCTCTCTTGAGTTGAATGCTTGCAGATTCCAGCTTAGTCCAATGCACATGCACTTTTATTATTATACACATCATTCAGTCGTGAAAGTGAAAGGCAATAATGACGATATATGATGGACTGATTGAGATGAGAAAAGCTGGTATGAACTCGACCTCTCTTGTTTTTGTAAATATGATGAGTTCATCATTCCTAATTCAACTTATTATGAAGTAAACATATTTGCAGTTACATTTAGAGCTTATAGTTGCTTGTGCCATGCTTGATTAGCTATGAGTTATAATGGTTTACCTTGCATGCCAACATGCTATTAAAATGATTGTGATCTGGTATGATGGGATGGTATCCTCCTTTGAATGAATTGAGTGACTCAACTTGGCAAATGTTCACGCATGTAGTTGAAACAAATCAACATAGCCTTCACGATATTTATGTTCATGGTAGATTATATCCTACTCATGCTTGTACTCGGTGTGAATTAATTTTAATGCATGTTCATGACTGTTGTCGCTCTCTCGGTTGGTCGCTTCCGGTCTTTTGCTAGCCTTCACTGTACTAAGCGGGAATCTGCTTGTGCATCCAAACTCCTTAAACCCCAAAGTTGTTCCATATGAGTCCACCATACCTTCCTACATGCGGTATTTACCTGCCGTTCCAAGTAAATTTGTATGCGCCAAACTCCAAACCTTCAAATGAAATTCTATTTTGTATGCTCGAGAAGCTCATGTTTCAACTAGGGCGGCCTATATCTTCCATGCTAGGTGGGTTATTCTCAAGAGGATTGGACTCCGCTCCTCATTCACGAGAAAGGGCCGGTAACTGGGATGCCCAGTCCCATGATCCAAACAGATCAATGCAAATCAATATAATTAAACAAAACTCCCCCAGGGCTGTTGTTAGTTGGAGGCACTCGTTGTTATGAGCAAGCCATGGATTGATGCTTGTTGGTGGTGGGGGAGTATAAACTTTTACCATTCTGTTTGGGAACCGCCTATAATGCATGTAGTATGGAAGATATCGCCATCTTATAGTTATTGCGTTGACAATGAAAGTATGCCGCTTAAAATGTTATTCAATCTCTATTTTAAAATCAAGCTCTGGCACCTCTACAAATCCCTGCTTCCCTCTGTGAAGGGCCTATCCAATTACTTTTATGTTGAGTCATCATCCTCTTATTAAAAAGCACCCACTGGAGAGCACACTGTCATTTGCATTCATTACTATTGGTTTATATTGGGTATGACTTGACTAGATCTCTTTTACCATGAATTACAATGTCTAGTCAGTCCTTGATCTTTAAAGGTGCTCTGCATTTGTGTGTTGCGGTCTCAGAAAGGGCTAGCGGGATACCATTTTGTTATATCATATTATGATTGTTTTGAGAAAGTGTTGTCATCCGAGTTTTATTATTATTGCTCGCTAGCTGATTATGCCATTGATATGAGAAATTGTGAGACCTAAGTGTTAATGTGAGTATGGTTAGTTCATAATACTTGCTAAAAACTTGAATGATGGCTTTACATATTTACAACAACAAGAGAAAATAGAGTTTGTAAAAGTTTTTCTTTATCACTCTCAGTTTATCAACTGAATTGCTTGAGGACAAGTGATACGTCTCCAACGTATCTATAATTTTTGATTGTTCCATGCTATTATATTACCCCTTTTGGATGTTTATGGGCTTTATTTTACACATTTATATGATTTTTGGGACTAACCTACTAACCGGAGGCCCAACCCATATTGCTGTTTTTTTGCCTATTTCAGTATTTCGAAGAAAAGGAATATCAAACAGAGTCCAAATGGAATGAAACCTTCGGGAGCGTGATTTTTGGAACGGACGTGATCCAGAGGACTTGGAGTGCAAGCCAAGAAGCTGCCGAGGCTCCCACGAGAAAGGAGGGAGCCCCCACCCCCGTAGGGTGCGCCCCCTGTCTCGTGGGTCCCTTGGGCGGCCACCGACGTACTTCTTCCTCCTATATATACCTACGTACCTCGAAAACAACAAAGAGCAACACGAAACACAATTTCCACCACTGTAACCTTCTGTATCCGCGAGATCTCATCTTGGAGCCTTCACCGGCACTCTGCCGGAGGGAGAATCGACCACGTAGGGCTTCTACATCAACATCCTTGCCCCTCCCATGAGTTGTGAGTAGTTTACCACAGACCTACGGGTCCATAGTTATTAGCTAGATGGCTTCTTCTCTCTTTTTGGATCTCAATACAATGTTCTCCCCCTCTCTTGTGGAGATCTATTCGATGCAAACTCTTTTTGCGGTGTGTTTGTCGAGATCCGATGACTTGTTGGTTTATGATCAAGTTTATCTATGAATAATATTTGAATCTTCTATGAATTCTTTTATGTATGATTGAGTTATCTTTGCAAGTATCTTTGAATTATCAGTTTGGTTTGGCCTACAAGATTGATCTTTCTTGCCATGGGAGAAGTGCTTAGCTTTGGGTTCAATCTTGCGGTGTCCTTACCCAGTGAAAGAAAGGGTTGCAAGGCACGTATTGTATTGTTGCCATCAAGGATAACAAGATGGGGTTTATATCATATTGCTTGAGTTTATCCCTCTACATCATGTCATCTTGCTTAATGCATTACTATGTTCTTATGAACTTAATACTCTAGATGCAGGCAGGAGTCGGTCGATGTGTGGAGTAATAGTAGTAGATGCAAGCAGGAGTCGGTCTACTTGTTATGGACGTGATGCCTATATACATGATCATGCCTAGATAATCTCATAACTATGCGCTTTTCTATCAATTGCTCGACAGTAATTTTTCCTCCCACCGTAATACTTATGCTATCTTGAGAGAAGCCACTAGTGAAACCTATGGCCCCCGGGTCTATCTCCTATCATATTTTCTTTCAATCTACTTTTATTTGCATCTATATTATAAAATACCAAAAATATATTTATCTTATAATACTATCTTTATTCGATCTCACTTTCGCAAGCGGTCGTGAAGGGATCGCCAACCCCTTTATTGCGTTGGTTGCGAGTTCTCACTTTGTTTGTGTAGGTGCGCGGGACTTTTGAGGAGCCTCCTACTAGATTGATACCTTGGTTCTCAAAAACTGAGGGAAATACTTACGCTACTATTGCTGCATCACCCTCTCCTCTCTGAGGAAAACCAATGCAAGCTCAAGACGTAGCAAGAAGGATTTCTGGCGCCGTTGCCGGGGAGGTCTTCATTCAAGTCAAGACATACCAAGTACCCATCACAAACCCATCTCCCTCGCATTTACATTATTTGCCATTTGCCTCTCGTTTTCCTCTCCCCCACTTCACCTTTGCAATTTTATTTGCCCTCTCTTTCCCAATCTCCTCCTCTCTTTTTCGCTTGCCCTTTTTCTGATTGCTTGTGTGCCTGTTTGTCCTTATGGCTTCCCCTAAGGGTCCTGACCACCTTCTCAGAAGGATGGAAGAGATTGAATCAAATATTAGAAGCTTAATTAATTTGCAATTCGAGCATAATAATTTCTTTAGAAAAGAGCTTAAGGAACAAAAAGGTTTTTTTGGGGTTTATGAACAAAGAGCTTGATGATATGAATAAAGAATTTTATGGTGTTAATGCTCAAATTACCCGTCTCGAAAATGCTATAGCCAAAATTTCTGATAAGCAAGCCACCTTAGTCAATAAGATGGCCTCTAAACCAGAAAAGTTCCAGGAAAATAATGATGAGGATCTTAAAGTTATTCATGCGTCTCCTATTAGATCTATGTTTTGCAATATGAATTTTGATGATCATGGGACTGATGATGAATCAACTTTGCTTAGAAGGCGTCCTAAGAATTCGGAGTCTTTAGATCTTGATGCTAAATTTGGTAAAAGTGAGATTGGAGAGTCCTCAACTTCTAATAACATTGACCCTACTATCTCGGATTTCAAGGAATTTGATTATGATAATTGCTCTTTAAAAGGTTGTATTTCCTTGTTGCAATCTGTTGTTAATTCTCCTCATGCTTATAGTCCAAACAAAGCTTTTACCAAACATATCGTTGATGCCTTGATGCAATCTTATGATGAAAAACTTAATTTGGAAGTTTCTGTACCTAGAAAACTTAATGATGAGTGGGAACCTACTATAAAGATTAGAATTAAAGTTTATGAGTGTTTTGCTTTGCGTGATTTGGGTGCTAGTGTTTCCACGATTCTGAAAACTTTATGTGATATTCTAGGTTTCCATGATCTTGATAATTGCTCTTTAAATTTGCACCTTGCGGATTCCACCATTAAAAAGCCAATGGGACGGATCAATGATGTTCTTATTGTTGCAAATAGAAATTTGGTGCCCGTGGATTTTATCGTTCTTGATATAGATTGCAATCTTTCTTGCCCTATTATTCTTGGTAGACCTTTCCTTAGAACGATTGGTGCGATTATTGATATGAAGGAAGGGAATATTAGATTCCAATTTCCATTAAATAAAGGCATGGAGCACTTTCCAAGAAAGAAAGTCAAATTACCTTATGAGTCTATCATGCGGGCTACTTATGAATTTAGTGCCAAAGATGGCACTCGTTAGATCTATCTTTGCTTTTATGCCTAGCCAGGGGCGTTAAACGATAGCGCTAGTTGGGAGGCAACCCAATTTTCTTTATGTTTTTTGTTTTTGTTCCTGTTTAGTAATAAATCTTGCATCTACCTTCTGTTTAGATGTGTTTTTATGTTTTAATTAGTGTTTGTGCCAAGTAGAACCTATAGGATAACCTACGATGATAGTTGATTTGATTCTGCTGAAAAACAGAAACTTTGCGCGCACGAATATAATTTTGTTAAATCACAGGAACCTGCTTTTGCGTTAATTCTTTTTGCTGCTGTTCAATAAACAAATTGTCCAGGACTTCCTATTCTGGTAGGATTTTTAGAGTTCCAGAAGTTTGAGTTGGTTACAGATTGCTACAGACTGTTCTGTTTGTCGTGTGTTGTTTGCTTGTCTTGATGCATCTATGGCTAGTAAAATAGTTTATAAACCATAGAGAAGTTGGAATACAGTAGGTTTAGCACCAAAATAAATAAAGAATGAGTTCATTGCAGTACCTTATGTGGTGGTTTTGTTTTCTTTCACTAACGGAGCTTATAAGATTTCCTGTTGAGTTTTGTGTTGTGAAGTTTTCAAGTTTAGGGTAAAGCTTTTATGGACTATGGAATAAAGGGTGGCAAGAGCCAAAGCTTGGGGATGCCCAAGGCACCCCAAGATATTCAAGAATAGCCAAAAGCCTAAGCTTGGGGATGCCCCGGGAAGGCATCCCCTCTTTCGTCTTCGTTCATTGGTAACTTTACTTGGAGCTATATTTTTATTCGCCACATGATATGTGTTTTGCTTGGAGCGTCGTGTATTATATTAGTCTTTACTTTTTAGTTTACCACAATCATCCTTGCTGTACACACCTTTTGGGAGAAGCCTATTTGATTAGGATTTCTAGAATACTCTATGTGCTTCACTTATATCTTTTGAGCTTGATAGTTTTTGCTCTAGTGCTTCACTTATATCTTTTAGAGCACGGTGGTGTCTTAATTTTGAAGAAAATACTAGTCTCTCATGCTTGACTTATATTATTTTGAGAGTCTTTTAGAACAGCATGGTATTTGCTATGGTTATAAAATTAGTCCTAGAATGGTAGGCATCCAAGTTGGGTATAATAAAAACTATCATAGGAAGTGAATTGGATGCTATGATCAATTTGATACTTGATAATTGTTTTGAGATATGGAGGTAGTGATATTAAAGTCATGCTAGTTGGGTGATTATGAATTTAAAGAATGATTGTGTTGAAGTTGGCAAGTCCCGTAGCATGCACGTATGGTTAAAGTTGTGTAACAAATTTGAAACATGAAGTGTACCTGGCTTGTGCATCCTTATGAGTGGCGGTCTGGGACGAGCGATGGTCTTCTCTTACCAATCTATCCCCCTAGGAGCATGCGTGTAGTACTTGATTGTTGATGACTTCTAAATCTTTGCAATAAGCATATGAGTTATTTGACTAATGTTGAGTCCATGGATTATACACACTTTTACCTTTCCGCCTTTGCTAGCCTCTTCGGTACAGTGCATTGCCCTTTCTCACCTTGAGAGTTGGTGCAAACTTCGCCGGTGCATCCAAACCTCGTGATACGATACGCTCTATCACATGTAAACCTCCCTATATCTTTGTCGTGAGAACGAACACCTATGGGGCAGGGCTCCTTTCGGTCCGGCAGGGAGCGGAGATCGCACGAAGAGCGGATCGAGGAGAGGCAAGCGGGCGATTTTACCCAGCTTCGGAGCTCTCCGGAGAGATAATACTCCTACTGCTGCTTTGTGGTTGTATTATGTTCTTGCTCGAGAGCGTGGGAGTGTTCTGGTTTTGAATGAGTCGAACCCCTTCTACGTTGTGCATGGGCCTCCTTTTATACGCTAAAGGGGTCACCAACAGGTGGCAACGCAGGCAAGGGTACACATGTAAAAAGAGTGGTTGGTACAACTGCCTCTATAGTGGATCCTACCTAACTCTGACGGCAGGGGACAAGAGCATTTAATGCCCGTCGCGTCGCCCAAACAGTCTTGCAAGCGGCCGTTAGAGGCGCCACGCGCTGCCACGATGGCCATCTCGTCATCTCCGTTCGCCACCTCGCGCTTGGCTGCACTGACCTCCCGCCATGTCTTTGGAATGGTCTGTGGCAACACGTCCGACGGATCTTGCTGGAGCATAGGCGCAGGTGAGTAACCGCGCATGCAAGCGCCTTTGATCGTTGTCGTTGTCTTGTCGCGCCCGGAAGCTTGTCGCTCGCCTTGGTTGGCCTTCCCGGCAAGCTCCTCTTGCCGGGGCCTTGACCTTCCCGGCAAGCTTCTCTTGCCGGGGCCTTGTCTTCTCAGTTAAAACACTTTGTTCTTGAATGGCTTTAAAGGAAACACGGAGGACCTTGGCGGGCACCCGGCAAGCCTTGCCGCGGGGCGCTGCGACTGCCCGTGCACAAGTTCGGGATACTAAGGTACCCCTACTTTAGTACACCGGCAGAGCTCCGGGCTGGGCCACCTGCAGTGCCGGCTGTTGGGCCAGGCCCAAAACATGAGACGCGCACGCGCGTGGCTGGGTCCACGCCAGTGTCGACTCCGTATCCACGCGCCCTCCCGTAGCAGCGCTGCGTCGAATCGGCGTCGGGAGAGATCGTGGGTGATTCTTTATTCGGAAAAAGCGTAACGTTCGCCTCCTCCTCTATATAAGCAGGGGAAGCAGGGGCAGTTCCCCCACCTTCGCCACTTGCGGTTCCAATCTCAGAAATCTCCGCCGCTCCTCTCCTCTTCCAAGGCCGAAAGAGAACAGCGCTCCACCCCCCATCGCCGCCCTCGCTGCCAACGCCCTCGATCTCCCCCACCGCCTCCGCCATGGCTCCGAAGACTGGGAAGGGGTGAAGTCGGTCGGCGCTGCGAAGGAGGGCACTTCCCGAGCTCTCCTTGAAGGAGGGAGTGGTTCTATCTCTTCTGGTCGACGGAGACGCGAGCGCATCCGCGAAACCAGGTACTCTCCGTCGCCGCTTCTGCTTCGAAAAGGGCTCCAAAGGGATACCCCTTCTTCACGCTGTTCTTCTACTGCGGGCTCTGCCAGCCCTTCTCCGATTTCTTCTGTGACATCATGAACACCTACGGGTTCCATCTCCTTGATTTCACCCCAAATGCTGTCTGACCATGGCGGTTTTCGCACATTTCTGCGAGAACTTTGTCGGAATCCATCCAAACGTAGCCCTCTTCCGCCACTACTTCATGCCCCGGGTCGAGAGAGGAGAGCCCTTAGCTGGCGGGATTGCCTGGATCTCGAGAACCGGCAAGAAGGAGACGTATCTGGAGGGGAGCTCCGCAGCAAATGGGATGAGTAGAGAGCAGAGTGGTGCTGGATCGTTGAGGAGAACCCGCAGCCATTCACTGCCCTGCGCTAGACCCCAGCAGTGCGCGGCAATGATTGGAGCGCCCTGGCGGCGGATGATGCTAGGCTGAAGATCGCCACCACCCGGATCTTGCGACTCAGGCTTGCCGGGCTTACTGTAGGCGCTGTTGGCACAGACTTTCTTCGCTGCCGCATCGCCCCTTTGTAGGAGAGGGGGAGGCCCACCTGGCTGTTCGGGGGTCCGGCGGACATCATGAGGCTGCGCCCGGGCCTCAACTTCAATTTTACTGTCTTCGACTTGGATGGGACGCTCAAGGAGCTGTTCAAGCATGACCCCAATCATCCCGAGTGGTTCAGGCTGCCGCAGGGCGTCGTCCGTTGTGCAACAACTCCTCGCTCGATCGCATCACGCAATGATGCGGTGCGACTCGCATGGAATTATTCAACTTGGCAGGAGCCCGCCGGCGACATAGTGCAGCAGTTCTTGATAGCTTGGTGGAGGTGGCGGTCCGCGCCGACAAGCAGAGGAGCCTCACCCGTGACACCACCGAAGATGAGATGTGGTGCATCGCCACCAGGGCGGAAGAGGCGGCGGCGGCGCCGCCATGGCGCAGTTGGGTTCTTGTGGAGGCAGAGGCAGCCGAGGCGGCAAGCCTTGCCGATCGTCTGAGCTTGTCGGGAAATCGTCGGCGAGGAGGTTGAAGCCGAATCGAGTGAGCCCGCCGAGGGTGCAAGCGGCCAGCCGTCTTCAAGCAACTTGCTGCAAGCGGAGGTCCCAGTGCAGCCCCCAGCTCCACCAAGAAGGCGCCTCTGCAGGGCCGGAGACATAGCAGGGCGGCAGACGGGCCAACAGCCGCCGCGCCGCAGGACATGCTTCACCGCGACAAGCACCGTTGCCGCGGGAGCATCTCACGCCGTGCCGGCAACTGGAGCGGGGTCTTCTCGGGCCGCCGCTTCTGATCCTGCCGCAGCTCTCGCCAAGCGGCCAAGGGAGCCTACTCCTCCGCCTCGTCGCGCTGAAAGAGTACCGGACTTCGACCTGTCCGCGCTCAGCTCCGACGAGGAGGAAGAAGAGGAGTAAGTTTCTCTGTTGTGTTTGTATTTCTTCAATTCTCGCTGTTTCTTGTCTTGTATCTAATCTGTTTTCTTCTGAACCTTGTTCCTTTTCAGGACTCTGGCTCAGAGAGCGGCGAAGAGAGCCAAGGTCCCCGTGGTTGTCATCGAGGACGATCCTGCTGTGACAACAGAGGGCGCATCCGAGACCACCTTGTCGGACCCGGCAACTTCTCCTCGAAGCATCCCCCAGCATAAGTACATAATTTCACTTCCCGCTGTCAGGCGCGCATGGGTGTTCTTTCTTTGCTGATATCATGACCGTTGGTTTGTTTGTGTAGGAGCAGAACAGGCTCACCAGGAACAACCAGAAGCCGCCCCTGAGGTGCTATCTGCTTCAACTACGCCGCCAAGGGAAGATTCCCCGGCAAGGGCGCTCTCCGGCAAGGAGAGGTCCACGGCAAGGGGCGATTCTCCGCAAGGGGACGGACCAGCGATCCCCCAGTAGTGGAGCCCATGACTACAGAGCCCAGCATAGGTAATCCTTCTTGTCGGAAAACTTCCCTTGGGTTCTTCTTCTTCTGGTCTTCTTTTTGGATATTTGCTTGACTTTTTCTCCCTCTTCCTGCCTTCAGATCCTCCCTCCACGGAGCCGATGGAGACCGAGGCCACCGGCGAGGGAAACGTGGCGCAACAACACCGCGATGCCGCGCCACGAAGAAGAGGCGGCGCCGATGATCCCGCCGACGAAGAGGCATGAAGGCTACCGGGCGCGAGGCTGGCGAGGATCCGGCAATCGCCAGCGACCCTAGGGCGCGGGGCGCAAGGCGCTCGCCGACCATCGATCCTCAGCGGCCGGCGTGGCGCCGGGCTCGAAGAGCCCCAGCCTGGCGCCTACTTGAAGGCCGGCGACGCTACCTTCATCAAGCTCCCATGGGCTTCGAGCTCCAGGGCGCCGGTCAAAGGAGAAGTTTTTGATGGAGAAGTGCTTGCCTCCGCTGGGTTGACAATGGTCGACGCCAAGCAGCAGCGATGGCGAGCGAGGAGGAACAGAATCTTTGTGGAGGCTCTTTGTCGCTCTCCGCGCCCGACAAGCCAAGCTGGAGTCTCGGGAGGCGCTTGTCACGTGGCGGGAGTTGACATTGAGAAGCATCGGAGGAACTCGAGTCACAACCAAGAGGCCCTCGGTCCATTCAGGAGAGGCGCAGCTTGTCGAGTCTGGAAGGCCTTCCTCCTCGAGAAGGCGTAAAGAAGAGCAACAGCGGCTTGCCGCCGAGGAGCTGTCCGTCTTGTGGCGAGTTGGCCAGCGGAAGGTCAATCTGGACAGTTATGAGGAGGAGCTTGCAGCGTGAGGAGGCGCTTGGCGGGGCCCTCAAGGAAGCGAAGGATCTGCTGCAGTTCTGCCGAGGCCGCCAAGAAGGAGCTGGAGGTGAAGGTGGCGCAGCTAGAGGCCAATCTCAAGGCGAAGAATGAAGAGCTTGCAGCGCTCAGTAGGAAGCCTTGAAGGACGCCCTTGCCCATGGTGAGCTGCAGGGTCGTCTCCTCGAGAGGGGCAAAGAGCTGAGCGCCGCCAAGGACTCCAATGCTGATCTGGAGCTGAAGCTGGCCAAGCTGACTGAGACGCTGGACGGCGCTAAGAAGCGGGAGGAGGCCTTGAAGGAGGAGATCAAGGCCAACGAGGCGTTGCTAACGAGGGCCGCCGAAACCCAGAACACCTTCAGGGATACTATGGAGCTCTGGACGGAGGGCCTCGTGAACATCGCCGCGGTCATTGACGAGGAGCTGACGCAGCTGGAAATGGAGGATTTCGGGTACTCTTCCGACGAGAACCTCCAGCCCAGCGCCAAGCTCACTCTGTTCTTCAAGGGCGTGGCGACGGCCCTCCAGCAACTCCGGGAAAGGATCCCAAAGTAGCTGGCCGACAAGTTGCGCACGATCTGCGCCAGAGTTTTGGAGAAGGTGTTGGTGAAGGTGGTCTTCCGCAACCCAGGCCTCAACCTCACCAACGTCCTCAAGAAGCTGCCGGCGGGTGCTGATCTTGAAGAGCTCAAGGCCCTTGTCACACCCATTGTGGACAAGGTGAATGAAGTCAGGAGGGTTGATGGCGGTCGCATAGATTAGGCCTCGTGTTTTCTCCTTTCCTTGCCGCTACTATTTATGTTACGAGAACAATTCAGTTAGTGCTGCGACAAGTTATCTTTGTAATATAACTTTATCTTGGGCAGTATTTGCTATGTTATTTCCTTTACTTGATTCCTTCCTTTGTATGTTTTTACCCTACCCTTTCATGGAACTTGCGGTAGCGAGCACCCTAGCCTTGCGCTGAGTCTTGAACATCGCAACTTCTTTGGCGGTGTCGCTTCCGGCAAGAAACCTTGTCGCGGCTAGTTGTAGCACACTTAAGTTGTTGAACAGACTCGAAACAAAGTAAGGGCGCAACTAGCTACGAGTTGGTTCCTCCGCGCACAAGTTTTCCATACAAAGCACGGTCGTTCAAGGAAGATAACTTAAAATTTTTAAAACTGATTGTGCTCAAACTTTGGCAACTTAGCTTTTCTGTCGTTTGCGTCCCGGCAAGGTGATACATTCTTGAACGACGCCTGGTCCACACCATTATCTTCTCCTCCCCCCGGTGAACTTGTGGGCAAGGGAACCTTCTCTTTTCTTGAGAAAAAGAAAGAAGAGAAAATAAAGACATGGAGCCTTAAGGCTCGTTATTGCTACAAGGGGCAAGTCTTTGCACAAAGTGTCGGATAATACATGCAAAAATAAAAAAGCATGAAATTTGACAAGATGTGCGGAGCACATGAGCTTTATTCATGCACGGGATCTGCGCCCGGCTTTGTACAAAGGGTTACATGCAACAGCGGCAAGGCTTGTACAAAAGGTGGTTGCTGGAACAGGTTCCGCAACGCGCTATATCGGTAAAACTTACGAAGATGCTCAATGTTCGAGTTGCTCACGGAGAACCATCTTGGTCTCAAAGCGGACAGCGCCGAGCCTAGTGACTTCGTTTCACCCGATAAGGGCCTTCCCACTTGGCGTCAACTTGTTGGAATTCTTGGCGGATTGAGCGGCGAAGAACAAGGTCGCCTTCCTTGAGACTTGGCATTAACTGCGGCTATGGTAGCGGCGCAAAGCTTCTCTGGTATCGAGCAGCTCGTCTGAAGACTGAAGGCGATCTTCCTCGAGGAGCGGTAGCGTCATCTTGTCGCAGCTGCTCTTGCTCAAGCTCATCATAGCGAGCACTCGAGGTGATCCGTATCTGAGTTCCATGGGGAGAACTGCCTCTGCTCCATAAACTAGGCGAAAGGTGTCGGCGGTGGCTCGATTTGGCGTCGTCTGATCGACCAAGAACCACCGGCAGCTCCTCAATCCAGTTCTTTCCGCACTTGTGCAGCACTGTCGAAAGTCTGGTCTTGAGCCGCGCAGCACCGATGTTGCCCTCTCCGCTTGACCGTTGCTTCTTGGGTGAGCAGCGAAGCGAAGCAGACCTTAGTGCCAAGATCTTGGGCGTCTTGCATGAAGGTGCGGCTCGTGAATTGTGTGCCATTGTCGGTGATGATCTGTTAGGGACTCGAAGCGGCAAACAATCGACTGAAGAACTTATCGCTTGTTGTCTGTCACCTTCCTCCTGCTTCCACTTCCGGCCACTTTGTGAACTTGTCGATTACAGCGTACAAGTACTCAAAGCCCCGACAACTTCGGGGAAAGGGGCCGAGGATGTCGAACCCCGGACGAAAATGGCCAGGATAAAGGGATCGTCTGGAGAGCTTGAGCTGGCTGGTGTATCTGCTTGGAGTGGAACTGGCACGCTTCACACTTGGTTACTTGTGCAGTTGCATCCTGGAGAGCTGTCGGCCAAAAGAAACCTTACCGGAATGCTTTGCCGGCAAGTGCTCTTGCACCAATGTGATGACCACATATGCCTCCATGTATCTCCACCAACAGTTTCTGTCCATCTTCTCGGGGAATGCACTTCAATTTCACTCCGTTGAATCTTCTTGTGTACAGTATGTCGTCGACAAACTGGTACATACTTGATTGCTGTGCTACTCTCTCCGCTTCTTCTTGCTCTTCGGGAAGTTCTCCTGTATGAAGGAAACGGACAATCTGATGTGCCCATGCTGGAGCTTGCGGCTCAACAACAAGGACTAAAGTCACAAATGCTGTTGCGGGAACATCTGCTTCTACGGCAAGAACCTGCGGCTCAGCCGGAGCTTGATGTTCCCCGGCAAGCTTGCCGGAGCAAAACTTGTCAGGAGCGTCTGCTTCAACGGAACAAACCCTAGGGCTTGTCGGAGCAGACTGCTCCTCGGCACTGCTGGTGTTGATCACAGGACCTTCTTGGCGGCGGCCGGAAGCTCTGCGGAAAATAATCACCGAAACCAACTTCCTCTTCTTGCTCTGTCCAGATGATGGTGTTACAGATGGTTGAGTCAGCTTGAGCACAAAGATCCCTGGTTCCACAGGTAACTTCAATGCAGCACATTTTGACAGGCCATCGGCAACGTCATTCTGGGCTCTCGGAACATGTTCCATCTGCAGGCCATCAAAATGCTCTTCCAACTTTCTCACTTCATCAATGTAAGCTTCCATCAACGGACTCTGATAATCTTTGTTTACTTGGCGGACGATAAGCTGCGAGTCACACCTAACAATAAGCTTCTTGATCCCAAGGTCTGCCGCGATCCTGAGTCCGGCAAGCAAACCTTCATACTATGCGGTATTGTTTGTCGCTTGCTCCTTGGGAAAGTGCATCTGGACCACGTACTTGAGGTGCTCTCCGGTGGGTGCGACAAGTAACACGCCCGCACCGGCGCCTTGCAGCGAGAAGGCACCATCAAAGTACATGATCCATTCTTTGCTTGCTTCCTTGGACGGGATGCTCGTTTCGAATTTCTTCATCGGTGTTGGCGTCCATTCGCTATGAATTCTGCCAATGCTCGGCTCTGGATAGTTGAAGTACTCTCAAACTTGAGGCCAAAGCTTGCAGTTCCGGTGCCCACTCGACAATCCTGCTGTTATACGGATTACGCAATATCCTCTTCAACGGAAAGCGAGTGACAAGCTGTGATCTCATGTGCTTGAAAGTAATGGCGCAGCTTTCTCGAGGCCATGAGAAGGCGAAAAGCAATTTTGCACACGAGTACCTTGACCTAGCCCCTGCAGAAGGGGGCCGACAAAAGTAAATGGTAGGCGCTGCACCATTTTCTTCTGCACCTTTCTTTGTCTCTGCAGATCCATCCTTGTCGGGACCAGAACTTGTCGGGAAGCCCTCGCTTGTCATTGGGCGTGCTTAGTGGTTCTTTGGCTCATCATTCGCCTCCTCTCCGCTACTAACGCAGCACTAACCACTTGATTGGTTGCCGCTAAATACATGACAACTTTTCTTGTGGCTTAGGTGCGACAAATCTTTGGAGTGGAGGACAGGTATCTCTTCAAGTCCTGCAGCGCAGCCTCCGCTTCCAGAGTCCATTTCATTGGACCTGCCTTTTTCAAAATTTTGAAAAATGGCAGGGCGCGCTCAGCAGACTTAGAGATAAACCTGCTGAGAGCAGCCACACAGCCGGCAAGCCTTCGTACATCCTTGACGCGCTTTGGTGCTTCGATCTGCTCAATGGCCTTAATCTTGTCGGGGTTGACTTCAGTTCCCCGTTGAGACACAAAGAACCCGAGAAGCTTGCCGGAAGGGACTCCAAACACACACTTCTCGGGGTTGAGCTTAAGATTGATCTTGCGCAGATTTGCAAAGGTCTCGTCCAAATCTTGGATCAGAGTTGCTCTGTCTTTGCTCTTGACCACTATGTCATCCATGTAAGCTTCTACATTTCTGTGCAACTGTGGCTCAAAAGCTTCGTGAACTACCCTTGCAAATGTTGATCCAGCATTCTTTAGTCCGAAAGGCATCCGTACAAAACAGTATGTGCCACATGGAGTGATGAATGCGGTTTTCTCCTCATCTTCTTCTGCCATGAAGATCTGATGATATCCTAAATATGCATCAAGAAATGAAAGCAAATCACATCCTTCTGTGGAGTCGACAATCTGGTCAATGCGCGGCAAGGGAAATGGATCTTTGGGACAAGCTTTATTAACATCGGTGAAGTCAATACAAAGCCTCCATTTTCCGTTAAGCCTTCTTGCGCACGACTACTGAGATTAGCCCGCCACGTCGGATGGAGCACTCCTCGACAAGGCCTGCTGCTTCCAACTTCTTGATCTCTTCTGCGATGAATTATTGGCGCTCCTTTGCTTGATTTCGACTTTACGCTTGGCGGGCGGCGTGAAGACAGGCGGCAAGGTGGTGCTCAATTACTTTCACAGGAACACGGGGATGTCGGATGGTTGCCATGCAAACCGTCGACGATTCGCCGCGAGAAAAGCAACGGCGCTTTCCTATTTAGGGTCAGCGTGGGCGATGGTGAAGGTACCACCGATCTGCCGTCCTCCTTGGCGGCCACTTTCTTGGTCTCTGGCGGAGCTGCCTTCTACTTCTTACACTTGCCGGTGGAGCTCGATGGTGCGTCCTCGACGGTAGCGCAGCACTCCGAAGAGGTGCTCTTGCCGGAGTGGGCATCAGAGCTCTTGCCGGACTTGGTCTTCTTCTTCCCCCCGGGAGCTTCAGCGGCAAGTGTCTTGCGATCCGCTGCGGCTGCTGCTTCCCATTAGATCTTGTCGGTACAGATAAGAGCATCTTTCTTGTTGCTAGGGACAGAGATGACACTTATCGGACCTGGCATCTTGAGCACGTTGTAGGCATAGTGAGAGGCTGCCATGAACTTGGCGAGCGCTGGACGACCGAGTATCCCATTGTAGGGCAATGGGAAATCAGCAACGTCAAAAGTGACTTTCTCTGTCCTGATGTTCAGCTCGCTACCAAATGTCACTGGCAATGTAATCTTCCCCTTCGGCTTGCTCCTTCCTGGGTTGATTCCTTGGAAAGTACCGGTTTCTTTGAGCTCGCTGTCGGGGATCTGGAGCTTCTGGAGTACCGCTGAGGATATCAGATTCAAGCCGGCCCCGCCGTCAACTAGCATCTTTGTGACCTTGAGGTTGCGGATAGTTGGTGAAACCAACATCGGCAAGCACCGACCGATTATGCGGTCGGGTGGTCCTCAATGTCAAAGATGATAAGCGTCTTGGACCACCGAGGGCTTGCGTGACTCAAGCGGGGTTCTGCTGCATTAACTTCCCGCACCCATTGTTTGAGCTGGCGGTGTGAAGTATGCAGATAAGCACCGCCGTCAACGCACAGAACCTCTGTGGCTTTCTGAAACTCCTGCTCGTCGGCCTCATCATCATCCATGTCTTCATCGTCGTGTTCATCTTCATCCTTGTCGCGGCCGCGGGGAGGCCTGTCTCCTTGCCGCTGCTTGGCCTTGCCGCGACGTCCTCCCCGGCCGGGATGCTTCTTGCCGGATCCACCAGTACCTTCCTGGGCCTTCTCCTTGTCGCGTAGCTCGTACTCAGCTTTCTGCTGCTCAACAAGTTGCTCGACCTTCTTGCAACTCTGGAGATGATGACCCTTGGTGCGGTGGATCTTGCAATACTGCTTGTCGGAGCCGCCCTACTTGTCGGCAGCCGCCACAGGTTCTGCTTCCTTGGCGCCACCTCCGTTGCCGGACTGCTCCACAGCTACCACATCTTTGCCTTTCCTTCTTCTGTTGTTCCGCCGCCGGTTTTTCTTTTCCGGGGTAGCATCATCACTGTCAGATCCTCCTGCTCCTGCATTCTCTCCGGGGAGTTTCCTCCCTTCCTCAGCACGTGCACACTTGTCGGCCAGGGCATATAGCTCACTGACGTCCCTAATCTTGCACATCGCCATCTCCTCCGCATCCTGCGATTCGCGCGTTTTGATGGAGCAGCGATGACCGCGGCGGGGTGGACATCTGAGATGTTCGCGGCGCACTTAGCTGAATCTCGAATATACTTGCGCGGGGCTCTCCTTCCTTACAGGCGGCAGATGAAGATCGCTCTCGGCCATGGGGCTTGTGGCGCTGTGAAGGCGCCGACAAACCGATGGCGCAGATCCACCCATGGGGATATGGAGTTGTCCGGCAAGTGCATGAGCCAGGATCTGACATTGGGCTTGAGCACCAGTGGGAAGTAGTTGGCAAGGATCTTGTCGTCGCGCCCCCCGGCATCTTGCACCGCGATGGTGTAGATGCTGAGGAACTCCGACGGATGCAACCGGCCGTCGTACTTCTCTGGTACATCTGGCTTGAAGTTCTTTGTACTGGGCCACTGGACTTGCCGCAGCTCACGAGTGAATGCAGGGCAACCTACCGCGTATGGCAAGTCGCCTGGTTCCCCTGGTGCATGCATGTCGACAGTGGGCCCAGCGCGCTGGTCTGATTGACGCCGCGCCTCTCTTCGTTGCTCGATGCGTGTACGAGCGTCTTCTTGCTGTCGTTCTTGAAGAACTTGGCGCTGATCACGGCGAGCTCGTGGATCTGATGACGCCGTGGAGTCGGTGTCGAGGTTGACCCGGCGAGTCGGCGATCTTGGCCTTCGGGGTGGGGAGTGCACGGTGGTTGCACCTCCACCGGTCTTGTCGCCATTGGCTCGCGTCCGGCAATCTTGCCGCGGCCGCGATGCATTCGGCTGCCGTGGAGTGTCGCCGTTGGCGAAGCAGATGAGGCTCTGGATGGTGGCCCTCCAATCGTCGATCTTGTCCGCCATTGGAGGGTAGTCGAGAAGCGATTGAGCTCGAGCCAGCGCTTCTTACAGAGTCTTTGGTGGCGGTGGTGAACGGTGCGAGGAGCGGGATATGCTCGGACTTCTAACTATGTTAGAAGAAGCAGGATCCCGTCCGGGCGACCGTGTCTTGCTCGTGCTAGCAGGTTGGCGTGCATGCTGGTCTTAAGCATCTCGAGATCCGCCAGCTCGATTTTGGTCCAATGAGCGTATGGTACCGCGAGTACCATGACGCTGTTGGCCCCGCACCTCCTGAGACGGGCGCGGTGCGTGTACGGACGCCGAGGTTTGCGTGGCCTTGTCCTTGGACCTGGCGGCAGCGTGAGCTCCCTCGACGGCGCCCGTTCCTCCACCGGCGTCTACCCCACCGCCCGTTTGCTCCGGTGGCGGTGGGATCGACGTGGACGGAGCTGCCACCTCCGAAGCCTTCTTCTTCGGTGGCATGTCGATGAAGATGATGAAGATCTGGCTTGCGCGAACGCCGGATCAGGTTCACGCAATCTCGGCGCCCCTACGGCGCGCCAAAGATGTCGTGGAAGCGAACACCTATGGGGCAGGGCCCCTTCGGTCCGGCGAGGCGGAGATCGCACGAAGAAGCGGATCGGCGAGGCACGCGGCGATTTTACCCAAGCAAGCTCTCGGGAGATAATACTCCTCTGCTGCTTTGTGGTTGTATTATGTTCTTGCTCGAGGCGTGGGGTGTTCTGGTTTGAATGAGTGAACCCTTCTCGTTCGCATGGGCCTCCTTTTATCGCTAAAGGGGTCAAGCGGTGTGGCAGCGAGCAAGGGTACAAATGTAAAAAGTGGTTGGTACAACTGCCTCTCTGATGGATCCTACCTAACTCGATGGCGGGGACAAGAGCATTTAATACCGTCCGCGTAGCCCAAGCAGTCTAAAAGCGGCCGTTAGGCGCCACCGCTTACCACGATGGCCATCTCGTCATCTCCGTTCGCCCGTCGCACCGCGTGGCTGCACTGACCTCCGCCACGCGGCGCTGGAATGGTCTGTGGCAACACGTCGGCGGATCTTGTGGGGCGTAAAGCGCGAGGTGTAGTAAGCCGCGCGGCAAGCGCCTTGCCGCGGTCGTTGTCTTGTCGCGCCCGGAAGCTTGTCGCTCGTCGGGTCTTGTCGGGACGCGCTGCGCGTCGCGGCAAGTTCCTTGAAACGCCTTGGTTGGCCTTCCCGGCAAGCTCCTCTTGCCGGCGCCTTGACCTTCCCGGCAAGCTTCTCTTGCCGGGGCCTTGTCTTCTCAGTTATAACACTTTGTTCTTGAATGGCTTTAAAGGAAACACGGAGGACCTTGGCGGGTACCCGGCAAGCCTTGCCGCGGGGCGCTGCGACTGCCCGTGCACAAGTTCGGGATACTAAGGTACCCCTACTTTAGTACACCGACAATCTTCCTCAAAACAGCCACCATACCTACCTATTATGGCATTTCCATAGCCATTCCGAGATATATTGCCATGCAACTTTCCACCGTTCCGTTCTTCATCATGACATACTTTACTTTTGTCATATTGCCATTGCATGATCATGTAGTTGACATCGCATTTGTGGCAAAGCCACCATGCATTATTTTTCATACATGTCACTCTTGATTCATTGCACCATCCCGGTACACCGCCGGAGGCATTCATATAGAGTCATATCTTGTTCTAGTTTCGAGTTGTAATTCTTATGTTGTAATCAATAGAAGTGTGATGATCATCATCATTAGAACATTGCCCAAAGAAAAAAAAGAAGAAAACAAGAAGAAAGGCCAAAAAAAGAAAGGCCCAAAAAAACAGAAAAAGAAAAAAAGAAGAAGAAAAGAAAAGAAAAGAAAAGAAATATAAATAAAAAGGGCAATGTTACTATCTCTTTCTCCACACTTGTGCTTCAAAGTAGAACCTTGTTTTTCATGTAGTGAGTCTCATATATTGTGTTTCAAAGTAGCACCTTGTTTTTCGTATAGTGAGTCTCATAAGTTGTCTTTTTCATACTAGTGGGAATTTTTCATTATAGAATTTGGCTTGTATATTCCTATGATGGGCTTCCTCAAATGCCCTAGGTCTTCGTGAGCAAGCAAGTTGGATGCACACCCACTAGTTTTCTTTTGTTGAGCATTCATTTATAGCTCTAGTGCATCCGTTGCATGGCAATCCCTACTTCTCATGTTGACATCAATTGATGGGCATCTCCATAGCCCGTTGATTATCCTCGTCAATGTGAGACTTTCTCCTTTTTTGTCTTCTCCACAAAATCCCCATCATCATATTCTATTCCACCCATAGTGCTATATCCATGGCTCACGCTCATGTATTGCGTGAAGGTTGAAAAAGTTTGAGATTGTTTAAGTATGAAACAATTGCTTGGCTTTTCATCGGGGGTATAGAAGTTGGGAACATCTTTGTGTGACGAAAATGAAGCATAGCCTAACTATATGATTTTGTAGGGATGAACTTTCTTTTGCCATGTTATTTTGAGAAGACATGATTACTTTGATTAGTATGCTTGAAGTGTTACTATTTCGTTTATCAATATGAACTTTTATTTTGAATCATTTGGATCTGAACATTCATGCCACAATAAAGAAAATTACATCATGAATTATGCTAGGTAGCATTCCACATCAAAAATTCTCTTTTTATCATTTACCTACTCGAGGACGAGCAGGAATTAAGCTTGGGGATGCTTGATACGTCTCCAATGTATCTATAATAATTGATTGTTCCATGCTATTATATTACACCTTTTGGATGTTTATGGGCTTTATTTTACACATTTATATCATTTTTTGGGACTAACCTACTAACCGGAGGCCCAGCCCATATTGATGTTTTTTGCCTATTTCAGTATTTCGAAGAAAAGGAATATCAAACAGAGTCCAAACGGAATGAAACCTTCAGGAGCTTGATTTTTGGAACAAAGGTGATCCAGAGGACTCGGAGTGCAATCCAAGAAGCTGCCGAGGCTCCCACGAGATAGGAGGGCGCGCCCCCTGTCTCGTGGGCCCCTCGGGCGGCCACCGACGTACTTCTTCCTCCTATATATACATACGTAGCCCGAAAACAACCGGGGAGCAACACGAAACAAATTTCCACCACCGTAACATACGTATCCGAGATCTCAACATGGAGCCTTCACGCACACTCTCTGGGAGGAATCGACCACGGAGGGCTTCTACATCAACATCCTTGCCCCTCCCATGAGTTGTGAGTAGTTTACCACAGACCGACGGGTCCATAGTTGTTAGCTAGATGGCTTCTTCTCTCTTTTTGGATCTCAATACAATGTTCTCCCCCTCTATTGTGGAGATCTATTCGATGTAAACTCTTTTTGCGGTGTGTTTGTCGAGATCCGATGAATTGTGGGTTTATGATCAAGTTTATCTATGAATAATATTTGAATCTTCGCTGAATTCTTTTATGTATGATTGAGTTATCTTTGCAAGTCTCTTCGAATTATCAATTTGGTTTGGCCTACTAGATTGATCTTTCTTGCCATGGGAGAAGTGCTTAGCTTTGGGTTCAATCTTGCGGTGTCCTTACCCAGTGATAGAAAGGGTTGCAAGGCACATATTGTATTGTTGCCATCGAGGATAACAAGATGGGGTTTATATCATATTGCTTGAGTTTATCCCTCTACATCATGTCATCTTGCTTAATGCGTTACTCTGTTCTTATGAACTTAATACTCTAGATGCAGGAAGGAGTCGATCAATGTGTGGAGTAATAGTAGTAGATGTAGGCAGGAGTCGGTCTACTTGTTATGGACGTGATGCCTATATACATGATCATGCCTAGATAATCTCATAACTATGCGCTTTCTATCAATTGCTCGACAGTAATTTGTTCACCCACTATAATACTTATGCTATCTTGAGAGAAGCCACTAGTGAAACCTATGGCCCCCGGGTCTATCTCCAATCATATTTGCTTTCAATCTACTTTTATTTGCATCTTTACTTTTGGCATCTATATTATAAAATACCAAAAATATATTTATCTTATCATACTATCTTTATTAGATCTCACTTGCGCAAGTGGCCGTGAAGGATTGACAACCCCTTTATTGCGTTGGTTGCGAGTTCTCAGTTTGTTTGTGTAGGTGCGTGGGACTTTTGAGGAGCCTCCTACTGGATTGATACCTTGGTTCTAAAAAACTGAGGCAAATACTTATGCTACTATTGCTGCATAATCCTCTCCTCTTTGAGGAAAACCAACACAAGCTCAAGAGGTAGCAACAAGCAAAGGTTTAAGCTTGGGGGAGTTGATACTTCTCTCCAACGTATCTACTTTTCGAAACACTTTTGCCCTTGTTTTGGACTCTAACTTGCATGATTTGAATGAAACTAACCCGGACTGACGCTGTTTTCAGCAGAACTACCATGATGTTGTTTATTGTGCAGAAAACAAAAGTTCTCGGAATGACCTGAAAATCCATGGAGATAAGTTTTGGAAAATATAAAAAATACTGGCGAAAGAATCAAGGCCAGGGGGCCCACACCCTGTCCACGAGGGTGGGGGCGCGCCCTCCCCCTGGGCGCGCCCCCTGTCTCGTGGGCCCCCTGATGCTCCACCGACCTCAACTCCAACTCCATATATTCCGTTTCGCGGAGAAAAAATCAGAGAGAAAGTTTCATCGCGTTTTACGATACGGAGCCTCCACCAAGCCCTAATCTCTCTCGGGAGGGCTGATCCGGAGTCTGTACGGGGCTCCGAAGAGGGGGATTCATTGCCGTCGTCATCATCAACCATCCTCCATCACCAATTTCATGATGCTCACCATCGTGCGTGAGTAATTCCATCGTAGGCTTGCTGAACAGTGATGGGTTGGATGAGATTTACCATGTAATCAAGTTAGTTTCGTTAGGGTTTGATCCCTAGTATCCATTATGTTCTGAGATTGATGTTGCTATGACTTTGCTATGCTTAATGCTTGTCACTAGTGCCCGAGTGCCATGATTTCAGATCTGAACCTATTATGTTTTCAAGAATATATGTTTGTTCTTGATCCTATCTTGCAAGTCTATAGTCACCTATTATGTGTTATGATCCGACAACCGTGAAGTGACAATAATCGAGATACTTCTCGGTGATGATCATAGTTGGGGGAGTTCATGTATTCACTATGTGCTAATGCTTTGTTCCGGTTCTCTATTAAAAGGAGGCCTGAATATCCCTTAGTTTCCGCTAGGACCCCGCTGCCACGGGAGGGTAGGACAAAAGATGTCATGCAAGTTCTTTTCCATAAGCACGTATGACTATATTCAGAATACATGCCTACATTACATTGATGAATTGGAGCTAGTTCTGTGTCACCCTATGTTATAGCTATTACATGAGGAATCACATCCGACATAATTATCCATCACTGATCCAATGCCTACAAGCTTTTCACATCTTGTGTTTCGCTTATTTACTTTTCCGATGCTACTGTTACAATCACTACAAAACTATTTACCTTTACTATCATACTACTTTGCTACTAAATACTTTGCTGCAGATACTATGTTATCAAGGTGTGGTTGAATTGCTGACTCAACTGCTAATACTTAAGAATATTCTTTGGCTCCCCTTGTGTCGAATCAATAAATTTGGGTTGAATACTCTACCCTCGAAAGCTGTTGCGATCCCCTACACTTGTGGGTTATCATTCATCAGGAGGGGCTTGGATGGAACATCCGATGGAAACGAGGCCTGGCGTACCGTAGAACGGAGGAAAGTACCTTGTGTTCGACCGACCACGTTCTAAATGGGATCATGTTCATCTGGAGGGGTCTGGCATACTGCGAAATGGAGGAAACTAACTTTTGTTGGACCTCCTATGGTCAAAACGCGGTACTGTTGATCGGGAGGTGTGTGGCGTACCGCAAGGAAACGGACTTGGTTGGAGCACTAGGGTGGAAATGGGGGTCCTATTCATCGGGAAGGGTGTGGCGTACCGCAAAACAGGACTCCACCGGATACTGTTCATCTCCACCATCGACCTCCTCCAGCCTCCACGGGCTACTGTTCATCCACCGTCGACCTCCTCCAGCCTCCACATGCGACTGTTCATCCACGGGCTCCTTTTCATCCAGCCTCCAGCGCGCGCTACTCCATCGGCTACTGTTCAACCAGCCCTCTCCACGGGCTCCTGTTCAACCACCGCTCCACGGGCTACTGTTCATCCAACCCTCCACCCGCTACTGTTCAACCAGCCCTCCACCGACTACTGTTCAACCTTCCCTCCATAGTGTCCTGTTCATCCAGCCCTCCGTGGGATCCTGTTCATCCAACCCTCCACGGGGTCCTGTTCTTCCACGCCCAACCGGCTCGATCGATCGGGGTCCTGTTCATCCAGCGGCAACACCACGGGGTCCTGTTCATCCAGCCCCACCGGGAACTATTCATCCAAACCCCCTAGCAACGCTCACTGTTCATCCAGAGGCAACATTGATCGGCTTGATTAGCGATAATGTGAAGAATCGCTCGATCGCTCGGGTTTAATGTAGCGTAGCTTGCGGTCTGTCCTTTCGGGTTCGATTAAGCGACGCCTAGCTCGGGTTCGATTAAGCATAGCGCCTCGCACCCACGCGCGTACGGTATGAGAGAAACGCGCATCGCTCGGCCCCCGACTACCCACCGTAGCCGGGAACTCCCCGAAAATTTCCTCGCCCTCGCTTCTACCACGGTTTTTTCCGTCATGGACGGCCCAAAGAATGTCATGCAGCTGCGTCTACGGCCCGCCCAAGACGAAAATCCCATTTTTTTGTCATGATTTTTTTGTCATAGAAGTAGGAGCCCACCACATCTATGATGATACCGGGATTTGTGACAATTATCGTCATAGAAGTTTCATAAGTATGACAGAAAAAAAATTCGTTCGGCCAAAAATGTCACAGATGTGTCTTTTTTTGTAGTGATAGCCTGTGCAGCATGTGACCTCGTGTGACATCTGGAATAGTGTAGTTGGTGGGTGGGCGACCACCCACCATACCCATCTAGCTTTGGATGTAAGCTATCCTCACACTATAAGAGGGAGCTAGCCATCCATCCATCCACTCCACACTCTTATGGGCATGCATGCCGAAGCGCTCATGCATGAGCACACACACATGCTCTCACGCATTGACACACATGGCCAGGCTCATTCGTCCATCTAGCTAGCTAGCTCTCTGCTACTGCTTTACACATACGAGGCCAGATGCCTACGGCACTAACCTCAGATACAGCTCCAGGAGCACTCTGTACTGCAGATATACCACATACATATAGACATGCAGGAGTAGGGGTATTATCTCTCCGGAGAGCCCCGAACCTGGGCAAACTGGCGTGTGCTACTCGCATACCCGTCCCCGGATATTCCATGATAGTCTTGCCCTCACCTTAAGCCACCCTTTAGCATTTGTCGTCTCACAACCCCCCACCGTGAGAATACCACGATAGTTGGCGCCCACCATGGGGCGAGTCGTTCCTAGAATCACAGTCCAGGCGGGACCATTTTTGTCTTCACCGCCGTGGCATTGCACCGTCTCTCCAATAGCGGTCGGGGCTCGACATCGACACGCCCCCGGAGTGGCCGCGAGGGGCGGCGCATCGTCGGCGTCGGCCTCGCCATCTTCATCATCTCAGCCGCGACGACCATCATCTCTTTAGTCGCGCTCAAGGGCTCTACATCGACACGCCCCGGGGCGGTTGCGCAGGACGACGCGTCCTCGTCGACGGCCTTGTCCTCGTCCGCCTTACTCTATTTTCCATGGATGCTCTGCGCCGTGCGCCTCGCTGCCTGAGCTTGTCCATGGCGCATATGTACCCCATACATATCCCAGATAATACCATGCCATAGTTGTCCGCTAGCCAAACCGTGGTCAGATACAACCTATGCAACAGCCATACACCATCCGTACACTACTCAGACAACATCGCAATTTGTTGTTAGCACCTACACTGCACCATGCCTCATGCATCTCTGGCCGCACCAGCGCTGTTGAAGTGTCCCCGTCAGGATCCCGCACGGCCGTGCACGCCGCCTCCTCGCCCCTCCTTGGCTCCGACGAGCTGGTCTTGATAACCCACAAGTATAGGGGATCAATTGTAGCCTCTTTTGATAAGTAAGAGTGTCGAACCCAATGAGGAGCTAAAGGTAGAACAAATATTCCCTCAAGTTCTATCGACCACCGATACAACTCTACGCACGCTTAACGTTCGCTTTACCTAAAACAAGTATGAAACTAGAAGGACTTTGTAGGTGTTGTTGTATAGGTTTGCAAGATAATAAAGAGAACGTAAATAAAGACTAGGGGCTGTTTAGATAAAGAAGCAATAAAGTTAGTATAGGGAGTGTGGAAAAGTGGTGGTAGGAGTTGCGGAATTGTCCCTAAGCAATTGACTACTTTACTAGACCGATAGCAAGTTTTATGTGAGAGAGGCATAAGCTAACATACTTTCTCTTCTTGGATCATATGCACTTATGATTGGAACTCTAGAAAGCATCCCCAACTACTAAAGATCATTAAGGTAAAACCCAACCATAACATTAAAGTATCAAGTCCTCTTTATTCCCATACGCCATGACCCACTTATCCATGTTTGTGTTTCAGTCACTCACGCAACGCAGACAATAAGCAAACCATGAACATATTGCAACATATTGCAACACCCTATAGTGGGAATCTCTCACTCTTGCGCGACACGGAGAGCATCATAGGACAGCAACATAACCACAAGCAAATTAAACCAATCCTAGCAATTCACCAATTACTGAAAGGACAACGAAAATCTACTCAGACATCATGGGATGGCAACACATCATTGGATAATAATATGAAGCATAAAGAACCATGTTCAAGTAGAGGGTACAACGGGTTGCGGGAGAGTGGACCACCGAATATTGATGGGGGGAAGGTGATGGAGATGTTGGTGAAGATGGCAGAGGTGTTGGTGTAGATTGTTGTGATGATGATGGCCCCGGCGGCGTTCCAGCGCCACTGGAAGCGAGGGGGGAGAGCCCCCATTCTTCTTCTTCTTCCTTGACCTTCTCTCTAGATGGGAGAAGGGTTTCCCCTCTCGTCCATGGTCTCCATGGTGTGGGAGGGGCGAGAGTCCCTCCGAGAATTGATCTGTCTCTCTGTCTCTCTCTCTGTTTCTGCATTGTCAGATTCTGCCCTTTCACCGTTTCTTATATATCCGGAGATCTGTAACTCTGATTGGATTGAAACCTTTGCCATGATTTTTTCTTCTAAAAATTAGCTTTCTGGCGGCAAAAGAAGAGCAGCAACTGCCTTCCGGGGTGCCCAGGAGGGTCAGGGGCGCGCCTGCCCCCCTGGGGGCGCCCCCTGCCTCGTGGCCTCCTCGGGCACCATATCGCGTTGATTCTTGTTCCCACATATCACAAATATTCCAAAATATTCCCCATGCGTTTTTATCATGTTTGGACTCTGTTTGATACGGGTTTTCTCCGAAACATAAAACATGCAACAAACAGGAACTGGCATTGGGCACTGGATCAATATGTTTGTCCCAAAAATAATATAAAAAGTTGCCAAAAGTGTATGAAAGTTGTAGAATATTGGCATGGAACAATCAAAATTTATAGATAGGACGGAGACGTATCAGCTGGCCGGCCACCTACCCGAGCCCGAGCGCCTTCATCCCCAGGCGCCGCTCTGGCTCCCGCGGCCATGCGCGCAAACCGGCTCCGCATTGGGCCACCTCGTTCTCGGCGGCGGTGCCGAGCTTGAGGTAGAAGAGCTCCCCCAAAGCTCGAGGGTGGGGAGCATGTCGAGGTAGCCCTCGCAGAGGGTGATGAAGGAGGCCAGCAGCACCACCATATTCGGCTATGGTGGTGCGGCTGGACTTCGTAGAAAGTAAGGAAGGAGCGGAGGAAGCTTCTTGCCGGCAGGCCAAAGCCGCAAAGAAAGTGCGACCGAAAGACGACATGTTCGCCGTCCTCCGGCGCCGGCGAGATCTCCGCCTCAGGATTAACACGCACCTTTACGTGCGTCTCACGAGGCAGCCGCCACATCTGGCGAACGAAAGCGAGGTGGTCTTCATGGATGTTGGATCCATCCCAATCGTCGGCCTATTCGCGCGCCATGGATATGGACGCTCGACAGAGGCACGGCATGGCAACAAGCTGGAGAATCCGCGGCAGAGCGAGGAAGCCGCGGCGCGAGGAGGCCCGACGACGGCAAGCTGCTACAGCACCTCGGCAAGAGGAAGAGGCGCGGCGGCAGCAAGGAGAAGAAGAAGGAAAAGGCAAAGACAAAGGGAGAGGAGGGTGCGCGTGCATTCTGCCGCCCCTCCCCCCTACTTATAGCCTTGTGGCCGCGGAGCCGAGGGGGTTAAGCGTGGGGGGTCGTGGGATTAACTGCGCCAACTCCGCCCACGACCCCGCGCGTTCCGCGCCTTTACAGCGCATGATTAACGCGCCACGGAAGCCTAACCACCCGCCTCGGCCGTAGCGAATCCACGCGCGTGCCGAGGCCCTGTAGTGGCGGGCCCCGGCCTGCGTCGATGTCCCGTCGCGTGCGTGGGCTGGCAGGCCAGCCTGGCCTGCTGACGCCGCGTGGCGGGCGAGCAACGGGCGGCAAGCCTGTCGTCTGGCTGGCATGCCACCAGGCCCCCACCATGATGCTTCGAATTCACCAGGTGGCCAGCCTAGCCACGGCCGGCTCTTAGCTGTCGGCACCTCCAGAAGGCAGACGAAGCAACTTCAGCAGACCACTCGGAGTAGGAAGCTGCTGAGGCTTCTCGCCTTTTCAGCCGCGGCGCCCCACCAGCTTCGGGGACTACTGTAAGAGTAAATGACCATGGGTAGCCTCATCAGCCCCCATGGTATTTCAAGACATCGGGGCTAGTTTCGCCCCTCACACCTCCAAGACGAACCCCAGAAGGCGGCCACGACGGGGGACGACTCCTAGCAGGCGGCCCCTAGTCTGCTCAAAGTGAGCACCTCAGTACCACGACGAGACTAGGCGTGGCTACGGTGCAACCTGTCACCCTCGAACCAGGGCAGGTCGTGGCCATAGTGCGGTGTACCAGACGGAAACCCCCCGCCCGGCGCGGCACTGTTGCCACGCTGCCCATGACATCACTCGTGCCAAAAGGGAGCCATGCTCCCACGACGGGCGGTCGGTACGGCCTATAGGCGATGGACCCTACCTGTTCGTGAGATACCAGAAGGCGGCGAGCCCTAAGCAGGCCGCATGGGGGTGGGCCGACTCCTAGCAGGCGGCCCTACCTCTCCATTGGAGTCTGTGCGCCATTAACCAGATAAAACGGGGTGTGGCTACAGTGAGCGTCCGCCAGGCGGCGGGACTGTAGCCATGCTCTCCCCAACAAATCCTCCATCATTAGGGGCGAGGCTATAGTATAAAGCAGTCACCATGGCTCGGAGGTTGTGGGCCCAACCTGTCGGCCGAGATCAAGGCAGCCAGCGGGACCCACCAGGCGGCGGCCCCAGCAGCTGATACGTCTCCAACGTATCTATAATTTTTTATTGTTCCATGCTATTATATTACCCCTTTTGGATGTTTATGGGCTTTATTTTACACATTTAGATCATTTTTGGGACTAACCTACTAACCAGAGGCCCACCCCATATTCTTTGTTTTATTGCTGTTTGATATTTGAGGAAAAGGAATATCAAACGGAGTCCAAACGGAATGAAACCTTCGGCAGCGTGATTTTTTTGAAGAATATGATCCTGGAGACTTGGAGTCCACGTCAGAAGATCCTCGAGAACTCCACTAGAGAGGAGGCCCCCCCCTACTGGGCGCCCCCTTGTCTCGTGGGCCCCTCGAGCACCTCCCGGCTGACTTCTTTCGCCTATATATGCCTACATACCCTAAAAACATCAGAAATCAAGATAGATCGGGAGTTCCGCCGCCGCAAGCCTCTGTAGCCACCAAAAACCTCTCGGGAGCCCGTTCCGGCACCCTACCGGAGGGGGAATCCGTCACCGGTAGCCATCTTCATCATCCCGGCGCTCTCCATGACGAGGAGAGAGTAGTTCACCCTCGGGGCTGAGGGTATGTACCAGTAGCTATGTGTTTGATCTCTCTCCCTCTTGTGTTCTCTCTCGTGTTCCCTCTATGGCACGATCTTGATGTATCCCGAGCTTTGCTATTGTAGTTGGATCTTATGATGTTTCTCCCCCTCTACTCTCTTGTGATGAGTTGAGTTTCCCCTTTGAAGTTATCTTATCGGATTGAGTCTTTTATGAGAACACTTGATGTATGTCTTGCCGAGTTTATCTGTGGTGACAATGGGATATCATGTGCTACTTGATGTATGTTTTGGTGACCAACTTGCGGGTTCCGCCCATGAACCTATGCATAGGGGATGGCACACGTTCTTGACTCTCCGGTAGAAACTTTGGGGCACTCTTTGAAGTACTTTGTGTTGGTTGGATGAATCTAAGATTGTGTGATGCATATCGTATAATCATGCCCACGGATACTTGAAGTGACAATGGAGTATCTAGGTGACATTAGGGTTTTGGTTGATTTGTGTCTTAAGGTGTTATTCTAGTACGAACTCTTTAATAGATCGATCCAAAAGAATAACTTTGAGGTGGTTTCATACCCTACCATAATCTCTACGTTTGTTGTCCGCTATTAGTGGCTTTGGAGTGACTCTTTGTTGCATGTTGAGGGCTTGTTATATGATCTATCTATGTTATTATTGTTGAGAGAACTTGCACTAGTGAAAGTATGAACCCTAGTCCTTGTTTCCTATCATTGCAATACCGTTTACGCTCACTTTTATCATTAGTTACCTTGCTGTTTTTATATTTTCCGATTACAAAAACCTATATCTACTATCCATATTGCACTTGTATCACCATCTCTTCGCCGAACTAGTGCACCTATACAATTTGCCATTATATTGGGTGTGTTGGGGACACAAGAGACTTTTTGTTATTTGGTTGCAGGGTTGTTTGAGAGAGACCATCTTCATCCTACGCCACCTACGGATTGATAAACCTTAGGTCATCCACTTGAGGGAAATTTGCTACCGTCCTACAAACCTGTGCACTTGCAGGCCCAACAACGTCTACAAGAAGAAGGTTGTGTAGTAGACGTCAAGCTCTTTTGTGGCGCCGTTGCCGGGGAGGCTAGGTAAAGGGCACTCACTCACACCCCGTCAACTAAGCTCTTTTCTGGCGCCGTTGCCGGGGAGGTGAGTGCTTGAAGTTATATCTTTAGATCTTGCAATCGAGTCTTTTAGTTTCTTGTTTTATCACTAGTTTAGTTTATAAAAGAAAACTACAAAAAAATGGAGTTAAGTTTGTCTCATACGCTTTGTCTTTTTAATATCTTTCGTGAATATGATGGAAAGGAAAATTGTGCTCAAGTGCTAGAAAAAGAGGGCATTAAAATGCTTGATACTAAATCTTTGAATGATGAGCATGATTTCAATGTTGCTAGTATAAACTCCTTGAATATCCATAGTACTAATGATGATTGCACTAGTGATGATGAAAATGTCTCCTATAAGCATGTTGATTTTTGTGGAGTAGATTGGATTTGCATGGACACACCAAATAGAGAAAATAGATATTGCAAGAGCCATAAGTACTTAAAAACTAAAGGTTTGCAAGAATGTCTTGATGAGTGTGTTAGAAGATTCAATATTTTTATGCTCCTTGTGAACTTTGCAATGAATGTGGTCATTTAAATCTCCAATGCAAATTGTTTTATGATCGAATCGTGTCCAAAACTTGTGATAGCTTGATTTCCCTTGGGCATCATAAAGAGCTTAGTCTTCTTTTGGGGTATGAAGAAATGAAACGGTTAACTGAGGGTATTCCAAAATTTAATCTTGATAGATTTCTTGATTTTGATCTAGAGGATATTTATGTGTTTTGTGTGGAGAATTGCATTGAAAATCCTTATATTGCCAATTACATAAAGAAAAGAAAGCAAATAGAAGATGATGAGAATACTAATGAAAGGGAAGAGACTTCCCAATCTCCTCCTATTATTTCTTATGATGATTCAGGTAACGAGGAGGAGCTTTCTATTCAACCAATCTCGTCAATAAGGAGCTCAAAGAGGAGGGTTGAACCCACACATAATGTGAAGAAGAAAAAGAAAAGAAGGAGAAACAAAGGTAAAAAGGTATCCCTGCCAAATGATGTTGCTCCTACTACTCATTGTGATGATGAAAATTGCTTTATTATTGGTGCTATCAATATTTTTAAGAATGAGAATAATTTTGCTTATGTGGAGAGTAGTAAATTTTCTATGCTTGTAGATCATGAAAAGAATGCTTTAGGTGCTGGTTATATTGTTTAATTCATTCATGATGCTACTGAAAATTATTATGAGAGAAGAATATATGCTTGTAGGAATTGCAATAATATCAAATTTCCTCTCTATGTGCTTAAAATCTTGAAGTTATGCTTGTTTTGCCTTCCTATGCTTGTTGATTATTGTTCCCATAAGTTGTTTGCTCACAAAATCCCTATGCATAGGAAGTGGGTTAGACTTAAATGTGCTAGTAATATGCTTCATGATGCTCCCGTCATGTTTCAATCTTATCTTTTATGTGAGCATCATTGTCACCATCATATCTAGCTAGAAAGGCATTAAAGAAAAGCGCTTGTTGGGAGACAACCCAATATTTACCCTTACTGTTTTTCTGTGTCCACAAGATTATGCTACTGTAGTAATGATGTTTTATACCTTTTGTGTCAATAAATTGCCAAGTAAGGCCTTCAGGATATCTTTCGGTGATAGTTGTGTTGATCTTGCTGAAAATCAGAAACTTTGGCACCCAGTAAATTAGTTTTGTTAATTCAAAGAAACATTTTTCTGATCGGATTATTTTTTCTCTGGACTGGTACACAAATTTATTAAGACTTCCTAATTTGGTAGGATTTTTGGAGTTATATAAGTATACGTTCGATACAGATTACTACAGACTGTTCTGTTTTTGACAGATTCTGTTTTCTATGTGTTGTGTGCTTATTTTGATGCATCTATGGCTAGTATTAAGTGGTATGAACCATAGATAAGTTGGAATACAGTAGATATTACACCATTATGAATTTAGAATGAGTTCATTACAGTACCTAAGTGGTGGTTTTATTTTCTTATACTAACGGAGCTTACGAGTTTTCTGTTAAGTTTTGTGTTGTGGAGTTTTCAAGTTTTGGGTAATGATTCGATGGACTATGGAATAAAGAGTGGCAAGAGCCTAAGATTGGGGATGCCCAAGGCACCCCAAGGTAATATTCAAGGACAACCAAGAGCCTAAGCTTGGGGATGCCCCGGAAGGCATCCCCTCTTTCGTCTTCGTTCTTCGGTAACTTTACTTGGAGCTATATTTTTATTCACCACATGATATGTGTTTTGATTGGAGCGTCATTTTATCTTGTTAGTATTTGCTTGCTGTTATGTAGATTAATGTTTTGCATCTTTATTTTCAATAAAAATGTCAAGGATAGCCTTTGCCATGCTTATTTTGCTAGTATACATGTTGCTGTTTGAAAACAGAAAGTTTACCGCTGTTGCAAAAATTCCCTAGAAAAGTCAGAGCATGATATAATGTTGAAACCTTTTGCATAATGAGATCTTATAAATTTACTGCAGTGGGAATTTTATTTCATAATTTTTGACGTTAGGTAAGTATTGATACTCTTGCTTTTTTTAGGACTATACTGTTTTGACAGATTGCTGTTATGTTTGCATTGTTTGCATATGCTTGCTTGTTTAATGATTCTATTTGAGGATAGGAGTATTAAATATGCAGAGGCATTTAGTATTAAATGTGGACTAATAATTTTAGTGATTTGTTATATTAGAAAATGATAAGGTTTTGCATTGGTTTATACTAACCTATCTCACGAGTTCTTGTTGAGTTTGTTGTGGATGAAGCTTTTGATAAAAACAGAAACCATGATATGAGAGGAATTAAGGAGACACAAAAGTTCCAGCTTGGGGATTCCCAAGGCACCCAAAGATAATATTTCAAGAAGTCTCAAGCATCTAAGCTTGGGGATGCCCCGGTAGGCATCCCACTTTTCTTCTTCAACAACTATCGGTTAGTATCTGTTGAACCTAAGTTTTTGCTTCTTCACATGAGTTGTGCTATCCTTGCAATGTCATTTTATTTTGTTTCGCTTGCTGTTTGAATACAATACCAAGATCTGAAATTCTTAATGTTAGAGAGTCTTCACATGGTTGCACAATTATTCGACTACTCATTGATCTTCACTCATATCTTTCGGAGTAGTTTGTCATGTGCTCTAGTGCGTCACTTATATATTTTAGAGCACAGAGGTGGTTATATTTTGTAGAAATTGCTAGTCTCTCATGCTTCACTTATATCTTTTTGAGAGTCTTTTAGAACAGCATGGTATTTGCTATGTTTTTAAAGTTGGTCCTAGAATGATGAGCATCCAAGTTGGGTATAATAAAAACTATCATAGAAAGTGGATAAATTTGATGCTTGATAATTGTTTTGAGATATGGAGGTAGTAATATTAAAGTTATGCTAGTTGGGTGATTATGAATTTAAAAAATGCTTGTGTTGAACTTTGTGATTCCCGTAGCATGCATGTATGGTGAACCGCTTTGTGATGAAGTTGGAGCATAATTTTATTTATTGATTGTCTTCCTTATGAGTGGCGGTCGGGGACAAGCGATGGTCGTTTCCTACCAATCTATCCCCCTAGGAGCATGCGCATAGTACTTTCTTTTTGATGACTTATAGATTTTTGCAATAAGTATATGAGTTCTTTTGACTAATGATGAGTCCATGGATTATACGCACCCTTTCACCCTTCCACCATTGCTAGCCTCTCTTGTGCCCGCAACTTTTGCCGGTACCATACACCCACTATATACCTTCTCAAAACAGCCACCATACCTACCTATTATGGCATTTCCATAGCCATTCCGAGATATATTGCCATGCAACTTTCCACCGTTCCGTTCATATGACATGCATTACTTTTGTCATATTGCTTTTTCCATGATCATGTAGTTGACATTGTATTTGTGGCAAGGCCACCTTCATAATTTTCATACATGTCGCTCTTGATTCATTGCATATCCCGGTACACCACTGGAGGCATTCATATAGAGTCATATCTTGTTCTAGCTTTGAGTTATAAATCCATAAAAGTGTGATGATCTTCATTATTAGAGCATTGCCCTAGTGAGGAAAGGATGATGAAGACTATGATTCCCCCACAAGTCGAGATGAGACTTCGGACTTTACAAAAATAAAAAAATAATAATAAAAGAAATAAGAGAAAGGCCAAAAAGAAAAAAAAGAAAAAAGATAAGGCCGAAGAAAAAGAAAAAAAAGGGAAAAGAAAAAATAAAATGAGAGAAAAAGAGAGAAGGGACAATGCTACTATCTCTTTTTCCACACTTGTGCTTCAAAATAGCACCATGATCTTCATGATAGAGAGTCTCATATGTTGTCACTTTCATATACTAGTGGGAATTTTTCATTATAGAACTTGGCTTGTATATTCCAATGATGGGCTTCCTCAAAATTCCATAGGTCTTCGTGAGCAAGCGAGTTGGATGCACACCCACTTAGTTTCTTTTGTTGAGCTTTCATATATATTTATAGCTCTAGTGCATCCATTGCATGGCAATCCCTACTCACTCACATTCATATCTATTAATGGGCATCTCCATAGCCCGTTGATATGCCTAGTTGATGTGAGACTATCTTCTCCTTTTTGTCTTCTCCACAACCACCATTCTATTCCACATATAGTGCTATGTCCATGGCTCACGCTCATGTATTGTGTGAAAGTTCAAAGAGTTTGAGATTATTAAAGTATGAAACAATTGCTTGGCTTGTCATCGGGGTTGTGCATGATTTAATACTTTGTGTGATGAAGATAGAGCAACAGCCAGACTATATGATTTTGTAGGGATAACTTTCTTTTGCCATGTTATTTTGAGAAGACATGATTACTTTGATTAGTATGCTTGAAGTGTTACTATTTCTTTTATCAATATGAAATTTTATTTTGAATCATTTGGAACCGAACATTCATGCCACAATAAAGAAAATTACATTGAGAATTATGCTAGGTAGCATTCCACATCAAAAATTCTGTTTTTATCATTTACCTACTCGAGGACGAGCAGGAATTAAGCTTGGGGATGCTTGATACGTCTCCAATGTATCTATAATTTTTGATTGTTCCATACTATTATATTACCCCTTTTGGATGTTTATGGGCTTTATTTTATACATTTATATCATTTTTGGGACTAACCTACTAACCGAAGGCGCAGCCCATATTGTTGTTTTATTGCATGTTTCAGTATTTCGAGGGAAATGAATATCAAACAGAGTCCAAACGGAATGAAACCTTCGGCAGCGTGATTTTTTGGAAGAATATGATCCTCAAGACTTGCAGTGCACGTCAGAAGATCCTCGAGGACTCCACGAGATAGGAGGGCGCCCCCACCCCCTACTTGGCGCGCCGCCATGTCTCGTGGGCCCCTCGAGCACCTCCCGGCTGGCTTCTTTCGCCTATATATGCCTACGTACCCTAAAAACATCAGAAATCAAGATAGATCGGGAGTTCCGCTGCCGCAAACCTCTGTAGCCACCAAAAACCTCTCGGGAGCCCGTTCGGCACCTGGGAGGAATCCATCACCGTAGACATCTCCACTACTAGGAAAAGGCATGCTAGTGAGTTTCCCCTTTGAAGCGGATTGAGTCTTTTATGAGAACACTTGATGTATGTCTTGCCGTGTTTATCTGTGGTGACAATGGGATATCATGTGCTACTTGATGTATGATTTGGTGTTTTGCCTTCTAATGGCGCTTTGAAGTACTTTGTGTTGGTTGGATGAATCTGAGATTGTGTGATGCATATCGTGCGCTTGAAGTGACAATGGAGTATCTAGGTGCATCACGCCATTAAATTTCTTTCTAATGGCGCACCAGTGCGCATGTGTGCCGCCATTAGAATCTGGTATTCTAATGGCGCAACTGGCGGTGCGCCATTAGTACTGCTCACAGTGCGCCATTAGAATGCCTCCCAGGGGCCATATGTACAAATGTGCTATGGCATTCTAATGGCGCATTACAAGTACATGCGCCATTAGTGTGATGATCACAGTGCGCCATTAGTGTCTTTTGTGGTGCGCCATTAGTATGAATATTAGGTTTTATTTTTTTTGCTTTTCTGATTTTTGCACATATTACAAAATATATTATTGCATAGAATATAGACAGCAGCACACAGCAACATCAAATTCATCAAATACAATAGAAGATTAGTCTCGAATACAATTCATCATATTAGTCTCCGGATTCAAAAGACCGGACAAAGATAAAACATTACAAGTCTCAAGACCGCGAGTATCGAGTTTGCCTTCACATTACAAGTCGATATCGATCATCTAAACTACCATCACATAGAAGAGCTGTGGTCATCACGATGAGCATCATCGCGATCAAACTGGTCTTCATCCGGTTCCTCAACGCTCCCTCCTCTCTCTGCTAGATAGCGGGCGTATCTAGATTCGGCCTCCGCCCTAGTGGTGTACCCTTTGTAACTATTACCGCTGAAGCGGTGAACCTGTCTCCGACACTCCTCCCGATCATCGTAGACTCGGGAACCTTACCCTTGTACCACGACATCGACGGCATCTCTATGCACAAGCCAAACAACGAGACAATACATAAGCAATGTGTAAGTATGCAACAAAAGGATCGGAGAGAAAAGCAAGACATTAATAGCACGATTCATGGTCCTACTAATAAAATAGCATCGATTACATCTAAGTTGAACAACCGTCCAAACCAAAGAGACATCTGAATTCATTAAAAGTTTAATTACAACATGAGCCAATCAATGTTTGAACTACACATCACTACTTTCGACTCGACTCATCGGACGGGGCGTGGATGAAGCCGCCGTCTGTCGCGATGGTCATGAAATCATGATCGTTGTCACCTGCATTTGTAGCATTCCATCTATCTCCTTTGTTGGACGGTTGATTTACGAGGAAGAACTGCCCGGCGTATGAAGGACATCTTGATGGATGATGTCGCAAACTCATTGGATGCGAAAGAATTCTTATGCGAGGTCGCGTCTGGACTGCCGACAAGCTCGCGGCCCAATCTTTGAGATTATCTGGTAGCGAAGGTGATGATGGTCCCTTACGATCGCCCGCATGTGATGGAGGCGTAGTAGGCATCCTTCGACCGCCCGGTGACTGCTTGCGCAGCAGAACTTCGTATTGTGTGAGAAGATGTGCTTGCCGTACTACTGAACTGGCCTGGTGAAGGTGCCTCCAGTTAGGCGTGGCAGGAGAACATCATCAAGAACTTTCTTCACATTTGTGTAGTCTATCATGGAGTTCGGTTGAATTGAAATCGTGGCCATGGAATATTTTGGGCTTAAGAGGATGAGTGTGCAATGTGTGTCCTTTGCACGAGAACACGGAATGTTAGAAAAAAAAACGATCGAAATCTAAGAAATCATATGTTACAGGCGGTTAAGGGATGACTTACTCGGGAAAGTAAGGCACAAGGAAGTTATCCTTATCTGCGTTTGCGAATAGCGCCTTGAGGTGTGAACTTCGCAACTTGGCGGTCCCAGCGCTGCTCAAGTGCTTGCACGCATGTAGAAGGGTCGACTATCACGATGTCCGGGTATTGTCTCTAATGATCCGCATCTGCATGCTCGGGAAAACAGCCGAGCGAAGGTGTAGTGCAGCGGATGAAGGTTAAACATAGCAAAGATGTCATCAAACCGCGGGGCGATCATACCCCGATGTCGCCATCCACAAAGCCCTTGCTCTCGGCACCTTAGGCCACGAAACCGGGTATGCCACATCCTTCTCTACGAGGCGCGCTTCTCCAAAATCAGAACAACATCATGCAGACTCCGCATAGCACGGTTGCAGCATTCAGCATATTTGGCGGTAGCATCGCCCTACCGCCACATGCACCCTCCTCGAGATATCCTTAGGTGAAGGTGGCCCGTCGAGCACGGATCGAACTTCGGTGCGGCTGGCTCGCACCGGCGCCCTTATTAGTCTTCGTTTCGGCCCTTCTTCTTGATCTCTGTAATGGGACGAGTTACGCTCCGAGACCGCCTTCTTCAGCGTGTTGGGGCTGATAATATTCGCGCCTCAGCTCTCGAGGCTCGGTGAAAACGGGGCTGGGCGTGTCACGAAGCTGAGCATGAGGCGGCGCTTGTTGCAATTGGATTTCTCCGCCGTACCAGCTAGATCGCGGTGGTCTTGGCTGGGTTCTTGAGAAAGAGGCCCGCGAAATCGTCGGCATACCCATGTTCGGCAAAGTACTTGTCAACTTTGGTAAATGTACCGTCGTCGTTGTCGTCGCCGTCCGGATCTGTGCCATAGGGCTGTCGGATCTGTGCCATAGGGATGTCCGGCAGGTCGGTAGCGTTGCTGCGTTCTTGCCATGGCTTGGCGCCCGGCACGGTGGCGGTCTTATGCGTGGGGTGGTGTCCCCGCCCCCAAGCGAATCTGGCTCTTGGCCATAGCGAGGGCCGTTTATGCGGTGCGAGGTCATCTCATCTTCTTCGTCGGCCCGGTGGTCGAATCGGAGGTAACAACTTCGTCGCAGCTGGCAGCACCGGACCACTTCAACCCTATACATTGTGGGTGGCATCGGATTACCGTGGAACATGGGGTTGCCGGTTGAGCGATTTTGCCCTTGGCGACATCGACCAACTTCGGCGCCCGAAGTGCGAGAAGAAGTGCAAGGCGTCGGCGGTGCCCTGCGAAAACATGTGTAGGCGTCGAGGATGCCCGATCAAAACAAGGAGATGAAGTCATCGGCGAGAGGCTTAATTACCGTGATGCCGTCAAGCTCGGCTAATGTCGAGCACCGCCAGCGGCGGCGTGCAAGCCCAGCGGGCGCTTCTTTGGCGAGTGCGGTCGGCGTACACCGGGTGCATTAAGCTCAATACCGTGCGGTGCGGAGACACGAATACCGCCTCCGCCGGAGACACCAATAAGCGCCGCCGCGGAGACACCAATGGCGCCGCCGCGGAGACACCAATGTCGCGCCGCCGGAGACACCAATGGTGCCGCCCGCCCTTGTATGCGAGATTCTTGGCCATGAAGCTGGGAGCAGGGAGGACCCTTTGGCGCCCGCAATCCACGTCGTCAGCCCATGAATCAGCGTAGGCACCATGGCCGAGCCGTTTCCAGCTGTTGTTCCACTTGCTCTTGGACAAGCTCGGAATCCGCGCCACTTGTGCCTTGAGTGCTTCAACCTCGCGCGTCGGCTTTCCGAGCTGGCCTTTTCTCCTTCCGCACACCAGCGGTATAGTATGACCCCATTTTGTGGACAAGCCTTTGCGGCCACCACGACCGGTGACGTCGGCTTATCGAGCTTATCCTTCTTTTCATTCGTTCAGCGCCCTATTTAAAGGGGTGTCGAAGGGAGCTCTTAGGCGACCCAGCGCTCTGCTTTCATTGTCTGCGAAAGGAACATGAGCCATTTAGAAATATTGGTGATTAATTAGAGTGCAACCATATGGAGCTAATTACGGCGGGGTGTATTCCTTACGAGAACAAGCTCAAGCTCCCTGGTCTTGGATCCGTGGTAAGCTCCTTTGTTATCGGGTCCTCCTTGTGCGGGCCACGACATAGTTCTGATGCGCTTGTCACGCTTGTATTTCTCGAAGCGGGCGGTAGGCCTTGCTCGGCGCGCTCGCGTCCTCCTTGTCCCATATAGGCTCCGCCACTCTATAACCGCCGGGACGAGTTTGTGTTCCCCTAAGTTCAACTCCGCATTTCTTTCCCCCGACTTGATTCGGACTTGCGGGGCTCGGCACTTGATCTTGAACTCCTTGTACTCATCTTCGCTCATCAAATGATATTTCGCCTTGATCTTGTCATAACTATCACCTTTATCAATCATTCTCTTCACCGTGCTTCTCCAAGTAGGCAGGGCCGTGCTCATCTTCGTGAGGCGGCATTGTTCCTCTATTCCACGAGGCGTGTGTTTTCAAATTCGTCGGGGAACTTGTATCGTTCGTGCAGCCGTGAAGAGGAGGCTGCGCAAATTCCCTCGGTCCTTATGCCTAAGGTTCTCGGTGTTGATCGAGGCGGTGTTCGGAGAATGCACCGAGCTGAACCGCGTACCCTTGACTATATGTTTGGGCTCCGTTGGATTCCGTCGGAGTCCACTTGAGTAATTCCTCCTTGGCGGTGCGGGGCGCATTGAGCGCCGGTCCTTCCTTTGCTTCTTCGGTTGGCTGCCATCGTGTATGCGCCACCATCATCGATGGTGGCATCCTCGGCGGCACCATCGGTGGTGTCATCCCAGCGCCACTAGGGGTTGTGTAATCAGGATCGGTGTCTTCTGCGGCGTCATCATAGCGGTGAGGTTGTTGTTCCTCCAACTCTTGGGACATCTCCCAGAATTGCTTGCCGCCCGAACCACCGGCCTCATCGTTGTGGGCCATGTTTCTCTCTAAATAGGAAAAAAGTTTGGTCAAAAAGATGGTTATTGTCAAGGAACAAGATCATGGTCTCATGATTTAGGGTTGGGCCTAATCACTTGGCTCTATTGCCACCTATGTTGGGTTTATCATCTAGGGTTTATCGATGCTAAGGATAATTCTAAGTTGGGCCTAATCACTTGGCTCTATTGCCACCTATGATTTAATGCAGCAAGAATGGCGAGGCAGTTGATCCTACTTAACTAAGTACTAAGATAGCCCGGCCCATGCATTAGTCATAAGTACCCCATATGTCCTATTTTTAGCAAAGTCATGCTAAAATTCACGGAAAATTTCAGCATGACCTTTGCTGAAAATAGGACATATAAATACCAATTCTTAGGAGCGGAAGTTAATCGACATTCCGGCAAACTCAAAGACCTCTCGGGGTACTGCAAATTTGCTTCTTTGAGACTCGAGACTCAGCACTGGAAGTACCCACATCCTGCCACATGTGTCCACCAGTTCAACAAACATCCTAGTACCATGATACTACAAAATTTGAAAATGACAACTTTTTGTACACAAAGTGTTTGTTGTCTTAAGCTCTTTGTCGGCATACATGTTACTCGAATTTAGTTTACTAAATGCTAGGCACCTCTGAGGATACTTGAGCTCATGATTTGTTGAGAACCTCCTCACAGGATGAAACGTTCCAAGTCAACAACAGGAAACAAAATTTGCACCGCAGGCAACAACTAGCTAGTTGATAGAAAAAAATGAACAGTAATGCACAAGAACAAGTTACAGCCACGACAAGTTTTTTGCTCTGTGCAACACTAGGCAAATTGAAGATCAGGTCCTGAAACAAGTAATCAACGGATCCTAATACAAGATATTAGAGAGTTGTTGGCTGCAACAAGTAAATGAACTCCTGGAACAAGTGATCATTACAAGCTGAAAGGCATTATCAAGATTCAGCATTTGGTTGAATGATTCTTTGATGAGCATATGATCGAGAATCTTGCTAGGTGCATTACATATGATCGAGGCGGCAATACCTAGGGTTTGCGGTGAGGGTGGAGGAGAAGGAGAATCACACTGGGGGGGAGGCGCGGGAGCGGAGGGAGCGGCCTGTGGTGGCCTTGGGGGAGGACGGCCTTGGCCTTGGCGGAGGGGGGCAGTGGCCGGTGGGAGAGGGGAGAGAGGCCTTGGTGGGTGAGGGGAGGAGGAGGAGGGCAGGCGTGGCGGGGGGCGTCGTCGGCTCTCGGCGGGCTGACAGTCTGGGCGGCGTGAGGCGGCGGAGGCTGTGGGGGGATCTGGCGAGGGGAGAGGAGAGAGGCGGAGGGAATAGGTGAGGATGCTTTCTAATGGCGCACCACAAGCGGTGCGCCATAAGTCTCTTGTTCTAATGGCGCACCACCAGTGCGCCATTAGAATGTTGTTTTAATCTACCACAATGGCGATATCTAGAGCCCAACCCTTTCTGGCCAGAACCCACGCACTAGCCCGTGTATTTGTGTCGACGTAGCGTATGCACACACACGGGAGGTCACAGGTTCGATTCCAGGATCCCCAATATTTTTTATGCATTTTAAATGGTGTTTTTATATTTATTTGTGTTTAAATATGTTCAAACTTGTTTAAATCATAACAGTAATATTTTTTATGCATTTTAAATGCTGTTTTTATATTTAAAAATATAAAAAATATTCATGATATCAAGATGGGTGGAGTGGGGGAGGGTCGAGATCGAGATCAAGTGTCCTCATGAATTCAAAAAGTGCCCATGAAATTTAAAAATATTCATGATATCAAAAAGTGCCCATGCATGAAATACAATCGAGAAATGAAGACTACGATTTAAATACAATTGGTCTTAGCTAGCTATCTCTGTTCACAATCTTCTTGCCCTTCTTTTTACATAAGCGGAGTTCTTACGTGGAGCAGACGTCCTTTAGGTAGGGTGGTCCTGCTTCTTCTTGTGGTGTGTCTGCTACTTCATAAATCGTCGTCATGTTCGATCTTGGTCGCCGTACTTGTCGAAGTCTTGCTCATTGGCTACTCCATCCATTCGATGATCTTCCTTTTGCCTCTCCTCCGACAACACGTTGGGCTTTGGCGGGTCGGTAATGAAAAGCATTGGTCCACTTGGGAAGCCAGTACCCATGGCTCATTTTTAGCGGTGGCGTTTGCGCCCATGATCTTGGATTAACCGGGTATAACCATGGTGGTGAAATACGGTCTTCTTTTATAGCGTTTTGGCCCATCGACCACGGAACATCGGGACCTTCTCTCCAGCGTAGCTCAGCTCCCAGATCTCCTCGATCCTTCCGTAGTATCTGTCCTTGTCGTTACGGTGTAGGATTCCATCGTTACCGGAGTTACGATAACCATCGCTCTTCATGTCCTTGTCCTCGGTGTAGAATGTGTAGCCGTTGATATAAATGCGCCTCATAGGTCATCGAGGTTGTGCTCGGCATACTGTGACAAAGCGAATAGTAGTTGTTCTTCGCGGAAGAATCCTCATGTAAAAGTGCAGCGAAGCTTACGCTTGAACCAACGCGTGAAACATGAGTTGTGCTCTTTGAGTATATCTCCGTCCGTCCTCTGTTGGCCTCGGTCATTGTCGTCTTCTTAATAAAGGTTTTGTGCTCTACCACCCAAGGATCGACCACGTCTATGTGTTGTAAGCGCGACTAGGTTTGCTCTTTCAAAGTCGTGAGTCGACCCTCGAAGCCGACATGCATTTTGGCGACCCTCATGGTGACCCCATCTAGCGAGCCTGCCGAGGTGCTGTTGTGAAGCAGACCAGCGGGGTTCTCGATGCCTAGATAATTCGTGCGATGGGAGATGCACTCTTGATTGAAAGCCCTGGCTATGCTTCCCTCTGGGCGTGACATGTTGCGAGCGTATCCTTTGATGACACCATTCATCCTTTCGAGCGGCATCATCTTTGTGCGAGGAGCGTCGGCCCGAGTTGGATGATATCCTCCACTATATGGACCAGCGGATGCACCATAGCGTCGAAGAATGCGGGCGGGAAGTACATCTCAAGCTCGCATAGTATCACCACGATCTCTTCTGTAGCCTTACGAGTTGCCTCGCCAATCGACTTAGAGATGGCGTCGAAAAAGTTACCAGGCCAAATAGCGTTTCCGCGGACGTGCGCGTCCATGATCCCGGTTACTGGCTGGAAATATCTGCGTCATCGGCCGCGTGGCGGTCGTGAGACTTCATCCGCTGAACTTACGCTTATTTGGGTCTAGGTATCTGCTTATCTTCCCAGCGTAACCGTAAGGAAGTTTTACTCCTAGGAGGCGGTGAAAAATTGCTCGATCTCCTCGACTTAGAGTGAAGCCGCGGGAGGTAGTCATTTCGGTCTTCTTGGCCTTTTGCCTTTGCGGCGACTTTCCGTGTCTGCTTCGCCTCATCATCATCATCATCATCATCATTAGCGTGAAGCTCTGCACGATGCCCATTGATTTCAAGTCGCCCTTGCTTTCGGCCCATCTTTGGTCCTCTCGGCATGTTGAGCAGGGTACCAAGCAGACTCTCGCACACGTTCTTCGTGATATGCATGACATCAAGGCTGTGAGGCACGGTGGATCTTCGATCGGCAAGTCGAAAACAGACCTCGTTTTCCATACCTTGGCATGGCTCTGGCGCCTTCGCATCTTTCGGCGGTGGGCGGTCTTTCCAATTTTCAACAGCTTGTCTATTTCCTCGCCGCTCCTCGTACAGGCGTTTTGAGTTCGGTTTCACCATCGAACAGATCCTTGCGTTTCCTCCACGGGTCATCGTCGCGAAGCCACCTTGATGTCCCATGAACACGGTTTTCGAAGACCGGGATCTCTATCTAGCTGGCGTCGTTGTGTCATCCATGCACCTTACGCATCGGAAAATCCGTGGACTACCTGCCGCGAGATATCCGTAACCGAGATAGTCGTGCACCGTCGTGGCGGTGCGGCTCTCATAGGAAATATTCTTTCTGCGGCGTCCACGTATTGGTGGCGTTTTCCACGGCGTGTCTAGCTCCTCCTTGACAGCCCGGATCTGATTGATGTCGTTTCCTGGTTGTTTGGCCCTTCAATTAGCATACTCATGTGAATGTACTTCCTCTTCATGCACAACCAGGGGAAGGTTGTACATCCACACAAACACAGGCCAGGTGCTATGTGTGCTTCTCGGCTGCCAAGCGGATTGACTCCATCGGTGCTCGCGCCCGGCCACGATGTTCCTTGGATCCTTCCCAAATTCGGGTCTTGAAGTTCAACGCTTGCCTTGGCTCGCATCCTTAGGGTGACTCAGCATCTTGTCTTTTTATCTATCTCCGGATCATTTCGTCATCTTCTCGCTTCTTCTCCTCCCTATCTGCGTGCCAGCGCAGGAGCTTTTCTACCTTAGGGTCCGCGAAATACCGCTGCGGGCGAGGTGATCGGAAAGTACCACACCGATTTTCGAGAGCTTTCTTCCTCTTCTTGTATCGAGTGGCGCCGCACACGGACATATGGTAGACTCAGCGTGCTCGTCCCGATAAATGATGCAATTGTTCATGCACACATGGTATTTCACGTGCGGTAAATCCGGAGGACACGATTTTCTTCGCCTCCTCGAAACTGGTGGGCACTTGTTCCCCTTGGGAAGGCGTTCGTGCGAATGACATGTTCTCGTCGAAGCATCGTCGGTCATTTTGTGTTTTACCTTCATCTCGAGCCATGGCGTTACTTTCGGCGGGTATCCTCGGGCTGCATCCTTCGCCTAGCGGAGTAACGCGTCTATCTCCAGTTGATCCAGCTTAGCTTTCTCTCGGCGGCAGCTCTTGCGTTATCCGTCCGCGAGAAGCAACTCTTGAATATGAGGTCCTGCACCCAGCCTCCATCGTCGTCTGCTCCGGCATCTTCATCTTCATGATCATGCCCTTCGTCTTGATCTTCCTCATCATCATGTCGACATCTTCTACATGATGGTGTATGCAACATCACCGTCGTGATCATGTCACGGAGATTCTTCGTCTTCTCGCCCGCCCTCGCCACGGTGGTACTTGTCTTGTTGCCCTTCCTCATTTCTTGCCCGGCCCGGCCATGGGCGACTTGATAGTCATCTTCATCACCTTGCCACCGATAGCCATCCATGAAACCACGCAAAAGCAGGTGGTCCGCACCTGCCGGAATCCGGGTCATAATAAGGCTCTTCAACTTGCATCTTCGACATGGACATCTTATCTCCGTCTCGTTCTTTTGAAGCATCTCGGCCTTGGCGGAGCTCAAAAACCTATTCACGATGCCTTCGGTCATCATGCGGACCATAATTACGCTGCGAGGTAGAAACAAAAGCGATATGTTAGAACCAAGAAAAAATTTGGCATGACCTTCCTAAAAATAGGACCAAAAAGAATGCATAGTGCCAAAATTCTGCTTGAAGCGGAAATGAATCAAAACATTCCGGCAAAATATTGGCAACTATCGCATATTTCAAATACCGGTACCTTCAAACACAAACATATATGCAACACCACAAACACTTGCAACACCACAAACATACATAGATCTAGCTAGGCCACAAAAGTGCATGTGCACGTTGTTGGAAGCGAGCTAGGGAGAAAAAAAAAGTAGATCTATATCATGAAGATAGCTTTCCTTACTTACCTATCAAAACTAGGTAATTTCACCACTTAATTTTGTTGAATCTATGGTGGAAATGAGGTGAGGAGGAGGAGATGGCCGAAATCTTGGAGAAGGAGGTGGATGGAATGAAGTGGGGAAAGTGAGTGGGTAGGTGTGGGCTGTCCAAAATATCTTGTTGGTCCCAGGTTACTAATGGCGCACCCTGCCCTCATGCGCCATTAGAAACCCTGATTACTAATAAGCGCATCGGAAAGCGTCGCCATTAGAAGTTTTACAAAAAAATAATAAAACAAAATTTAGAGTAATGGCGCACTTTGCCTACATGGTGCGCCATTAGAAGTTATATATAGTAATGGCGCATGATAGGCCTCATGCGCCATTAGTATGTATGGGAAAATGGAAAAAAATTTCATACTAATGGCGCACCCACTCCACGGTGCGCCATTAGTGTCTTCAATCTAATGGCGTGTCTGGTTAACTTTGAGGTGGTGCGCCATTAGTATATAATAGTGGCTTGCACTTGTATGAACCCTAGGCCCCTCGGTGCGCCATTAGAGTCAATCCTATCTATAGGCCTTTTCTAGTAGTGATCCACTTGAGGGAAATTTGCTACTGTCCTACAAACCTGTGCACTTGCAGGCCAAACAACGTCTACAAGAAGAAGGTTGTGTAGTAGACATCAGCAGCCGGCGGAGAAGCCGGCGTCCAGAGACACTGACGGCCGGGTCCTACACCCGGTTGGATTACCATTGTACCCCTCGGGGTAGGCCTATATAAACCCCCCAGGTCACCCATGCAAAGGGTTCAGCACTCTAGTTACCACATACCCACATAGAGAGAGAGAGAGTGAAGTAGGGCTAGCCTTGTTCTTCTTCCTCCTCTAGCAAAATAGCTCAAGGAGCAAGCTTGTAGCTACCTTGTTGAGATAGTGATCATGCAGAGAGCCCGCAGAGTAGGACTAGGGGTGTTATCTCCGAGGAGAGCCCCGAACCTGGGTAAGCTTCACCGGTGTAGGCGGTCTCGCTCACTCCCGCTTCTAAAGCCCGACGATGTACTCTTGTCCCCATCCATGATAAGCCACCCCCTGGCATATGTCGCATGATATCCCCAACATTTACAGCTCTAGGAGCACTCTGTACTGCAGATATACCACATATATCCAGACATGCAGGAGTAGGGATATTATCTCTTCGGAGAGCCCCCAACCTGGGTAAACTACTGCGTGATACTCGCATACCCGTCCCCGGATATTCCATGGCAGTCTTGCCCTCACCTCAAGCCACCTTGTGGCATCTGTCGAATCGTGGTATCCCCTGCCGACTGGTGCGAGAATACTCCAACAATTGGCACCCATCATGGGGCAAGCTGCCGCTAGAACTGCGGTCCGAGCAGGACCATCTTCATCGCCTCCGCCGCTGCATCGCGCCATCTCTCCAATATCGCTCGAGGGCTCGACATCGACCCAACTCCGGTGCGACCGCGCGGGACGGCGGATCCTCGTCGTCGGCCCCGTCCTCTTCGTCACCGCCGTTGCAACGTCGGCCGTCCGTCCGCACGCGCTCTGCGCCGTCTCGCTCCGGCCGGAGCGTGTGGCTGCTCCTCCAGACACTAACCAGCAGGCCAAACACTACTTATGCACTATCCAATAGCCACTAAAACACGAGTGTGCGAAGCTAGCAAGCCAACAAACACAATCCAAGAACTCGATTGATTCTTCAGCCAGCTGGCACTATGTGTGTGATTTCTCGCTTGTATGCATGTGCGCCCGTGCCTGCACCGCAAAACACCTGCCCCTCCGTGGCCGGCTCGTGCCAGCGCCCCGTGACCTGCTCGTCGGCTTGGCGCCCGCCGGCTCGCGCCCTGCGTCCGGCCAGCAGCATCCGGCCACTCCTGCGCGTCCGGTCTCCGCCACGCCCGCGAGCCGGCCTTCCTGGCGAGTCCGTCTCTGCCCTGCTCCGGGCGGAGCGCGCTTGCCGGGTCTAACCGGCCGCAGCCGTTCCTGGCTACTCTAACACCGGCCGCCTCCCGCCGCTCCGACCTGTGCCCCACACCCGCGAATCCGTCCTGCTCCACCGCGCCCGCGTGTGCCGGCTCTCCTCCGGCGGCTGCGCATGCCAACTCCACCACAGCTCCATCGCGTGAGCTCCGCCATCACCGGTGCCATCCCTTCGTGCCTAGGCCTGCCCCCGCGTGGAGCCCTGTTGCTCTGCCCCGGCCCTGGCTCCCTCTGTGTGCCCTGCCGCGGCTCCACCCTGTCGCGCCGGCCTCCCCTGCAGCCGGCCTCCTCCGCTTCCGACTCCGCCTCCTAGCTGCGACGCGCGCGTGCCGTCTCCCTGTGCGGCCCACCATGCCGCCTCCTGTCCCGGCCTCGCGCGCAATCCTGCCTCCGCAGCCGGCCTCCCCTCCGCCGATTGCTGCGCTCCCACTCCAGCCGCCTGCTCCGGCCGACTTCTCGATGAGAATAAAGAGAAAAAGGACCGTCTGGTCGCTGTGGCCGGCTGCTCGTGCAAAAGAAGATGAGTCCGGCTACACATAGCCGGCTAGAAAAGTCAGCGACCGGGTGCGAAAGAAAGAAAAAGAGGCCAGCTGCCCAGCCGGATAAAAGAGGGAAACTTCTAGCTGCCAACAGCCGATAAAAAAGAAACATGTGTCCTGCTAAAAAAATAAAACGCCGTCCGACTGCCCATAGCCGGCAGAAGAAAATGAAAAAAATGTCCGTCCGGCTGTGCAGCCAGCCGAAGAAGAAAAACAAGAAAAAGACGCATCCGCCCGCCCGCGCTGCCGCTCCGCCGGCGGCCCTGCCTGCCCGTTTCATCGCCTGATCGACTGTGCCAAGCCGACCCGGCAGCCTTGAGGCATCGCCGACTGTGCCAAGCCGGCTCGATTGCGCACCGCTCCGTCGTCTGGCCGGTCGGGCCTGACCGGCCGGACCCCCCTTCGAGCACCCGGAGGATCGAAAGCCACACCCGGCGGGTGCCCCAGTGCGCTCCGTGAGCATCGAGCCATGCTGACTGTCTTCGTCAACCTCCGCCTCGTCTGCGTTAAAGCAATGCGAGCTTCTCACCCGCATGATTTTGCACCATGCAAACAGGGATTACCCCGAGCGACGCTCAGGGACCACCTCCACCTTTATTACAGTTGCACTACTGTTCGCCCCGGCGTGAGCCAGAGTTGGCCCGGAGGCTGGTAGATTGGCCTGAGACGTTCGTTCCTGCAGACGGCTTAGTAGCGTGCACGGAACCAAAGGCCCACACTACAAAAAAATACACTTCCGTGATGATACGTGTTTGTCACAGTAGGTCATGTTTTTTGTCATGCATGTATATCCATGACGATTTTATGACAGAATCAAGATAGTCATACCTGTGCTGTCGTTGAAATGTTCCATGACATTACCAAAATTATCATCACAGAAGTGTCCACCTCCATGACGATAAATCGCGCGTCACAGAAGTGCTTTCGTCAAGGGTGACCGACACGTGGCATCCACCGTAACGGAACGCCGTTAAGCTATCGGGTCTGGTTTTGGATCCGATAACCCGATAACAGCCCCAACCAATGGGGATTTTCCACCTGTAAAATCAGCATTGGCTGGAGGAAACATGTGTCAACTCACCGTTGGGACAGATGTCATCTACTCATTGGACCAAAGGCACCTATGATACGTCGACACATGGCACGGCCCAATAGAGGCCCATTCCTATGAAAAGGCCGGCCCGTTTGACTTGGTCAAAAGGTGGCGGGCCGACCCAAAGAAAGCCTGTTAACGACATGTTCGCATATAGCCCATTTACAGCCCGCTAACCCAGCGCCCGTTACGACCTATCCAAATTAGGCCCAGTAGCGTCATCAAGGCCGTCCAATATGATTCCAGCCCATTTTAAGTTCCGGCACATGTAAGGCCCATGACATCTTTCGGCCCATATGAGGGCCTTTGTAACTCTTGGCCCATTAACGGCCTGTGGTGAAACTGGCCCGTAATGAACAATGTATCACTTTATACCCATTAACGGCCCGTTAATCCATTGGGCCGTTTGCGGCCCATGTTATCTTTCAGCAATCTTAGGGCCCATTTATTCTTGGGCTCATTTCCAGCAATCGGTTACTTATGGCCCGTACTGCCATTTTCTGCTTGTGGGCCAAATTCAGCCCGTGGTTACAGTCGGCCCGTTTGTGGCCCGTTAATATGTTGGGCCGCTTTCATAGCGTCATCAAATACGACCTATTAACGATGGCCCGTTATGGTCAGCCCATGAACGAACGATTCCAATTCTAGCCCGTTTACGGCCATAATCCAGTCTGTTATTGGCCCATGTTTGGCCAATCGATCATACGGCCCATATAAGGCCCATGATGATACGACCCGTAGAAGGCCCATTGTTTCTACGGCCTGTAGGAGGCCCAGTGTCACTACAGTAAATATGTAGCCCATGGTTATTGTGGCCTATGTTTAAAAAATAGGTTATTGCGGCCACTAGCAAACTTCAAAAAATGAACTGCACTGACTACAAGCAAACAAATAAACAAGACAACAAGGAAATTAATAAGCAGCAAACGCTAGGCTATCACGGCTATTAAACATATTACATCCACTGGGCATCAAAGTTCGCCACCAGCGCAAATAAAACGCACCGACAAAAGAATATACAAAACTGAGAGCACTTTAGAAGGCACTAGCAGATTAGACCTCAGTTGTGTCAATGATAGATGCATCACCCGTAGCTGTATGGCATGATGGTGCGCAAGGTAGTCCTCTGACATCTTCATTACATCTTTGACTTCAAGTCAGAGCTGAGCAGAAGCAAGCCTTTCTGCTCTAAGTTGACTGAAGAAGTGAAACTGATTGAGGCAGCGACTGCACAAAGGTTGTCTCACACCTGCTGGTGAGTAGCTTCAACTCACTGTATTCGTAAAGATAGGACCTTGAGGTCATCTCACTGTCCTCAAGATGGTTTGGCTCACTATCTTCCCTAAAGTTCTGCCTGGCATAAGAGATGCGACTCTGAAAAAGAAACAAGGAGACACGTAACAGGTTTCACAATTATCTAAGCAAATAAATGGATCTGTTCTGCATAAGGAACATGTTTTTACAACTACAATTTGAAAACTAGTAGTTGTTGCAAACATCCAATCAACTGTAAACAGTAAAGTAAATAGTAGTGGAGGAAATTATGCCTATCCAAATCTATACTAGAACAATGTTTGAAGGCTTGAGAAGGATGAACTTACATTACATGTTAACACGGGCCGGACAAAGCCCTTCTCCATGTTGATGGAAGGATAATTCAATAAATTCCCCAAAGAAAATTCTTTATAAGTGTTGCCACTATTCTACATTTTGCAAAGAGTAAATATAGATCAAATAATATTGGAAGAAACAAAGGATAATGAAGCTCGGGTGCAGACTGATGATACATAATCAAATAGCAATTAATTAAGTACAGCGTTACAAGGCAAAAGGGAGAGAGGTACTGACAAGAGCAATGCAGAGCCCAGTATTGTTGTGAGATTGTATGATCCTTTGAGCAAGAAGATTCATCTGAAATTAGTTGTCATACAAGAGAGAAGGTATGGCAGATGCAGAAATTTAGGAGTTCAAATTTTGAATTGATATCATAGACAGTACCTGATGCTGGGCTCTCAACAGTTCTAATAGGGGTTTGGCCACTGGAGTAGGGGTAAAGTGTGGTACAGTTGGGCCTGTGTTTTCTGTGGCGGCTGATCTATCTAATTTAACAGGTATCACTACCTTTTCCAAATACCTAGTTTGTACTCCTTGAAAATCTGCACTCACCCTCCTCCTTTTGGACATCTATTACGAAAGAACAACATTTGACTGGAAAAACATAGTGTCACGACACATGGAATAGGTACAGAAAATGGATTGGTATGGCATATACTCATATATGATGCTTAAACTAAGCAGATGGTGTAACAAAGTAGAAGTAATGCAAGAGGTCAGATGCAAAATATGTGCGACCAATACAACCTTGCCAAGTTAGAGCAAGCACCTTGATGGGTGAATAAGATAGGCCATCCTCCACCATGCCAAGTTTGTTAGCCAGTGGATTGTCCCAAAATATTCCTCCCGTGCGCCCATTCTCATATTCATTTTGATGATGTTCAATATCTAACATGCATGAAAACATAAAAACAAGTGAGATTTTCTTTGTAATGCAAAAGTGATTCTAATCCAATACTGCCGCCTTGTAAACCCCTTTGTGTTATCTCTGCAATTCTTTTAAGAGATGCCATGCATGCTGTAATTTGGTGTGTGCATTAATATAATGTGGCCTACTACTCAAAATATGAGAGCTCCAGAAGTGATGACACTTCACAGATGATAGCTTCATCATATAGTAAAGAAGAACAAGTCGACCTGACCTGACAAATTCAAAATATACTAAGGGAGAACAACTCGACCTGACCAGTCGACCACAAGAGAAGAGCATCATCTTAAAGAAGAGCAGAAGAGCAAGCAGATTGAAGATATTACAAGTCTTTCAATACAATGTCGGTTGGCCAACGATGATGAACCAGAGCGCATAGAGAAATACTATTATTTCCGGTCTCTCCATATGTGGCTCACATGGATTTCGAAACTAAAGTAGGAACATTTAGCTAATCAATTAAACATCTCTCAGTTTTACTAATATCAACATAATATTAGATATGAATTTTTACAACTAAGCTTGTTTAGCTCGATGGGTGGAGCAGTGCTATTACGACACGAACCATGTAGGCTGATTGTGGTCGTCATAAAATGGGGAAACCATAAGCATGATGGGTACAGTGTTGACCGTGGCTGTGGGATGGCAGATCTGAAGCTGCAAACCACGCAAAGGGTAGTTAGCAACCGATGTTTGCTTGGAAATAACAACTAAGATTTGGTATGGACAAGAAAGTACAGTCAACAAGTGACAAAGAAATGTAATTCTGCTGTCTCTCTATATGTCACGACATGCATTTGGAAACTCAAGTGGGACCTTTAGCTAACCAATTAAATGTGTCTCATTAACTAATATCGGTATCATATCACAATCATATTTGAACAAGCTGAGCTTTGAATTCGAGTGTTGTGTTGTTTAGCTTGAAGGGTGGAGTAATGCTAGTATGATGAGTAAAGCACCTACTGAGATCATAGTAGAGTAGATAAAAGGGGAAAACCCTAAGCATCAAGAGAAAAATCAGGAGAGTGGAACTATCTGGACGAGTGGGTGGTGCACATGCTTTTCGAAACGATATAGGGACATTAGGTGACCAATTAAACATTCTCTATTTTATTGATATGACCATCATATCAGATTCGTATTTCAACACGTAAGCTTTGGGTTGAGGTCTTGAGGAGCAGTGCTAGCACGGCACGAAGCAACTACGATGATGGTAGTGAATATAAAGGGGGAAACCATAAGCTTTACGAGTATAGTGTCCGTGCCATGGCGGATCAAAAGGTGCAAACCGGACAAAGCTACTTTGCAACCAATGTTTGCTTTCAACTAGCCACTACGATTTGCTGCGGACAAGAAAAGTACAGTAAACAAATTACGATCTATTTCCGGGTGAGATCAATAACTTAAGCACATATGCAAGAGTACCACCTCTCTTGCGACGCCGTGTAGGCCTCTGCTGATACGTTGAGGGTGCTTGTAACGCCCCAGATTCGATGCGCCAGGTGTCTGATAGTTATTCGTCGTTGTTGCCATGTCATTTGCTTGCGTGTTGCATTTTGCCATGTCATCATGTGCATCTTATTTTGCATACGTGTTCGTCTCATGCATCCGATCTTTTTCCCCGTTGTCCGTTTTGCAATCCGGCACTCCTATGTCATCCGGCGTCCCCTTCTTGTCTCTTTTCGTGAGCGGGTGTTAAACATTCTCGAAATGGACCGAGGTTTGCCAAGCGGCCTTGGTACACCACCGGTAAACCGCCTGTCAAGTTTCGTTCCATTTGGAGGTCGTTTGATGCTCCAACGGTTAACCGGGTAGCCGCAAAGGCCTTTTTTGTGTGCAGCCCAACAACGATCGTGTGGGCGAAAACCGCACCCCATTTGGACTCTCCTAGCTCCCTCTACCTATAAATTAGCCCCTCTCCCGAAATTTGCGGATGAACCCTAGCCTTCTCCCTCCTCGCGCCACCGGACACATCCGTCCGCCGCCGGACATGTCCGCGCCGCCGCCCGCCCAACCTCAGGCTGCCCATCGCCGCCTCCGGCGTCCCACCACGGAGCCCTCCGAAGCCATCTCGAAACCCGCTGGCCTAGATTGCCGCCGTCGCTCGGCAGCTTAGCCAGTAGCCCAGCGCCTGTCGCCCGCTTCGCCCGAGCTCCTCCGTCGCCCTGCCTGCCTCCGCCTCGGACGTCACGGACCAACGCCGCTCGCCGCCATCGCCGGCCGCCGCGTAGTCGTCGGACCTCAGTCGCCTCGCTCCTCCCTACTCCCTCTCCTTCCTCTTCCCCATGCTCATCTCCCTCTCTCTCCCATGATGCAGGAGGCCACCATGGATGGATGCCCCAAGCTCCAAGTCCAGCCAGCGCCGCCTCGAGCTCCGTCCACCGCCGCCCTTGCCCGGATCCGGCCGCCCACGACCGGATCTATCCATTCTCGACCTTCCCGAGGCCCGCCGGAGTCCCATGCCCCCTCCTCGTCGCTGTTGACTTCCGCTGGAACCGTCCGTACGAGAGAAGGAGACGACCCCGATCTCCCAGTTTTTTCCGCGAGGTGAATTTTTCGCTAAGTCCCGAAATCCCTGATATTCTGGGACTCTGTTCATCATGCCATAACTCCTTGCATGTAGCTCCATTTTGTGCGTGTAATATATCAAAATGTTCATTGTGAGATGCTCTACATTTAATTCCATTGTGCCATGCTTGTTTGAGTTCACCTTGATTCCCTAATCATCGTTGCAAGTGCTATATGATGTTAACTGTTGTCTGTTAACAGAACTTGGTGATTTGTCTTTTTCATTGCAATTTGTGTGTGCATCTTATGAACTTGATGTCTACATGAGTTTTGAGCTACATCATGCCATCTTTACAGTGGTGGCATCCATGTATTTTTGTGTGCCTTGTAGTGAGTGCATCAAGCTTGTGAAGTAGGGTACTTGATGTTGCTGTTTTGCTAGGCTGAAACTGTTATATCATGATGCTATGTAAACCTGCTGCTACAAGTCATTCTTTGCATAATCTGGAGATGTTCACTAAGGATGTTTTGTTGTACATGTATTGCTCTATCTATTCATGCCCCCTAGTTGCATTTATAGCCTGCTGTAACTTGTTGTTATTGTTGGCGTTCTGGGAACGGGGGTACCCAGACTTGCCTGCCTGCTGCCTATGGCGTGGCTCAGGGAGTGGCCTACGGCCCATCTTCATCAACACATGCTCAAGACCCTCGCGAGGGCTCAAGCCTCGCAGGGAGGACGACAGGAGGCTTCCTCGGGCACAGCCTCGTCAGGCTGGCTGGCGAGGAGGCGGAGAGATCAAGGCGGGGTACCTCATGAGGTGCCCGTGACGCAAGCCAAGATGACTGAAGCCAGGAGGGCGCCAGCCCGCGCAGAGTCCTTGTTTCCTCTTTGGTGCAAAGGGGGCAAGCGCAGGCGAGAGTATCAAGCAAAGGCAACCATTTCGGTGCAACAAGACCAAGACCAGCAGAACGGCAGGATGGAGGTCATCGTGGAGCCCAAGCCGGCGTCATCGTCAGAGTCTTTTGCAGGTGAGGACCGACTTTAGTCAGGATAAGTGTACTAGATGTTCCCCTTCAAAATGGCCAATTGTTGGCGCCCTTCCCGCTCAATATTTGGGAAGAGGCCCAGGGCTTCCACCTATAAATAGGACTATCCACCCCCAGAGTAGGGAGATCTAGAAATCAACAAGAGAGAGAGAGAGAGAGAGAGACAGAGAGAGAGAGAGAGAGAGAGAGAGAGGCGACTGAACTCACCCTAGCAGTTCATCGCACCAGCCAAGAACAGCCCCTCGTGAGGCTGTTCTTCCCTTGTATTATTCATTATCAACCCCTGAGGCAATCCACCACACCACACACTGGAGTAGGGTATTACACCACAATGGTGGCCCGAACCAGTATAAACCTCGTGTCCCTTGTGTTGTTCTTCGTGTAGTTTAGATCCTTCGAAGCGACGAGACGTGGGTAGGCAGTAGGTGTGCTCTCCACATGCACCCAAGAGTTCGAACCTTGAGGGTCTTCCGGAACCCGAAATCCGACATTTGGCGCGCCAGGTAGGGGTGCACCGGATCCGCCTTCCGTCGCCCCGTCTTTCGCCGCCCGTCGCATCCATGTCAGACGCTCGTCGAGCCCGCGCCGAGCGCCGGGCCGCTCTCATCACTCACGTCGCCCAGACAGCCCCCGTTGGCGGGCGCCCACGCCGTTCCTCGTCGCCTGCTGTCAACGCTGCCACCGCCCGCGGGAATGAGCAGCAGCGGCGTCGTCAGATCATCGCCGGTGCGCGAAGGCGCACCGCCACCCCGTCGCTGGCCCCAGCCGGTTCCTCGTCCCACGCTCGTCGCGCTCTTGCGGATGCGCACGCCGTGCTGCTCCTGGCGCCGGAGCTCCTGCACTACCATCCCGTCGACGACCTCTACGACGAGTGGCTCGCCCGCATCACCGAAGCTTCGTCGGCGCCGCTGGGGCTCCCTGCGCCATCCTCGCTGCCCGCCCGCCCCCGCGGCGAAAAACTCTGAGGCGCCTCGGGCGCCACCCCCTCAAGAAGGCGCCTTGGCCCCAAGGCACGTGGCCCCTAGATGGAACCCGCTCCGTCCGGCGCCAGCGCAGCAAGAGAAGAGCTGCCAAGAGATCCCTCGTCCCCAAGAAGCTGCCCGTGTGCTCCCCGCTCCGGCCCGGCACAAGCGTGCTCCTGCTCTAGCGCGCAAGACCCCACGCTGCCCCCGGAGGCAGCGCACAGAGACTTCCAAGATCAAGTTCTCCGTCACCAAAGGCCTCCCGTGGCCACTGCAGGCTGCCGTGCCTTCACCGCCGAGCTGCGCGGCGTGGCCTGGCCGAGCAAGTTCAAGCCAGATCTGCCCCCGCGCTACGATGACACGGCTGACCCTGCTGAGTTCCTCCAGCTCTATGAGCTGGGCATTGAAGCCGCCAATGGGGACGAGAAGGTCATGGCGAACTGGTTTCCCATGGCGCTCAAGGAGGGTGCCTGCACCTGGCTCCTGAACCTGGCTCCTCGCACGATCTCCTCCTGGGACGAGATGCGCACCCGATTCATCGCCAACTTCCAAGGCACCCGCGACCGGCCCCCGGCCATGAGCGACCTATGCCGCATCAAGCAGCAGTCGGGAGAGATCCTGCAGAAGTTCATCCAGCGTTTCAACAACGCTCGCCTTAAGATCCCCAGGGTGTCTGAGGAGGCCATCATCTCAGCCTTCTCCGACGGCGTGCGTGACGTCAAGATGAAGGAGGAGCTTGCAATCCATGAAGACTTGTGCACCTCCTTGGAGCTGTTCAATTTGGCGACCAAGTGCGCTAGGGCTGAGGAAGTGCGCCTTTCCCTCCTTGAGCTGCCAGCTGCCGACCCAGAAGAGAAGAAGCCCAAGGTTAAGGACGTGAAGCGCAAGGGGGCTGCCGTGCTTGCAGCAGAACCAGACACCTAGCGAGGCAGGGATCAGCCTGAGTCATCCAAGGGCAGCCGGTACTACGTGTACCACGACCTCCACACCCACAATACCAACGAATGCCAAGAGCTTAGGGCCGTGCAGGACGTGCATGCCGGCCGACGCCCCGAGCGCAACGACCGGGGCTATGGCCAAGGAGGAGGAAGAAGTGGAGGACGATGGGAAGACCGTGGCCCTCGCCAAGGGTGGCGTGACCGACCTCACGAGGACCGCTGGCAGGACCAGCCTCGCGAGGGAGGTTGGAGGGACCAGCCTCACAAGGGAGGTTGGAGAGACCAGCCTCGCGAGGATCGCCCACAAGGCAATGCGGGCCTCCCTCCTCAGCCACCACAGCCGAGGAGGAATGAAGACCATCATCAGGACGAGGGGGCTGGAGGCTTCCAGGAGCCACGCGCAATCGCTTGCATCTTGGGCGGCGCTCAGGCCTAAGCCTCTCAAAGCATCTTCAAGCAGTTTGCTCGCAAAGCGAATGCGGTCCTCCCCAAGCTCGAGGCCACACGCCCTCTCAGGTGGTCAGCGTGCGCCATCACGTTCAGCTCAGCGGATCAGCTCAAGTGCGCGGCCTCAGCCGGAGTCCTCCCGATGCTTTGTTCCCCAACCATCAGCAATGTGCAAGTCACCAGGACCCTCATCGATGGTGGAGCAGGGCTCAATGTCCTATCCCTCGAGACATACAACAATCTCCAAGTGCCATACAATTAGCTTCAGCCAACCAAGCCTTTCTCAGGAGCCACTAATGGTTCCACTGTTCTGATAGGGCAGGTCCGCCTTCCTGTTACCTTCGGGAAGCGTGACAACTACCGCACCGAGCTCATTGACTTCGACGTCGCGCACATTCGCCTGCCGTACAATGCCATCCTCGGGTACCCAGCTCTGGCCAAGTTCATGGCCGTGACTCATCACGGCTACAATGTCCTCAAGATGCCAGGAAGCGGTGGAGTCATCACGGTGCCTTGTGAAGAGAGGGATGCTGTGTGTTCTATGGAGCGTGCTTTTCAAGCCGCGTCAATTGAAGCCCTAGATCATAGGAGCGGAGGCTTCCCGAGGTTGTCCCTAAGAAGAAGAAGACATCTCCTAGTCCGAACCCTCGGGAGGCAGGCCCCTCAGGGTCCGCGCCCGTTCAGGGGGTGCCTCCTTCTGTCGCATAGGAAGGCGCGCCCGGCGCCCTCCTCGAGCAAGGCTCGGAGGCTCTCTCCTGGAGGGCCATCGACTTTGCTAAGATCACGAGGGAGGCACTCGGGCACCACTTGGAGGCGTGTTTCAAAGCACGTTTCCCTCAGGGAGGAGAAAGGCAAAGAGGGCCAAACCCTCAGGAGTTCATCAACAAGATCATTCTGGAGCTGCAGGAGTCAAGAGTCATGAGTGGCAGCCGCCGCTTACCTGCCGTAGCTCCCCATCCAGGAGAGGATGGTGGGCTGCGCGTCTGCATCGACATACCAGGACTCAACCGAGCCGCCTTTCAGGAGCGCCTCTGGCCCTCACACGTGGGACGCTGCGAAGGTCCACCCCACATCTAAGTTCGCATGCCTTACGGCCTGCCGAACGCGGCTGCTGCGCGTCAGCGCCTCATGAGGAGCATCCTGGAGACACAAGCGGCCAGGCATTCCACAGTCCTGGCGGAGATGAAGATGGTCCGCGAGGAGCCGCCAGCGCCTCCGAAGCTTCCCGAGGCTCCTGGGCCTGGGAGCTCATAAAGATCGGCTTCCGCAGCACACGCCGTCCGCTACTTCAGCATACCTTCATCTTCAAAATCATCAGGTGACTTCCTTCGAGTTTCATTTTCAGCTGGGAGCGCCCCCAAGGGCTGCATCATTCCCAGGCCGCATGGGTCCGTCCCTGCGCCATGTATCCCTTAGGTTCATGTTTTTAGCTTACTTTATTGGGGGCGCCCCTCGGGCTGCATCATCCCCAAGTCGGTCGGGTCCGTCCCAGCGGTGTCCGACTTTTTCTGCGCCTATGGATTTGCTCCTTCATGCTTAACATGCTTGACTTAATCGCCCGCTCGATTGACACCAACTGATGGGGCTGCTCCCTAACAGCATGACACTTGCGCATTGGGGCCATCCCTGCAACATCGACAAACCTGAATGGCCGAGCTCTAGCCGCGGCAACCCCGCAAGGCGCCACCTCACCAAGCCTTCAGTTGCTCATCACCCTTCCAGAGCAACCAGCAGCTGGCTGACAACTATAACGGCAAACTCTCGTTTTTCTTGTGATGAGCTCGCAGGATCTCTTTAAGGAGCAGCGTCGGGCGAGGCCTTCGCAGCATCTCCTTCGCTCTCGCCCGCGCGAACCACTTGCACGTTAAAGGGGGGGTACCTGAGCATCGCGACTCATGGACTCTTACTGGCTCTCCAGCCCTCACCTCCTGGCCTTGTCCATGGCATCGCGACCTGGCATACCAGCGACAGCTGAGCTCGCTCGAGGGCTGGGACCTGAGGACGTAGAGCACAAAGGGGAGCAAAGGCGAGAGGGAAGAGCCACGAGGGGACCTCGCTAGGCAACTCCTCAGCTGCCGATGCGCAGGCCTGGCATACCAGCGACGGCTGAAGCCTGCCTTGGGACCGGGACCTGTCAGCGCAGAACATCAAGTCCTTGCGAGGTTCGAAAGGAGGAACTAAGCTAAGACGGGACGGGCATCTCACACCGCTTCACGATAAGGATCATATTAACAAATGGAACTATAGGCACCTTACAAACACCCACGGGGTGTGTTCTTCGATTCCTCGCAGGGAACAAAAGGAGCAAATCCTAAAGAGCGCTAACTAATCGCGCCTCCGCAAGAGACGCCATCATCAAAAGTGGTCCGTGAGGCACCGACGCCAACCCCATACAGATCAGTGGCGACCGCGGCCTGACGAGCCCGCCCTGCTCCGAGCGCGATGCGAGCTTGGGGGCTCGTAGCTGTCGTCACTCGTCTCCGGAGTCGCGAAGAGCTCGGCGGAGTCGCTAGATCCTCCGGCACCTCCGCTGCCTGAAGAGCTGCTGGGGGAACGATTGGCAAGCCTAATCCTCGCCACGGCAGGGCCCCGTCCGCCTTTCTCTGGGCAGCATTCCAGCCGACGCCCTTCCGTGTCGAAGACCTTGAAGAACATCAGGGAGGCGCCATCATACTCGAGATGGATTACGAGGTTGCCACCCGCCCTGCAGACCCGGGCGATCTCGCCCCAGCCACAGGTCATGTAGACCTTGCCCGGAGCGACGACCTCGACCTGCGCTCTAGTCGCGGGGGTAGTGCAGTCGGCATGCTGCAGCCAAAGCTCGATAGGCCCCCTCGGCGGGATTTCGAAGGCAAAGGAGGGAGGAAGGCGAATCCAAGACCGAGGAACCATGGCTCGCGAGAGGAGCCCTCAGCGTTGAACTCCAGGAGGAACGACGCTCACCACCGTAATCCGCCGGCGGTGACGGAGCCTTTGGCAGTGCCGCTCGGCGCCTGCGCCTTCAGGACCCTCGATCCGGGCGTACAAGGGCAATGGGAACCCAGGCGACGGCCGCTCAAACCATGGCCTCGACACCTCCTGCCGAGCACCCCGTTCTCTGCGGCAAGAGACGAGACGTTTCTTCGATGGAAGCAGGACAGGACCCTCTCGGGGGTCCTTCCCCTTCTCTTCGGCAGAAAACCGACGGATTGGTGCCATTGGCGTATGATGAAGTGAGGACAAAGAAGAAGACAGAGAGTAGCAGGAAGAGATGGACTGGAAAGGCTCGCGCCGTTCCGTACATATAGCCGGGGTAGGCCAACCGCCAGCCTCCATGATCACAGGTAATCATGACCCGTTTTGCGTGCAGGGACTTTTCAAGTCGTGCAGTTACCGAAGCGTCGTGGGGGAGCCAGGACACCCACGTCAAATCAACCACCACGCGGCGCCGAAGGCTGCAGGCTGTTGGGGCCCGTGGCGCTCCGCACTTGCCCCTTCGTTTCTCTGCTAAGCCAAGTCCAGGCGCGCCTTGGGCCCGGGGGCTACTGTCGGCGTTCTAGGAACGGGGGTACCCAGACTTGCCTGCCCGCGGCCTACGGCGTGGCTCAGAGAGTGGCCCAGTACGGCCGATCTTCATCAACACATGCTCAGGACCCTCACGAGGGACCAAGCCATGCGGGGTGAATGACAGGAGGCTTCCTCGGGCACAGCCTCGTCAGGCTAGCTCATGAGGAGGCGGAGAGATCAAGGCGGGGTACCTCACAAGGTGCCCGTGACGCAAGCCATGACGACTGAAGCTAGGCGGGCGCCAGCCCGCACAGAGTCCTTGTTTCCTCTTTGGTGCAAAGAGGGCAAGCGCAGGCGAGAGTATCAAGTAAAGGCAACCATTTCGGTGCAACACGACCAAGACTAGCAGAACGGCAGGATGGAGGTCATCGTGGAGCCCAAGCCAGCGTCATCGTCAGAGTCTTTTGCAGGCGAGGACCGACTTTATTCAGGATAAGTGTACTAGATGTTCCCCTTCAAAATGGCCAATTGTTGGCGCCCTCCCCGCTCAATATTTGGGAAGAGGCCAAGGGCTTCCGCCTATAAATAGGACTAGCCACCCCCAGAGTAGGGAGATCTAGAAATCAACAAAAGAGAGAGAGAGAGATAGAGAGAGAGAGAGGCGACTGAACTCACCCTAGCAGTTCATCGCAACAGCCAAGAACAGCCCCTCGCGAGGCTGTTCTTCCCTTGTATTATTCATCATCAGCCCCTGAGGCAATCCACCACACCACACACTGGAGTAGGGTATTACACCACAATGGTGGCCCGAACCAGTATAAACCTCGTGTCCCTTTTGTTGTTCTTCGTGTAGTTTAGATCCTTGTGAAGCGACGAGACGTGGGTAGGCTGTAGGTGTGATCTCCGCGTGCACCCTAGAGTTCGAACCTTGAGGGTCTACCGGAACCCGAAATCCGACAGTTATCGTGCTCCAAACTTGCTAAATAATGTTGCCAGCCTGTTAACATTAAGTTCAGTTTTGCCATGAGCTTTGCTAGTGCTCCATGCACCCTGTGAACTTCCTTTTCCCATTCTTAGCTGCATAAAAATGTATTCTTACTGTTGGTCACCTTGCCATGCCATGTATTGCTATGTGGTGAGTGGTACAAACTCACCAACATGCCTACTTATTGTTGTTCCTGCCATGTATGAATCTGTCATATCATTTGCCATGTTTGCATGGATGCTACCATCTTTTATGTTGATCTTTGGGATTAGTTCAGTAAGGGAGTTTTGTTATTTGTCTTTAGTATTAGCATGCCGTGCCTTTGGTTGCCATGATAAGTTCCTGTAGCATGTTGTTTGATAGCTCTAAACATTGCAACCTGATGTTATTCCTGCTAAGTCTGTAAACTGTTATTATTTGCAATCTTGCCATGTCCTTTTGAGCATGTTCTATTGATTTCTGGAGATAGCTCGGTGTTCATGTTTTGTCATGATTTACCTCTACTTCATGCCCATGCCTTTTTTTCACGTTGAGATGCAGTAGCATACTATTTTGATGCTTGCAAGATGCCTATTTGCTGTTTTGGACAGCTTGTCCTTTAAACTTGTATGGAGTGTATGTGTTGCACCGTCGCTCCGTTTTGAGTGTGCTCTATATGAAACTTGGTTGATTTTGAATGAAGTTTCATATTATTGTGTTGCATCCTTGTTTTGAGGTGTTTTCTTGATGTTTGTATGCATTTTGCATCAATGCCATGTTCGACTTGTTTTGCTCATATCTTCTAGGCCGTAGCTCCGAATCTAATGAACTTTATATGTAACTTGACTAGAATCTCGAGTAGATCATCTTGGTGCATCTTAACTTGATGTTTAACAACTTGAACATAAGGTTTATTATGATCTGGACCAACTTCTAAATTTGCATATGAGGACTTACCGGATTTGTTATATGTTGTTTCCGGCCTCATTTAAACTTGCCTTGATGTGTTGCTCTTGTTTGCATCATCTCTTGCCATAAGTAGCTTCATGTAGTATTGTCTTGCATCATACTTGGTTGAGCATCATGACATGTATATGTGTGGTGTGTTTACCATCATGTGTGCTTCTTCTTGGTAGTTCCCGTTCCGTTGCGATCGTGAGGTTTCGTTTGTCTACTATTGGTTCGTCTTCGTGGCTTCATCTTCTTCATGGACTCGTTATTCTTCTTTCTGGGACTTCAGGCAAGATGACCGTCACCTTGGATCTCACTACTATCATTGCTATGCTAGTTGCTTCGTTCTATCGCTTTGCTGTGCTACCTATCACTTGTTCTTCAAGCCTCCCAATTTGCCATGTCAGCCTCTAACCTTTTCACCCTTCCTAGCAAACCGTTGTTTGGCTATGTTACCACTTTGCTCAGCCCCTCTTATAGCCTTGTTAGTTGCAAGTGAAGTTGAAGATTGCTCCATGGTGGACAGGATTATGTTGGGATATCACAATATCTCTTATTTAATTAATGCATCTATATACTTGGTAAAGGGTGGAAGGCTCGGCCTTATGCCTGGTGTTTTGTTCCACTCTTGCCGCCCTAGCTAGTTTCCGTCATACCGGTGTTATGTTCCCGGATTTTGCGTTCCTTACGCAGTTGGGTGATTTATGGGACCCCATTGACAGTTCACTTTGAATAAAACTCCTCCAGCAAGGCCCAACCATGGTTTTACCATTTGCCTCACCACCACCTATACCTTTCCCTTGGGTTGGCCAACCCGAGGGTCATCTTTATTTTAGCCCACCCGGGCCAGTGCTTCTCTAAGTGCTGGTCCAAACCGAGCGATGTCCGGCGCCCCCGGGCAACCAGGGTCTATGCCAACCCGACGTATTGCTCATCCGGTGTGCCCTGAGAACGAGATATGTGCAGCTCCTATTGGGATTTGTTGGCACATCGGGCGGCTTTGCTAGTCTTGTTTTAAGATTGTCGAAATGTCTTGTAAACCGGGATTCCGAGGCTGATCGGGTCTTCCTGGGAGAAGGAATATCCTTCGTTTACCGCGAGAGCTTATGATGGGCTAAGATGGGACACCCCTGCAAGGTATAAACTTTCGAGAGCCGTGCCCACGGTTATGTGGCAGATGGGAATTTGTTAATGTCCGGTTGTAGATAACTTGACGCCAGATTCGAATTAAAACGCATCAACCACGTGTGTAGCCGTGATGGTCTCTTTTCGACGGAGTCCGAGAAGTGAACACGGTTTTTGGGTTATGTTTGACGTAAGTAGGAGTTCAGGATCACCTCTTGATCATTGCTAGCTGCACGACCCTTCCTTTGCTTCTCTTCTCGCTCTTATTTGTGTATGTTAGCCACCATATATGCTTAGTCGCTGCTGCAACCTCACCACTTTACCCCCTTCTTTTCCCATTAAGCTTTGCTAGTCTTGATACCCATGGTAATGGGATTGCTGAGTCCTCGTGGCAGGGTGGATATTGTTTGAGCTTCTGTTTGTGTTTCATCCGTAGTCGGATGTTGATCTTCTGTATGTTGTATTGATGTATTCTTGTGGCATTTGTATGCCTTGTATGTATCCCCATCTATTATGTGATGTTAATGTAATGATATACACATTGCAAAAGCGTTTCAATATGCGGTTCTATCCTTGGTGGGACCTTTGAGTCTCTTTAGGATAGTATCGCATATTGGGCGTGACAGTGCTGCGGGTGCGATGGCTGTCGGCGGCAGGGAAGAAAACTTTAGACGGCAGACGGCCGGGTCGGGGGATAAATCCTGTTGCCATGGACAAGGCGGTCGTAGGAGCGGCAATGGCAAGGTGGGCGACGGCGCCGATGAAGCGAGAGAACGCGATGAAAGGATCCTGGTCCAGCGCTGTGGATGAGAGACGTCCATCTCTTGCAGTGGACGACGGGGTAGGGGTAGCGGCTTTGGCAAGGTGGAGGATGGGGTGGCGGACGGAGGAGGCTGGCCGCAGTGGGGAGGTTGTCATGGCGCCGACGGTGTATGAATGGGGAAATGGAGGGGAGGGGGTGAGGGAGTCCTGGATTAGGGGGTATCCGGATAGCCGGAGTGTATACATCGTCCGGACTATTGAAGCGTGAAGATACTAGACTCAAGACTTCGGTCCGTGTCCGGATGGGACTCTCCTTGGCGTGGAAGGCAAGCTTGGCGATCCGGATATTATATATCCTTCCTCGTAACCGACTCCATGTAAACCCTAACCCTCTCCAGTGTCTATATAAACCGGAGAGGTTGGTCCTTAGAAGGCCGATCACAATTACAATCGTACCATCATAGTCTAGCTCTTAGGGTTTAGCCTCTATGATCTCGTGGTAGATCTACTCTTGTACTACCCATATCTTCAATATTAATCAAGCAGGAAGTAGGGTTTTACCTCCATCGAGAGGGCCCGAACCTGGGTAAACATTGTTTCCCTTGCTTCCCGTTACCATCAGCCTAGACGCTTAGATCGGGACCCCCTACCCGAGATCCGCCGGTTTTGACACCGACATTGGTGCTTTCATTGAGAGTTCCTCCGTGTCGTCGCTGCAAGGCTCGATGGCTCCTTCAATCATCATCAACGACACGGTCTAGGTTGAGACTTTCCTCCCCGAACAGATCTTCATGTTCGGCGGCTTCAAGATCGCGGGCCAAATTAAGCAGCCATCCGAGCAGATCGACGCTCACGCCCCGCCACCAAATCAGATTCGGAAACCTGAACTACACAGTGAATATCCGCGGAGACTTGATCTTCAACGGATTTGGGCCCGCGCTAGGAGCACCGGACAGTCACGACGAGCATGGCTTAGACCTGCTGTCGGACAACACTCGGGATATCACCCCCACAGTAGCCCCGGACTGAAATCTGGAGCAGGCTGCCTTGCCTAAGGACGGGGGGATGGACCCTGCCCCGTAGGCCGTACCCTCATCGGCGGTGGAGCTGAACACATGTCTCACTTTTGAGGAAGCCTGTGACTCTGGACCCCCGGATTCGTATCCGGTTGTAGGTTCCAGTCCGCGCGCTCCTGAGCCCGCCGAGCCTAGTTGGGGTCCAATAATGGAGTTTACCGCTGCGGACATCTTTCAGCGCTCACCCTTTGGAGACATGCTGAACTCATTAAAGTCTTTCTCTTTGTCAGGGGGCTCTGGGTCAAACTATGTTCGGCTTGAGTTGGAAGCAGGCGACGAAGGAATTCGCTACCCACCCACCACCCACTTTATTGCCACGGTCGATGATTTAACCGACGTAGTTGACTTCGACTCCGAAGACATCGACAGTATGGACGACGATGCAGGAGAATTAAAGGAGCCACCGCTCACAGGGCGGTGGACGACCACCTCCTCATACGATATATACATGGTGGACTGTCACACCCTAGCTAGTTCATGCATTAGAGTGTTGCATCATGTCTATTTTTTTCAACAGAAACCTGAAATGGGATTGCCAGAACTCCCAGCCCCCTCTGAAACAAACTAGGGTTTACTAAAAATATTTTCGATGAACCTGAAATGCCCTTCTAAAATGTCCATCATTTTTGTCTTGGTTCAGAAGCTCTGCCAAAAGTGATGCACAATTTCCTAGGTCATCCTAAGGTCTTTGAATTAAATCATAGCTATTTGAATTTGGGCATTTAAAATTTATAAAATATTTCAAATACTTCCAAACTAAAATGTTTCATGTTGGAAATATTCCAACAATGGACCAGGAGTAGTTTGGTGAATTTTAGAACCTTTTGGGTATTTTAAATAATTCAACAAAGCTACAGAAAAATAGAAAAAGAAAAACAGAAAGGAAACACTCACCTGGCGCCACACCGGCCCACTAGCCAGCCCACCTGGCCGGCCCAGCCCAGCACCGCGCCAGCGAGCTGCTTGCCGACCAGGCAGGCAGGCAGGTGCTCGACGGCGAGCACCGCATGGGTGCCACGCACCTGCTCGCCGTCTCGCCACCTCCCTCGTCTTGCCACGACAGGGATCGCTCCCTCGCTCTCTCCCGCACCCCCCGGACACCCCCTCTCCTCTCCAGTTCGTCCCCCTCGTGCTCCCCAGCCATGGCCAGCGCCCGCCGCCGCTCCTCCGTCGTAGCCGCGCTCTCCGTCGACCCCACGCCGCGCCACCGTGTCCAGGAGCTCCGCCGCCGTCGACTACTTCGAGCTAGCCGAGCCCCGAGTGCTCGCGTGCCCCGAAGACGCCGCACCAGCCTCGCCCGAGTCCGCCGCCGCCGGAGATCCCTTTCAACGCCGTCGCCGCCTCAGCTCGTCCCCGACCCCGCCGGTGGCCTCTACGTGAGCTCTGTGAGCTCAGCTACCTTCCCCACTCTCTCTCTCTCGCTCCCGTGCACCACAGCGACCGCACGAAGCTCACCTGCACTCGCCGTCGCGGACCTCGTCGCCGACGTGCTCCCGGCCATCCTCCGGCCACTTCACCGTGTCCATCGCGTTCACCACGACGCGTTGGAGCTAACTACGCACTCCCCGCACCTCACCGCACACTCCACCTCGAGTTCGCTCTCACCCGAGCTCCGGTGGCTGCCAAAGTCGCCTCCGGCGCCAACTCCGGCCACCCCGAGCCCAACCACCACCACCAATAGACGCGGCTCACCCTCAGCAACCCGTAGATGCCTTCCGCCGCCCATTTGGTCGCCGGAATGGCAAAAACCACTTTCGCCGCCGTGTCGGGCTCGCCGGCGGTTAAACGCCGGTGGGTTTGACCCTGGTTTTGACCACGGGTGGGCCCAGGTTGACCCCCTGGGTCTATGACATGTGGGCCCCATCTGCTAATTAAATTAGTTTAGTTTAAATTAAACTCTAACTAAACTAATCACACTGACATGCGGGACCCACTGGTCAGTTTGACCTGACCAGCCCGTTGACCACTGACATCATCATGACACAGTGCTGACGCATTAATTTAATTTACTGGAATTATTTTTACACAGGAAATTCCAGAAATTGTTTCAAACTTCAAAAATTCATAGAAAATAATCGGTAGCTCCAAATGAAACAAATTATATATGAAAAATGATCAGAAAAATCCAATCTATCCATCTGTACTGGTTTCATGCATGTTTACAGAAGCTAACCTACTGTTTTACACAGAACAAGATATAGCACTTTAAATGATCATACATGAGTTTGGAAATTGCATCTTTGGTTCAAAATGCTCCAAACCCATCGATCTTAGTTGCATTAGCCCAATGCACTCATTTGCCATGTCTCATTGCATGCATCATATTGTTGCATCTTGTTTGGTAATGCTGTGTATCGGTGTTCTCTGCGGCGAGTTACGCTCGAGGAGTACCGTGATAACCCGACGAAGAGCAATACCCGCACCGACCCATCGTGCAAGCAACCAACCATTTGATCATATCGATAAAATCCCATGTTCTTGCTCCTGCTCTCGTTTCTTGCATTAAGACAACGCGATTCAAACTGCTGTGTGTGCTGCGGTAGTTGAACCCATTTCCTCTGCATGACTGTCATTGCCACGATAACTAGATGAAACCCACTAGCATGTGTAGGAGTTGATTGAGCCATATGATTGTGTTGTTCCTACCTTGCTATGCCTGCTATGCTTAGAGTTGTGTCAGTCGGTTCATCCGGGTGATGGCTAGAGTGAAATGATCGAGTCGAGATGAGAGTAAGGTGTTGAACACGATTTGGTAAAGGTATCGATGAGAGGCCATGTAGGAGTACATGGTGGGTTGTTTCATTGAGGCCGTCCTTAAGCTAATCGAGATCTGTATGTGTGATTTAAGAATCAGCTACTACCATACATTGGGCCTGAAATATGACCCCGCTCGACTTCTTATTCACGCTAGTCCTCTGTCCGGGGAGTTGCAAGTAGTTTCGGTGTTTGTAGCCTCTTGGAGGCCGTGGACAGTGGCCGACCGTAGGGGTGGGCTGTGATGCGGTAGGTGCGTGGCGGGTGTACGGATGCCCGTTTGGTATCTCGAGAACCTTGTTCACATCGTTTGGGGCTGTGGCGAGACTTGGCGGAACTCCTCATAGATGGAACCCAAATAGGCGATAAACTGGACTAGAGACTTGAGTGTCTAGGTAGGTCGTGGTCTACACCCACGTCGGCTTTCGCTTGAAGTCTGCCGAGCACATGTCGTGTGCGACGCTAAGTGGTGAAACATGTATGAAGAAGTACACCCCGCAGGTTAACATCATCTATTGAATAGCCGCGCGTCATGTAAAGGACTACTTGGTTGCCTATACGGTTCATAGACAAGTAAATGGATACTACTAAAAGCCTCAAGATAAGCGTGAGTGCGAGGATGGCTCTTCCGTAGGAAGGCGGGGTGGATCCTCGGTGGTGTATTGAAGTGATGAGTAGTGGACTCGAGTCATAAAACTATTTCAAGTTGGTGTCTCGTGGGATAGCTTAGCCATGAGTCAAAGCTGGCTTGCTGCAATAACTCCACCAACCCTTCTTGATAATATGCATGTATGTAGGGTCCGATGTAAGTCTTCTTTGAGTACCTTTGTACTCATGTTGCTTTAATTTACATTTTTAGAAGATGCCACAAACCCTTCCGACGGGTTCTTCGTGAGAGCGTTGACATCGATGAGTAGACTAAGGCCTGTGGTGATCTGAGCAAGTGAAGGACCATGTAGTATAGCTAGGCTTACCCAAGCCTCTTTTATTTTACTAGTTGTGCGTACTAGACAAAACACTTCGCTGTGGCTTGTATGCTTGTATGACTTGTATGTGGGTCGTGTGACCCGTACTTGTGTGTATGATATGTATGGCTCTCTGAGCCTTTAAATAAAGTACTTGTGTCGAGAGTCATGTTGTGATGCCTTGTTGTATTTGCACATATCGAGCATATTGTGTGTATGATTGAAATGCTTGGTATGTGTGGGATCCGACTATCTAGTTGTTTATCTTTAGTAGCCTCTCTTACGGAAATGTCTCCTAGTGTCTCCACCGAGCCATGGTAGCTTGCTACTTGCTCCCGAACACTTAGGCTGGCCGGCATGTGTCCTTCTTCGTTCTGTGTCCGTCCCTACGGGAAATGTCACGCATTGAGTACCGGAGTCTGTTAGCCCGCCACAGCCGGTTTATCGAGTCCTGCTAGCCCAGTGCTACAGCCCGGAACTTACTTGCTGATGACCGACACGTTCGATGCTGGGTCATGGATGCCTGTCCCTGTAAGTCTGTGCCACTTTGGGTTTACGACTAGTCATGTCAGCCCGGGCTCCTTATCATATGGATGCTAGCGACACTATCATATACGTGTGCCAAAAGGCGCAAACGGTCCCGGGCCAAGGTAAGGTGGCACCCGTTGGGATACCGTGCGTGAGGCCGCAAAGTGATATGATGTGTTACAGGCTAGATCGATGTGACATTGAGTCGGGGTCCTGACAGCGTTGGCATCAGAGCCGGACTGCCTGTAGGTTCTCCAAGCCAAACTGGTCGATGTTGAGTCTAGAAATGCTTTAGTTATATGTAGGGGAATTGATTGTGGGATGGTACGTAAGGCTCTTTTTACTCCTTTATCTCATGATATTCTGATCTGAGTCAGTCCATTCTTCCATCGGGGGTTAAGGATTAGGATCTCTTCTCTCTATTAGGCTCACGTGTTACTAATCAGTAGTACCTTGTAGGTTTGATGGTTACAAGCCTGGTTCAGTTTTACTATCCTGTTATGTTACTAATTGGACCCAGAACCTTGATATGAAATTGTTGAGTGGTTATGCAATTCCTTGTGAAATGTCTCAAACCCTTTTGAGCATTTGATCGTTATCTGTCCAAATTCTGCGAGAATTCTAATGTCTTTGCATTGTGGTTATGCTTCCAGATGGCCACTCGTGAACAAAATCAAGTGGTTAAATCGACCGGATGCATTGGTGTGACCGGTCATACAGCCATGCTAGTTCGGGTTATGATCGAAGCGGGATACCGTTGGTACCCCGAATACACAGTTGAAGAGCAGTATCGAGACTTTAATCAAAGCCAGTATCTCTGCACTGTCAGGGTGTTTCCCTCTTATCCTGGTTCCACCGAGGCCCTTCACAGCTCCTATGGGCTTGGTGTTACTATTGATATGGCGGTGCAAGATGCTGCATATTCTATGATGACCATTATGCGAGTCAGGACCGGCCTGCTTCGCAACACCGAATTCCGGTATATGCCGGGTTCACTTCCTGGAGCGTTTGGTTATCTTCGAGCCATCTATGCTGATTCCAGTCAGGAGGACTCACTAACCCGTACTACCGCCGAGTTGCTCGAGGACAAGGACCGAGAGAGTCGGGCCTTGAGGATGGAGCTCTTCAACGCCCGTGCTGATCACTGGGCCACCTTGACTCGTTTTGCACCGGCTGTCCAAGCCGGATATATGGATATGAGAGACTTGTATCCTGTTAGGTCTGCTCTGCCGGACATGATGGACTGGCGTGATGTGGGGGGCATCACCCCACCTCGTGGTCCTCGCAGGCCACCGTTCGTCGGTCCAAGACCTCACCATTGCCCTTACGGTCCACAGGCTCCCCAGGACCGTCTGTTTCCGGACGAGCACGTTGAACTTCCAGGTTACGGAGGAGACTTCTATGAGAACTACTACGGAGACGTCTGAGTTAGTAGTAGTCTCACTAGTATTGTAATGGTTGTATCTCCACCGTCCTGCGTGACTCGTGGAATATGACTTAGTGTGTACTAATTCCGGAGGTGTAAGAAAAATAATGTATAGGAGCTTGGTATGCCTCCGACGATATGTAATCTTCCTTTCACCGTAGTAGTACTTTGTTTGGTCTTGTACTAAACCTTGTATGGTGTGTATGACGATGGAATAAAGAAGCAGTTTAGATTCTACCATGTCATACGGATGATCATCTTGCATTCCGAGTTATCCATTACATTCTACATTTTTATGTTAGAATCTTGCCATCTGGACTAAATCCTTGTCTTGTTTTCCTAGGATGGTTAACACCATAATAACCCTGCTCCGCCAGAGCAGGCGAAGGCAGCGGAGTTGGAGAAGCTTAACCTGCCTCACCCTCCTTCTCGGCGAAGTTATGCCGAGGTCGAGAGAAACAAACGGAGACCAACCGTTTGCTTGGAGCGTATCGAACAGAACACAGCCCATCATCAGAGAAATAACTTGGTGTCGCTCAGTGACTTCATCAAGTTACACCCACCTACCTTCCACCACTCCGTCGAGCCTCTCGACGCTGATGACCGGCCGCAAAGATTACTCACAAGCTGCGTTACAGCCTTCGGTAGCCGAGGTCGACAAGGTCACCTTTGGTGCATATCATCTTGAAGGCCCGCCATCTCGTGGGAGAACTATATGGCTATCGCCCGATTGGCCATGTCACTACTTGGGCAGAATTCAGCGAGGCTTTCGTGAACATCACATCCCGGAGGGTCTCATGGATAAATAAGCGTGAGGAGTTCGCATTTCACCCAAGGCCGTCTCCGTGGGCGCCACAGCAGAGAGTTCGGTAACCTTGCACGCTATGCAACGAAGAGGTCTCCGCGACGCCAAGAAAGCAGCAAGGTTCCGCAAGGGACTTAGCCCGAACTCGCCGAGATCTCCGTGCGCATGAGTGCACCTCTTTCCGAAGCTTGTTAACAAAGCCATCAGGCTGAAACTGGTCGACTGATTTGAAGCAACATGCAAGCATGGGCGTGATATGGGTTCCTCATCCGGTGCTAGACCACGAAGCGCCGTGTGTGGGTGCCTAATCTCGCCCGCCATCCAGATTCACACCGAGGCCATCCTTCCAGCGCCTCGCCCGATTCAGCGAAGTATGCACCAGCTAGGCCCTATGGTGGGCCAACCAACAATGCTCTTCTCTGCGCCAGCCCGTGGCGTGCTTCAAATGTGGTGAATCAGGCCACTACATGCGCGATTGTCCTCGACCAACCCCAACCAGCCTGCAAAGCTGTTGGCCGTGGCAAGCCGCCAGGAAGGTGTTCTATGCAAGCCGCCACCACCGCTGCGTGGCCATGTTAATTGTGTCTCAGTGAAGAGGCCCAAGAGGATCCCAACGTCGTGCTCGATGCGCTTCTTGTTAATTGCCACCCGCATCCGTTCTTTTCGATCATCGAGCATCTCATTCATTCATATCCAAAACTATGCTCGCTTGCATAACACGCATTCTCGTGACATGCCTTCCACCATGGAAATTTCTACTCGGGTTCTAGATGGCAAACCTCTAGAGTAAGCCATGGAAATGAAATTCAGGTCGACAGACTTGTTTTCCTTGCATCGTTGATAGCTCTCAAATCTTCGGATATAAATATCATCTTGGGTATGGGTGGATGTCAGCCCATCATGCCAAGATTGATTGTTTCTCTAGGACTGTTCAACTTACGCACCCCTCGGGAAAGATAGTCAATGTCTTGACCCGAATATCCAAGCGCCAACTATATTCTCTTAATGCCAGTCCATTGCCAGACCTCGAAGACGTCCCGGTAGTCCGTGACTTCCCGGATGTCTTTCCAGAAGAATTGCCAGGTGTTCCACCTGACAGAGATGTTGAGTTCGTGATAGACCTCATTCCAGGAACTGTCCCAATTTCTAGAAGACCCTATAAGATGGCACCCCTAGAACTAGCCGAACTTAAGAAACAACTCGATGAGGCCTTGAAAAAGGGTTTCATCCGTCCTAGTTCATCTCCTTGGGCTTGCCCCGTCCTCTTCGTCAAGAAGAAGGATGGTACGGACCGGATGGTTGTAGATTATCGACCCGTCAACTTGGTCACAATTAAGAACAAGTATCCGCTCCCCAGGATCAACGATCTGTATGATCAGCTCGCAGGATCCTCAGTCTTCTCTAAGATGGATTTGAGGTTAGGCTACCATCAAATCAAAATCCAAACGGGACATTCCCAAAAGCGGCCTTTGTTACTCGTTACGGCCAATCTGAGTACACCGTCATGTCCTTGGCTTAACCAACGCCCCACCACTTTCTCCCGGTTAATGAACTCAATCTTCATGGAGTATTTGGACAAATTTGTCGTGGTTTACCTCGATGATATACTCATCTACTCCAAGAACGAGGAAGAACATGCCGAACATCTAAGGCTAGTGTTGATGAAACTTCGAGAGCATCGCCTTTATGCCAAGTTTTCTAAATGCGAATTTTGGCTGCCAGAAGTGACCTATCTAGGACATGTAATTTCTGGTAAAGGTATTGCTGTCAACCCCGAAGCGAGTTCAAGCCGTCCTTAATTGGACTCCACCGAGTCGGTCAAGCAAGTTCGAGTTTCCTTGGCTTAGCGAGCTATTGTTGCCGCTTTGTCGAGAACTTCTCCAAAGTTGCTAAACCTCTAAGCGAACTCCTCAAGAAGGATAAAAGTTCGAGTGGACTCCACAATGTGAGCACAGCTTCAGAACCGAAAAGACGTTTAACTTCGCTCCGTCTTTGGTACCACCAGATTTTCTAAGGACTTTGTTATCTATTGCGACGCCTCGCGACAAGGACTAGGCTGTATTCTCATGCAAGATCGACACGTAATTGCTTATGCTTCACGGCAATTACACCCACATGAGGAAAACTATCCTACTCATGATCTAGAGCTTGCAGCTGTAGTCCATGCACTCAAAACCTGGCGACATTACCTTCTTGGTAATCGTTGCGAAATCTTCACCGATCACCAAAGTCTGAAATATATATTCACCCAGCCAGATTTGAATCTCAGGCAAAGACGTTGGGTTGAGTTGATCACAGATTTCGACTTAGGAATAACTTATACCCAGGGAAAGCCAACGTCATGGCTGATGCACTAAGTCGTAAATCTTATTGCAACAATCTGATGTTGCAACAAAGTCAACCACTTCTCCACGAGGAATTTCGGAAGCTTAACCTTCACATTGTTCCTCGAGGGTTCCTTTCCACCTTGGTGGCGAAACCTACTCTTATGGATCAAGTCATCGCTGCCCAAAAACGAGATAAAGGAATATCCCGGATTAAGGAGAACATTGTTAGCGGAGATGCTAAATGTTTCTCTACAAATGATCATGGTGTTGTATATTTTGAGAACCGCCTAGTGGTTCCCAAGAATCAGCACATACGGCAGTTGATCCTTAAGGAGGCTCATGACTCTCCTCTCACCATTCATCCCGGTAGCACTAAAATGTATCAGGACCTACGCCAGAGGTTCTGGTGGACTAGGATGAAGAGAGACATTGCTCAATTTGTTGCTAACTGCGACGTCTGTCGTCGTGTAAAAGCAGAGCATCAACGGCCTGCTGGCACCCTTCAACCCTTAGCTATTCCTGAATGGAAATGGGATAAAATCAGTATGGATTTCATCACTGGTTTTCCCAGGACCAAGAGAGGGAATAATGCTATCTTTGTCGTTATCGACCGCCTTTCCAAAGTAGCCCATTTCTTACTGTCGAGAGTATAACCGCTAGTCAGCTAGCAGACTTGTACATCTCCCGAATAGTGTCTCTTCATGGTGTTCCATTGGAAATTAACTCGGATCGAGGAAGTCTCTTCACCTCTCGATTTTGGGAAAGTTTCCAAAACGCTATGGGAACCCATCTTTCCTTTAGCACCCGCTTTTCACCCTCAATCAAGTGGTCAAGTAGAACGTGTCAACCAAATCCTAGAAGACATGCTTGAGCTTACATTATCTCATTCGAATGGATTGGGAGAAATGCCTTCCATTTGCCGAATTTGCTTATAACAACAGCTATCAATCTAGCTTGGGCAAAGCACCTTTTGAAGTTCTCTATGGACGAAGGTGTGAACACCTCTTAAGCGGTCGAAACCGGGAAAGATAATTCTTTGGCCCGGATATGATCCAGAAGCGTAAGAGCAAGTTCGCATCGTTCGTGAAAAGTTGAAAACAGCCCAATCTCGTCAAAAGAGTCAATATGACCGAAAACATAAGGCTATGACTTACGAGGTTGACGAGAAGGCTTACCTTGGGTTACTCCTTTGAAGGGAACCCATCGCCGGTATCAAAGGCAAATTGGCTCCTCGCTACATTGGACCCTTTCGCATTCTTGCCAAACGAGGAGAAGTTGCCTACCAATTGAACTACCTCGCATCTCTCCAAAGTCCACGATGTCTTCCACGCTTCTCAACTCAGCGCTGCTTTCGGATCCTATCCGTGGAGTGGACCACTAAACGCTTGATCTTCAAGATAATCTCACATATCGAGAATACCCGCTCAGATCCTCGATCAAGCGAGCGCACCACTCGACGGCATAATATCAAGTTTCTCAAGGTTCAATGGTCGCACCATTCGAGAAGGAAGCTACTTGGGAAAGGGAGGATCGTCTTCGACTTGAGTACCCCGCCCTCTTTCCGGAGGAACCTAAATCTCGGGACGAGATTCTTTTGAGTGGGGGTGAGTTGTCACACCCTAGCTAGTTCATGCATTAGAGTGTTGCATCATGTCTATTTTTTTCAACAGAAACCTGAAATGGGATTGCCAGAACTCCCAGCCCCCTCTGAAACAAACTAGGGTTTACTAAAAATATTTTCGATGAACCTGAAATGCCCTTCTAAAATGTCCATCATTTTTTTCTTGGTTCAGAAGCTCTGCCAAAAGTGATGCACAATTTTCTAGGTCATCCTAAGGTCTTTGAATTAAATCATAGCTATTTGAATTTGGGCATTTAAAATTTATAAAATATTTCAAATGTCCAAATACTTCCAAACTAAAATGTTTCATGTTGGAAATATTCCAACAATGGACCAGGAGTAGTTTGGTGAATTTTAGAACCTTTTGGGTATTTTAAATAATTCAACAAAGCTACAGAAAAAAATAGAAAAAGAAAAACAGAAAGGAAACACTCACCGGCGCCACACTGCCCACTAGCCAGCCCACTGCCGGGCCCAGCCCAAGACGCAGGCCAATGAAGCTGCTTGACGACCAGCAGTAGGCAGTAGTGCTCGACGGCGAGCACCGCATGGGTGCCACGCACCTGCCGCTGTCTCACCACCTCCCTCGTCTTGCCACGACAGGATCGCTCCTCGCTCTCTCCGCACCCCGGACACCCCTCTCCTCTCGATTCGTTCCCCTCGGTTTCCCCAGCCATGGCCGACGCCACCGCCGCCGCTCCTCCGTCGTAGCCGCGCTCTCCGTCGACCCCACGCCGCGCCACCGTGTCCAGGAGCTCCGCCGCCGTCGACTCCTTCGAGCTAGCCGAGCCCCGAGCGCTCGCGTGCCCCGAAGACGCCGCACCAGCCTCGCCCGAGTCCGCCGCCGCCGGAGATCCCTTTCAACGCCGTCGCCGCCTCAGCTCGTCCCCGACCCCGCCGGTGGCCTCTACGTGAGCTCTGTGAGCTCAGCTACCTTCCCCACTCTCTCTCTCTCGCTCCCGTGCACCACAGCGACCGCACGAAGCTCACCTGCACTCGCCGTCGCGGACCTCGTCGCCGACGTGCTCCCGGCCATCCTCCGGCCACTTCACCGTGTCCATCGCGTTCACCACGACGCGTTGGAGCTAACTACGCACTCCCCGCACCTCACCGCACACTCCACCTCGAGTTCGCTCTCACCCGAGCTCCGGTGGCTGCCAAAGTCGCCGCCGGCGCCAACTCCGGCCACCCCGAGCCCAACCACCACCACCAATAGACGCGGCTCACCTCAAGAACCGTCAGATGCCTTCCGCGCCCATTTGGTGGCGGAATGGCAAAACCACTTTCGCCGCCGTGTCGGGCTCGCCGGCGGTTAAACGCCGGTGGGTTTGACCCTGGTTTTGACCACGGGTGGGCCCAGGTTGACCCCCTGGGTCTATGACATGTGGGCCCCATCTGCTAATTAAATTAGTTTAGTTTAAATTAAACTCTAACTAAACTAATCACACTGACATGCGGGACCCACTGGTCAGTTTGACCTGACCAGCCCGTTGACCACTGACGTCATCATGACACAGTGCTGACGCATTAATTTAATTTACTGGAATTATTTTTACACAGGAAATTCCAGAAATTGTTTCAAACTTCAAAAATTCATAGAAAATAATCGGTAGCTCCAAATGAAACAAATTATATATGCAAAATGATCAGAAAAATCCAATCTATACATCTGTACTGGTTTCATGCATGTTTACAGAAGCTAACCTACTGTTTTACACAGAACAAGATATAGCACTTTAAATGATCATACATGAGTTTGGAAATTGCATCTATGGTTCAAAATGCTCCAAACCCATCTGATCTTAGTGGCATTAGCCCAATGCACTCATTTTGCCATGTCTCATTGCATGCATCATATTGTTGCATCTTGTTTGGTAATGCTGTGTATCGGTGTTCTCTGCGGCAGGTTCTGCCCCTGAGGAGTACCGTGATAACCCCGACGAAGAGCAATACCCGTGCACCGACCCATCAGGCAAGCAACCAACCATTTGATCATATCGATAAAATCCCATGTTCTTGCTCCTGCTCTCGTTTACTGCATTAAGACAACGCGATTCAAACTGCTGTGTGCTGCGGTAGTTGAACCCATTTCCTCTGCATGACCTGTCATTGCCACAAGAATTAGATGAAACCCACTAGCATGTGTAGGAGTTGATTGAGCCATATGATTGTGTTGTTCCTACCTTGCTATGCCTGCTATGCTTAGAGTTGTGTCAGTCTGGTTCATCGGGTGATGGCTAGAGTGAAATGATCGAGTCAAGATGAGAGTAAGGTGTTGAACACGATTTGGTAAAGGTATCGATGAGAGGCCATGTAGGAGTACATGGTGGGTTGTTTCATTGAGGCCGTCCTAAGCTAATCGAGATCTGTATGTGTGATTTAAGAATCAGCTACTACCATACATTGGGCCTGAAATATGACCCGCTCGACTTCTTATTCACGCTAGTCCTCTGTCGGGGAGTTGCAAGTAGTTTCGGTGTTTGTAGCTCATGGAGGCCGTGGACAGCGGCCGACCGTAGGGGTGGGCTGTGATGCGGTAGGTACGTGGTCGGGTGTACGGATGCCCGTTTGGTATCTCGGGAACCTTGTTCACATCGTTTGGGGCTGTGAGCGAGACTTGGCCGAACTCCTCATAGATGGAACCCAAATAGGCGATAAACTGGACTAGAGACTTGAGTGTCTAGGTAGGTCGTGGTCTACACCCACGGCTTTTCGCTTGAAGTCCGCCGAGCACATGTCGTGTGCGACGCTAAGTGGTGGAAACATGTATGAAGAAGTACACCCGCAGGTTAACATCATCTATTGAATAGCAGCGTCATGTAAAGGACTACTTGGTTGCCTATACAGTTCATAGACAAGTAAATGGATACTACTAAAAGCCTCAAGATAAGCGTGAGTGCCGAGGATGGCTCTTCCAGTAGGAAGACGGGGTGGATCCTCGGTGGTGTATTGAAGTGATGAGTAGTGGACTCGAGTCATAAAACTATTTCAAGTTGGTGTCTCAGAGGATAGCTTAGCCATAAGTCAAAGCTGGCTTGCTGCAATAACTCCACCAACCCTTCTTGATAATATGCATGTATGTAGGGTCGATGTAAGTCTTTTGAGTACCTTTGTACTCATGTTGCTTTAATTTACATTTTTGAGAAGATGCCACAAACCCTTCCGACGGGTTCTTCGAGACGTTGACATCGATGAGTAGACTAAGGCCTGTGGTGATCCCGAGCAAGTGAAGGACCATGTAGTATAGCTAGGCTTACCCAAGCCTCTTTTATTTTACTAGTTATGCGTACTCGGACAAAACACTTCGCTGTGGCTTGTATGCTTGTATGACTTGTATGTGGGTCGTGTGACCCGTACTTGTGTGTATGATATGTATGGCTCTATGAGCCTTTAAATAAAGTACTTGTGTCGTAGAGTCATGTTGTGATGCCTTGTTGTATTTGCACATATCGAGCATATTGTGTGTATGATTGAAATGCTTGGTATGTGTGGGATCGACTATCTAGTTGTTTATCTTTAGTAGCCTCTCTTACCGGAAATGTCTCCTAGTGTCTCCACCGAGCCATGGTAGCTTGCTCTTGCTCCGAACACTTAGGCTGGCCGGCATGTGTCCTTCTTCGTTCTGTGTACGTCCCTACGGGAAATGTCACGCATTGAGTACCGGAGTCTGTTAGCCCGCTACAGCCCGGTTTATCGAGTCCTGCTAGCCCGTGCTACAGCCGGAACTTACTTGTCGATGACCGACACGTTCGATCTGGGTCATGGATGCTGTCCTGTAAGTCTGTGCCACTTTGGGTTTACGACTAGTCATGTCAGCCGGGCTCCTTATCATATGGATGCTAGCGACACTATCATATACGCAGCCAAAAGGCACAAACGGTCCGTGCCAAGGTAAGGTGGCACCCGTTGGGATACCGCGTGAGGCCGCAAAGTGATATGATGTGTTACAGGCTAGATCGATGTGACATTGAGTCGGGGTCCTGACATGGACACTCCGAAGGAAACCAATGGCGACGAGGCAACAGAGGATATCCCCTCAGGGAGAAAAGTAAATCATGGGCATCGTTGCTGCCGCTCCAAGCCCCGCCACATCAATACCGGCCCCGAAGAGGAAAGCAATCCGGATGGTGCCGAAGAGGAATACAACCCTGACCAGCCCGCCTTCAAGCAGGCTGAACAGAAGGATGAGCAGGTCAGCCCAGAGGAACAGGCGACTAACGGGTATCCGGAGGAGGACAACTATATGCCCCCCTCCGAAGACGAGATTAGTCTCGGCGACGACGAGTTCGGCGTGCCTGAGGATCCCGTGGAGCAGGAGCTCTTCAAGCGCTGGCTTATTGCCACTGCGAGGAGCCTAGAGAAGAAGCGACAGCAACTCCAGGCTGATCAAGACCTACTCACAGATAGATGGACCGAAGTGCTGGCAGCCGAGGAATACGGACTCCAGCGCCAAATGGCTGACCGGCCACCCCGTGGCCGGGATAAAACGGGATATCAGCCCGGATACCATCCCGCACCCCCACGCCAATTTACTACGGCCCGGGGCAATAGGCAGGACCTGCAAGATATTCTGGAAAACAAAGCAAGACAGCCAAGATCGATCTACGGATCGCGGGGACGCGCCCCAGCGCGTGACGATGACCGTCACCCCGGAGATATCATCAACAAGTCCGGCCGGGCCGAACACAGCAACCCAGACCAATTCGAACTGCGTAGCCATATAGCTCGCACGAGGCGCGCACACCCTCTCGCTTCGCGACGAAGTGATGGATCATGAATTCCCAAAAGGGTTCAAATCCGTAAACATCGAATCATACGATGGCACAACAGACCCTGCAGTATGGATCGAAGATTTCCTTCTCCACATTCACATGGCCCGCAGAGATGACCTACACGCCATCAAGTACCTTCCCCTTATCTCAAAGGGCCGGGCCAGCACTGGATAAACAGCCTGCCAGCAAATTCCATTGGCAGTTGGGAAAACCTGGAAGATGCATTCCTCGACAACTTCCAGGGCACATATGTGCAACCACCGGACGCCGATGACTTGAGCCACATTACTCAATAGCCCGGAGAGTCAGACAGGAAATTCTGGACTCGGTTCCTAACTAAAAAGAACCAAATAGTCGACTGTCCAGACGCCAAAGCCCTGGCGGCTTTTAAGCATAATATCCGTGACGAGTGGCTCGCTCGACACCTCGGCCAGGAAAAACAAAAGTCTATGGCATCTCTCACAACACTAATGACCCGCTTTTGCGCGGGCGAGGAAAGCTGATTCGCTCGCAGCGGCACCACGCTGCATTCCGGCACCTCGGACGGCCGCGATACTAACGGCAAGCCACGTCGTAACAGACATAAGCGACGGAACAACGACGGCAACACTGAAGACACGGCACTAAACGCCGGATTCAGTGGACCCAAGTCTGGTCAGCGGAAGAAGCCTTTTAAAAGAAACAATCAGGGACCGTCCAGTTTGGACCGTATACTGGAGCGCCCGTGCCAAATTAATGGCACCCCGGACAAGCCAGCCAACCACACCAACAGAGACTACTGGGTGTTCAAACAGGCCGGCAAAATTAACACCGAAAACAAGAACAAGGGGCTGCACAGCGACGATGACGATGAGCCCCAGCGTCCGAACACGGGGGAACAGAAGAAATTTCTCCCGCAGGTGAAAACGGTCAACATGATGCCACTCACATCCCCAAGAGGGAACGGAAGCGAGCACTACGGGACGTCTATGCGATGGAGCCAGTCGCCCCCAAATTCAACCCACGGTCAGCTTGTCTGATCACCTTTGATCGTAGGCATCATCCTACTAGCATCCGTCACGGCGGCTCGGCCGCATTGGTCCTAGACCCAATCATCGATGGATTCCACCTCACGCGAGTCCTCATGGATGGCGGCAGCAGCCTGAACCTGCTTTTTCAGGACACATTGCGCAAAATGGGCATTGACCCTTCAAGGATCAAGCCCACCAAAACCACCTTTAAAGGTGTAATTCCTGGAGTGGAGGCCCGTTGTACGGGCTCTATAACTCTGGAAGTGGTCTTCGGATCTCCGGATAACTTCCAAAGCAAAGAGTTAATCTTTGATATCGTCCCCTTCCGCAGTGGTTATCACACACTGCTAGGTTGAACCACCTTTGCTAGATTCAATGCGGTACCACACTATGCATACCTCAAGCTCAAGATGCCAGGCCCGCGCGGGGTCATAACAGTCAATGGAAACATGGACCGCTCTCTCCGTACAGAAGAGCATACTGCAGCCCTCGCGGCGGAAGTACAGTGCGGCCTACTCCGACAAACTAATCCGGCAACAACAACTTAGAGGACCGTCAAGCGAGTCCGGAGCACCCCGCAACAGGATCATCAGGCATGCCAAGAGCACGATTAGCAGTCCGGCCTTTGCCCAAACCGCATTAAAGCAGCATTCGTGCCACGCGTACCCAATTATGCACTCAAAATACCATGGACATAGGAGGAGGCGCACCAGTGACTCGGTCAACAGTGCGGTATCACCACAACATACCTTCATAACCTTTCCCTTTTTCCTTTCAGGACATTGCTTTAGCGCAGCCTCTTCAGAAGGGCCGGATTGCCGGACCTACATAGGAGAGAAAACCAAGGAGGCAACAGGCGTTGCGCACAGAAGGAAATACCCATGTCGAATCTATTTACGATCGTTATACCTGTTTTATCTATCCGTATGCAGCCTGCCCCTGGATAGGACATGTCAAATAGTCCTATTTATCTCCGCTTAATGCATCCATTGTAAGCATACGCTTAAACGTATTATTCATCAATGGGAGATCATATATAGCGTCACCTTATTATTCTTATTTCAGCATTTTTTCTTATAAATGTTTATTTGATATTGCACCCCTACACCTTGGTACGGTCAGTTTGCCAGGGGCTTCCTATGGTGCCCCATAATACGGCAAGACAAGTCCGAACACTTTCAACAGTGTGGCACCCCGAACTTATAGCACTATATGCATCAGCTCCGAATCATGTCTTGGGTCTACAGTTGGGTTAGCCCGGCTCCCTTGTTTTGGTACCTTATGTTCCGTTATATCGGCTAAGGTAGCGCAGGGAGAACTACTGCGATTGTGTCCCGGTTCTTCCGGACAAGCACCTCAGTAGACAAAGCCAAAAACTGACCGGCATGATGTGGCGAGAGCTGGTCGCTGTTCGAGAGGTCTTAAAATCCTTAAAGATTTTCCGATTTAGGCGATAAATCGACTTCGTCCGATCTAGGCGAGTATAGCGCCCCAATTCGGCCTTCCGGATTCTAGGGGCTTCACCGAAATTTAAAATTGTAGACTTCTATGGCTAAGTGAAAGTTATAAAGCCGCATAGTCTGATTGCCTTGTTCGCTGCGCCGGACACCTCCTTAAGGGACCAAACATTTGGATAAAGAGTGTCCGGGTTTTCCACGAGCACCCGAGTACTAGTTACGTGTGGGCGGAAGCCGACGACCGGCCTACTTTCAGAATTTTATAAACAGCCGCACAGAAGGTAATATTTTAAATAACAAAAGTGCTACATAGCACAAGTAACTTCGTCTCTGAAGTACAACAGTGGCAGAGGTACATTTAGTCAAAGATCTTGTCCTTGGTACACTCATCGGCCATGAGACGAGCGCCCTTCATAATGCCATCATAGTACTTCTCGACATGGTGATGCTCCTTGCCCTCTGGTGGACCGTCCTTCACCAGCTTCTCAGCATCCAGCTTGTCCCAGTGCACCTTCACGCGGGCAAAGGTCCAGCGGGCACCCTCAATGCAAATTGATCGCTTGATAACTTCCAGTCGCGGACAGGCATTTACCATCCGCTTGATCAGGCCGAAGTAGCTAGCTGGCAGGGGCTCACCAGGCCACATCCGGACTATGAAATCTTTCATAGCCACTTCGGCCGCCCTGTGGAGTTTGACCAACTGCTTTAGTTGGTCACGCAGAGGCATTGGGTGTTCGGCCCTAGCATACTGGGACCAGAACAGCTTCTCCGTTGAGCTCCCCTCCTGGGCACGGTAGAACTCCACGGCATCTGATACGCTGCATGGCAGATCTGAGAATGCCCCTGGAGAGCTCCGAATTCGAGTAAGTAAAAGAAACGCCTCCTCCACATGTTTGCTTTGCATTAAGAATTTCTTACCCGCCGCTATCTTTTTGGCCTCTTGGATTTCCTGTTGTGCCTTCTCGGCTTCGGCCTTGGCGTCTTTCATATTCACAAGGGCCTTCGCAAGCTCGGCCTCTTTCGTCTTCAGATCATGCTCCATGGACTCGAACTTCTTTTCGACGTCTCGAAGCTCTTGCTGTACCTCGCCCACTCTAGCACTTTGCTTTTCGGCGCTCCTTGGATTCCAAGGCCTCCTTGTCTTCGGCCTCGGACAGCGCTTTCTTCAGGGACGCCACTTCGACGGTGGCCCCTCTTACACAGTCATCACGCTTTGGCGTTAGACTAACCAATTTTTTCTATCCTTAACTACATAAGAGCGGGGAATCACTTACCTTTGTTATCTTCGAGCTGCCTCTTCGTGAGGTCGAGCTCTCCTTGTGCCTGCTCCAGGTCCCGCTTTAGTTCGGCAACCTTGGCTGTGCGGGCAGCAGCGGCAAGCAGCACAACCTTCTTATTCACATGAATACTTATTATTAGACTCCTGCGGATTATAATTGACCCTCGGTTTGGTTTTTCTTTCCGACAACCAAACAGAGTATGAGGGGCTACTACCTATCGGGTGGTAATTTTACACATATTTATTACTTACCTCAAATCCTGTCAGGAGGCTGGTGCAAGCTTTGGTTAGTCCGCTCTTGGCGGACGAAACCTTCCGAATCACCGCACTCATAACAGTACGATGCTCTTCATCACCATGGAAGCGCCGCGAAGCGCTTCCAGCAGACAATCTGGTGCCCCGGGCGCAACGGAAGTCCTCGATGCAGACGGCTCGCCCTATCTAACGAGGGGCTGTCCGCCTGAGTCCAGAACCATTGACGGTTCCGGAACAGTGTTCGGCTGAGAGCCCAGCCTACTGTGGCTCTCATCGACACGATCTGCGGGGATCTTGAACCCCGCATGTCCGACATCTAGAATCCCGCCTTGGGGCGTCTCCAGAGTCACCTCCCCCCGCTCTGGAAGCCTTCAGGAAAACACCTCCGTGTCATCCGCGGGCTGAAGAGTAGTGGCCGTTGGAAGCGAATTCATCTCCAAATCGCTCAGGGACCCAAAAGAAGATACCTCCGGGTGAGCCCTGGCCGGACTGCATATATGTTTGGCGTTATAAAAAAGCTATGGAGTGAAGTCATGATAGAGTACGGACACTTACGACCGCACTGGGGGCTTCCTCCTGGGCAGCCACCCCTCCGCGCTGTGAGCGGCCGGTCGTGGCGGAGTAGTCCGGAAGGGACACCTTTCCCTTCTTAGACGTCCCAGCCTCCCCCTTCGAGGCGGCTTTTCTCTTTTTCTCCTCCCCAGTGCGGGGAGGTAGAGTTTCTTCTTGCTTCCTCTCGCCTCCGCGGGAGGAATCTGTCTCGTCGTCATCGGACGACGTGGGTATGACAGCCTTGCGCCAAGGGCCTTTTCCGGCCCCCTGGTCTGTCTCCTCAGGCCCCTCATCCCTTCCGGATGGGGCGTCTTCTTCTTCTTCTTCTTCTTCTTCTTCTTCTTCCCCTTCGTGGGAGGAGGGTGCCTCGTCGTCTTCGGACGAGGCTTCCGGGACGACCTTACGGCGGAGACCCTTTCGGATTCCCAGGGCCTTCTTTTTGGCCTTCTTCTCCGGCACCTTGTAGGGCGCCGGGACTAGCATCTCCGTCAGGAGAGCATCTGCAGGGCCTTCTGGCAGCGGAGCCGGACAGTCAGTCTGCTCCGCTGTCTCCACATAATCCTGAACAAATATGCACGGTTGCTTAAGACTCCCCCATGAATATATTGGGAAGAACCGAATCCGGTGGTAGTCTGAAAACTCACCTGACTAGGAGGCCGCGCGGCGTGAAGCCCGCGGTCCTCGTATGTGGGAGGAGGTACTTGGGAGGCCTTGAACAACACCTTCCATGCGCCTTTATGCGTCATGTCATAGAGCCTCTGAAGCGTCTGGTGTTCGGCTGGGACGAACTCCCACAGGTTAAATGCCCGCCTTTGGCACGGGAGAATCCGGCGAACGAGCATGACCTGGATCACGTTGACAAGCTTGATGTTCTTGTCCTTCATGCTCCTGATGCAGGTCTAGAGTCCGGTCAGCTCGGTAGATTCGCCCCAGGACAGGCCCTTCCTTTCCCAGGAGGTGAGCTGCATGGGGGTTCCGGATCAGAACTCGGGGACCCCCGCCCAGTTGGCGCCGTGTGGCTCGGTGATGTAGAACCACGCCGATTGCCACCCCTTCACGGTTTCCGCAAAGGAGTTGTCTAGCCAGGTGATGTTGGGCATCTTGCCCACCATGGCTCCTCCGCACTTCGCTTGCTGGCCGCTCACAATCTTCGGCTTCACGCAGAAGGTTTGCAGCCACAAGCCGAAGTGAGGCTTGATGCGGAGGAAGGCCTCACACACGACGATAAACGCCGAGAAGTTGAGGACGAAATTCGGGGCTAGATCATGCAAATCTAGCCCGTAGTAGAACATGAGCCCGCGGACGAAGGGATAAAGTGGGAATCCCAGTCCATGGACGAAGTGGGCAACGAACACGACCCTCTTGTGGGGTCCTGGGGTCGGAATGACCTGCCCGACATCCGGTAGCCGGTGCGCTATGTCTGTGGCCAAGTATTCGGCCGCTCGAAGATTTATGATATGCTTGACAGTGGAGGCCACCCACTTGCCTCCTGCTCCGGACATGTTTAGCTATGCGGAGAAGACTTGAGCTTGGGCGCTGGAGCTCGAGGGGGCAAGAGTGGGCAAGGGAGAAAGCAGGCGTGGGTAAAAATAGGGAAATCTTATCGCTTTATAGAGGCGACGAAAGCGATGCGCCTCCCCACTTACCCATTGGAAATCGCTAGCTTCCCAAGCGCCACGATTGATGGCGTGGTGGGATTACCCATACCCGTATTGATGAGAATCCCGTAATAAGGGGACACGATCTCTGCTTTGACAAGACATGCCAAGGAAACCACCTCGCAATACGCGATGTGGCTGGTTGTAGGGAAGCGATTCGAATGATGACCCGACCATAATGACACGTCGCGTTGTCTAAAAAGTTGTCAGCAGATTGCATTTGTGAAATATCATTCTCTCTACAGCAGTATGCGAAGACCATTTTGTGGATCCGGACACGGTCTACATGTTTCATAACTATATTGGAGTATTCGGAGAAGGAACCCGCCCTGCAATGCCGAAGACAAGACTGCGCGCCGGACTCATCGTCATTGAAGCCTGGTTCAGGGGCTAATGAGGGAGTCCTGGATTAGGGGGTATCCAGATAGCCGGACTATATATATCGTATGGACTATTGAAGCGTGAAGATACAAGACTCAAGACTTTGGCCCGTGTCCGGATGGGACTCTCCTTCGCGTGGAAGGCAAGCTTGGCGATCCGGATATTATGTTTCCTTCCTTGTAACCGACTCCATGTAAACCCTAACCCTCTCCGGTGTCTATATAAACCGGAGAGGTTGGTCCTTAGAAGGCCGATCACAATTACAATCATACCATCATAGGCTAGCTCTTAGGGTTTAGCCTCTACGATCTCGTGGTAGATCTACTCTTTTACTACCCATATCTTCAATATTAATCAAGCAGGAAGTAGGGTTTTACCTCCATTGAGAGGGCCCGAACCTGGGTAAACATTGTGTCCCTTGCTTCCTATTACCATCAGCCTAGATGCACAGATCGGGACCCCCTACCCGAGATCCGCCGGTTTTGACACCGACAGGGGTAACTCAAACTTTGGGACGCGCTTCTCTGAAATGTGGGAAAGTTACGAATATATGCCCCGTTTAAAATGTCGGACATCGCGTCGGTTGGGGATAGGATGGTAATCTCGCATCTCCCAAATGTTTGCCGGTAACTATTTCAGGCGAGGAGAGGGTGTTTTGCCGCCCACGGTTGGCGCCCCTGATGTATGAACAGGGCTGACAGGTAGGGCGGTTGTGTCAAGTCTGAGGGAAGTTACACATCTGCCCCTATTAAAAATATTAGCCTACATCGATATCGGACGAGGAGAGTTTGTTTTTCCGCCCACTGTGTATGAAGGGGGAAATGGAGGAAGAGACACATGTCTTTCGGACAAGCTTGAATCAAATGTGTTTTGCCGCCCACGTTTGGTGCCTACCGTGTCTGAATGTGCTCAGAGGCCGTCGTGTCACATCTGATTGAAGTTACTAGTCTACCCCTATCGACAGCAGTGTAAATCCGGTCGATAAGGATGTCAAGTTTCAGGGGTAGACAGTAATTTCCATCTCGCAAACACTTGCTTCGGGCAGCCCACAAATTACAGTGGGTGTTTAGCCGCTTCATTCAAAACTTGGGAGAATTAGCATTCACGTTTGCCCTGGGCCCTGTCAAACTAAATTCAAATCCAATTTGTATTTGATTACGAATATCCACATAAAATTCTACGTTTTGTTATTTATTTCTTTATTTCTTCGAAACCACAACAAAGATTTATTCCACCTTTATATATGATTATGATTTAGAAATGTCGTGATCTTAAAATTCTGTAGGCCGGATACACTCTGAGTCCAACAGTTACTTCATCCAATACAATATGCTCACACGAAAAACAGTTAACCTTATGTCAATCATACAAGTACTGAGGATTACCTCGCCTAAAAAATTCGGATCATTACAACACATGGACACATAGGGGGTCTTGCAACATAATCCATTCAAAGACATTACACAACATGCAAGTACAATAATCTGATGAAAATTTCAACAGGTATCTAAAGAAAAAGCGGGATTACCCTGGGCTTCAGATAGCAGAAACAGCAGGACCTCCTCCGTCTTCAAATGCAACATTCTTACTTCCTCCAATTCTTGGGTTGCTTTCATAATGTGTGCCGCTAATTCAATAATTTTCAGCCTCAAGATAAAGATTACCTCATTCATGGCAGCCACACCATATCTTTCTGCCTCTAGTAGAGCCTCAATGTTAGGACCCCGACTCAATGCCACATCGATCTAGCATGTAACACCTCATATCACTTTGCGGCCTCACGCACGGTATCCCCACGGGTGTCGCCTTACCTTTTCCCGGGACCGTTTGCGCCTTTTGGCACACGTATATGATAGTGTCTCTAGCATCCATATGATAAGGAGCCCGGCTGACATGGCTAGTCAGAAACCCAAAGTGGCACAAACTTACAGGACAGCAACCATGACCCAAAGATCGAAGGTGTCGGCCATCACGAGTGAATCCAGCTGTAGCAGCTAGCAGACTCGTGAACTGGCAGAAGGGCTAACGGGACTCGGCATTCATCGCGGACATTTCAAGGGACAAACACAGGAACGAAGAAGGACACATGCCGGCCAGCCTAAGTGTTCCAGAGCAGTAGCATGCTACCATGGCTCAGTGGAAGCACTAGGAGACATTTCCCGGTAAGAGAGGCTACTAAGGATAAACAACTAGATAGTCAGATGCCACACATACCAAGCATTTCAATAACATACACACAATATGCTCGATATGTGCAATACAACATGGCATCACAACATGGCTCTACAACTCAAGTATTTTATTCAATAGGCTCCGAGGAGCGAGATATTACAAACATGGGTCTCATGACCGAACATTCAGAGCATACAAGTCAAAGAACAAGCGGAAGCTCAACATGTCTGAGTACAGACATCTACAAATGGAAAAGGCTGAGAAGCCTGACTATCTACCAGATCCTGCCGAGGGCACAAGATAAACGTCGAAGTCCACGGAAACTACTAATGAGACTGAAGTCTCTCTGCAAAAACATAAAATGGGCAAACGTGAGTACAAATGTACCCAGCAAGACTTACATTAAAACTAACTACATATGCATCATTATCAACAAAGGGGATGGTGGGGTTTAACTGCACCAAGCCAGCTTTGACTCGGTGGCTATCCTGAACTACGAGTGCAAGTAACTCTTTTGAGGTGGCACACACGAGTCCACATACTCACCATATCAATACTCCACTATGGATCCGCTCCCGTCTCCCTACGAGAACGCCATCCATAGCACTCACGCTTATCTTGCGATTTTAGAGTATCCACTTTCACTTGTCTATGAACTATACAGCAACCCGTAAGTCCTTTTCCATGACACGGCTATTGAATAGATCATATTAACCCCGCAGGGTGTACTTCTTCACAAACGCTCTCGCCACTTACCGCCATGTACACCTCGTGTATCTCGGCAACCCTCAAGCGGAAGCCTGGCGAGGGAGTCGGCCACGACCTGACTAACCACACAAGTCTCTCGTCCAGGTTTATCGCCTATTCGGGTTCCATCCACAAGGAGATCCGGCCGGGGTGTCTCTCACGGCCCCAAACGATGTGTGCAGGGTTCCCAAGTCCACCATCCGGTTGCCACTTGGTACACCGGGCCACTGTGCCTAGTCTGTCCCAAGCCCACCTGTACCGGGTGCCACTTGGTAGACGACTAACACTACCTACAAACACCAGAAACTAGTTGCAACTCCTGGACAGAGATGAGGTTGATTAATAAGTCGAGAGGGGCCGAGTTACCGGAACCCAATGTGTGGTAGTAACTATTCATGGATCACAAACACAGAACTCAGTTCCTGAGGACGGCTGCAATGAGACCACCCACCATGTACTCCTACATGGCCTCTCACCGCTACCTTTACCAAATCGTGTTCACACATTTAGCTCACACACAGTAGGACATATTCACACACCTCCAATTCATCCCCGATGAATCAGACCTGACTCAACTCTAAGCAGTAGCAGGCATGACAAACAAGCATGAATGAGTAGGCACATCAGGGCTCAAACAATTCCTACTCATGCTAGTAGGTTTCATCTATTTACTGTGGCAATGACAGGTCATGAAAAGGAAAAGGGGTTCATCTACCGCAGCATGTAACAGTTGAATCGCTTTTGTCCTAATGCAGTAAAAGAGAGCAGGAGCGAGAGAGTGGGATTGTATCGGAATGAACAAGGGGTTTTTGCTTGCCTGGCACTTCTAAAGATAATATAGTTCTTCATCGGTGTCATCGAACTCATCATCGGTACCACGTCTATTGAAAGGGGACAAACACCGGCAAACAAGGAAGAACACAATCAATGCAATGCACAATATGATGCATGATCATGACATGGCAATATGCTATGATTTGAGCTAATGCAACTAGCAACAAATTAAATGAAGTTGGTTTGAATACAAGATTCAAATTCAAACTTCATATGTGATTATTCAAATGCCATTTAATTGATTTGACCTAAAAAGTGAACAAAAGTGCTTCTAGCATGCATGAAAATGGTACAGATGGATAGATTGGATTTTTCTGATCATTTTTCATATATAATTTATTTCATTTGGAGTTACGGTTGAATTTCTATGAATTTTAGAAGTTTGTACTATTTTCTGGAATTTCCTGTATAAGAATAATTCCAGTAATTGAATTAATGCGTCAGCACTGCGTCAGGGTGACGTCAGCAGTCAACTGGGTCGGCGGGTCAAACCTGACCTGTGGGACCCACGTGTCAGTGGTTAGTTAACGAACTAAATAGAGTTAGTTAGTGTTAGGTTAAGCACTAATCTAGGTTAATTAGCGCTAAACTAACCTAACTAATAGTTAACAAAGGTGGCCCACACGTCAGTGACCCACGGGGTCAAACTGGGCCCACCCAGTCAATAGTCAGCGGGGTCAAACCCTTGGTCAGCAAGGTCAATCCCGCCGGCGTTGAGTCGCCGGCGAGGCCGAGACGGCGGAGGGGCTCGGATATTTCCCTCCGACGACCAAATTAGCGGCCGAGACCACCTACAGAGAGCTGGCACTCTCGCGCATCCATTGGAGCAAGCGAGCGAGGCTGCTGTGAAGTGAGCTCTCTAGAGTCAAGCTCGTGGCGGCGGCCGGAGCTCGGGCAACGACGAGTTCGGCGCTACGGTGCAAGGCAGAGGGAGCTAGTGGGCGCTATGGGCTCCTGGAGCCGCGCTGAGCACATCATGTGCTTGGCTTCGAGCTATTGAGGCTCTAGCCATGCTGGCGATGAGGCACAGCGGTGGCGAGCTTCGGCCGCGGTGGTCAGCGGAGCTACAGAAGGGGATCTATGGCGGGGAGAGAGGGGTTCGGTAGAGGAGCTCACGGCGAGGTCGAAGCGGAGCTCGGCAGACTCGGGGAGGTGGCGAAGACGGTGAATCGGACGGCGGCATCCGGCGGCCGTGGTCAGGGAAGAAGGCCACAGGCGTCGTCTTGGGGCCGTCCTGGCTCGTGTAGCTCGTCGAGGAGGGAGAAGAGGTTGCGGCTGAGCCTCTGGGCTCAACGGCAGGGCGAGGGGTGGCCGGTGGTCACGGGGGTGCTCGTCGGCGTTCTCGGGCGGCCACGGCGATCGCGGTGAGAGAGACAGAGAAGGAGATGGGGACGAGGGAGAGTGTGAGGGGGTTCCAGGGGCGTGAGTGGCGGCGTTGGAGACGTCCAGGCGTCGAGGACGCAGGCAAGCAGGGTGGAGGTGGCCGCACGGCAGTGCGCGCGCGTCGGGCACACACCCGTCCTCCTTGCAGGGAGGAAGACGACAGGGAGGCTGGTGGTGGGCTGGGTCACAGTGAGCAAAGACAGTCTTTGGGCGATTCTTTGGTGCTGTAAGTCCTTCTCTCCCTCTCTTCTAAATGTTTTTGTTTTCTATTTTCTGTAATTGTGTTTGGCTTTAATAAAAATGCCAGGGCATTTCAATCATGAAACTGCTCAATGTCACTGTTTGGAATATTTCCAACAACAAACATTTCAGTTTGTGATTATTTGAGAATTTAAAATATTATTTATCAATTAAATGCCCAAATGCAAATACCATATGATTTAATTCAAAAATCCAGAATGGCCTAGAAAAATGTGCACCATTTTTGGGAGAGGTTCTAGACTAATCCAAAAATGATGAACTTTTCTGAAGGGCATTTTGGGTTCTTTGAGAATATTTTTATTTGAACCTAGTTGATTTGATCTGGTGCTAGGGTTTGAGCAATCCCCATTTCAAGTTTCAAATAATTTTACACATGATGCAACAACCAAGCTAGTCCAAGTGCATAGCAAGGCTAGGGGTGTGACACTCAAGCACTATAATATCTGTGCTCAGACTACTCTCCGACGGTGTTGCCTCTCAACTGCTACCATCTGGTAACATGGATGGCGCACTTCTTCCACAAATAGATTCTGGGGTTGTACATTGTGTCCTAGTGTGAAAGGCATCCTGAAAGATTTCCACTAGACATAAGTAAGAGATAGTTATCGTATGATCCAGGCAGTAAGCTTACATGGTAAACGACATACGAATTATTGCCGAGCATGGCAAGCTATATTTAAATGGTTCGAAGCAGCATCAGCCGAAAAAATTAAAATGGTAAGATGAAACTAGGGATGTAAGTGGCAAATAAACGACCTCTGCCAATCCCATCTAGTTAGTTTTTGCTAGCTCCCTAGTTCATTTTCCTCAATAACAAAAAATCTTTTGAACTATCATACCACTAGTGGACTTTAATCGGGGTTAAACGGGACCCAGTTGATATCCCTAGTTGAAAGGGAGTGTACCGCCTCTATATTTAAGTTGCCAAGGCATCTAAGCAATTGAAATAATCTGAGAAAGCACTTAACAGTGTGGCGTCATATAAACTACGAAGACAGTCTTGTGATGAAGTTGAGAGGAAAATTTAAGTACTCAAATGAACTAGGCATCCATTTCTTTATGATAGTACAGAAGGCACTGCTGACATATTGGCCAACTCAGGTATAGCATAACAACAAACAAGCATTCGAATCAAGCAATACATCAGAGCAGACAACTGAACTATTTGCAATTCGGTAGGATTACAGGTTGAGGGCACAAGCCAAGAATGCAACCCACTCGCATTACATTTCACATGTACTAAAACACACTGGCTTACCATATGTTGTTGTGAAGCCTCGCTGCTGTTGCAGTGTTCTTTGAAGATATCGTCAGCATCCCATGGTTGCAAATCTAGTTGTTGTAGTTTATTCTGCACCCTCTATTTAGGTAAAATTAATTTTAATCACATGCACTGGTCCGAATTGATCATCAATGATTCATCTAAACTAATGAAAGAAGGGTGTGTGCATACACGACAATATATTCCCTCTATTTTTATGCTTGTTCGAGGTGCCAGCCCCAAAAGAACAAATAGTTTGCTTGATGGGGTTGGCAGCTCAATAATTAATAGAAGCATCAAATTAGTCATGGAACTTGGGAAGATCAAGAACACACAAACAAGTAATGAACAGAGGCTCAGAGTAGTGATGTAATAGCTAGCATTAGAAAATGTAGGGTAAAACGAACAAAAAGCAGCGGAATCACATGCTAGTTTGCTGATGTGTAATTAAGCATAGAGAACATTAAGTAGTCTGATGGAACCAACAGGTGCCATCAGAACAACACCATTATCATAAATATAGCATTCAAGAAGTAGAATAGTAGGCAGTGATATCTAGGAAGTACAGTAATACTTAGGACAAAACTAAAGCATATTAATTATATGTGCACTAGTATGTAATTTAGCACATGTAACATGTTCACTGCCAGAAGTATGGCCCTACAGGTGCAAGCGGAATAACACTTCTCATGAAAAACTGAATGATGCCCTGAAAAATTCAAAGGTGCGGTGCTTATGCTAGGAAAGTGAACGTAGGCGCCGGCCGTTGGATAATAGTACCTGATTCTCAGCGGCGTATGGGTATCGTTGTCATACTTGATAGCTAAGGATCGTCGATGGTGCTCGTGTTGTGGTTGAGTTTGAGCTGGCTGTCGCCGTCGCTGAAGCGGCTCCGGTGCTACGGTTGCGGTGCCTGTCGACATACAAGAATGCTCATCTATGGTAAGTGAATAGTTGCACGATAAACAGAAAAACCGATGGAGTACAAATCGAAATGACCTAATGAAGCTGCGGCGTCGATAAAGCAGGGCTGATGGAGTTGAATATGGCGTCCATGGAGCGGGTCCGGTGCAGTGGACAAAGGCTTCGGCGGGCGCGTTGTACAGTGCTTTCGGTTAGGCGGATCTATTTCGGCGGATGAGGGCTTGTATGAAGGGCCAATGAAGGGGCGGACGAGGGAGGCAGTGAAGGGCCTACACTGTGGTGGACGAGGGCGGCGGTTAAGCAGATCCGGTGCGGTGGACCATGATGGCGGTCATGGAGATCTGGAGCGGTGGACAAGCCAGTCGCTGAAGCGGCTCCGGTGAAGTGGTGAGTTGGCAGTTTGGGGTTCCAAGGTGTGGAAGGTAGATTCGGCGGGGTGTGAGTTCCACCGCTGCGGCGGAGGACTAGATTCGGTGGCTTGCCGTGGTTGGAGGGGGAGGGGAAGGCGAGGGGCTCTGGGGAAGAATGTTGGGGGCAAAGAGGGGAAAACAATGGAGTGACCAAAGCAGCCCTTTTCCGTTCATGTGGCAGGGGTAAAACAGGAATATCGCAGGACTAAACTTTCGGGCGCGAGATATTTCGATGTGAGCGGGAAGTTTGAAAGCTTTTGGCGCCTGAAATTATATTCTACTCTTGTACGACCGACTATGATATCATGGCCGACAATTTGTTTGTTTTGCACGCAAAAAAGTGCAAGTTTTGGAAAATCAATGTCTCCAACTCGAAACTTAGATTGTCCATTCAATTCAAATATGGATCATTGAGCTACAACAAGCAAATACCATCATACGGTCCAATTCAAATGAAATTCCAAATGTGTTTATCCTAAATATGATGACAAAAGCAAAAATGTGTATGTGTATGAATAAAGTGGATGATTATAAAGTTTGAACATGCCCGTATGTGTATATCACTAGGTTTGATATATGAATTTTGAAATCACGAAATCTCGGCTTAAAAAATGTACCTCCGTTTAAATGAATTACAAAAGCTGAGGTTTGTAATTCGGGTACATCAAGGTATATCAGGCATGTTCAAAAGTATTGTTATCTCATAGTCCGAACCGTGAAACAAATTGATCAACCATGAGTGCACAATATCTCAATTACGCTAAAGTCCCTCAAATATAGACACCTCACTCTTTATCTGAAGCCAACCCCGCCCCCCTCGTCGCCCCCCAACACACACATAGAGAAGTCGTTCTCTCCCCCAAACACCAACACATGAGCACATTAACACCCCTCTCTTCTAAAGTCCGGACCCCAATATAGGTCTCTATCACTTTTGTCTCATGAGCATGCACACATCTCTTCCCCCACTCTCTAGGTCTCCCGGCATCTCTCTTTCCCAAGAACACACACTATGTAGAGTGTATCTTTCCCATACACACAAAATGTCGCCCCCAAACGTCTATCTCCCTAGTTATGTGGTTCTCGCACACTCACCTCGCACACCACCCCCACTGCAAACAAGCACACTTTGTCTCCTTGTGCAGAACTCTCCTCTTTCTATCTCTCCCACATGAGGACCTGCCCCAACTCCTTCCCTGTATACATATATGTCGTGCCTCTTTCCATAACTCCCTAATGTATCATCGTTCTCGATATCGCACATTGTTCTCTACACAGTCTATTCTAGATCTCTCATGAAGTCCCTATCACACACACACGATGACTCACTTCCCTTGCGTCTCCGTACATAGGCCAATTTCAAACAACATCAACATTGTCTCCCTATCTATACGCCATTTATGGACACAAACAACCCCTCTCGCCCCTCTCTTCTCTCTCTCTCTCTCTCTCTCTCTCTCTCTCCATCGCTAGCTCTCTCTCTCTCGCTCGCTCTCACACCCCTCTCCCACACACAGACTCGATGTCTCTTCCAAATAGTCTGCTCCCCCCACCCGCACCCATGCTATCCCACTACTACTCATGTCACACCATTCCCCCTTCCCTTATACTAGGTTTACATCATTAGTGGTCTCTCTACTCCACATACACACACTCCCTCTCACACACAAACGCGTGCACAAACACAAACACACATGCACAAACACCCATTTATCTGGATCCTCATCTCTCCCCATGTCCGCATGTGTATCTCACACACTCACTATAATTATGTATATGTGTCTCCATGTTACACAACACAAAGCCCCATGTACATGTCTCTCTCAATCCTCCACACACATAGACACAATGAATCTGTTATCATTGCCTCAGTCTCTAGACATATCACACACGCTCTCTCTCTCTCTCTCTCTCTCTCTCTCTCGCAAACACGCTCAACAAGGGTTTCCCCATGAATAACTTACTGTCTATTCATCAACAGTCGTGGAAGTACAGCGAAGACGAGATGTGAAAAAGAATAAATCTACACGTGCTTAGACCACCTAGTATGACTACTAGGACTAGAGCAAGCCAAAAAGCGCGCCGCCGTCAACCCCTCCTTATCGGCGACGGGAAAACCTTTGTTTTACACAGTCAAGAAGTCATTGTGCCAAGGCCCCACATGCTGAGGTGCTGAATAGAATGTAGATGCTAGTTTATGGAAACAAGTATCAATAATTCGTTTGTATCTGCATACTTATATTTCTTCTCTTATAAAAAACCGAGTTGGTGATGATGGTACGCGTGCCATCTTGCAATACAGACCGTTCGATCTATATCTGGCGGATGGAAATGAAACTAAAAGATACCTGCACCCCTCTCCACATTTGCAAACAAGGCCTTCCCTCGTTCATCCTTATCTCCAACAACCTCATTGTTGAGCAATTAAGAAAGGAAGCCTCTGGAACAAAGCGGCACAGTGGTGGCGCCGCGTCGTCAATCCCCATGCCTCCACTCAGTCCGACCACCAATCACCACCACGCCCCACTCCTCTTCACCTTATCTCATATTTCTCGAGATATCATTAGTTTAAACACATGGGATTACCCCCGCATGGGTCAATCACAACAAGTGTTTTATAAAAAAAATGCATCTTGATGTTCCGTGCAATGCACTGATTTTGCTAGTAGTCCTACAGAAGACTATGTTGGTGATGATGGTGTGTCTTCCATCCGTCGTTTCTGACCATTAGATCTACATCTAATGACTGTGAGGTAAGTTGTTGCTTTTTCTCACCAACATCCCACTTGTCTACCAATTTGCAGAAAACCCCATAATTATCTTAAAACCAACCACATCCCTCCCTGACCTCACCAAAACAGCCCAAGGAATATATTCTAATTGAAACATAATATATCTCTAGTGATATATGTATATCGAAATTAGAGTGTTTTGTATCAAGTTTGTGAATAAGCATTACTCTAATTATGATTCATTGCAACGCACATGAACATTGCTAGTATTTCCAACCATGAATTTTTCCTAGTATTCCATAGTTTCAAGTTTTCCATCAAGATATTAGTCACTCATGGTTAATATTTACTTTCAATCATGTACACATATGCACTATGTAACTAGCCTTGCTTATTGGCTTCCAAAGCTTAACTTTCGCTCCTACTTACAATATGTAGAGTATTTAACAAAAAACTACCACTTTCAACCAGCCCTAGGAAGAATAAATTGTACAAAAAATAGCAAAAACATACCCAAAATTTCTTAATCCACGCCAAAAACTACTACCTAGTACTCCTACCGATTAGGTTTGTTTAAGCCCATTTATGATAGGGTTGGCCCACATGTCCATGCTGACGAGGTAGCTTAAGACAACACATTTTGTTTGACCGTTGACACGAGGGACCCACATCTGACCTTCTATCCTGTTATTTCCTCTCAAATCATTATTTTTCCTGAACATTACTTCAAACAGTACTGATGCATGTTTGTTGGTGGCGCCGGTGACAAGCGAGTTGGCCGCCGCTCCGCCGGATGGGCCGGATGCCGCGCTGGCCTCCGCACGGTTTGGCAGGCTGGCCCGAGCATGACACACGAGCGAGCAAGCCGCCGCGCTGGCCTTCGCTCGAGCCAGATGACTAGCCTTAGTGGAGCGCGCGCAAGCAAGCCGCCGCGCTGCCGTGCCAATCTAGCTAGCAAACCTTGCAGACAAGTAGCTGGATGGAGGTATCTTGGCTAGCTAGCGGCCGCGAGCGCCGGACGGAGCTGGCATCCGGGCTGCCGCAACATGGGCTCCGCACCACCGGCGGTTTTGACCTCGCCTTCTGCCAGCGGCGGTAGCTGCGTCTCATGGCCGAGGATGACTAGGTGGATGGGCCGGAGGTAGGAGGTCACTTGGGGATTTTTGTGCAGACTGACATGTAGATCCCACAAGTCATAACGCCCAGTCGAATAGAAGGCGTTGACTTAATGGGCGACATGGGCCCCGTCAGAGGTTATAGTTAGATTCTAACCCTGAACTAACTCTAACCAAAGTGGTGTTTGGATGGCAGGGTTAGATTGACAACAAATGTATCCAAACAGGGCCATGGGTTGAACGTGCCTATAACGGCACTTTGTAGAGTAGTCGTTTCTTGGTAGGGCTAGTTGGTAAGTGCATGTACAATGGTTGATAAGGTAGTCTTATCTTAAGTTTGCCACATATGCAAGTGGTAGTAGTTTCTTGGCATTATTAGTGGTTTCTTGCATTATTAGGGGTTTCTTGTAAGGAACAATGTACGTACTACTAGCGACAAAAGGCGATTCGAGGTTGCGTTGTACTCCAACGAGTACTACTAGTGGTCGCAGGAGTGTATACCTCGTTTTGTGGGTTCGATCCCGGCTGAACGCACGGCGACCTTTTTTTAAAATATAACTTCGTTGTGAGCCAATATTTTAAACGGGTAGTTAGAGTTTTGAAGTCAAACGGACGTGCGGCACCACAATTTGGGTGCACTGGATAGCCTAGCCACGTGAACTGGTTTTCCTTCCCAGCATCCCATGCCTCGCATGTCCACCCTAGCCGCACCTCGCTTGTAGCTTCCTCATCAGCTAGTAGCATATTTAAACTAGCGCCTCCCGATTAAGCCCGAGGAGCCGGAAAAGCCTGGCGGAGCATTGGGAACCATGCAATATGGCTCTATACGTAAAGTGCTCTACTATTCCTCTGTAGCTTGTGGCATTGAATGCATGGACTTCACTCCTTTATCGGCTCTACTATAAAATAAATTCACCTTGACATGTTTTTTTGAAACGGAGGCAAAAGCTTTGCTTCATCTCATTCATAAAGAAGGAACTACTAACAAAGTTCGACGAGATCCATTACACCTCCACAAATGGAAGCGAAAAGCCTAGTCTTGCTGTATCAAATAACTCAATTGTTCTGCCCCCGCAGTAACCGTCGATGTTAAACAGGCTGCTAGTATGTGCGTGAGAGGAGCGGCTGACTAGGCCAGCTACGTGAGAGGAGTGGCTGAATAGAGCATCGAGAGTACCCACTAGGCCACTACGCAAGTGTACTTTCCCTCCATTGATAGTACAGTGATGGTTCTAGAGAACAGTAGTACCCTTCACTTCCAACTATAGCTCCTTGGCCCTGAGATTCAAGAGTTCAAAACTGGTGCACTATACTATACTAGACTAGAAGTACAGTACATTGCACTACTAGTTGAGAAAAAGTAGTACTAGTATCGCTACTGAAGCAATCAGTACGCATCTCTGTCACATAATGTAAGACGTTTTTTGACACTAGTTGGTGTGTACAAAAAATAGCAAAAACATACCCAAAATTTCTTAATCCACGCCAAAAACTACTACCTAGTGCCAAACATTTCCTACTAGTGCTATTATTTACAGTATAATGCAATACCATAACATCCCATAATGCTAGTACAAGTAGTAAATAAGAGCCTCACCCCTTCACTAAGGAACGATCTACAGTTGGAAGGGACGAGGCCCTGCAGTTACTACGCTCTTATCTCCTCCTCGCCAGTTCCCCTCCCCCCCGAAGAAAAGGCAGTTCGTCGTTGCTCCCATGGATTTGCCAGGCGGTTCTCCTCCTCGTCGGGGCTGGAAGACCTTGGACGATGATCCTGTGGGAGAAATCGAACTCCGCTCCGACGTCCTCACCGCCGCAAGACTCGGTGCTTCCTGCACCAACTTTTTCAAGACGGCGCTTAAACAGGCTTGGGAAAAGGCCATGCTTGTTGGTCTTCCATGCGTCCTCGAGGAGAAGGTTCTTCTATGGGACAATCCTTCGAACATTCCAGCGCTCCCTGGCCATGGTTGCACGTTGACTCCGCTAGAGTTGCCGACATTGAGAGGTAGTCGGATTTTGTCCGATGAGCAGGTCAGTAATGGAGTTTGATCATGTAGTACTTAGTTATTCCATTTCTCCGCTGCCCACCGTCTTATATATAGGTCTGGGTCGGTGCCAACGAAGATTGGCTTGCATACCTCTGGCCAGATACCACCATCATTTTGCACAACATCCACAAAGAAGGCGGCGTTCCGTGAGACCCTTCTCCACCATTGGGATCGGCCTTCTGTACTGGCTGGGCTTGAATACGTCTGATGATGCCTACATGAGATTGAAGAAGATAGAAATTGCGGACCCGCCGACAAAGCAACGCGGCTACGATGATTACTATCTCATCGCGGTGTTCGACATAAGGATTGCCATCAATGCAAGAGGCGGTAACGGCAGAGGCTGGCGCATGTTGGCGGCGACAGATTTGTACCCCTACATGTTCGAAGACGTCGTGCGCCATCTAGGCCGCATCTTCGCGGTGACAAGCCAGGGGACTTGTTTCATCTGGTTGCTATAGTACGGTACAAGAGATTACAAACGGAATGCACAAACCATCATTTGTATCCCTAACGGTACTCCATTATTTTGCAGGGACCAGTCATCCCCCAATCAAAATAAGATCGCCGATCCTGGATGTGCATTTGCATCCGTGATTCGGTCTAACCTGGAACCTTGTAGCTGACTTTGGCATATTGGGATCAACTATCTTAGCAGTCGTTACCCATGGTACCACTGATGTGCAACATGGTCACACAATCTACCACGATCGAGCCATCACCATCTACCCAGGTATTCCATTTTTTAACCCTCTCGCCTTCTCTTTCATTGTTGTACTAGTACTTACTAGTACTAGTAGGAGTACTTTTTTACCTTGGAGGACGTGTATAGCTAGCTAGGCCCTTGAAGACTTGAACCCACTAGCTGCCACCATTTTTGTTTTTCAATGTCTTACTATCTCATCCATGTAGCCAAGAGTGGCTATATATAATAAGCCGGTTATTTTACTTCCTTTATACGGGAGTAGTACTATTTGCTGCACAGTATTACTAACCGCCATATTTGAGCACAACATTAATATGCATGGACCTTGACTATGTACCTCACCATGTGTCCAGATCTGAGATGCTGCATGTACCAAATAAACGGCGCCGAGTTCGACCCTCGTGATGCTACGTGGGTGCCGAGGAACACTCTTGGAGAGCACTCGCTTTTCATTGGGTACAACTACCCATTGTGAAGCGGATGCCACCTTCCATGCACGACAGGGAAGGCCTGTGGTTCATGAAGCATGGTTGTGTCTTCAGTGCGCACCGCCAGATAAACGAAATGCTGGGACACGCTATCCCTGATTTATGCCGCTTCAGCTTGGATGGGTCTCCATCGTGTGGAACCGGACTAGAAAGCTGCGACAATGATTCCCGTTGCCCACCGCTATGGATCGTGCCATCCATGAAGAACACCTGGGACTGGAACCTGGAGGAGGACATGTAGCCCATCTATAACGTGTGAGTGGAGTACGGTAAATTGTGAACGGTAGCGCTGTGAATATATGTAGACTAGTCGTGCACAAATTTTTCACATGAATTGGAGATGAAACTTGTGTGGCATACTGGCATTTGTCCTTTCGAATTTATTACTAGTAAATGTGTTATGTGTACGTGCAACTTGTGTGGTTGTCGCACGGGCTCCAACATGCTCTTTGAGAAAAAAAGGTGGCACAACTTTGGATATACGTGACGTGGCGGCATCATACAGTATCATCATTCGCTATAGTTGTAGTACACTCCTACTAGGACGACAACTCCTATAAAACCTTGCGCTTGACTCTTTGCCTCTTCGGGAGGTTCAACAGTTCGTACTCGTGTGAACCTTGCACTTGGCTCTTCGCCTCTTCGGAAGGTCCAACAATGATGATACTACAGTACAATATGCTTCTGGCAATCTGACATCGACTAAACTGTTGCACGTCCACCGCGAGGGCGAGGGCGAGGGAGAGGGAGAGGGTGCTGTATTCAAAACCCTCTCCTCTTCCTACGAACCACCGCGCGCGTCGGTGAGGGAGAAGCGTAGTAACCAAGCTTCTCCTCGTTCGGCGAGTTGACGGGACACATCAAATCAGTACTAGTACTAGTCCATACTGCATCCTTTCCAGTTAATATGGCTTAATTTCAAACAAGAGATATACACTAACGGTCAATGTATGTAACAATACGGTCTTTACGGTCACTATACATAGTTTTGCGGTGATTATACGATCACTAGCTCATCGTAGAGCACCGTATTGCACCCTACTGACCGGCCACATAGTCGATGTGGCACTTTGTCGACCGGTTAAATTGTCACCGGTTTCGGGTCCCACCTGTTAGTTGGCGAGCAAAGAAATCAGTTAAACAAAACTTTACGCAGGCGCGACAGGAGTCCAACCCTTGCGCGCGAACCACCCTGGCTGTGTATGTGAGTGCATGCACGTGTACTCCCTCGGTCTTCCAACAAAGAGTGTACATCGGCTAAAAAACAAAGATTGTAGTACATGATGTACATCTAAACTTCCAATGCATTTAGCCTTTAATCTAAATCGATATTGATTGACTAATGGACCAACTTGTGCTCTAGGTATAGGCTACATGTCTATCCTTAATTACAACATGCAATGGCCTTCATTTAATCTTCTTCTCTCAATGGTCGCATGCACACATAAGTATGCTATTTTTGGGCATTAATTATGCCTTGGTCAATGTGTAAATCTCTAAATGTACAGTCTTTCATGGACGTAGGGAGTAGGTTGAGCACTTGAGCGTGAGCGTGTGTGTTGCGTCATGTGCTGTGTGCCGCATGGGTGCGTGAGTGTTGCGTGCATCCATGCGTACATGTGAGTGTTGTATGTTGCATGCATGCATGCATGCATGCATGGGGCTTACTCCCTCCCATTGACATGTTCATATTTGAAGCTTCCTCTGTTCCCTTCATATGGTGATACTCCCTCTGTTCCCAAATACGGAGTAAAAGCCTCCCTCTGTTCCCAAATATAGAGTATTTGTCTTTCTACAGATTTCAACAAGTGACTAGGTACGGAGCAAAATGAGTAAAGTGAGCGTAGAGGCATGGGGATACTGTAGAAAGGAAGTCTTTGCGATCCATTATTCCCCATCACGGTCAGAGAGAACTATTCAACTAGTCTTCGCAGTGAAGTGATAATACACGCTGCAGCAGATGGGACACGTAATTAATAAGCTGAACCAGCGTGTTGGTGTTACTAAATCAGCCTTACCCAGTACTGCCATAATGCTTGCCAGTAGAGCAAGCTTCCGCAAATATGCCTACGCACCTCTGTCCTCCATTAACTGACATATGGGCCCTCTTGTGGTAGACCCACATGTCATCAGTGTAACTATTTACACTCCAAAGGACGGTATATCCTGGTAGTAGTACTAGTATAATTGAGATTTAATGCACTTTCTTCCCCGTCTTCCACTCTTCTTCCTCCTCTCTTCCCCATCGTCGGCCGCACACCATTTACCCCGCTCACTGCTCGCCCGCCCGCACCATCTTCCTTGGTAGCTCGCGTGTACCATATCCCCCGCCATCGCTTTCGGCCACATGAGGAGAAGCTTCTTCGCTCGCCCGCCCGAATCCACTTCCCCGATGGCTCCCAGGCACCAAAAACCCCAATGGCAGAACTGACTGACACACAGAGCCACTATTGGAATTCCATCCCCGATGTTCTCTTGGAATAGATCTGTAATCGTATGGACCTACTCAGCACCGTCCGTCTGGCCGCATGCTCGGTGTCTTTGTACCGTCCCCTCGTCTTCAACCGGTCAGCTCTTTTCAAGACACCCTGCTTGTTGATGCCCGATCCTCGCAGGTGGCCCAGACACTGACTTGATGATCCTACGGAGGTTGTCGTGGTGCCCCTTGACATGCTACCACTACCCATCCACATGTCCTTCATGCGCGGCCACTAGTGGGCGGGCATGAAGGCCAACTGGATCATCCTCATCCACCAATTCGGTAGTCTGTGGCTTCTCGTGGATATCTACACCCAGCGAGAGATCACCCTTCCATTGTTGGATACCACCGCCATTGAGCCTCGCGTCCCGCCGGACACTCCTGCCTACTACGCACTAGACCTCTGTTTGCTGAAAGTTGTAATCTGCGAAGTGCCCACACCATCAAAAGACTACATGGATTACAAGCTCATTGCCTTGTTCAACATGGGATTAGTCTATCTGGAATCCGGTCGACATACATGGTTATGTCTCATCATCAATCCTGTTGAGGCAACATTTCTATCTGATGCTATAGTGCATGATGGCATCGTTTACGCGGTTGACGCACAGATTGGCTGCCTATACTGGTGGAATCTATCTCGTGTAATTGTTCTATCTCATCTCATCTTTACCTTATGAATACGACTGCCTGTTCATTGTTAGAAATTTATAATAGATAGTATGTCTATAACCACATCATTTCTATATGTTCCTCTCATTTCCTAGATTTTTATGACCACACATGTTATTTTAGAGTTGATATGAGAACAATTGGCATCTACTGATTGTTAGAATAGATATTATGAGCATAACATCATGATTGCTATATGTTACTCTCATTTCCAAGATTTTTATGACAACGCATATTATTGCTTAGAGTTGATATGAGAACAGTAGTAGTAAGTGCTATGGTAGAATATGAGTAGGCTCTGTCATAGCTGTTTTCCTCTCATTGTTACATGATGTTTGAACCATGACATATTGCTAGAATATGAAAGCCATTGGCTTATTTTTTTAACTTGGGGTATGATTATGACCACGGCATTGCAATTCTCTGTCTATGATATGTGTCACTATTAGAATAGTCTTGATTCCACACATACTCTGAACATGATTGTTTATTTGTCCTTTTGGTCTGCAATTTGAATTGTTGCAGCACACGCAAATGCGCTGGCCTTCATGATTCTAGTACCTGGAATCATACCAGCCGATGGGTGATGGTTTATCGCTCATTCAGCTGACGGCGGTCATTTGATGCTCATTCGCACGTACCAAATTGACCAAAACATTACATCAAACCACATGTAGTACAATGCGTGGGGCGTGCGTGACATTGATGGCTATGGCTGCTTCGTGTTCGAGAAAGATCCCAACTCCGTTGGGCCAGGAGTATTCAACTAGAGGCCGGTTTACAGCCTCGGTAAGCACTCCTTGTTCCTCGAGCTCAATTATCCAATCATCCAACCAATCATCGATCATATCACCGGCGATGATCACCATGCTATGTAACTTCCATTCGCCAGGGGGGACTGTGTTTACACATCATACCATGGGTTTCATGAATCACCATATCCAGAGATTCGTCGACACAACTTGTTGCCAGATAATCTTTAGTATGTGAAAGGCATCAAGCTTCCATGCGATGGATGGCTTTTGCAAACCTGACATGCGGCAATGTGGTTCATGCCAACAACAAATATGCACAACTTGATTCGTACTAATATCTAGACTGAGCCATGTATTCTGCCGCTGTAGCACGACCCTATTTTGTTGGATATTATGTATTGTTGTTAGTTTGAAGCACTCCTCTGGTTTGAAGGATATATACCTTCCTGGGATCAAGTGCATCCTAACTCACCTGCGTAGGATGTACTGATAATGATGATGGAGATGTTCTGTAGAAGCCATATATATAGTTAAACCTATGGTTAAAATGTGACACTAAATACGACTAGTAAGTAGTATAGTAGTAGTATTAGTATACGTCGGTCAAATTATTCATCATGTCCACACATTGAATTGACGTGACAACACGCTGCGCGTGAGGTGACACAAGAATCCCGACGGCGTGTTCGGGTATTCTGGACTTCAGATTTGGAGTACCAGTTATCTGTCGAAATATTTCATCATTCACTTAAAACAGTTGATTGATCATACATTGAGTACCATATAACTGGAATTACCAATGCAAGTCGATGAAGGATCGGCCGATGCTGCCGGCTGTCGTCAAGTTTGATCCCACGGATCAGGAGCTGATCGAGCACCTTGAGGCCAAAGTGAGTGCTGACAGCACGAGATCTCACCCTCTCATTGATTTGTTCATACCAACCATCGACAGCGAGCACGGCATATGCTACACCCAACCTGAGAAACTTCCAGGTAAGACATCGATCGACCGTCTACTTGCACAAACATGTTCCTTTGTTTATAGCTCTATTTTTCTTTTTAGACGCGGACTTGGTGAAGCAATTACAATTTAACAGTTAATAAAAAGTGAAACAAGTGACTGCAACATGCCAAAGATGTTATTAAAATGCCAACTACGTACACTAAAACCTGTATTCGACAATAATACAGGTATCACACTGTGTGGCCTAAGGAAGAATTTCTTCCAGCGCAATTCCAGAGCATTCAAAAGGGGCATGTGGACGCGCTGCAAGATACAATCGGAGTGTTGCATGCACGCGATGTGGCACAAGACCGGCAATACCTTGCCGGTGATGGTTAATGGCCAGTAGACGGGCAACAAAAAGGTTTTGGTGCTGCACACCAACAAGAACTTCAACCAGTAGAGGACCAACTGTGTGATGCACCAGTACCACCTCGGGGACCTGGAGCAAGAGAAGGAGTGGGAGCTAGTCCTCTGCAAGATTTTCTACCAGACGAACACTAGGGCTAGGAGTAAAAAGATTATAAGTTAGTTTGGTATTGGTACTTGTACTACCTTGTCGTGCGCAAGTTGGTATTGTTGTTAACGATCTTTTGGTATGAACTTGCATTTGCTTCCAACCATCATGCCGAGGGTCGATGTGGATATAAAGTTGAATCATTTGTTTCGAAACGAATTTTCAGGCACCTGATTTATATTTGATGGGTAGCATAAGCACCTGCCGTTCGAATTCCCAGTTCTCAAAAATTTTCGAAACAAGTGCATGCACTTATTATCACGATGAAAAAACAATATCCCTGCTGCATCCCAGTTATCAGTCTGCACTTGCAAAATTCTCTCATTTATTGAGCACGTATATTGTTTTCCCAGGTCGAGCAAGTTTCAACTGGGCTGTAGACTGCACAGGCTTGGTTTTGTTTTTAATAGGCCCAGCCCATGACGACAACGGGGCACAAAGATCCAAGAGGTATTCATCGCCTCGCCCGCCAAATAAGTTAGTTATATTTTGTCTTACAACATCCGCAGTCAGTTTTTTACTGAATCAAACACACAACCCAGTTCTATTTTCCTCTTGAAATGCATGTCCCAAATCCGTTTTCTAATCTCTACCTAAAGTTTTACTAGTTCATATACATGTATCATTTTATTGTAAATACAAAAAAAAAATCCCTTTTCATATTTACATCCTTATTTTTGTTGTTTTTTCCCTCCCAACGCTGATTTTTTTACCACCAGTTTTCCCTTAAACCAACTCAATTGTCCCACGTCTTATTTTCTTACAAAAACAAAACGATTTTCTTGGAAAATCAATAAGTTCTTAAAAAATGTTTATCATTTCGGGATTACAACAGTTCGGACTCCACCGAAATATGTAAAATAAGGTTGAACTTTTTGACCGTGGTCCTGGGCAGAAAATGGGTTGTAATAAATTACTTAAGAATTAGCAAATGGGCTGCAAATTATTAAAAAATATCAAATGGGCTCTATGTTGTCTGCCACAGATTTGGAGGCTGACTTGTGGGCCTACTAAGTTCATGCGTACACAAGGTTTCTGAAAAAAGAAACTTAATCAACAATCGACTCTACCAGCGTTAGACCGTTAGATGTCAATCTAACGACAATCGTGCTTCTTCAGTATCTAATCTTCCTGCCCCAGCCGCCCAAACCAGCACCGTCGGAACCGCCTGCTCCTGCCTCCCGTGGCCGGATGTGCTGCCAGGTAGGCCTCACGGCCCCATCATACTCTCATGTATGGCATGTCTATCCCTCTACTCACCGACAACTCCTGTATTTTCTGGCGACGGCAGCCGAACCAGTCAACCCTCATACATGCCACCGCGTGGGTAGCCACTGTTGTGTCTTCCCCGGCTCCATGTCGTTCCCTTCATAGGCCTCGCCGTCGTCCACCGCCCTGTTGCTCTCAGCGTGGGGTGGTCAACATGGTCAACGAATGACATCCATCAGAAGTGGACTATACGTGGAGAGGCTGACAGCTGGGTCCACGGCCGCACACAAGCAAATGCGTCCTTATTACACACAAAATAATAATTCCTCCACCTGACATCTGGGACCCACTAGAAGGGCCTCTCTATTTCGTGAAAAAAAGTTCCCTCCACTAACAAGTCGGACCCACCAACTATATCTTTGCATGCAAGGAAGTGCCTTCTTATTATGCACAAAAAATGAATACCCCCTGCCAGCTTGGACCCACCATAGTGGGAGGCTGACTTGTGGGCCTACTAAGTTGACGGGGACGGAGGGATTTGTCAACTTAGTCAATATATGAACGATTCTAGCTCGAGTGATCGTACGATGTACATCCAACGGCCGTAGTGCTTCTTCAACCTCTGGTCTTATTGCTCTAGCCTCCCAAAGCAGCGCCGGTCGTGCCGCCTGCTCCTGCCTCCTGTGGCCGGCTGTGCTGCCGTCGAGGCCTCTCCGCCCCCTACTACTCCCACCGCTGGCCAGGCCATCCCTCCACTCACCCACACCCCCTGTTATTCTGCAGCGACGACAGCCTCACACCGCAGCCGAACCAATGAACCCTCGTACTCCTCTCCGCGTGGGCATCCACTGCTGCGTCTTCCCCGGCTCCACGTCGTCCCCTTCCTAGGCCTCGCCGGCGTCCACCACCGTGGTGCTCTAACGACCAACTTCCATCGAAAGAGTACTATACGTGGAGACACTACAAGAAATATGTCAACTAGTGACCTTCTGTCAGTGACCCTGGAAGAATTGGTCATAGATCTATGACCATTTTAGACCAATTGGTCAAAAGCTGTTTGGGGGGCTCCAAACCCTAAACTATAACGACCATTCTGGTCAGAAAGGTCATAATTTCCATACATGAAATGGTCATAAAGCAGATAGCACTGGTCCGCTACCTTATTTCTAGCTAATCATGACCAATATAGATGGTCATAACCTTGTAAATTGTGGTCGGTTGCTATGACTAGGCGCCACCTCATCAGTTTTGCCTATGTGTCATGTCCATGTGGAAGTTTTTGCCCTAGGTTGTGAAGCAACCTATATTTCTGTCATTCCCAAAATTCCCAAAAAAACTCATAAATTCTTTGGGTCATATCTTCGTCAAATATGTAAAAAACCTTCCTTGCATAGTTCAAAAATAATTCAAAAATATTCATTTTCCTATTCTGTTCAAAAAAACACTTTGTGAAGGAAGTACCACTTTGGCATGTCCAAATGGTATCCATTTTCTACAGTGCTTTCCTCTACCCAAATAACCATCCTCCACCAAATGTCAGCTCAATCCATTCATTATTATGAGCCCGACTTCAACATTCGTATTTATGTCCAGTGTGGTACTTTGCAAAGCAAGTACCACCTAGGCTCCTCCTTTTGAGCCGAAAATTTGTGAAGACGGTCTTCTTAGTAATTGATCATCCTCAGCCAAAACTCACATCCATTAGCCATGTGCACTTCCCGTACCGCTAATCAAACACTTGGCTGCTTATTCATGTTTGAGTATCGATCGGTCTCCTCGTGAGAATCTTATGTTGTCATTTTCTTGCTAGCACCTACCTGGGGAGTGCCCAACCCACTAGACATGCCTACGCAGCCAAGAACACATGGCAATGCCACGGTCACGCGGTGACCACGCGGCGGGCATGCGAGTTTACGCGCTCTGGAGTTGGGGCCCTCGGCCACCGTCCAAACCTCGACGTAGCGCCACCTAACCATATATTTATGATTAAATAGGTACTTATGTAACTAGAGATGATTTTTGGAAAAAATAAATAGCAAACTATGAAGCAGCTGCAGTTCAAATTTGACCCGCTTCCAACTGAATCGGCGGGAATTTGTCTTTTTCACCAGAGGTGGATCAAAACTTTTGACACATAACCATTTTGTCAATTGTGCATTAAATATGGCCTAGTATTTTAGAAAATTGATTTGGTCCAATTTTGCAACAACTATATGGTATGTCCTTTATAAAAAAACTCATTTCAGTCACTCGAAAAATGGAAAATGAATTTTCTGTGCAAAGAAAATGAAAACTTCCTTACGCAACATTGTTTGCCAGTCCAAGATGCACCCTTGTGCACAATATGAGATCATTTGAACAAACTATGCCATGAATGTGGCCATAAGATTGATCATTCGACTTGAAAGCCATGAATCTTCACGCATGATAGCTCATTTCTGAGAACCTTTTTTTAAAATAATTTCTGTATTACAAGTTTATTATTTTTCCTGGAAACTTGGTCACATATAGTGACACAATGCGAAGGTTTTCCAAATTTTTGATTTTTTTTGAATTTTTTATGCCCGTTTCAAAATGCGGTCAAAACGGCGGGCATGACCGTTGTCGGTGTCAAAACCGGCGGATCTCGGGTAGGGGGTCCCGAACTGTGCGTCTAGGCTGATGGTAACAGGAAACGAGGGACACGATGTTTTTACCCAGGTTCGGGCCCTCTTGATGGAGGTAAAACCCTACGTCCCGCTTGATTAATATTGATGATATGGGTAGTACAAGAGTGGATCTACCACGAGATCAAGGAGGCTAAACCCTAGAAGCTAGCCTATGGTATGATTGTTGTAATGTATGTTGTCTTACGGACTAAAGCCCTCCGGTTTATATAGACACCGAAGGAGGCTAGGGTTACACAGAGTCGGTTACAATGGTAGGAGATCTACATATCCGTATCGCCAAGCTTGCCTTCCACGCCAAGGAAAGTCCCATCCGGACACGAGACGGAGTCTTCAATCTTGTATCTTCGTAGTCTTGGAGTCCGCGAATGATGATAGTCCGCTGTCCGACACCCCTAGTCCAGACTCCTCAAGAGCCCTCGAACCAGGCTTCAATGACGATAAGTCCGCACGCATAATGTTCGGCATTGCAAGGCGGGTTCCTCCCTTGAATAATCCAGAGAAGATCATGAACACCGTGATAGTGTCCGCTCGCAAAATAAATTCCACATTCCACTGTAGAGAGAATAAAATATACACTAGCTCAATCTGCTGACGTATTATGCGGCGTGGTATCAGACCGCTGCCAAGCCACTATTTGAATCGTTTTTTACTATACCACCTCAGCACGTTTAGCGAAGCGGTTTCCTTGGCACGTCTTGTCGAAACAGAGATCGTGTTCCCTTTATTCCGGGATTCTCATCAATACGGACGTGGGTAACCCAACCGCGCCAGTGATGGTGGCGCTTGGGAGATAAGCGAGTTTTACCTGGCCGGTGGGGGACGCACAGTTTCGTCCGCCTATATATAAGGGATAAGGATTTACCTTCTCACCTACGCCTTCTTCCTCCTTTGCTTACACATCTCTGCAAGACTCAAGCTCCAACGCCTAAGCTCGCAAGATCTCGCCGACCTTCTCCGAATATGTCCGGAGGGGAGGCAAGTGGTTGGCCTCCACCATTAAGGAGGAGCACATCACCAAGCTGCGAACGCCGGATACCTCTCCAGCGATATCGCGATCGGCCGCTCGACGAGGGGCAGCTCGTCCCTACCCCCGGGCCTCATGAGAGGGTCGTCTTCCTTCCCCACTTCCTCCGCGGATCGGGCTTTCCGCCCATCCATTCGTCCGGGGCATATGTTCTATTACGGCTGGATTTCCACGATCCGGCGCCAACTTCATCCTCAACATCTCGGCGCTCATCGTCGTGTGTGAGGCCTTCCTCTCGCATCCGCCCCACTTCGCCTATGGCTCAAGACCTTCAACGCTGTCAAGGTTGTGAAGGGCACGCAAGCGGAATGCGGAGGCGCCATGTTGGGTAAATTACCCAACGCCTTTGGCTCGAAGGGGCCTTTGTGGACTCCGTCAAGGGATGGCAATCGGGGTGGTTCTACATCACCGAGCCGCGCAAGCCCACATGGGCGGCGGCCCCCGAGTTTAGATCTGGCATCCCCACGCAGCTCACCTCCTGGAAAGAGAAGGGCTTTCTGTGGGGCGATCCGAAGGAGGTGACTGGACTCCGAACCTGCATCCAGAAGCTGGTGAGCAATAAGCTCAGGCTTGTCGACGTGGTCCAAGTCATGCTCATCCGCCGGATTCTCCCATGCCAAGAACGGGCATTCAATCTGTGGGAGTTCAATCTGCGGGCTCTTCGATACGACATACGAAGGCGCCTGGAGAGTGCTGTTTAAGGGCGCCGAAGCCCCCGCATCCGCGACGGAAGATCGCGGATTCAGCTCGCAGTATCCAACTAACGAGGTAAGTGATTCAACCCCATTACGGGACACTTTGTAGTAATCAAATTATTTATAAGAGGGTTTCATCCCTTCCTTTCCTTTGACAGGAATGGATGGAGAAGGCCAGGCAGCTTATCAGCCCGGCTCCCATGCCAGAAGATCCAGTGGACGCCCGCTTAGCAGGGCTGCTGGTTCCGGCACCGCACGTGGTGCCGGAGAAGAAGGCCAAGAAGGTGGCCGCGGGGACTCGAAAGAGTTCCCGCAATCAGGCATCTGACGACGATGCAGGCTCCTCCCCCGAAGATGAGGAGGAGGAGGAGTACTCTCTCCCGGAGGGGGAAGAGAAGAAGAGGAAGGCTTCCCCAATAGGGGAGGCCGAAGGGTCCAAGAGGGGGAGAGCTATCCCCCCGGACAGTTTCGCCAACACCAGCGTTGGCGACGATGAGTGGCCTCCAAGGGCCAGGCGTCCGGCGAGATCGTAAGTATCCGGATCCTTGACGAGCAATATCTTTTATGTCGCGTAGTGTCCTTCTAACGCCGCATTCTGTCCGTAGTCCGGCCGATGACGATCTCCCCGACTCATCGAGCAGGTCGTTGGCCTCTTCGGATGTGAATTCACTTCCGACTGCCTCTACCCCACGCGCCGACGAGGACGCCGAGGTGGGATCCCAGAGAGGGACCCATCAGGAGGAGGCTCCGGAGGCGCCGTCAGGCAACCTCCCGGACTTTGCACCGGACTCTACATAGGAACCAGCAGTAGTTCCGGAGTCCGGCAAGCGGCCCCTTCGAAATAAGGGCAAGACCGTGACACCGGCGGCCTCCGTCCAACCGGAGGCGCCGGATAACTTGTTGGAGGCTCTTAAAGGCGCTTCCATCGAGGAAGAACACCACACTATCATGAGTGCGGTGATTCAAAAGGTTCAGCTCGCCAAAAGCGGGCTGACCAAAGCCTGCAGCAGCCTTCTAACAGGCTTTGAGGTAAGAAGTTAAAATTATGTAAAGTAATACCGCATAGACAGAGTTTCGATCCTCGGTTCGTGTTGGAAAGAAAAGCCGACCGAGGATCTAATAAGATATGCGCAGGGCTGCTAAAAAATATGTCAATATGGGTTTGCAGGCTGCGCTGCTGGCCTCTGCTGCATTAACGGCGGAGGTCGATGTGCTGAAGCAGGATCTCGAGTGGTCCGAGCGAGAGCTCGGCCATGCGAAGAAGCAGCTCGAGGACAAAGAAGGTGAGTAACACCACTTTGAATAGGTACCTTACAGAAAAGGATTTTGGTTGCAAATTAACAAGGATAATATGTGTATTGCAGGGGCCACTAACGAGGTGGCAGCCACGAAGGATCTGTGTGTCCATCGAACGAACACAGTCGGCTGAACGGGCCGAGCGAGAAAAGCAGGAGGCACGGGTGGCGGAAGTCGGCAAGAGCTCCGGACTCTCATGGAAAAGCATGAGAGTTTGGAGCATGACTCAAGACTTCGAGTCCGAGCTTGCCTCGGCCTCGAAAGTGCCAAGTCCGCCAAGGCCGAGGCCCATAAGGCCCTTCAGAGGTTGAAGATATAAAGAAAATAGCGGCGGTAAGGCATTTTTCATGCAAAGCAAGCATGTTAATGTAAAATACCCGACACTTACCCGCATTCGAGCTCTCGTGTATGCGTTTGCAGATCTGCGCGTAGAGGCGTCCGATGCCGCCAAGATTCTATCGTGGCGAGGAGGGAGCTCGACGGAAAAAGTCTTTTGGTCTCAAGATGTCGAGGCCGACACCCAGTTTTCAAGCGACCAAATGAAGCAGCTGGTCGAACTCCACAAGGTAGCCGAGGAGGCCATGAAGGGCCTTATAGTCCGGTTGTGGCTGGACAGGCCATGCCCTGGAGCTACTTTGGCCTTGTGCGTCGGCTGGTGGATGCATGCCCTCGGTGGATGTCATCAAGCGCCCACCAGATTGAAGGCGCGCGCTGGCTCTTGCCCGCACAAAGGTGCAATGGGGCAGGTTGGATGCGGAGAAGCTACTCACGGACCCACCACCGCCGGGCAAGGAGTATCGCACGCCCGAGATGTATTATAAAACTGTCCTGAAGGGAGCCCGCAATATTGCGGATGAGTGCCCCCGAAATGTAATCTTTGAGTGAATTTGCTATGTATTATCCTACGCGCTGAAACTTTGTTCATGTGCGCGTTTAACCAACACTTGTTTAATTTAAAATATTACCTTCTGTGCGGCCGTTTATAAAATCTGAGAGATGGCAAGTCGTTGGCTTCAGCCCCCAAGCCACGAGTGTTGGGGTGTTCGGGATAAACTTGAGCACTCTTGTTCCCATTGTTGGGTCCATCGAGGAGGCACTCAACACGCATTTAACAAGGCAACCGGACTTATAATGCTTGAACACTCTCAATTAGCCATAGAATTCTATAATTTTAAATTTGGTGAAGCCCCGGTATTCGAAGACCGAATCCGGGCGCTATCCACGCCTTCATCGGACATTGTCCGAACTTCGTCAAGTGGCGTGAGTCTTTAAGGACCGAAAAAAACCTCTCAAACAGCGACCGGTCTCGCCTTATCATGCCGGCCGTTTTAGCTTTCCATCGAGGCGCCGCCTGCTCAACCGGGCGCAATCGCAGTGGTTCTCCCAGTGCCACCTTAGCCGATGGAACGGAACGTAAGGCACCAAAACGTGGGAGCCGGGAAAACCCAACTATTGACCCAAGACGTGATTCGGAGCCGATTCATATAATGCTATAAGTTCGGGGTGCCGTACTTGTGAAAGTGTTCGAACTTATCACACCATAGGGTGGGGAACATAAGCCCCCGGTGTATTAGGCCGTACCAAAATATACGGGTGGAAGATGTCATATAATGAGCATATATATATATAAAAGGTAATGCAATTGCGATCAAAAAGTTGCTGCACTCTTTATGAAAGAAAGTCTGCTAGTAGAGCGGACTGATACAAATAGCGCGGTAAGCAAGGGATTTGGACTAAGTAAACATGTCCCCCTCCAGGGATGAGCTGCGAACTTGGTGTATATAATCGAATTTAATGCTCGTAATTGAGACCACCGAGTGTTCGTCGCGCCTTCTTTAGTCCCCGATCACAGATCATGAGTTCGGCAGTTCGCCACGGACAGGCTTCCGTTAATGAGTCTGTGTACATAAAAGAAGAAGTATAAAATAAAAAAGGGGGCACACTTGCGAGCCCCGGTGTGGTCGAACCGCACTGGGTCCGCTGCGATCGTGCCCTCTCCCTGTGCCCATGGTATCTCCAAAGCGTAATGATGTACGCGAGTGTTATTCTTTGCGATCATGCGCTGGCGAGGGTGGGGCCGCATTACGCTGCGTGCTCGATCGCGCCAGTGGTCTTGGTTGGCATTGCTCCGGCGCTGTTTTGTGTATCCGCCTTTAACGGCCGGACTCGAGAATTGCCTTAGAAGGCTGCTCAGATTTACGCGAGAGCCATTGATGTTCCTCCGCTCGGAGGAGCGCCCCGTATTCCCATTGACCGTGATGACTCCACGAAGGCCCCGCATCTTGAGATTTAGGTATACATAACGCGGCACGCGCTGAATTTTGCAAACGCGTTCGTCCGAAAGCAGAGCGTGATAGCCACCGCAGAACGGGACTATGTCAAGATTAACTCTTCGCCCGAAATTATCCGGGATCCAAGACCACTTCCAGTGTGGTCGAGCTCGTAGAGTTGGCTTCACTCTGGTATGACACCTTTAAAGGTTGTCTTTGTAGGTTTAATCCTTGATGGGTCTATGCCCATTTTGCACACCGTATCCTCGATAAAGCAGGTTCAGCTGCCGCCGCCGCCCATCGACTCTCGTGAGGTGGAACCCATCGGCGATTGGGTCTAAAACCAATGCGCGAATCCGCCATGGCGTATGCTGGTCGGATGGTCTCTTCGATCGAAAGTGATCGGACAAGAGGACCATGGGTTGAACTTTGGGGCGATCGCTCCATCGCATAGACGCCCCTTAGTGCGTTTCCTCTCCCTCTTGGGTATGTGGGTCGCGATATCATATTCACCGTCCGCACTTGTGGGGAAAACCCTTCGTCCTCTGTTGTTCGGGCGGTCGGGTCTCCTCCTCGCGTCCGCTGTTTAGCCCCTTGTGATTGTTTTCGACAATTAACTTGCCGCCTCGCTTGAACACCCAGCAATCTCTCGTTAGTGTGGTTAGCTGGCTTTTCAGAGGTGCCATGTATCCGCATAAGCGGTCGAGTATTTGGTCCAGATTGGACGGACCCGAGTGGTTCTTTTGAATGGCTTCTTCACGACCGGGTTTAGAGCCTCGAATCTGGCGCTGACCGCCAGATCCTCCTTATCGCCGCCGCACGCGGCGCTTGTTTTGTTTCGACGCGACCTGCCGTTGTTGTCCTTAGTATCCGGACTGCTAGAATTTTTACGGAGATTGTTGCTGCGCGCTAGCCAGCTATCTTCTCCTGCGCAAAAGCGGTCATTAACGATGTGAGGGCTGCCATGGATTTCGGCTTTTCCTGCCCTGTGCCGGGCTAGCCATTCGTCCCGGATGTTATGTTTGAAGGCTGCAAGGGCCTCGTGATCCGGACAATCGATGATTTGATTTTTCTTCGTCAAGAACCGTGTCGTAATTGTCCGCCGATTCGTCGCTCGCTGAATGATGTGGCTTAGGTCATCGGCGCCCGGTGGTCGCACATATGTTCCTTGGAAGTTATCAAGGAATGCGGCCTCCAGGTCTTCCCAACACCCATGCGGGCAAGCTGTTAAGCCAATGCCGGGCTGGTCCTTTGCTTGAGTGGTAGGTATTTGATGGCGTGGAGATGCCGCCGCGGGCCATATGGATGTGGAGAAGATAGTCTTGATCCAAACCGCGGGTCTGTTGTGCCATCATAAGATTCGATGTTTACGGGTTTAAACCTTCGGGATCTGATGATCCATTACTTCATCGATGAAGCATAGCGGTGGGCGGCGCTCAGATTGAGCAATATCGCGACAGCGCCGAGAGAGCGTCGCTGTGTTCGCCCGCCAGGTTATTGTATTCGCACGATGGTATTCGCGTGGGTCGAGGGCGCCCACGTGATCCGTAGATGGATCTGGATTGCCTTGCTTTGTCCTCCAATATGTCTCGCAAGTCCGCGCGTTCCCTCTTGGCTTCAGACTTTTGGAGCGATGCCGGGTATGGTCTTGGTGGGCTCTGGATGCCTCTTCGCCACGACCACGGGTGGTCGGTCAGCCATATCGCAATCGTGATGGAGGTATGTATGCTTCCTCCTCTAATCAGGGAGCAGCTTGCGCCTTGGGTAACTTTTGAGGGGCATTCGAAGTTTATGTTTTCGCCGCGAGGACCTCGGTCCATCGATCGCCAAGAGGTCCCGATCAGCTTGAAGCTGTTGCTGCTTTTTCTTTAGGCTGTTTGCTATGGCGATAAGCCCGCGCTTGAAGCGCTCTTGTTCGACGGGATCCTCGTGTACGCCGAATTCGTCATCGCTGAGGCTTGCTTCGCCTTGGAGGGAGGCATATAGTTATGATCCTCAACCTCTTAATCGCCGCCTCTCGTGAGGGCTTGCTTCGCATCCTCCTGCGCTGAATCTTGCCGAGGGGATTGTCTTCGCACTCTCGAGTATTATTATTTCCTGTGCTGGAATCTCCATTCTTGCTATGGCGGGATTTAGAGCGGCGCCGATGACGCCGGCGTTTGGGCTGCTTCTTTAAAGAGTCTGCCACCGCTGTTTCTTCGCCGTCCCGTCTTTTGGGGTGTCCACCATGTATATGTCGATGACGAGGTGGTCTTCAGTGCCTCAGAGGCGCTGGTTCTGTTCGCCTCCCGCATCGCCGCCCATAGCATCGATGTCTTGAGTCGTAGTCTAGCATGTCGGTTAGATCGCCGACAAGTGGCTACAAAGTGGGTGGTGGGTGGGCTCAATTTCTTCGTCGTCTGCATTTCAACCATCCCCGCCATAGTCCGCCAGACTATCCCGATAACGAGAGGTGCTTTAGTGAATTCAGGATATCGCCGAAAGGCGAGTATTGAAGATGTCATGGCGGTGAATTCCATAACCGCACCCAATCCGGATCAATTGGTAGGGGCGAGGAGGTTCGTAGTCCGCAAGGAGTCCGCGCCGAATCATGAGTTTCGCAAGGGACAAGATTAGTGTTCGCCCATCGCCATGGATGTTGAAGCCCCTGTGGCGGCGTCTATCCACCGCCCTCGATCCGAGCGATCGGCTCGCTAATGGTCAAGCGGATCCGTGCAGCGCCACCAAGGCATTATTCGTGGTAGAGCTAGATCATGCCCGTTGTCACGCAAGGCGCTGCTTGGTGTGGCTCGAGTCCGTCGAAGATCAAGTCTCCGCGGACATCAGCCGTGAAGTTTAAGCTTCCAAATCTGACCTGACGGCCAGGGGCGTAGCTTTCGATCTGCTCCAGACGGCCAAGTGAATTGGCCCGCAGTGCAAAGCCGCCGAATACGACGATCTGTCCGGGTAGAAAAGTCTCACCCTGGACAGCGTTGTTGGTTGAAGATGCCATCAAGCCTATCGGTGACGCATACGGAGGAACTCTCAATGAAAGCACCAATGTCGGTGTCAAACCAGCGGATCTCGGTATGGGGTCCCGAACTGTGCGCCTAGGCGGATGGTAACAGAAACGAGGGACACGATGTTTTTACCTGTGTTCGGGCCCTCTTGATGGAGGTAAAACCCTATGTCCTGCTTGATTAATATTGATGATATGGGTAGTACAAGAGTGGATCTACCACGAGATCAAGGAGGCTAAACCCTAGAAGCTAGCCTATGGTATGATTGTTGTAATGTATGTTGTCCTACGGACTAAAGCCCTCCGGTTTATATAGACACCGAGGAGGCTAGTGTTACATGTAGTCGGTTACAATGGTAGGAGATCTACATATCCAGACGCCAAGCTTGCCTTCCACGCCAAGGAAAGTCCCATCCGGACACGGGACGGAGTCTTCAATCTTGTATCTTCGTAGTCTTGGAGTCCGGCGGATGATGATAGTCCGGCTGTCCGGACACCCCCTAGTCCAGGACTCCCTCAACCGTTCCTAGCTAGTGCTTGAATCTTGGAAAACTTTTGATGTTTCTCTGATTAAATAGATACTTATGTACCTAGAATTGATTTTTGGAAAAAATAAAGAGCAAACTATGATGCAGCTATAGTTCAAATTTGACCCGCTTCCAGCTGAATCGGCGGAAATTTGTCTTTTTCACCAGAGGTGGATAAAAACTTTTTACACCCAACCATTTTGTCAATTGTGCATTAAATATGTCCTAGTATTTTATAAAAATGATTTGGTCCAATTTTGCAACAATAATTTGGGAGGTCCTTCACAAAAAAAACCTCCTTTTGGGCACTCGAAAAATGGAAAATGATTTTTTTGTCAAAAGAAAATGAAAACTTCCTTAGGAAATATTGTTTGCCATTCCAATATGCACTATTGTGCACAATATGAGATCATTTTAACAAACTATGCCATGAATGTGGCCATAAGATTTATCATTTGGCTTGAAAGCCATTGATCTCCACACGTGATAGCTCGTTTCTAAGAACACTTTTTAAAAATAATTTCCGTATTACAAGTTTATTATTTTTCCTGGAAACTTGGTCACATATAATGACACAATGCGAAGGTTTTCCAATTTTTTGATTTTTTTTGAATTTTTTATGCCCGTTTCAAAATGCGGTCAAAACGACGGGCATGACCGTTCCTAGCTAGTGGTTGAATCTTGGAAAACTTTTGATGTTTCTCTGATTAAATAGATACATATGTACCTAGAAATTATTTTTGGAAAAAATAAAGAGCAAACTATGAGGCAGCTGCAGTTCAAATTGGACCCGCTTCCAGCTGAATCGGCGGAAATTTGTCTTTTTCACCAGAGGTGGATAAAAACTTCTGCTCGTACCATTGGTCGATTCTGTCCAACTGAATTGATGATACAGAGCATTAAACACTTAGGAAAAGTACTTGGCTGTGTGCAAAATTTGCTTTTACAAAAATTAATTTTTTCTGTCTCTAATCTCTGATTTGCTGATGACATCTCCATTCATTTCATCTAGTGAGAAAACATGGCACCATCCATGAGTCTTGCAGAGAAAGGTCCGCTCCCCTTTGGAGCACTCCCCTCGATCGGCGCCACGCAAAGGCGGTGTCGGTGACCGCCTCCTTTGGCGCACAAGAGTGATTATAAGAGGAAGCTCTGAAGTGGTTGCCTCCTGGCCTTATCGCCGCTGGTTGCTTCCCGTCCCCTTCCCTACAAAGGCTATATTGCATCACCGATCTGCACTGTTTGGTGTGTCTCATTCCTAGTATTGTTATGTTCAACCACATTGCCAGTGTTCAGAAATAACACCTACTCACTATGCAAATGCATGCAACATAATCTGAAATTCATTCAGTTTGACTGTGTGTAAACACTATAGTGTACAACTATCAACTTGTTTCACTATTTAGTTTGTCACCCATTCAGCTTTCTTACTGGGGCATCTTTCTTGTGAGAGATTACTTGATAGTACAATATGTTAGAAGAAACTACCATCTCTCCGAAATGAATCATTGATCGCTCTTTATACACTTACAACTCGGTTTCATTCATATAAGTTCTGCTGCCTTTCTTTAGGTTGAGCTACTACCCTGTTAATTATTGTAACAAACATTATCATTTGCTAGTTTTCTCTGTGTTGAGAACTGACCAATAAGTTTTGTTTGCCAATTAGCTTTCTATGTGCATGCTGTTAATCCCCATTTTACTAATTTCTGAATCAAACATTATTATTTCTATCCTCAACAAGTCGTGGCGCCATGTTCTCTTTTTGTTCAGTTAGCTCTGTCAAATATAATCAACCTGCATTTGTTCCATTTTGCTATTTGACTTAGGTAGAAAAAGCTAAATTCTGTACATGTACATGTAATGCTGAAGCTATATTGGTTGCTTGTTTCTTAATTTTTTCCTCTGTAATGATGATCTGAAATGCCATGCAGGTCACTATTGGTGCTGCTGCTGCTGTGGTTGTTGGAGGTGTTGCTGTTGCATCTGGCGGAGCTGCCGTTGGGGCCTCAAAAGGTAACCTTCATCAGCCACAACCCCACAACAATGGCTCAAGGTTTTGTGCCCCATCACCCCTCTTTCTAAATTACTGAAATGAACCAAGATGTCATATATTTAGGTACAGAGGTAGTAGTAAGGTTAAAATAGAACAACAAGGGATGTTTCTAATTTGGTTATGCTAGAATAATGCATCAACTTGTGGTATTCTTGGATGTTACTCTAAGGTGTCAAAATGATAGTAAAACCTAGGCTCTTGCATGGTTCTTGAATTAATTTTTCTATTTTATTGCTAACAAATATTGCCTATGTTGAGACTCTAAACATGTGGATGTTCCTCCCATTTACAGGAATTCTACCCGAAGAAATTCGGAGAAAGCTTGAAGCCCCAATTAGCGACTTGCTTTATATGTTATTGACTTGTAATGCTAAATTTGTTGAGAATTTTGATAATACTGTTGCACATGTTACTCGAATGCTGGTAGTTATGTACATATACTCACTATATTATCCGTTGTTTACTTGAAATGCATTCTTGGGTTGAAAGTGGCTGAAAAAGTATATGTTATATTGAATTTGTGTTGATTCTGTATGTCTATTCTACAAAAGAAGAGGCACAGTCCAAATGGAAGAAGTACTGAAATGTCTACTGGACCTAATCTATTTGGGCTTTGAAAAGAGGCCCGAAACATACTGGCAGCAATTAAGGCTGAAAATTAAATAGAAATGTGTAAAAAATGCCGAGGCCCAAAAAAGAAACAGATAGTAAAAGGCCATGGCCTAGAAAAAAATGCTAAAATGTTGGGCTTGGCCCATGAAGCCGATCAAAAATTGATAGAAAAATAATAATAATAACGCCAAATTGTTGGGCTCGGCCCATGTAAAACACCTAATCGGACCGGGCTGAATCTTGTGAGTGACCTTTTCAATTGGTCGTAGTATTGCCACGTCAGATTGCCACGTCGGATCCGATGTGGCCTGGGCAGACAGCTAGTGACCAAAACAAAAGGTCTTGGGTTCAACGACCTTCTGTTTTGGTCGTTAATTTCAGTTTACGACCGCTAGCTTTTGACCTTCTGTTTTTGGTCACAAAAAGGTCGCAAATGAAAAACAATGACCTTTCAGTGACCAATAGTCAAGGTCACAAGTTGACATATTTCTTGTAGTGAGAGGCTAACAGCTGGGTCCACGGCAGCCGCAAGGAAGTGCCTCAATATTACGCGCAAAATAATTATTCCTCCACCTGACAGTAGGGGCCCACTGGACGGTTCACCGTATTTCGCGAAAAAAATCATTTCCTCCTGACTGCTGGGACCCATCGGACGGGCCACCGTATTTCATGAATAAAACGTCCCCCCCCCCGCAGTCAGCTCGGACCCACCAGAAGTGCCTCCTTATTATGCACAAAAAATTGAATACTCCCCCTGCTAGCTGGGACCCATCTTGGTGGGAGGCTGACTTGTGGGCCTACTAAGTTGACGGGGATGGAGGGCTTTGTCAACTTAGTCAATATGAACGATTCTAGCTCCAGTGACCGTACGATGTCCATCCAACGGCCGTAGTGCTTCTTCAACCTCTGGTCTTCTTGCTCCAGCCACCCAGACCAGCGCCCGTGGTGCCGCATGCTCCTGCCTCCCGTGGTCGGCTGTGCTGCCGTGGAGGCTTCACCGCCCCCTACTATTCCCACCGCTGGCCAGGCCCTGCGGTGATGGCAGCCTCACACCGCAGCCGAACCAGTGAACCCTCGTACTCCTCTCCGCGTGGGCTTCCACTGCTGCATCTTCCCCGGCTCCGCATCGTCCCCTTCCTAGGCCTTGCCGTCGTCCACCGCCCTGGTGCTCTTGGCGTGGCATGGTCAACGTGGTCAAGGAATGACTTCCATCGAAAGAGTACTGTACGTGGAGAGGCTGACAGCTGGGTCCACGGTGGCTGCAAGGAACTGCCTCCTTATTACACGCAAAATAATTATTCCTCCACCTGACAGCGGGGACCCACCGGTTGGGCCACCGTATTTCGCAAAAAAAAATGTTTCCCCCATGACTGCTGGGACCCACCAGCTACACACGCAAGGAAGTGCGTCCAGGCAAAAAAAATGATTCGCCCCCCTGACTGCTCGGACCCACCAGCTACATCTTCGCACGCAAGGAAGTGCCTGACAGTCGGGACCCACCTGGTTGAAGCGTAGGTAGCGTTGTCATTTTGGTCGTGAAACGTGTACATATATACTGGTCGATGTAGAGGCCCGCACATGTCGTAGTAGAGGCGCACACATGTCGTAGTAGAGGCGCGCACGTAGCATGTACACGGACGTAGAACGGCCAGGGTGCAAGAAAGTAAATACGGCCACGTATGTACATACGGGCGGGGTCATGGATGGAACATCAGGAGGGCTTGGACGGAATAGGCGATGGAAACGAGGCCTGGTGAACCGCAGAACGGAGGAAACGGCCTTGTGTTCGACCGACCACATTTGAAACGGGATCCAGTTCATCAAGAGGGGTCTGGCGTACCGCAAAACGGAGGAAACAGACTTGTCTTGGACCTCCTACGGTCGAAACGGGGTCCTGTTGATCGGGAGGGGTGTGGCGTACCACAAAACGGAGGAAACAGACTTGTGTTAAAGCGCTACGGTCGAAACGGGGTCTTGTTCATCGGGAGGGGTGTCGCGTACCGCAAAACGGGACTCCACGGGATACTGTTCATCTCCACCGTCGACATCCTCCAGCCTCCACGGGCTACTGTTCATCCACCGTCGACCTCCTCCAGCCTCCACCTGCGACTGTTCAGCCATGGGCTCCTGTTCATCCATCCTCCACCGCGCGCTACTCCACCGGCTACTTTTCAACCAGCCCTCTCCACGGGCTCCTGTTCATCCACCCCTCCATCGTCAACTGTTCATCTAGCCCACCACGGTACTGTTCATCCAGCCCTCCACGGGGTCGTCCTGTTCATCCGGCCCTCCATGGGGTCCTGTTCATCCAGCCCCAACCGGCTCGATCGATCGGGGTCCTGTTCATAAAGAGGCAACACCACAGGGTCCTGTTCATCCACCCCCACCGCTCACTGTTCATCCACCCCCCCCCCCCCCGCAATGCTCACTGTTCATCCAGAGGCAGCATCAATCGGCTTCAATAAGCTGCAGTAGCGAAGGAATCGCTCGATCGGGTTCACTTAACAACCATCGATCGATCTCTCGGGTTCAGTAATGCGTAGCCTGCAGTGCAATCGCTCGGGTTCAGTTAGAGCCCAACGCCTCGCTCGGGTTCATTTAGAGCCCAACGCCTCGCACACACGCGCGTATGTGTACGAGAGAAATGTGCATCGCTCGACCCCAACTAAATCTGGCCATGGGCCGGGCTTGGGCCGGGCCTAAAAAAGCCCATGGCAGAAAACTGAGGCACAGGCCCTCCCAGGCCCTACTATCGGGCCTACTTTTCAAGACCAAGCCCGGCCCATCTAGTAAAAAGCCCTGAAAAGCCCTTAGGGCTTAGGGCCGTGGGCCGGGTCTCTTCCTTAAAATGCCAATATGCCAAGCCCAAGCCCGTCCAGACCCTGTCGGTGGGCTCAAAACTCAGGCCCAAGCCCGGCCCACGGGCAAGCCCGTCGGGCCTAGGCCCTGGATGGGTGGGCCGACAGGGCCGGGCCTGAGATGGCCAGGACTAACCCCAACCACCCACCATAACCGGGAACTTGCCGAAATTTTCCTCGCCCTCGCTTCTAGCACGGTTTTTTCCGTCATGGACAGCCCAAAGAATGTCAAGCAGCTGCGTCCCCGGCCCGCCCAGGATGAAAAGCCCATTTTTTGTCATGATTTTTTGTCATAGAAGTACGAGCCCACCACATCTATGATGATACCCGGTTTTGTCACAATTATCGTCATAGAAGTATCATAAGTATGAAAAAAGAAATTTCCTTCGGCCCAAAATGCCACAGATGTGTCTTTTTTTGTAGTGACACTCTCAGCCACAGAGCGCAGCGCGGCTGTTCGGGAAGCGATAGCGAAAGCTGGAGGCCACCCACGCAAAAAACGTCCGGGAAGAGAAATGGTTCGGGCGACCCAGTCATTTGCTTTATGAATATCTGCTCGGTTAAATCCAGTCCCAGAGTCTGAGTACTGTACACTCCACCCCGGGGCACTCTCTCAGCCACAGACTGCAGCGCGGCTGTCCATCTAGCGAGAGCGCAAGCCAAAGAACGGCAGGGACATGAAAAAGATTGAAGGGGGCTCAGACAAAACCGAATCGACACCCTCCGCATAATACTTGCACTGCTAAAAGCAAACGTGTGATATATCTGCGTGGACTAACTTTGTCTTTTGCATGATCATCTACGAGGGAAACCCCCTCCTCGCCCGGAGGCTAGTTGCAGGCCCGACGCCGGCTGCAACCGGCCTCACACCGCCTGCTTCATCTGCAGCATAACCCTCCGCCCGACTCTTTGAGTCGCCCGGAGGCTCGGAGGATACGCCCAGCAGGTGTGCTGGCGAGCCCGCACTGGAAGCAAGCCGCGCCGGCTACTGTCCGCAGCCGGCTATCATCGACGACATTAGTCGGTGGATCCCGCGTCCGCGCCCGACTCCATCAGTCGGCGGACTCCGCGTGCGCGCCCGGCACGGCCCCGAGACCATCAGCTAGCGGACTCTGTGTCCGCGCCCGGCGCCCTCGACGCCGCCGCCGGCTTCATCATCAACAACAAGACCCTCCGCCCAACTTTTCGAAGTTGCTCGGAGGCTCGGAGGCTACACCCAGCGGGTGCGCTTGCGCGCCCCAACTCATAACATGTCGCTCCTGTTGCACACCCGCCGCTGGCTGCAACCGGCCCCTCGACACCATCATCTGCACCAACAACTGCGAAAAGCCTCTTCCCAACTTTTCCAAGTTGCCCGGAGACTCGGAGGCTACACCCGGTGGGTGCGCTTGTGCGCCCTCGCCGGAAGCAGGCCGCACCGGCAGCGGTCCACAGCCGGCCGTCATCGACATCTTCTACACCAACGCCCGCTAAAATACCTCCGCCCAACTTTGCCAAGTTGCCTAGATGCCCGGAGGCTACTGTCGTGGTAATTGACCAGGGTACCACGAAGACGGAAAGACAATATTTCAAGACATCAGGGCTAGCAAAGCCCCTAAGTCTGACCGCCCAGGCCGCCTCAGACGGCCCCCTATCCGACTGCCTGGGCCAGCTCTCCACCCGGCTGCCCGGTCTGCTCTCCGTCCGGCTGCTCCAGTGGGCCTGCTGCGCAGAGTCACCCGCTGCTCCGACCCGACATAGACACGAAGGCCATACCGCAAACGTGACGGCAGTACCCGAAACCATTGGCGAATATTGGCGCACTATAGCCTATGCAGCATGTCACCTCGTGTGACATCTGGAATAGTGTAGTTGGTGGGTAGGACACCACCCACCATACCCAACTAGCTTTGGACATAAGCTACCCTCACACTATAAGAGGGAGCTAGTCAGCCATCCATCCACACCACACTCTTACGGGCATGCATGCGCAAGCGCTCATGCATGAGCACACACACATGCTCTCACGCATGGACACACATGGCCATGCTCATTCGGCCATCTAGCTAGCTCTATGCTACTGCTTTACACATACGAGGCCAGATACCTATGACACTGACCTTAGATACAGCTCCAGGAGCACTCTGTACTGCAGATATACCTCATACATACAGACATGCAGGAGTAGGGGTATTATCTCTCCGGAGAGCCCCGAACATGGGTAAACTAGCGCGTGCTACCCCCCTTAAGGCACCCTAAGTCACCCTGTCTTGCCCTCACCTTAGGCCACCCTGTGGAATCTGCCGTCTCGGAACCCTCCCATGAGAATACCACGACAGCCGCCGCGTCAGCCTCCGCCTTTGCCTAGGCCGCGGCGTCCCACTCCAGCTGCGGTTCCCGTGCGTTCCTCTCCGTCGCCTCCCAAAGGGCAGTGGTCGGATCCACGCGGCGAGTGTCTTCGGGTCTGCTTGCCGCCCCAATCACCGAGGCGGACGGGGCCCGTGACAGAGAAAGCGGAGCCCTGCGCAACACGGCAAGAGAAGCTAAGAAGAGATTCCCAAGGAACAAAAGCCAAGACAAAAATGACCGAGACGCTTACACCGACACCACCGGACGCTACTTTGGGCACTTCCGAATGGCGGCCACCTTTGTGGCCTCCTGCCGCTTGGTCGCGGCGACCATAGCCTTGGCCTTATTCGACAGCCGGTTGCCAAACATCCCGGCACCGGCATGTTGTTTCGACCCGCCAGGCGCTCTAGTCGGCACCGTCGAAGAGCCGACGTCTGTCCTGCTGGCGTCGGGGACGCGGCGCTGCTCACTGTCCACCTCGTCGTCATCCGTCCAGTCCCATATGTCACCTCATGCAGCCCCGCCTGCCGCATCGCCGCCTCCAGCGGCCTCGTCATCCGCCATTGTGGCCGCACCCAGCTCGGGGTCGCCCATGTCGCTCTCCTCGGAGTCTGCCAGGTACTGATGGCCTGGATCCAGCTCGTCGACCGTCGTCTGGCCTGGGAAGCGCTGCATCACAACTGGACGGTCAGGTGGCATGAAGAGCATGATACTAGCAAAGAAAGAGAACCAGAAACTAACCATAGGCGATGGATTGGCGCGGTTGTACGGCTCCTTGCCGAACCGCCAGAACCCCTCGTCGAGCTTGCAGTCAGACAAGTAGTTGACGAGCCGCGCGACCTCCATAGCCGGCATCACCTTGGTGGACATCCGGCATGGATCCCAGCGGCCGCTCGTGCTGCTGATCAGATGAGGCCGGGCTTGGAGGGGTAGCACCCGGCGCGTGACGAAGGCGGCCAGCAGGTCCAAAGCTTTGAGGCCCTCCGACTCCGTCATCTCTTGGAGCCAGGTGAGGGCGATGGTGGCGGCGGCCGATAGCATCCTCGGCCGAAACTTCCAGTTGCTCTGAGGCTCGAGCGGCGGGCCGGCTACGTAAGCCGGCAGGTTGACGTAGTCCCGCGTCTCGTGGATGTTCCGTACATAGAAATATGAATTCTGCCAGATTTTGGCCGACTCGAGCAATGCGAGGACCGAGAAGTGGATCCGGACCCCGTACGCCGCACTGCCACGTAGGCCCCGCACTGGGCCGCCTCGCCGTTGGCGGCGGTGCGAAGCTTGAGCTAGAAGAGCTGCCCCACTGCTCGAGAGAGGGAAAGATGCCGAGGTACCCCTCGCATAGGGTAACATAGGCGGAGAGCAGCACCACCTTATTCCGCGTGAGGTGGTGAGGTTAGGGTTGGTACAAATCGAGAAAAGAGCGAAGGAAGCCGCTTGCCGGCAGGCCGAAGCCGCGGAGGAAGTGCGTCCTGAAGACGACGCGCTCGCCGTACTTCGGCGCCAGCGATATCTTCCTTTCGGGTGGAGGGACACACACCTCCACATTCGCCACGCGGGGAAGCCGCCGCGTCTGGCGGAGGAACTCGAGGTGGTCTTCATGGGTGTTCGATCCATCCTAGTCACCCCGCGCCATGCTTGGTGGCTGCTTGCCAACGATGTGAAAGGGTCGAGCGGCCACGACGAGCTGCAGCGGCGCTTCAATGGAGGGCAGCAAGACGGCGCAGCGCATCAGCGGGAGAGAGGAAGAAGAACGTAGAGAGCGGGGAGGGACGCGCGTGCATACTAGTCACACCCCTCCCCCTACTTATATCCACAGCAACAATGGCGAAGCTGAGGCGATGCGTCGTGGGGGGTGGGATTAACTGCGCCCATGCCTCGCACAACCCCGTGTATTCCGCGCCTTTACGGTGCATGGTTAATGCACCTGGGAAGGGGAACCATTTGCCTTGGCCGCATCGGATTTGTGCATGCGCCGAGGCCCTGTAGTGGCGGGCCCAGGCCTGCGACAACGTCCCGTCACGCGCATGTGCTGGTAGGCCGGCCTGGCATGCTGATGTCTACTACACAACCTTCTTCTTGTAAACGTTGTTGGGCCTCCAAGTGCAGAGGTTTGTAGGACAGTAGCAAATTTCCCTCGAGTGGATGACCTAAGGTTTATCAATCCGTGGGAGGCATAGGATGAAGATGGTCTTTCTCAAACAACCCTACAACCAAATAACAAAGAGTCTCTTGTGTCCCCAACACACCCAATACAATGGTAAATTGTATAGGTGCACTAGTTCGGCAAAGAGATGGTGATACAAGTCAATATGGATGGTAGATATAGGTATTTGTAATCTGAAAATATAAAAAAAGCAAGGTATAATGATAAAAGTGAGCGTAAACGGTATTGCAATGGTAGGAAACTAGGCATAGGGTTCATACTTTCACTAGTGCAAGTTCTCTCAACAATAATAACATAGATAGATCACATAACAATCCCTCAACATACAACAAACAGTCACTCCAAAGCCACTAATAGCGGAGAACAAACGAAGAGATTATGGTAGGGTACGAAACCACCTCAAAGTTATCCTTTCTGTTCTATCTATTCAAGAGTCCATAGTATAATAACACGAAGCTATTCTTTCTGTTCAATCTATCATAGAGTTCATACTAGAATAACACCTTAAGACACAAATCAACCAAAACCCTAATGTCACCTAGATACTCCATTATCACCTCAAGTATCCGTGGGCATGATTATACAATATGCATCACACAATCTCAGATTCATCTATTCAACCAACACAAAGTACTTCAAAGAGTGCCCCAAAGTTTCTACCGGAGAGTCAAGGCGAAAACTTGTGCCAACCCCTATGCATAGGTTCATGGGCGGAACCCGCAAGTTGATCACCAAAACATACATCAAGTGGATCATGTGATATCCCATTGTCACCATAGATAAGCACGGCAAGACATACATCAAGTGTTCTCAAATCCTTAAAGACCTAATACGACAAGATAACTTCAAAGGGAAAACTCAATTCATTACAAGAGAGTAGAGGGGGAGAAACATTATAAGATCCAACTATAATAGCAAAGCTCGCGATACATCAAGATCGTGCCATAGAGAGAACACGAGAGAGAGGGATCAAACTCATAGCTACTGGTACATACCCTCAGCCCCGAGGGTGAACTACTCCCTCCTCGTCATGGAGAGCGCCGGGATGATGAAGATGGCCACCAGTGAGGGATTCCCCATACGGCAGGGTGCCAGAACGGGCTCCCGAGAGGTTTTTGGTGGCTAAAGAGGCTTGCGGCGGCCGAACTCCCGATCTATTGTGTTCTTTGATGGTTTTAGGGTATAAGGGAATATATAGGCTAAAGAAGTCGGTCGGGGGAGCCTCGAGGGGCCCACGAGACAGGGGGCACGCCCAGAGGGGTGGGTGCGCCCTCCTATCTCCTGGCCTCCTCGAAGCTTCCCTGGCTTGTACTCCAAGTCTCCCGGATCATGTTCATTCCAAAAATCACGCTCCCGAAGGTTTCATTCCGTTTGGACTCCGTTTGATATTCCTTTTCTTCGAAAGACTAAAACAGGCAATAAAACAACAATATGGGTTGGGCCTCCGGTTAGTAGGTTAGTCCCTAAAGTAATATAAAAGTGTATAATAAAGCTCGTAATCATTCAAAACAGATAATAAAATAGCATGAATGCTTCATAAATTATAGATACGTTGGAGACGTATCAGCATCCCCAAGCTTAATTCCTACTCGTCCTGGAGTAGGTAAATGATAAAGAAAGAATTTATGAAGTGTGAATGCTAGAACGTGCACAAGTTTGATCAATGATCATTTGAATCACCTTTTCTAGCATAATTATATGTCATAACAGTAGTTCATCTCATAAGACATCTCACAAGCAAGTAACAAGCAATTCACATGTTAAAGCATAGATCATAAACTTTCTTGAAAACTAGCCAACTTCATTCTCAGTCATCAAACAATTACAATTCATCCTATTTTCAGGAAGGGCCTATGTCAGAGCATTGATTTAGCAAACTCCGTATACTCAACTATCATATAGTCTTCTACAATTGCTAACACTCACGCAATACTTATGGTTATGGAGTTTTAATCGGACACTGAGAAAGATTGGGGCTTATAGTGTTGCCTCCCAACGTATTCACCTTTGGGTGATGTCAACAATAATAGTTCATGCTAACTTACATCCAATTGGATATATATATCAGGATCTTTCAAACACGAGGTGCTTGCCAAAGGATAAAATGAAAAAGAGAAAGGTGAAGATCACCTTGACTCTTGCATAAAGTAAAAGACATAAAGTAAAGGATAAGCCCTTCACAGAGAGAAGTAGAGGTTGTCATGCGCTTTTAGGGTTGGATGCACAAAATCTTAGTGCAAAAGAACATCACTTTATATTGCCACTTGTATATGGACCTTTATTATGCAGTCCGTCGCTTTTATTGCTTCCATAACAAGATCGTATAAAGCTTATTTTCTTCACACTAATGGATCATACATATTTAGAGAGCAATTTTTATTGCTTGCACCGATGAAAAATTACTTGAAGGATCTTACTCAATCCATAGGTAGGTATGGTGGACTCTCATGGAAAAACTGGGTTTAAGGATATTTAGAAGCACAAGTAGTATCTCTACTTGGTGCAAGGAATTTGGCTAGCATGAGGGGGAAGGCAAGCTCAACATGTTTGAATGATCCATGACAATATACTTTAACTGAGATGTGAGAAAACATAACCCATTACATTGTCTTCCTTGTCCAACATCAACTCTTTAGCATGTCATACTTAATGAGTGCTCACAATTATAATAGATGTCTAATATAGTATATTTATATGTGAAATCTCTCTTCCTTCAATATTCTTTCATGAATTGTTCAAATGACCAATACAATGCTTGCTAACCTTCAATAAATTTACAACCTCTACTTCTTAGATGTGAAGTCATTACTCCACATGGGATAGGCAAATGAAACATATATAATTTAAAATTTATGACATTCAACTCATTCAACCATTTACTCATAGGATATAAGTGAAGCACACGATTAAATGACAAACTACTCCAAAAAGATATGAGTGAAGATCAATGAGGAGCTAAGTAATTATGTAACTATGTGAAGACTCTCTCTCAATAAAGAATTACAGATCTTGGTATTGTATTCAAACATCAAGAAAAACAAAATAAAATTACATTTCAAGGATAGCACAACTCATGTGAAGAAGCAAAAACTTAGGTTCAACCGATACTAACAGATAGTTGTTGAAGAAGAAAGGTGGGATGCCTAACGGGGCATCCCCAAGCTTAGATGCTTGAGACTTCTTGAAATATTATCTTGGGGTGCCTTGGGCATCCCCAATCTTGAACTTTTGTGTCTCCTCCTCTCATATCATGGTTTCTGTTTTTATCAAAAGCTTCATCCACACCAAACTCAACAAGAACTCGTGAGATAGGTTAGTATAAACCAATGCAAAACTTTATCATTTTCTACTGTAACAAATAACTAAAATTATTATTCAACATTGCATACTAAATGCCTCTTCATATTAATACTCCTATCCTCAAATAGAATCATTAAACAAACAAACATATGCAAACAATGCAACCATAACAGCAATCTGCCAAAACAGTATAGTCTGTAAAGAATGCAAGATTCATCATGCTTCCCTAACTCAAACAATTATGAGAAAAATACTACTCTATAGAAGATTTATCAGAGATCAATATGTAAAAAGTTTCAACATTATATCATGCTCTGACTTTTCTAGGGAATTTTTGCAACAGCGGTAAACTTTCTGCTTTTAAACACCAACATGTATATTTGCAAAATAAGCATGGTAAAGGCTATCCTTGACTTTTTTATTGAAAATAAAGATGCAAAACATTATTCTAAATAACATCAAGAAAATACTAACAAAAGAAAATGACGCTGCAAGCAAAACACATATCATGTGGTGAATAAAAATATAGCTCCAAGTAAAGTTACCGATGAACGAAGACGAAAGAGGGGATGCCTTCCGGGGCATCCCCAAGCTTAGGCTCTTGGTTGTCCTTGAATATTACGTTGGGGTGCCTTGGGCATCCCCAAGCTTAGGCTCTTGCCGCTCCTTATTCCATATTCCATCGAATCTTTACCCAAAACTTGAAAACTTCACAACACAAAACTCAACAGAAAACTCGTAAGCTCCGTTAGTATAAGAAAAGAAAACCACCGCTTAGATACTGTAATGAACTCATTATAAATTCATTTTGGTGTAATATCTACTGTATTCCAACTTCACTATGGTTCATACCCTCTGATACTACTCATAGATTCATCAAAATAAGCAAACAACACAATGAAAACAGAATCTGTCGAAAACAGAACAGTCTGTAGTAATCTGTATCATTCCAATACTTCTGTAACTCCAACAATCCTACCAAATTAGAAAGTCTTAAGCAATTGGTGTACAAATCCATATAAAAAAGAATCAGATCAGAATTGCGTCTCTGTGAATTATCAAAACTAATTTACTAGGTGCAAAAGTTTCTGATTTTCAGCAGGATAAACACAACTATCACCGTAAGCTATCCTTAAGGTCTTATTTGGCACTTTATTGAAACAAAAGCTATAGAACATGATTACTATAGTAGAATAATCATGTGGACACATAAAAACAGTAAGGATAAATATTGGGTTGTCTCCTAACAAGCGCTTTTCTTTAATGCCTTTCTAGCTAGGCATGATGATGACAATGATGCTCACATAAAAGATAAGAATTGAAACATAACGGGAGCATCATGAAGCATATGAATAGCACATTTAAGCCTAACCCACTTCCTATGCATAGGGATTTTGTGAGCAAACAACTTATGAGAACAATAATCAACTAGCATAGGAAGGCAAAAGAAGTATAACTTCAAGATTTTAAGCACATAGAGAAGAAACTTGATATTATTGCGATTCCTATAGGCATATATTCCTCCCTCATAATAATTTTCAGTAGCATCATGAATGAATTCAACAATATAACAAGCACCTAAAGCATTCTTTTCATGATCTACTTGCATAGAAATTTTACGACTCTCCACATAAGCAACTTTCTTCTCATGAATAGTAGTGGGAGCAAACTCAACAAAATAACTATCATGTGAAGCATAATCCAATTGAAAACTAAAATCATGATGACAAGTTTCATGGTTATAACTATTCTTAATAGCATACAAGTCATCACAATAATCATCATAGATAGCAACTTTGTTCTCATAATCTATTGGAACCTCTTCCGAAATGGTGGATTCATCACTAAATAAAGTCATGACCTCTCCAAATCCACCTTCACCAATATAACCATCATAAATAGGAGGGATTCTATCATCATTATAAATTTGCACATCATAACTTGGGGGACTAAAAATATCACCTTCATCAAACATAGCTTCCCCAAGCTTGTGGCTTTGCATATCATTAGCGTCATGGATATTCAAGGAATTCATACTAACAACATTGCAATCATGCTCATCATACAAAGATCCAGTACCAAACATTTTAATGCATTCTTCTTCTAGCACTTGAGCACAATTTTCCTTTCCATCATTCTCATGAAAGATATCAAAAATATGAAGTGTATGAGGCAAACTCAATTCCATTTTTTTTGTAGTTTTCTTTTATAAAGATTCAATTCCAAGATCTAAAGATATACCTTCAACAACTAACCTCCCTGGCAACGGCGCCAGAAAAGAGCTTGGTGTCTACTACACAACCTTCTTCCTGTAGACGTTATTGGGCCTCCAAGTGCAGAGGTTTGTAGGATAGTAGCAAATTTCCCTCAAGTGGATGACCTAAGGTTTATCAATCTGTGGGAGGCGAAGGAGGAAGATGGTCTCTCTCAAACAACCCTGCAACCAAATAACAAAGAGTCTCTTGTGTCCCCAACACACCCAATACAATGGTAAATTGTATAGGTGCACTAGTTCGGCGAAGAGAAGGTGATACAAGTGCAATATGGATGGTAGATATATGTATTTGTAATCTGAAAATATAAAAACAGCAAGGTAACTAATGATAAAAGTGAGCGTAAACGGTATTGCAATGGTAGGAAACAAGGCATAGGGTTCATACTTTCACTAGTGCAAGTTCTCCCAACAATAATAACATAGATAGATCATATAACAATCCCTCAACATGCAACAAAGAGTCACTCCAAAGCCACTAATAGCGGAGAACAAATGAAGAGATTATGGTAGGGTACGAAACCACCTCAAAGTTATCCTTTCTGTTCTATCTATTCAAGAGTCCATAGTAAAATAACACGAAGCTATTCTTTTCGTTCAATCTATCATAGAGTTCATACTAGAATAACACCTTAAGACACAAAATCAACCAAAACCCTAATGTCACCTAGATACTCCATTGTCACCTCAAGTATCCGTGGGCATGGTTATACAATATGCATCACACAATATCAGATTCATCCATTCAACCAACACAAAGTACTTCAAAGAGTGCCCCAAAGTTTCTACCGGAGATTCAAGACGAAAATGTGTGCCAACCCCTATGCATAGGTTCATGGGCGAAACCCACAAGTTGATCACCAAAACATACATCAAGTGGATCACGTGATATACCACTGTCACCACAGATAAGCACGGCAAGACATACATCAAGTGTTCTCAAATACTTAAAGACTCAATCCGACAAGTTAACTTAAAAGGGAAAACTCAATACATTACAAGAGAGTAGAGGGGGAGAAACATCACAAGATCCAACTATAATAGCAAAGCTCGCGATACATCAAGATCGTGCCATAGAGAGAACGAGAGAGAGAGAGAGATCAAACACATAGCTACTGGTACATACCCTCAGCCCCGAGGGTGAACTACTCCCTCCTCGTCATGGAGAGCGCCGAGATGATCAAGATGGCCACCAGTGAGGGATTCCCCCTCCGGCATGGTGCCGGAACGGGCTCCCGAGAGGTTTTTGGTGGCTACAGAGGCTTGCGGCAGCGGAACTCCCGATCTATTGTGTTCTTCGATGGTTTTAGGGTATAAGGGAATATATAGGCGAAATAAGTCGATTGGGGGAGCCTCGAGGGGTCCATGAGACAGGGGGCGCACCCAAGGGTGGGCGCGCCCTCCTATCTCCTGGCCTCCTTGAAGCTTCCCTGGCTTGTACTCCAAGTCTCCCGCATCATGTTCGTTTCAAAAATCACGCTCCCGAAGGTTTCATTCCATTTGGACTCCGTTTGATATTCCTTTTCTTCGAAATACTGAAACAGGCAATAAAACAGTAATATGGGCTGGGCCTCCGGTTAGTAGGTTAGTCCCAAAAGAAATATAAAAGTGTATAATAAAGCCCGTAATCATTCAAAACAGATAATAAAATAGCATGAATGCTTCATAAATTATAGATATACATTGGAGACGTATCACTTGCTAATGACGCATGGCGACCAAGGAATGGGCGGCAGGCCCGCAACTCGGTGGCGGCCACCCCGCGCCCACCACGCTGTTTCGAATTCACCAAGCGGCCGGCCTAGCCCTGGCCGGCTCCTGATAGGCGGCATTACCAGAAGCTGGATGAAGCAAGGGTATAAGATCACTCAGAGTACGAAGCTGCTGAGGCTCCTCGATTTGAGCCGCGGCGCCCCACCAGCTTCGGGACTACTATCAGAATGATTGACCACGGGTAGCCTCATCAGCACCCCGTGGCATTTCAAGACATCAGGGCTAGCAAAGCCCCTCGCACCTTCCGGATGTGCGGCTGGCTCCTTGGGACGGCTGGTCCATGGAGACGGCTATTAGAAGACGGCAAGCTCTCAGAAGACAGTCGCAAGGGAGCCGACGCCTAGCAGGCAGCCTTGCGTCCCTCAAAGTTTGCACCCATTTACCATGACGAGACAGTGCGTGGCTACAGGCCACCTGCCACCCATGAATCCAGGGAGAATGTGGCCACAATGCAGACGTACCAAGCAGACGCCCCTAGCCCGGTGCGGCACTATGGCCATGCGGCCCATGATGCGGCCTACGTCAGCCAGAGCCATGCTCCCATGACAGACGGTCGGTCCGGCCTACAGGCGGCGGGCCCTACCTGTCCGCGAGCAACTAGAAGACCGCACACCACGAGCAGGCAGCCTCGAGGGCCATCAGACCAATAGCAGGCGGCCCTCCTTCCCCTTGCAGTTTGCGCACCATTAATATGATGAGACGAGGTCATCAGTGAGTGAATCCAGGCTGTAGCAACTGGGCTAGCAGGACTCCAGTAAACCGGGCTGTAGCAGGCTAACAGGACTCCGGTAGACACCGCGTGATATTTCCCCAAAGGGACAGACACAGGAACAAAGAAGGACACATGCCGGCCAGCCTAAGTGTTCCGGAGCAGTAACAAGCTACCAGGGCTCAGTGGAAGCACTAGGAGACATTTCCCGGTAAGAGAGGCTACTAAGGATAAACAACTAGATAGTCAGATCCCACACATAGCAATACACATTACACGTACGCATAACATGCAAGTATGTGCTGTATAACATGGCATCACAACATAACTCAACAACTCATATAGATAAAGGCTCAGAAGAGCCAACATAGCATTATTACAAGCAGGGGTCACATGACCCAACATTCAGAGCAAACAAGCAACGAGCGGAAGCATTACATGTCTGAGTACAGACATCTATAAATGAAAAAGGATGAAGAGCCTGACTATCTACAACATCGATCAAGATCGTAGCTGAGGTACAAGCTACTTGTTGAAGCCCACGAGAACACTAGTAAGACCGAAGTCTCCGCTGCAAAAAGATAAATAAAGCAACATGAGTACAAAGGTACTCAGCAAGACTTACATCAGATCCTATCATACATGCATTTGTATCAAGAAGGTAATGTGGGGTTTGGTTGCAGCAAGCCAGCTTTGACTCGGTGGCTATCCTGTTCTACGACTACAAGAAACTTATTTGAGGTGAGATGGCGCACATGAGTCCACTAATCACCACACAATACACTACTATGGATTCATCCTCGTCTCCCTACAAGTAGGCCATCCATAGCACTCACACTTGTCTTGAGAATTTTATGGTATCCACTTCAACTTGTCTATGTACCATGTAAGCATCCAAGAAGTCCATAACCGCGGACCCAGCTATTCGAATAGATCATGTTAACCCTGCAGGGGTCTACTTCTTCACACACGCTCTCGCCACTTACCGCCATGTACATGTCATGTATCTCGGAAACCTTCAAGCGGAAGCCTGGCGAGCGTGTTGGCCACGACCTGACTAACCACACAAGACTCTAGTCCAGGTTTATCGCCTATTCGGGTTCCATCCGCAAGGAGATCCGGCTAGGGTTTCGCTCACGGCCCCAAACGATGTGAGCAGGGTTCCCAAGCCCACCATCTAGGTGCCACTTGGTACACCGTGCCACTGTGCCTAGTCTGTCCCAAGCCCACCTGGCCGGGTGCCACTTGGTAGACTACTAACACTACCTACAAACACCAGAAACTAATTGCAACTAGTGGACAAAGATCAAGTTGGTTAATAAGTCGAGAGGGGCACTTAATCATTCCAATGTGTGGTAGTAGCTGGTCATTGGACAACATACACAGAATTCAGTGCTTAAGAACGGTTCCAGTGAGACAACCCACCATGTACTCCTACATGGCCTCTCACCGCTACCTTTACCAAATCGTGTTCACAGACTTAACTCTCAGCACTAGAACATATCATAACACTCCAATTCATTCCCAATGAATCAGACCTGACACAACTCTAAGCAATAGCAGGCATAGCATGGTAGGAACACAACAATGGCTTCAATCAACTCCTACACATGCTAGTGGGTTTCAACTATTTACTGTGGCAATGACATGTCATGTAGAGGAATGGGTTCAACTACCGTAGCACAAAGTACCAGTGAATCGTTGTTGCCCTAATGCAATAACTGAGAGCAGGAGCGAGTGAGTAGGATTGTATCGGAATGAACAAGGGGGTTTGCTTGCCTGGCAGATCAACAAGGTGGCACTGCTCCTCAAACAGGAACGGTGTCGGCAATCAATAAAAAATCATATGCAACAATATGATGCATGAACATGGCATGAATATGTGATGTTGTTTGAGCTAATGGAGCTAGCATTCATTTGGTTGAAGTCCATTTGAATCAAGAATTCAAATGCAACTCCAAGCTAAGTCTTTATAAATGCCATTTATGTGTTTTCACCTATACAGCAGGTATAAGTTGGTTTGTCATGCATGAAACTAGCACAGATGGATAGACTGCATTTTTCTGATAATTTTTCATATATAAATTATTTCAATCTGAGTTACGGTTGAATTTCTATGATTTTTTGAAGTTTTGCTAATTTTCTGGAATTTCCTGATTTAATAGAATTAAACTAATTCTAGAAAATAAATAATTGCGTCAGCCTGACGTCAGCGTGACGTCAGCGAGTCAACGTGGCTGACCAGGTCAAACCTGACGTGTGGGGTCCACACGTCAGTGTCATGGTTAATTAATAGAGTTAATTAATTGTCAAGTTAATCTTAAACTGAAAATTAGCAGGGCCGGGCCCCACATGTCAGTGTCATAGGGGGGGTTAGTTAGCAGGGTTGACCCTGTCTATCCCGCCGGCGTTTAGCCGCCGGAGAGGCCGAACGCGGTGGAGGGGCTCGGGATCGTTGCCCCGGCGACCATTTGGGCGGCGGAGACCACTGGCGAGGAGCCAGCGCTCGTCCGCGTCATCTGGAGCAAGTGGGAGAGGCGGGGACGGCCGGAGCTCGCCGGAGCGGAGCTCGGGGCGGCGGCCGGAGCACGGCTTCGAGCGGGAGCGGGCTGCGGGGCACGGGGAGGCCACCCGAGGGGCTCTGCGGCACCCTCGTGGCACCAGGAGCATGGCCGTGTGCTGGGGTGCGACTAACGCGAGCTAGAAACACGACGGTGACATGACCGGCGGTGAGGAGCTATAGCCAAGGCGGGGGAAGGGGCTATGGCGCACGAACGGAGGAACGGGGAGTGGGAAACGGAGCACAGGCTCACTGCGGACTCGACGGTGTCGACAGCGAGCTCGGGGAAGGGCTGGAGTCAGCGGGGCGGCGAGGCGGATCTACGATGTCGGGAGGTTGAAGACGACGATGGTGGCGGTGATGCAGTGCGTCCCTGGTCGCTTGGCTCATCGAGGATGATGCGGGCGACGAGGCGGAGCACCCGGACTCGAAGAGAGGGCGAGGGGGAGGCGGTGGCCGCGGTGGTGCTCGTCGGCGGCGGCGGGCGCGTTTGGTGAGGTGGGGAACGGCGAGGGAGAGAGCAGGGGGAGAGTGAGAGCGGTCGAGGCGGCGCGTGGCGTCGCGCGGGGCATCTAGACGACAAGGGGAGAAGCAGAAGGTGGAGGGGGACGTGGCCCGGCGGACGCTGGGCGCGTGCGGCAGTCGTTCCCTGTCCTCCTGGCGCGAGGAAGGGATGGTAGCACGGCGGTGGCTGGGCCGCCTCTTTGGGCGGTTGGGCGTGCCTGGCCGCCTGATGCCGTGCCGTGGGTAAGACCAGGTAGTTCCTCTTTTTTCTATTTGTTTTTCTATTTTTCTGACATTTGTTTTGATTTAATAAAAATACTAAATCATTTTATTTCCTTATGCCAATTTTTGTAGGAACTAGTGGTATTATTCCAGAGCTCCTCATCAAATGGCGTAATTTCTAGACAATATTGTATATATATAGCAATATTTATCCAAAGCAAATATTTACTGCATTAATTCCAAATACCCAAAATAAATACTTATGAGCTCCTAAAAATATTGGTTTGATTTTTATCTCTGTCCAATATTTTCAGAGAGTAATATGAGCATTTTCTTGGACATTTTTGGAGCACTTCTTTATTTGGGTCATTTCCAGAAATGATTCTGAGGGTTTCACAAGTCCCCATTTCAAATTTAAATGGAATTTAAACATGATGCACACATGACTAGCTAGCCTCGAGCTTACCAGAACTAGGGATGTGACACGCCGTGGCATGCATGGCCTTCTTTGCCCACCTTTGTGAGGGTTTCACCGGAGTACTCCCCAACACGGCGCTCTTCCGTCACTACTTCACCCCTCGTATCCAACCAGGGGTGCCATCTCCGGTTGCATCACTTGGATCCAGAGGACCCAGAGCAAAAGCACGTTCCCGGAGGGCGCCCAGAAGGAGAGGTGGGAAGAGTGGCGGGGCCGGTAGTGCTACATTGAAGAGACGGATCCACATGAGTTCTGCCAGGTCCGCCAGAGCTCGCCGATCTGTCACAAGGATAGGAGTGATCTCGGTGCCGACGATACGAAGCTTACGATCGCCACCACTAGAATCCTCCGCCTTACTTCGGCTAGGATCAACCTCGAGATAATTGCGGCCGACTTCATCCGCCGCCGCATTGCCCCACTTCATAACAAGGGCAGGCCAACCTGGGACTTCAGGAACGTGGCCGACATCATGAGACTTCGCCCTAGCCTAAAACATAATTTCACGGTGCCGGCAGGGTGGACGAAGCCGGCAGGGTCGAGAGGACTGGCAAGGCTAAGAAGGCCGGCAAGGCTGAGAAGGCCGGCAAGGCCAGCAGGGCCGGCGGGTCTCTATTTGAGTTGCCAGCTGATACGTCTCCAATGTATCTATTTTTCCAAACATATCTGCCCTTGTTTTGGACACTAACTTGCATGATTTGAATGAAACTAACCCGGGCTGACGCTGTTTTCAGCAGAATTGCCATGGTGTTGTTTATTGTGCTGAAAACAAAAGTTCTCGGAATGACCTGAAAATCCACGGAGATAACTTTTGGTATATAAAAAATACTGGCGAAAGAATCAAGGCCAGGGGGCCCACACCCTGTCCACGAGGGTGGGGGCGCACCCACACCCCCTGGGTGCGCCCCCTATCTCGTGGGCCCCCTGATGCTCCACCGACCTCAATTCCAACTCCATATATTCCATTTCGCGGAGAAAAAAATCAGAGAGAAAGTTTCATCGCGTTTCACGATACGGAGCCGCCGCGAAGCCCTAATCTCTCTTTGGAGGGCTGATCTGGAGTCCGTTCGGGGCTCCGGAGAGGGTGATTCATCGTCGTCGTCATCATCAACCGTCCTCCATCACCAATTTCATGATGCTTACTGCCGTGCGTGAGTAATTCCATTGTAGACTTGCTGGACGGTGATCGGTTGGATGAGATTTACCATGTAATCAAGTTAGTTTTGTTAGGGTTTGATCCCTAGTATCCACTATGTTCTGAGATTGATGTTGCTATGACTTTGCTATGCTTAATGCTTGTCACTAGGGCCCGAGTGCCATGATTTCAGATATGAACCTATTATGTTTTCATGAATATATGTGAGGTCTTGATCCTATGTTGCAAGTCTATAGTCACCTATTATGTGTTATGATCCGACAACCCCGAAGTGACAATAATCGGGATACTTCTCGGTGATGACCGTAGTTTGAGGAGTTCATGTATTCACTATGTGCTAATGCTTTGTTCAGGTTCTCTATTAAAAGGAGGCCTTAATATCCCTTACACTACAAAAAAAATGCACTTCCGTGATGATACGTGTTTGTCACAGTAGGTCGCGTTTTTTGTCATGCATGTACATCCATGATGATTTTATGACAGAATCAAGATAGTCATACCTGTGCTGTCGTAGAAGTGTTCCATGACATTACCAAAATTATCATCACGGAAGTGTCCACTTCAATGACGATAAATCGCCCGTCACAGAAGGGCTTTCGTCAAGGGTGACTAACACGTGGCATCCACCGTAAAGGATCGCCGTTAAGCTATAGGGTCGGGTTTTGGATCCGATAACCCGTTAACAGCCCCGACCAATGGGGATTTTCCATGTGTAAAATCATCATTGGCTGGAGGAAACACGTGTCAGCTCATCGCTGGGACAGATGTCATCCACTCATTGGACAGAAGGCGCCTATGATACATCGACACGTGGCACAGCCCAACAGAGGCCCATTCCTGTGAAAAGGCCGGCCCGTTTGACTTGGTCAAAAGGTGGCGGGCCGACCCATGGAAAGCCTGTTAACGGCCTGTTCGCATATAGCCCATTTACAGCCTGCTAACCCAAGGCCCGTTACGCCCTATTCGAATTAGGCCCAGTAGCATCATATGGGCCATCCAATATGGTTCCAGCCTGTTTTCACTTCTGGCCCATGTATGGCCCATGATGTCTTTCAGCCCATATGAGGCCCTATGTAACTCTTGGCCTATTAACGGCCCATGGTGAAACTGGCCCGTAATGAACAGTTTATCAATTTACACCCATTAACGGCCCATGGTGAAACTGGCCCGTAAAGAACAGTGTATCACTTTATACCCATTAACGGCCTGTTATTCCGTTGGGCCGTTTCCAGCCCATGTTATCTTTTACAACATTCCTTTACTTACGGCCCGTTACTGTCATTTTCTTCTTGTGGGCCAAATTCAGCCCGTGGTTACAGTCGGCCCGTTTGTGGTCCGTTAATACGTTGGGCCGTTGAGGGAGTCCTGGACTAGGGGGTGTCCGGACAGCCGGACTATCAATATCTGCCGGACTCCAAGACTACGAAGATACAAGATTGAAGACTCTGGCACGTGTCCGGATGGTACTTTCCTTGGCGTGGAAGGCAAGCTTGGCAATACGGATATGTAGATCTCCTACCATTGTAACCGACTGTAACCCTAGCCCTCTCCGGTGTCTATATAAACCGGAGGGCTTTAGTCCGAGGACAACATACATCTCAACAATCATACCATAGGCTAGCTTCTAGGGTTTAGCCTCCTTGATCTCGTGGTAGATCTACTCTTGTACTACCCATATCATCAATATTAATCAAGTAGGACGAGGGTTTTACCTCCATCGAGAGGGCCCAACCAGGTAAAAACATCGTGTCCTCGTCTCTTGTTACCATCCGCCTAGACGCACAGTTCGGGACCCCCTACCCGAGATCCGCGGTTTTACACCGACATTGGTGCTTTCATTGAGAGTTCCTCTGTGTCGTCACCGATAGGCTTGATGGCATCTTCAACCAGCAAGGCTGTCCAGGGTGAGACTTTTCTCCCCGGACAGATCTTCGTATTCGGCGGCTTCGCCCTGCGGGCCAATTCACTTGGCCATCTGGAGCAGATCGAAAGCTACGCCCCTGGCCGTCAGGTCAGATTTGGAAGCTTAAACTTCACAGCCGATGTCCGCGGAGACCTGATCTTCGACGGACTCGAGCCATAGCCGAGCGTGCCGTGCTGTGACGATGGGCATGATCTAGCTCTGCCGCCGAACAGTGCCTTAGTGGCCGCACACGGATCTGCTTTGTCCATTAGCCCGGAGCCAAATGCCCAAATCGAGGGCCGGTGGATAGACGCCGCCCTGGGGGCTTCAACATCCATGGCGATGGAGCCGAACACCAATCTTGTCCCCCGCGAAACTCGTGATTCCGAGGTGCCGGACTCCTTGCCGAACTCCGAACCTCCCGCGCCCCTGCCAATCGATCCGGATTGGGCGCCGGTTATGGAATTCACCGCCGCGGACATATTCCAACACTCGCCTTTCGGCGATATCCTGAATTCATTAAAGCATCTCGTTATCAGAGAGTCTCGCGGATTATGGCGGGATGGTTAAATGCGGACGACGAAGAAATTCAGCGCCCACCCACCACCCACTTTATAGCCACTGTCGAGGATTTAACAGACATGCTAGACTTCGACTCCGACGACATCGACGCCTATGGACGACGATGCCGGATACTGAACAGAACGAAAGTGCCTACAGACACCGGAAGGCCACCTCGTCATATGACGATACATGGTGGACACCCCAAAAGACGGGATGGAGAAGAAGCAAGCGGAGGCAGATTCCCTAAAGAAGCAGCCCAAACGCCGACGCCGCCGTGGCGCCGCTCTAAATCCCGCCACAAAGAAGAATGGAGATTCCGCACAGAGATAATAATACACCGGAGAGTTCGAAGACAATCCCCTCCGCAAGACTCAAGCGCAGGAGGATGTGAAGCAAGCCCCACGAGTGGGCGGCGCACAAAGGGGTTGAGGATGATAACTATATGCCTCCCTCCGAAGACGAAGCAAGCCTCAACGATGATGAGTTCGTCTTACCTGAGGATCCCGTCGAACAAGAGCGCTTCAAGCGCAGGCTTATCGCCACAGCAAACAGCCTAAAGAAAAAGCAGCAACAGCTTCAAGTTGATCAAGACCTGCTGGCCGATCGATGGACCGAGGTCCTCGCGACCGAAGAGTATAAACTCGAACGCCCCACCAAAAGTTACCCAAGACGCATGCTGCTCCCCCGATTAGAGGAGGGAGCATACATACCTTCATCACCAGCGCATGATATGGCTGACCGACCACCCCGTGGTCGTGACAGAGAGGCATCCAGGCCCCCAGCCAAGACCGCACTCGCATCGCTCCAAAAGTACGGCCAAGAGGGAACGCTACGGACTTGCGAGACATATTGTAGGACAAAGCAAGGCAATCCAGATCCATCTATGGATCACGTGGGCGCCCTACGACCACGCATTTAATACCGTCGTGCGGATACAATAACCCGGCAGGGCGAACACAGCGCATAACGCCTCTCGAGCTACGCCGCGATATCGCCAATACTGGGCGCCGACACCCGTTATGCTTCATCGATGAAGTAATGGATCATCGATCCCGAAGGGTTTAAACCAGTAAACATCGAATCTTACGATGGCACAACAGACCCAGCGGTGTGGATCAAGACTACCTTCTCCACATCCATATGGCCCTGGCGATGATCTCCACGCCATCAAGTACCTCCCACTCAAGCTTAAAGGACCAGCTCGGCATTGGCTTAACAGCTTGCCCGCAGAGTCAATTGGGTGTTGGGAAGACCTGGAGGCTGCGTTCCTTGATAACTTCCAAGGCATATATGTGCGACCACCAGACGCCGACGACCTAAGCCACATTATTCAGCAGCTGCACGAATCGCCGCATAATTCGGACACGCTTCTTGACGAAGAAAACCAAATCGCCGATCGTCGGATGCACGAGGCCCTCGCAGCCTTCAAACATAACATCCGGACGAATGGCTAGCCCGCACAGGGGCAGGAAAAGCCAAATCCATGGCAGCCCTCACATTGTTAATGACCCGCTTTTGTGCGGGAGAGGACAGCTGGCTAGCTCGCAGCAACAATCTCCGTAAAAACTCTGGCAGTCCGGATACTAAGGACAACAACGGCAGGTCACGCCGAATCAAAACAAGTGCCGCATTAACGGCGGCGATAAGGAGGATACGGCGGTCAATGCCGATTCGAGGCTCTAAACCCGTCACGGAAGAAGCCATTTAAAAGAACCACTCCGGTCCGCCCAACTGGACCGAATACTCGACCGCTTATGCCGATACATGGCACCTCTCAAAAGCCAGCTAATCACACCAATAGAGATTGTTGGGTGTTCAAGCAGGTGGCAAGTTAATTGTCAAAACAATGACAAGGGGCTAAATAGCGACGACGAGGAAGAGACCCGCCACGAACAATAGAGGATGAAGGGTTTCCCCCACATGTGCGGACGGTGAATATGATATACGCAACCCATATACCCAAGAGGGAGAGGAAGCGCGCACTACGGGACGTCTATGCGATGGAGCCAGTCGCCCCAAAGTTCAACCCATGGTCCTCTTGCCCGATCACTTTCGATCGAAGAGACCACCCGACCAGCATACGCCATGGCGGATTCGCTGCATTGGTTTTAGACCCAATCGTCGATGGATTTCACCTCACAAGAGTCCTGATGGACGACGGTAGCAGCCTGAACCTGCTTTATCAGGATAGAGTGCGCAAAATGGGCATAGACCGATCAAGGATTAAACCTACAAAGACAACCTTTAAAGGTGTCATCCCAGGAGTGGAAGCCAATCTGCAGCTCACCACACTGAAGTGGTCTTCGGATCCCCGAATAATTTCTGAAGCGAAGAGTTAATCTTTGATATAGTCCCGTTCCGCAGCGGCTATCATGCTCTGCTCGGATGAACCGCGTTTGCAAAATTCAATGCGGTGCCGCATTATGCATACCTAAAGCTCAAGATGCCAGGCCCTCGTGGAGTCATCACGGTCAATGGAAATACGGAACGCTCCCTCCGTACGGAGGAACATACAGCGGCTCTCGCAGCAGAAGTACAGAGCAGCCTTCTCAGGCAATTCTCAAGTCCGGCAGTTAGAAAGCCGGATACAGCAAAGCGCGCCCGGAGCAATGCCAACCAAGACCACTGGCGCGATCGAGCATCGCCAGAGTAATGCGGCCCCAACCCTCGCCCGCGCATGATCGCAAGAATAACACTCTGCGTACATCATTACGCTTTGGAGATACCATGGGCGCAGGGAAAGGGGCATGATTACAACGGACCTAGAGTGCGGCTCAACCACACCAGGGGCTCACACGAGTGCCCCCCTTCCTTTTTATTTTTCCTTCTTATTTTATGTACACAGGACTCTGTTAACCAGAAGCCCTGTCCGGTGGCGAACCCGCCGAACTCATGATGCAACAGTCAGGGACTCCAGAAGGCCGCGACGAACATTCAGGTGGTCTCAATTACGAGCATTAAATTCAATTATATACACCAAGTCTGCAGCTCATCCCTGGAGGGGGACATGTTTATTTAGTCTAAATCCCTTGCCTACCGCACTATTTGTATCAGTCCGCTCTACTAGCAGACTTTCTTTCATAAATAATGCAGCACCTTTTTATTGCAATTGCGTTATCTTTTATATATGTTCATTATATGACATCTTGCTCCCGTATATTTTGGTACGGCTGAATACGCCAGGGGCTTCTGTTCCCCAAATTATGGTGTGATTAAGTCCGAACACTTTCACAAGTGCGGCACCCGAAACTTATAGCATTATATGAATCGGCTCCGAATCATGTCTTGGCTCAATAGTTGGGTTTGCCCGGCTCCCATGTTTTGGTGCCTTACGTTCCATTCCGTCGGCTAAGGTAGCACTTGGAGAACCACTGCGATTGCGCCCCGGTTGAGCCAAGGCGCCTCAAAGGAGAAAGCTAAACTGGCGGCATGATAAGGCGAGAGACTGGTCGCTGTTCGAGAGGTTTTTCGGTCCTTAAAGACTCACGCCGCTTGAGCGAAGTTCGGACAATGTCCCGAAGGCGTGGATAGCGCCTCGATTCGCCTTCCGAATACCGGGGCTTCACTAAATTTAAAATTATAGAATTCTATGGCTAAGTGAGAGTGTTCAAGCATTATAAGTCCGGTTGCCTTGTTCGTCGTGTTGAGCGCCTCCCTAGATGGACCCAAAAATGGGAACAAGAGTGCTCAAGTTTATCACCGAACACCCCAGCACTCGTGGCTTGGGGGCTGAAGCCAACGACTTGCCATCTCTCAGATTTCAAAAACGGCCGCACAGAAGGTAATATTTTAAATTAAACAAGCGTTGCTCATGGCGCATATAAACGAAGTTTTCGGCGCACAGGATAAATACACAGCGAGTTCACTCCAAGATTACATTTCGGGAGCACTCATCTGCAATATCGCAGGCTCCCTTCAAGACAACTTTATAATACCGCTCCGGCGTGCGATGCTCCTTGTTCGCGGCGGCGGGTCCGTGAGAAGCTTCTCATCCAATTTGCCCCATTGCACCTTTATGCGGGCAAGGGCACGACGAAGCGCCTTCAATACAAGCGGAGCGCTTGACTACATCCAGCACTGGGCATGCATCCACCAGCCGCCCGACGAGGCCAAAGTAGCTTCGTGCATGGTTTCGTCCGAGCCACAGCCGGACTATGAGGCCTTTCATGGCCTCCTCGGCTACCTTAGGAGTTCGACCAGCCGCTTCACCTGGTCGCTTGGGGGCACCGGATGGCCGGCCTCGAGTACCGAGACCGAAGACCTTCTCCGTCGAGCTCCCTCCTCGCCACGATAGAATGCGGCGGCATCGACGACCACGCGGTAGATCCGCAAACGCCTCGAGAGCTCCGAACGGGTAAGTGTCGTAGTTCACACTAACATGCCTGCTTTGCATGAAAAATGCCTTACCCGCCGCTATCTTCTTTATGTCCTCAACTTCCTGAAGGGCCTTACGGGCCTCGGCCTTGGCGGACTTGGCACTTTCGAGAGCCGAGGCAAGCTCGGAATCTTGAGTCTTGGAGTCACGCTCCAAACTGTCATGCTTTTCCATGAGAGCCTGGAGCTCTTGCCGAACTTCCGCCACCAGCGCCTCTTGCTTTTCTCGCTCAGCCCGTTCCGTGGCCGCATTGCGTTCGGCCACGGACACGGCATCCTTCAGGGTTGCCACCTCGTTAGTGGCCCCTGCAATACACATATTATCCTTGTTAATTCTATTTGCAACCAAAATCCTTTTTATAAGGTATTTATTCAAAGAGGTGTTACTCACCTTCTTTCTCCTCGAGCTACTTCTTCGCATGACCGAGCTCTTGCTCGGACCGCTCGAGGTCCTTCTTCAGCACATTGACCTCCGCCGTTAAAGCGGCAGAGGCCAGCAGCGCAGCCTGCAAACCCATATTGACATATTTTTAGCAACCCTGCGTATATCTTGTTAGATCCTCAGTCCGGGTTTTCTTTCCGAACATCGAACTAAGCATCAGGCTCTTGTCTATGCGGTATTACATTACATAATTTTAACTTCTTACCTCAAAGCCTGTTAGAAGGCTGCTGCGAGCTTCTGGTCAGCCCACTCGGGCGAGCTGAACCTTCTCAATCACCGCACTCATAATAGTGCAGTGTTCTTCCTCGATGGAAGCGCCTTTAAGCGCCTCCAACAGTTATCCGGCGCCCCGGTTGGACGGAGGCCGCCCGGCGTCACGATCCCGCCCTTCTTCCGAAGGGCCGCTTGCGGACTCGAACCACTGCGGTTCCGATGTAGAGTCCGCACGAAGTCCAGGAGGTCGCTGACGGCGCCCGAGCCTCCTCCGATGGGTCCTCTTTGGGATCCCACCTCGGCGTCCTCGTCGTGGCGTGGGGAGGCAATCGGGATGGAATTCACATCCGACGAGGCCAATGACCCGCTCGATGAGTCGGGGAGATCATCCTTGGCCGGACTACGGACAGCATGCGGCGTTAGAGGGATACTACATGACATGAAAAGTACGACATATAAATGATCCGGATACTTACGATCCTGCCGGACGCCTCGCCCTTGAGGCCACTCATCCTCGCCAACGCTGATGTTGGCGAACTGTCCGGGGATAGTTCTCCCCTCTTGACCCTTCATCCTCCCCGATTGGGGAAGCCTTCCTCTTCTTCTCTCCTCCCGGGAGAGTACTCCTCCTCCTCGCCCTCGGGAGGAGTCCTCGTCGTCGTCAGACGCTTGATTCTTGGGAACTCTTTCGAGTCCCCGCGCCACCTTGGCCTTCTTCTCCGGCACCACGGCGGTGCGGAACCAGCAGCCCCGCTAAGCGGGCGCCCATCGGTTCTTCCGGCATGGGAGCCGGGCTGATGAGCAGCTTGGCCTTCTCCATCCATTCCTGTCAAAGGAAGAGGCAGATTAAAACATCACTAGAGTCAATCTAATTACCACAAGTGTCTCGTAATGGGGTTGAATCACTTACCTCGTCAGTCGGAGACTGCAAGCTGAATCCGCGGTATTCGGTCGTGGATGTGGGGGCTTCGGCGCCCTTGAACAGCACCCTCCAGGCACCTTCGTGTGTTGTATCGAAAACCCCGCTTAGCGCCTAGTGTTGTTCCGGATTGAACTCCCACAAATTAAATGCCCGTTCTTGGCATGGGAGGATCCGCCGGATGAGCATGACTTGGACCATGTCCACGAGCCTGAGCCTATTGCTCACCATCTTCTTGATACAGGCTCGGAGTCCCGTCACCTCCACCGGATTGCCCCACTGCAAGCCCTTCTCTTTCCAGGAGGTGAGCTGCGTGGGGATGCCAGATCTAAATTCGGGGGCCTCCGCCCATGTGGGCTTGCGCGGCTCGGTGATATAGAACCACCCCGATTGCCACCCCTTGACGGAGTCCACGAAGGTCCCTTCGAGCCAAGGGACGTTGGGCAATTTTCCCAACATGGCGCCTCCGCATTCCGCTTGCATGCCCTTCAACCTTCGGCTTGACGTTGAAGGTCTTGAGCCACAGGCCGAAGTGGGGCTGGATGCAGAGAAACGCCTCACACACGACGATAAACGCCGAGATGTTGAGGATGAAGTTCGGCGCCAGATCGTGGAAATCCAGGCCGTAGTAAAACATGAGCCCCCGGACAAATGGATGGAGCGGAAAGCCCAGTCCGCGGAGGAAGTGGGGGAGGAAGACGACCCTCTCATGAGGCCCTGGGGTAGGGATGAGCTGCCCCTCGTCGGGCAGCCGATGCGCAATATCGCCGGAAAGGTATCCGGCGCTGCGCAGCTTGGTGATGTCCTCCTCCTTGACGGTGGAGGCCAACCATTTACTGTTGGGGAACGCAGTAATTTCAAAAATTTCCTACGCACACGCAAGATCATGGTGATGGCATTGCAACGAGAGGGGGAGTGTATCTTCATACCCTTGAAGATCGCTAAGCGGAAGCGTTTATCAACGCGGTTGATGTAGTCGTACGTCTTCACGATCCGACCGATCCAAGTACCGAACGCACGGCACCTCCGAAGTTACGCACACGCTCAGCTCGATGACGCCCTCGCCTTCTCGATCCAGCAAGATAGGCGAAGTAGTAGATGAGTTCCGCAGCACGACGCGGCGTGGGACGGTGTGGTGAAGAACACTTCCGCAGGCTTCGCCTAAGCACTACGGAAACTATGACGGAGGATAAACTAGAGGGGACGGGTTGCGGCACACGGCTTGGTGTTTCTTGATGTCTCTTTGGTGCTAGCCCTACCCCTCTATTTATATGTTGAGCCCTGGGGTCGAAACTTGGAGTAAAAGCCTCCTCAAAGTCGGTTTTGCCCGAAAGGCAAGAGTCCTTCGGACTCCAGGGCTAGACGCCAGGTTCCCGGCGTCTACCCCTAGACGCCAGGTTCCCGTGTCTAGCCTCGTCTCCGCAAAACTTCCTTTTGCACTTTCCATAAGCCTCGTGGGCTTTCCCTTTGGCCCAAATAACGGTTCTCGCACTCCAAACATTTCGAAACATCCGGAACCCTTCCGTGAATTCGAACCCTTCCGAGATCAAACACTATTATCCCATATATCAAACTTTATCTCCGGACCATTCCGGAGTTCCTCGTCATGTCCATGATCTCATCCGGACTCAACAACATTCGGTTACCAACATACATAACTCATATAATACTATATAAATCAATCTAAACGTTAAGCGTGCGGACCCTACGGGTTCGAGAACTATGTAGACATGACCGAGACACGCCTCCGATCAATAACCAATAGCGGGACCTGGATGCCCATATTGGCTCCTACATATTCTACGAAGATCTTTATCGGTCGACCGCATAACAACATATGTTTGTTCCTTTGTCATCGGTATGTTACTTGCCCGAGATTCGATCGTCGGTATCCAATACCTAGTTCAATCTCGTTACCGCAAGTCTCTTTACTCGTTCCGTAATACATCATCTCACAGCTAACTCATTAGTTGTAATGCTTGCAAGGCTTCAGTGATGTGTATTACCGAGAGGGCCCAGAGATACCTCTCCGACAATCGGAGTGACAAAACCTAATCTCGAATACGCCAACCCAACATCCGCCTTTGGAGACACCTGTAGTACTCCTTTATAATCACCCAGATTCGTTGACGCGTTTGGTAGCACCAAAGTGTTCCTCCGGTAAACGGGAGTTGCATAATCTCATAGTTATAGGAACATGTATAAGTCATGGATAAAAGCATTAGCAACATACTAAACGATCGGGTGCTAAGCTAATGGAATGGGTCATGTCAATCAGATCATTCAACTAATGATGTGACCTTGTTAATCAAATAACAACTCCTTGTTCATGGTTAGGAAACATAACCATCTTTGATTAACAAGCTAGTCAAGTAGAGGCATACTAGTGACACTCTGTTTGTCTATGTATTCACACATGTATTATGTTTCCGATTAATACAATTCTAGCATGAATAATAAACATTTATCATGATACAAGGAAATAAATAATAACTTTATTATTGCCTCTAGGGCATATTTCCTTGATCTCCCACTTGCACTAGAGTCAATAATCTAGATCACATCACCATGTGATCAACATTGATAGTTCACATCATCATGTGATTAACACCTATAGTTCACATCGCCATGTGACCAACACACAAAGGGTTTACTAGAGTCAATAATCTAGTTCACATCGCTATGTGATTAACACCCAAAGAGTACTAAGGTGTGATCATGTTTTGCTTGTGAGAGAATCTTAGTCAACGGGTCTATCATATTCAGAGCCGTATGTATTTTGCAAATATTCTATGTCTACAATGCTCTGCACGGAGCTACTCTAGCTAATTGCTCCCACTTTCAATATGTATCTAGAACGAGACTTTAGAGTCATCCAGATTGGTGTCAAAACTTGCATCGACGTAACCCTTTACTTATTGAACCTTTGTCACTTCCATAATCGAGAAACATATCCTTATTCCACTAAGGATAATTTTGACCGCTGTCAAGTGATCTACTCCTAGATCACTATTGTACTCCCTTGCCAAACTCAGTGTAGGGTATACAATAGATCTGGTACACAGCATGGCATACTTTATAGAACCTATGGTCAAGGCATAGGGAATGACTTTCATTCTCTTTCTATCTTCTGCCGTGGTCGGGTTTTGAGTCTTACTCAATTTCACACCTTGTAACACAGGCAAGAACTCTTTCTTTGACTGTTCCATTTTGAACTACTTCAAAATCTTGTCAAGGTATGTACTCATTGAAAAAACTTATCAAGCGCCTTGATCTATCTCTATAGATCTTGGTGCTCAATATGTAAGCAGCTTCACCGAGGTCTTTCTTTGAAAAACTCCTTTCAAACACTCCTTTATGCTTTGCAGAATAATTCTACATTATTTCCGATCTACAATATGTCATTCACATATACTTATCGTAAATGTTGTAGTGCTCCCACTCACTTTCTAGTAAATACAGCTTCACCATAAGTGCAGATAAAACTATATGCTTTGATTAACTTATCAAAGCGTATATTCCAACTCCGAGATGCTTGCACCAGTCCATAGATGGATCGCTGGAGCTTGCACACTTTGTTAGCTCCCTTTGGATCGAAAAAACCTTCTGGTTGCATCATATACAACTCTTCCTCCAGAAAACCATTCAGGAATGCAGTTTTTACATCCATTTGCCAAATTTCATAAATTGTGGCAATTGCTAACATGATTTGGACAGACTTAAGCATCGCTACAGTTGAGAAAATCTCATTGTAGTCAACACCTTGAACTTGTTGAAAACCTTTTGCAACAAGTCGAGCTTAGTGGATAGTAACACTACTATCAGCGTCCGTCTTCCTCTTGAAGATCCATTTATACAATATGGCTTGCCGATCATCGGGCAAATCCATCAAAGTCCATACTTTGTTCTCATACATGGATCATATCTCGATTTCATGGCCTTAAACCATTTTATGGAATCTGGGCTCACCATCGCTTCTTCATAGTTCGTGAGGTTCATCATGATCTAGTAGCATGATTTCCGAACAGGATTACCGCACCACTCGATGCGGATCTTACTCTGGTTGATCTACGAGGTTCTGTAGTAACTTGATCTGAAGTTTCATGATCAACATCATCAACTTCCTCACTACTTGGTGTAGATGTCTCAAAAACCGGTTTCTGCGACAAACTACTTTCAAGTAAGGGAGAAGGTACAATTACCTCATCAAGTTATACTTTCCTCCCACTCACTTCTTTCGAGAGAAACTCCTTCTCTAGAAAGGATCCATCTTAAGCAATGAATATCTTGCCTTCGGATCTGTGATAGAAGGTGTACCCAACAATTTCCTTTGGGTATTCTATGAAGACGCACTTCTCCGATTTGGGTTCGAGCTTTATCAGGATGAAACTTTTTCACATAAGCATCGAAACTCCAAACTTTAAGAAACGACAACTTGGGTTTCTTGCTAAACCACAGTTCATATAGTGTCGTCTCAACGGATTTAGATGCTGCCCAATTTAACGTGAATGTAGCTGTCTCTAATGCATGATCCCAAAACGATATTGGTAAATCAGTAAGAAACATCATAGATTGTACTATATCCAATAAAGTACGGTTATGACGTTCGGACACACCATTATCATGTGGTGTTCCTGTGGCATGAATTTGTGAAACTATTCCACATTGTTTTAATTGAAGACCAAACTCAGAACTCTAATATTTGTCTCCGTGATCGATCGTAGAAACCTTATTTTCTTGTCACGATGATTTTTCCACTTCACTCTGAAATTCTTTGAACCTTTCAACTATTTCAGACTTATGTTTCATCAAGTAGATATACCCATATCTGCTCAAATCATCTGTGAAGGTCGAAAATAACGATACCCGCCATGAGCCTTAACACTCATTGGATCGCATACATCAAGATGTATTATTTCCAATAAGTCAGTTGCTCGCTCCTTTGTTCCGAGAACGGAGTCTTAGCCATCTTGCCCATGAGGCATGGTTCGCAAGCATCAAGTGATTCATAATCAAGTGATTCCAAAACCCATCAAGATGGAGTTTCTTCATGCGCTTTACACCAATATGACATAAACGGCAATGCCACAAATAAGTTGCACTATCATTATTAACTTTGCATCTTTTGGTTTCAATATTATGAATATGTGTATCACTACGATCGAGATCAATGAACTATTTTCATTGGGTGTGTAACCATATAAGGTTTTATTCATGTAAACAGAACAATAGTTTATTCTCTTACTTAAATGAATAACCGTATTGCAATAAACACGATCAAATCATATTCATGCTCAACGCAAACACCAAATAACATTTATTTAGGTTCAACACTAATCCCGAAAGTATAGGGAGTGTGCGATGATGATCATATCAATCTTGAAACTACTTTCAACACACATCATCACTTCACCCTTAACTAGTTTCGCTTATTCGCAACTCCGTTTCGAGTTACTACTCTTAGCAACCGAACCAGTACCAAATACCGAGGGGTTGCTATAAACACTAGTAAAGCACACATAAAACACTGTATATCAAATATACCCTTTTTCACTTTGCCATCCTTCTTATCCACCAAATATTTAGGGTAGTTCCGCTTCCAAAGAACCAGTCCCTTTGCGGTAGAAGCACTTAGTCTCAAGCTTAGGTCCAGACTTGGGCTTCTTCACTTGAGCAACAACTTGCTTGCCGCTCTTCTTGAAGTTCCCTTCTATCCCTTTGCCCTTTTCTTGAAACTAGTGGTCTTGTTAACCATCAACACTTGATGTTCTTTCTTGATTTCTACCTTCATCGATTTCATCATCATGAAAAACTCGGGAATCATTTTCATCATCCCTTGCATACTATAGTTCATCACGAAGTTCTACTAACTTGGTGATGGTGACTAGAGAATTCTCATCAATCACTATCTTATCTCGAAGATTAACTCCCACTTGATTCAAGCGATTGAAGTACCTGCATAATCTGAGCACATGCTCACTAGTTGAGCGATTCTCCTCCATCTTTTAGCTATAGAACTTGTTGAAGACTTCATATCTCTCAACTCGGTATTTGCTTGAAATATTAACTTCAATTCTGGAACATCTCATATGGTCCATGATGTTCAAAACATCTTTGAAGTCCCGATTCTAAGCCATAAAGCATGGTGCACAAAACTATCAAGTAGTCATCATATTTGAGCTAGCCAAACGCTCATAACGCCTCAGATCCGCTCCTGCAATAGGTCTGTCACCTAGCGGTGCATTAAGGACATAAATCTTACGTGCAGCAATGAGGATAAACCTCGATCACGGATCCAATCCACATCATTGCTACTAACATTTTTCAACACAATTTTCTAGGAACATATCAAAATAAACATATGAAAGCAACAACGCAAGCTATTGATCTTACAACATAATTTGCAAAATACTACCAGACTAAGTTCATGATAAATTTAAGTTCAATTAATCATATTACTTAAGAACTCCCACTTAGATAGACATCTCTCTAGTCATCTAAGTGATCACGTGATCCAAATCAACTAAACCATAACCGATCATCACGTGAGATGGAGTAGTTTTCAATGGTGAACATCTTATGTTGATCATATCTACTATATGATTCACGCCGACCTTTCGGTCTCCGTGTTCCGAGGCCATATCTCGCATATGCTAGGCTCGTCAAGTATAACTCGAGTATTCTGCGTGTGCAAAACTGGCTTGCACCCGTTGTAGATGGACGAGAGCTTATCACACCCGATCATCACGTGGTGTCCGGGCACGATTTAACTTTGGCAACGGTGCATACTCGTGGAGAACACTTCTTGATAATTTAGTGAGAGATCATCTTATAATGCTACCGTCAATCAAAGCAAGATAAGATGCATAAAAGATAAACATCACATGCAAATCAATATAAGTGATATGATATGGTCATCATCATCTTGTGCTTCGTGATCTCCATCTCGCAGCACCATCATGATCACCATCGCCACCGGCGCGACACCTTGATCTCCATCGTAGCATCGTTGTCGCCTCGCCAATCTTATGCTTCTCGACTATCGCTACCGCTTAGTGATAAAGTAAAGCATTACAGTAGCGATTGCATTGCATACAATAAAGCGACAACCATATGGCTCCAGCCATTGCCGATAACCGGTTACAAAACATGATCATCTCATACAATAAAATATAGCATCACGTCTTGACCATATCACATCACAACATGCCCTGCAAAAACAAGTTAGACGCCCTCTACTTTGTTGTTGCAAATTTTACGTGGCTGCTACGGGCTTAAGCAAGAACCAGTCTCACCTACGCATCAAAACCACAACGATATTTCGTCAAATAGACTCCGTTTTAACCTTCTCAAGGACCGGGCGAGCCACACTAGGTTCAACTAAAGTGAGAGAGACAGACACCCACCGGTCACCTTTAAGCAACGAAAGTGCTCGTGGCGGTGAAACCAGTCTCGCGTAAGCGTCTGCGTAATGTCGGTCAGGCCGCTTCATCTCACAATACCGCTGAACCAAAGTATGACATCTGGTAGGTAGTATGACTTGTATCGCCCACAACTCACTTGTGTTCTACTCGTGCAAAACATCAAACCATAAAAACCTAGGCTCTGATACCACTGTTGGGGAATGCAGTAATTTCAAAAATTTCCTACGCACACGCAAGATCATGGTGATGGCATAGCAACGAGAGGGGGAGTGTATCTTCATACCCTTGAAGATCGCTAAGCGGAAGCGTTTATCAACGCGGTTGATGTAGTCGACGCCTTCACGATCCGACCGATCCAAGTACCGAACGCACGGCACCTCCGAGTTCTCGCACACGCTCAGCTCGATGACGTCCTCGCCTTCTCGATCCAAAGCAAGACAGCGGTAGTAGATGAGTTCCGCAGCACGACGGCGTGGTGACGGTGTTGGTGAAGAACAATTTCGCAGGCTTCGCCTAAGCACTACGGAAACTATGACGGAGGATAAACTAGAGGGGCGGGGTTGCCGCACACGGCTTGGTGTTTCTTGATGTCTCTTTGGTGCTAGCCCTACCCCTCTATTTATATGTTGAGCCCAGGGTGAAACTTGGAGTAAAAGCCTCCTCAAAGTCGGTTTTGCCCGAAAGGCAAGAGTCCTACGGACTCGGGGCTAGACGCCAGGTTCCGGCGTCTACCCCTAGACGCCAGGTTCCGGTGTCTAGCCTCTCGTCTCCATAAAACTTCCTTTTGCACTTTCCATAAGCCTCGTGGGCTTTCCCCTTTGGCCCAAATAACGGTTCTCGCACTCCAAACATTTCGAAACATCCGAACCCCTTCCGTGAATTCGAACCCTTCCGAGATCAAACACTATTATCCCATATATCAAACTTTATCTCCGACCATTCCGAGTTCCTCGTCATGTCCATGATCTCATCCGGACTCCAACAACATTCGTTACCAACATACATAACTCATATAATACTATATCACAATCTAAACGTTAAGCGTGCGGACCCTACGGTTCGAGAACTATGTAGACATGAACGAGACACGTCTCCGATCAATAACCAATAGCGGACCTGGATGCCCATATTGGCTCCTACATATTCTACGAAGATCTTTATCGGTCGACCGCATAACAACATACGCTTGTTCCTTTGTCATCGGTATGTTACTTGCCCGAGATTCGATCGTCGGTATCCAATACCTAGTTCAATCTCGTTACGCAAGTCTCTTTACTCGTTCCGTAATACATCATCTCACAGCTAACTCATTAGTTGTAATGCTTGCAAGGCTTGATGATGTGTATTACCGAGAGGGCCCAGAGATACCTCTCCGACAATCGGAGTGACAAAACCTAATCTCGAAATACGCCAACCCAACATCGCCTTTGGAGACACTGTAGTACTCCTTTATAATCACCCGATTGCGTTGTGACGTTTGGTAGCACCCAAAGTGTTCCTCCGGTAAACGGGAGTTGCATAATCTCATAGTTATAGGAACATGTATAAGTCATGGATAAAAGCATTAGCAACATACTAAACGATCGGGTGCTAAGCTAATGGAATGGGTCATGTCAATCAGATCATTCAACTAATGATGTGACCTTGTTAATCAAATAACAACTCCTTGTTCATGGTTAGGAAACATAACCATCTTTGATTAACAAGCTAGTCAAGTAGAGGCATACTAGTGACACTCTGTTTGTCTATGTATTCACACATGTATTATGTTTCCGATTAATACAATTCTAGCATGAATAATAAACATTTATCATGATACAAGGAAATAAATAATAACTTTATTATTGCCTCTAGGGCATATTTCCTTCATTTACCTCCCGCTCCGGACATATTCGGAGAAGGTCGAGGCGAGATGCGCGAGCTTGGGCGTTGGAGCTTGAGTTCGTAGGGATGGATAAGCAAAGGAGGAAGAAGGCGTAGGTGAGAAGGTGAATCCCTATCCCTTATATATAGGCGGACAAAACTATGCGTCGCCCACCAGCCTGGTAAAATTCGCTTATCTCCCAAGCGCCACCATCAATGGCGCGGTTGGGTTACCCACGCACATATTGATGAGAATCCCGGAATAAGGGGAACACGATCTCGCTTGACGGGGCGTGCCAAGAAACCGCCGCTAAGCGTCTGAGGTGGTATAGTAATTCAAACAAAGGCTTGGTTGCGGTGTGATGGCACGCCGCATAACACGTCAGCAGATTGAGCTAAGTGTATATTTTATTCTCTCTACGGTGGAATGTGGAAATTATTTTTGCAGAGCCGGACACTATCCTGGTGTTCATTATCTTCTCTGGATTATTCAAGGGAGGAACCCGCCTTGCAATGCCGAACATTATGCACGCCGGACTTATCGTCATTGAAGACTGGTTCAGGGGCTACTGAGGGAGTCCTGGACTAGGGGGTGTCCGGACAGCCGGACTCCAAGACTACGAAGATACAAGATTGAAGACTCCGGCTCGTGTCCGGATGGTACTTTCCTTGGCGTGGAAGGCAAGCTTGGCAATACGGATATGTAGATCTCCTACCATTGTAACCGACTCTGTGTAAACCTAGCCCTCTCCGGTGTCTATATAAACCGGAGGGCTTTAGTCCGTAGGACACATACATCTCAACAATCATACCATAGGCTAGCTTCTAGGGTTTAGCCTCCTTGATCTCGTGGTAGATCTACTCTTGTACTACCCATATCATCAATATTAATCAAGCAGGACGTAGGGTTTTACCTCCATCGAGAGGGCCCGAACCTGGGTAAAAACATCGTGTCCCTCGTCTCTTGTTACCATCCGCCTAGACGCACAGTTCGGGACCCCCTACCCGAGATCCGCCGGTTTTGACACCGACAGCCGTTTTCATAGCGTCATCAAATACGACCTATTAATGATGGCCCGTTATGGTCGGCCCATGAACGGACGATTCCAACTCTAGCCCGTTTACGGCCAGAATGCGGTCTGTTTGGCCCATGTTTGGCCAATCGATCATACGGCCCATATAAGGCCCATTGATGATACGACCTATAGAAGGCCCATTGTTTCTATGGCCCGTAAAAGGCCCATTGTTTCTACGGCCCGTAGAAGGCCCACTGTTTCTACGGCCCTTAGAAGGCCCACTGTTTATACGGCCCGTAGGAGGCCCAGTGTCACTACACTAAATATTAGCCCATGGTTATTGTGGCCTAGTTTTAAAAAATAGGTTATTGCAGCCACTAGCAAACCGTAGAAAAAGAACTGCACTGACTACAAGCAAACAAATAAACAAGACAAGAAGGAAAGAAATAAGCAAGCAACTTACACTAGGCTATCACGGCTATTACACATATTACATCCACTGGGCATCAAAGTTCGCCACCAGTGCAAATATAGGGAACACAGCAGCATATAAACGCCGCAGCAAAACAAGTCCAGAACTGAAACCACTTTAGAAGAGCTAAAGAAACAATATCCTGGGTACCCATAATGCTGGCAAGATGCTTAGCAAGCTTATTAACTTTCTCTTGTTTGGCGCTTAAGTCCTCCAGCGCTTGCTGTTGCACAAGAAAGTATGTATCTGAATTCTGCAGGGACTTCCTCAGTCCTTTGGCTTCCTGTCGCATAACATCTGATCGATGTATTTCAACTTGAAGTTGAGACTCAAGAAGCCGAACTGATTTAGGCAATGAGTTCGAAGAGCTGGTGCCAGCAGTGGTAGCCAGTAACTCGAACACTACATCAAGACAGGACTTTGGGGTTGTCTCGGTGTCTTCAATATAGTTTTTATCAGCTTTCTTGGAGACCAACAGGGATGTCTCACTATCTTGAACCTTATCTGCATTACTTCCTTTACCATTGCATAACAGGGTACTCTTCTCCAATATTGTATCCGCGTTCTAAAAGAGAAACAAATAAACACATCTCCGGTTTACAATGTAGTATATGAAACTCATTTTGGTAAACCAGTTCAGTAGTAAGGTGGACAGGATAAAAGCATGAAACAAACATATATCTATGTAGTATGGTCACTATATGGTCTATATCATTCTAGTTTATGTTGCCAAATCAAGATAGATACAGTTCGAATCGTATCTATTTAAGACAAAGCAGCATAGACAGAATATAAGTGTGGGAAACTACACAGCAATAACAACACTTGTAATGTGCATGGCATGAGAACATAAATGTTTATTCAATTGAAACTGAAATCAACATAGAGCAAGTTACAACAGCAAACTGCAAAACACGTTGAAGAAAAAGGTTTAAAACATACCTGTTGCGCCATTGGAGTTTCAATTGCATCCTTCAAATTTGAAATTAGTTGGTATCAGTAAATACAGTGATGGAAGAGCAAAGTAGTATGAACCATAACTATGGAACCTGACGTGAGAACAATTCTTCTTCTGCTTTAAGCGTTGACTTTGGGTTCGGAGTGGTGGTCCTCGTGATTTGGGCACTGCAGTTGCCTTACTAACTGCTCGTGTTTGGGTGCTCTGTGGTGGAGATGGTGTTGTGTCAACGGGAACTGGGTGTCTATCTGCTGGGGTTGGGGTTAGAAGGGGTGTAGCTGGTTCTCTGTCCAACTTGGTAGGGGTACAATCTGCATGAGTGTGGGTTATGTGTGGTGGGGCTGGTTCTTGGGCAAGTACAACCATGGTTTTATCTGCATCGACAGGTAGCACGATCTTTTCTGAAGACCGTGTTTTTACTCCCACAGATACTGCCATCACTCCCTCCAATTGAAATGGATGATAAACTAGAAAAGTAATTGAATGTACAGACATTGTAAGATAGACAGGTGCAATGGATAGTAGGAAAGAAAACAGGGCATGAAATAATTCCCATTTATGTTGTCTAAGCAAACAGAATAGAAGGACATAATTTCACATATATGATGGCTAATTAAACAGGATAGCATGACATAATTTCACATGTATGATGGCTAACTAAACAGGATAGAATGACATACTTCAAAATATGATGACTATGTAAACATGATAACATGATATAACTATACGATGTGTCTATTAAAGTGGTTGGCATGCCATAAATCACAAACATGCCGTCGATGGAAACATGATGGCATGATATAATTCACGGATAGAATGACATAATTTAAAATATGATGACTATGTAAACAGGTTGAGATGATATAACTATATTAGGTCTTTAGAAAATGGGTTGGCATGCCATAATTCAGATACATGCTGTCTATGTAAACATCATGGCATGACATAATTCAAATATATGATTTATATACTAAGGAAGTGAGAAGAGGGCAATCACATATATGATGTGTCAACTAAGGAGATGACATTCAATATTGTGTATATGATGTAAAAACTAAGCATTGCAATACAACATATGCATTATATGAGTAATATAACCCTGCCAAGTTTGAGCATACACCTCGTGGGGATAATAGGACTGGTCATACGCCTTTGAATCCTCCTCTGAAGAGCTATTCAGAACCAGCAAGCTATCTGCTTCAAAGAGTAGCATTGTCTCTGTGAAGACCTTGTTTTCACTCGAGATTTCTCCATCACCAATTCAAATGGCTGATGCACAGGAAGAGCAGTTGAATATAAAAACATTGTCGACAAAAGCAATGAGAAATACAAAAAAGGACGGCATGATATAATTCACATATATGAAACTTGCCTAAACAGCATGGCATTGCATAATTCACATACATAATGCCTTGCAACAAGATAACATTGCATAATTCACATATATAATGTCTTGCAACAAGATGACATTGCATAATTCACATATATGGTAATTAGACACTAAACAGGTGGCATTCCCACAAAGAATGTCTAAACTAAGCAAATGACATAGCAATGCAAGATACCATACGCACGATATGAGCAACATAAACCGCCAAGTTAGGGCATGCACCTCGTGGGGAAATATGGTGGTCATCTGTCTCAATCCTCCTCCGAGGAGCTATCGGTAACCAAACAAGACATGCGCTTCGAGATAGCATTGTCGCTCTCAAGACCTTGTTTCCACTCCAAATTTTTCCATGACCGTGCCGAATGGCTGATGCACAGGAAGAGTAATTGAATGTACTAAAATTGTTGACAAATTTAACACGTAAAATGATGGCATGATATAATTCACATATAATATGACTGGCTAACCAGGGTGGCATTACAAAATTCACATATATGATGCCTGGATAGACAAGATGGCATTGCATGATTCACATAGACGATAAAGAAACTAAACAGATGGCATTGACACAAAGCATGTCCAAACTAAGCAGATGACATCTTTAATGTATACAGTAAGCAATGCAAGGTACTATATGCATGATATTACCAACATCAGCATGCCAAGTTAGAGCGAAGACCTCATGGGGTAAATAGGAGTGGTCTTCTCCTTCTGAATCCCCCTCAGAACAATTATCTTCCTCTTGATTACGATCCGAAATGGGTGGAGGGGGGCTTCCTTTGCGCCCACCATGGAACGACGTCTGCATGAAATTTTGTTGCCACGCAAGGCTCGTCTCTTTTGCTCTACACGATCAGTTCCATTGTATACAATAACTGGCATGCATAGGAATAAAACATAGTGAGATTATGTAAGGAGTGCATGCACAAATCTAGAGTGATGGTAGCAAACTTTGGATAGACCCAAAACCAATGATAGCAGGCAGATAATAGCTTTAGTTAAAAAATACAAATAATGGCTCCTTTAATGTTTGTTTGCACCCAACATGAAACTCATAGTAGACACCGGAGATTAACCAGATAGTAGACAGATAGTACTGATTGCTGCCCCAATATGTACTCCACAACCATTTAAAAACTCAAGTTTCAGCATTAGTTTGGACCTGACTCAAAGTCTAATAGGTGAACACGACGATAATGTAGCATGTCATCATATTAAGCGACGCATAACGTAAGCAGACACGGAAGAGTGCGAACTCTCTTGCGGACCCGTGTAGTCCTCAAGGTCATCTGCTTTCGATTGATGATGGTAATGCTGGTTATGTGATGCTGCGGCAAGCGAAGAAGATCTGAGGTGGCGAAAGACAGTATGGAGAGCGGATCCCTGCTGTGGTGAACCCTTCCCTCGTTGGAGCAGCTAAGCTGGGGTGGAACACAGCACCGCAGGAGCAGGAAAAACCACACAAGGTTTTCTTTGACACATATCTGTAACAAAAGTAATTGAGTAAGGGCTTGTTTGAATTTGAGGATTCTAACAATGGAGGGAAAGGAAATAGACAGGAATAGGATAGGAATGCACGTGCAAAACAGAGAATTTAAAAACACAGGATTTCTGCCAATCTGGGTGTTTGATTCACAACAATTGGAAGATCACACGATGCAAAAAAGCATGGTGAGATTAAGTCAAACCACAAGAAAATGTACGGTTATAATGCTATTATGCTACTATCTCTTAGTCTTGTGGATGAATAGGAATATGAAAAGGAGGAGAAGTGGAAATTAGAATTCCTATGGTTTTTATTTCAAGGATACACTAAAGGAACAAATCCTACAGTTTTCGTTTGCTCCATTCATTTGCACCAAATTCATGAAAAGTAGTACCATAGGAAACTTTCCAATTCCGATGTTTTTCATTCACTTTTCCTTTCAACCACTGGCGATTCTAGTAGGAAGGCTTGAGCAAGGAAAATACTACACTAAAAAATGTTTTTGCGCTACTTCTATTACTTTGGACCCAGGCCACTGCCATACTAGCTCAACTCCCAGGCCCATCGACAAATGCACAGCTCAAACTCGCAGAGATAAATAATGATGGTGTTCAAGAGAGTCCATCACCGATAGCTAAGTTGCCTAGTACCTCACTGCTTGTCATATAGTAGGATAAAATAATCGTATTTCCCGTTACTACGAGTGCTCAGTGGACAATATATATAACATGTACAGTAAAAAAGAGATGCAACAAGTGTACAACCTCTTTGGTGAAGCCATGTCGATCTCAGCGTGATTGGATTGGCCGGTGAGGATGCTCCGGCTGACTTGGCTGTCGGAGGAGGGGAAGAAGATCTTAGGCGTCTAGAGATGGAGCCCGATGTACTGCTTCGCTGTGATGGAGGGTTTCATCATTGGAGCAGCTCCAGTGAGTTGTACGACGCCGAGGCTGAAGCAGGACAAGAGAGACAACGAACAATGTTGACCTGAGTGGAATTCAAATAGCATCTCCAATACATGACGTAAAATACATAACCACAAAGTGCTAGATGTAAAATACATTAGCCGCTCATCTCTGAACTTAATCGTTTAAACTGAACCTAATCGTTAAACCGAACTTAATCGTCAAACTAAATTTTGCTGTCAAAACTGAATTTTGCTGTCGAAACTGAACACACTAGCAAGGTGAGGCTACATATCGGTCAACTGACTTTTTCATCTCTGGTCAGTCAATTTTGTAGCCGTTGGACACGAAATCAAGGGCCTGCGATTCATCTTCAACCTCCACCCCCCTGAGCCGCCATCCACCACCGGCCAAACAGCGCCCCCCCGTCGCCTGCGGTCGGCGGTGCGCCGCCTCGTCCGCCCCGAAAACACTCCCCACCGCCGGTCCGCCACCGCCCTGCCATCCTCTAGCCCCTCGTGCCGAGCTTTTTCTCCGGCGATCCCCACGCCACCACCCCGTCAATGCCCCGCCACCACCGGCGACCACCGCCCCCATCCTGAACCCTAAGATAGATAGTGGGGTACCTCTCCGGCGAGCCCCCTCCCCGCTGCGGCTGGTTCTTCCTTCACCCCGGCGAGGCCCCCATCCCACCCCCTGAAAATCGACTGACCCAAAAGTCGATTCAGTCGACTGAAATGTAGCTAAATCGGAGCAGCATCACAAGCAAGAGCAAGAGCAAGAGAAGCGGTGTGAGCAAGAGCAATAGCAAGAGTAGACCAGGCAGGGGACCGAGAGCAAGAGCAGAGCAGCAGCGTGAGCAAGAGCTAAAGCAGCAGCAGCTCCTACTAATGTGGATGTCGCCACCGAGGGAGCGACGCCGTGGAGGAAGTGGCCAGCGACGCTGCCGTGGATGGAGCCGCGCCGTGTCGGCTCGGGACCGAGCGCCGGCAGCACCGTGAGATCGAATCAAGAAGAAAATGCGGTAATTAGTGTACAACCTCTTTGGTGGCGCCGATTTGGTTGCAGCTTCATTCGAGGAAACGGTGATGATGATTCTCTTTCGGTGGTGCAGGTGAAGATGGCGGTGTGGGAATGGAGGTGGCGCGAAAGACGAGGGGAACATCAGGGCAACTCCTTGGAGGTGGAGGATGGGGTGGCTGAACCGGCGGGACGATGAGATCGACGACGGATCCTCATCCGGTACGGTGGATGAGGGATGTCGAGGTGTTGCTGTGGACGACGTCGTCGGGGATGAGGCTCCTGCTGGGTGGCAGACGGAGCAGGGTGTGGGGTTTCGTTGCGGGTTTTCACGGCCTCGGTGTACGAATGGGTGGGCGAATGGGATGGCAGTGGGGAACCATGGCTTAGAGACGCGCTTGTCCGAAATCTGGGGTCAGTTACAAAAGTACCCCCATCAATTTGAGGCAGTTCTTTCGGTTCAGGGGTACCATGGGCATTTCGCGTGTCGGGATTTCACAGGAGGTGGGAGTTTTCGATCGGGTTGTAATTTCGGAATAGCAAGGCGCTGGTTGAGATGGAGGGAGTTGTCGGAGCACAATGAGACAAAGATATATCTTAAATAATTCGGGCTAACAAGGCGCGAGTTGAAGAGGCGGGAGTTTTCAGTACGATAGACAGAGACGCTAGCTTGAATTTTCGGCATAACAAGGTGCGGCTTGAAATTTCGGAAGAACAAGCTTAACGTGTACCCAAAAAAAGACAATTTGCACGTCAACACACACACAAACACCATTTAGACTAGAGTAAGGTACACGTGCATTGCACGCATGAGATTTGGCAACCAAATTATGAATAAATACCACATTATAGCATGCAAGCTTTGAGTCATATATGCATGATGCAGATGTTCGTTTAATTCTTATAGTTCATTTCATTCAAAATCATCTAGTTTTTATAAGAAAGCTAAACTATTTTAAGATTCATGGAATTGTGCGTCGTAAGACATAAAGTAAAAAACAAATAATGGCAAATCATGTAGAAAAACATTTGGGCAATTCTGATACGGAAGATTCTAGAACAAATAATAAGTGCTTGTGTTTTGATGTTTGTGCATTATGCTTAAGTTCAACCATGGAGTCTTCTAGATTATACATGTGGCGAAATCTGGTGGAATCTAGATGATATCCAACGGCCAGTAGTGCTCAAATTTGCCATCTTTGGACCATCGGATTCGCCTTATCCAACGACCATCTTTCAAAGTTAAAGTTACCCGCACACAATATAAAAAATATAAAATATAATATATATAGGGGTATAGATATAGATATGCGATGCGAAAGCCGCCCATCATCTCCAATTAGAATAGTGTGTCCATGCACGGATGTGGCATGGCCAAATGATGTCTGCCATCGGTATCTCAAATTCAAATCAGTCTGACCTTGTTCAATGTGTATACATTACAACATGCTCGTTTCCAAGCCACACCGCGCATATCTCTGTTATATTCATGCATGCATGGGTTTCAAACATCAGGATCTCTTATTCAAATATTTGAATTCAACTTTACATTGATTATGACCTCACCTATTCTTTTACACCCACACAGTAGTCTTCTCTTTATAATTGTACCACTAACTTTCTCTCGTGCATGCATGCACACACACTACCAGTCGGCATTATCCATTGCACGTATGCAATCTTTTTCTTCAGGTGGGTCTCCCATGAAGGCACACACCTACACACATCCCCCTCTCCATCATATCGGGAATTCTGTATCTCTCACGCGCGCATGCGCAACGATCGATGTTCCTCTATGTATGTGTGTATATAGCTAGGTCTATCATAGTTTTCCACACAAACCGATCAATCGATATATCCAGTGAGGTCTCACCCTCTTTCCCACGTCCACATCAATCAATCTATACCTATCTATATATGATTAACATATATAGCTAATACACCCACATTAATTATATATCCAACGTCCCTCTCTCATCATCCATGCATTCCGCTTCATCTCTCAGACGCGTGCACAATGGCGAAGACAGGAGGCGGTAGGGGCCCTGCCTCCCCCTAACATCACTATATATTGAGGCTAATATGAATGTGATCATTAGACTATTGCTGCTAAAAATGGTTTAAGTTCATGAATTGACCCTCCTCGTAAAGGATTAGCAATGCTTGGCCCCCTAGCTCATTTATTTTTCATGGCTCTGCCACTGCGTGCAACAATGCACGTGTTCGCCCCCTCTCTCTATATATTGATCTCGCACTTGTGCATTCCATCATAGTCTCCCTCCACTCGGCCCCTCGCACCATCTTCCAGCCACCCACCAGATTTTGCCACATGTACAATCTAGCAGACTCAATGGTTGAACTTAAGCATAATGCACAAACCTCAAAACAACAGTGGTTCTCTTTCGTTCTAGAATCTTCCGTATCATAACTGCCCAAACTTTTTTTCTAGTTGAATTGCCATTATTTGTTTTTACTTTATGCTTTACAACGCACAATTCCATGAACCATAAAATAGATTAAGGGTCTCTTTGATTCAAAGGTTCTCAAAGGAATTTTGGAGGATTCTAATCATTAGGAATTTATCCTATCTTGGTTGTTTGATTCGTAGGATTGTAAACCATAGGAATTTTTCCATATGATTCATTTGCACTAGATTTCATAGGAAACATCCCATCCACTCAAACCATTGTGAAAGAATTCTGCGTTTTTTCTATGCACAATCAACCACTCGTACAATCCTGTAGGATTCAAGACGACATTCCACTATAATCCCATGTTTTTCCTATTCCCGCGTTCTTAGCTTTTTTTATAAAAACTAATTGATTTTGAATGAGATGAACTATAAGAATTAAACAAAGGGCTACATCAGGCATATACGACTCAGAGCTTACATGCTATAGTGTGGTATTTATTCATAATTTGGTTGCAAAATCTGATGCGTGCAATGCATGTGTACCTTACTAGTACTTCGAGTATGTGCAAAACACATAAATTAGAATACCAATGGCACGCTACACAGTGTCTCTCTTACAGTTCATGAAGCCACGTGGCACATGTGGAGGCGTTGTCGCGACCTCCTTGCGTGGATTGATCACAGTGACGTGCTGTTGGTTCCAGAAGAATGTACTCGTCCTCCCTGATCCATACTGGCGGTACATGCACGAAATGAAGATGTGCATGCAAGCCACGCATGCACTCATTCCCTCACACACACACGCGGGTACACGGGCGGATGCAATTTTGTACCAAGATCCACCCCCATGTGATAATTGGACGCGTGTAAAGTCGTTCACTTCATTGATGGTCAATTAATACAATGCATGCAAATTGAGTGGACGTGAGAGCGGAAGAAAGACATTATTACTCCACTTCGCGCATGCGTGTAGTAAAATCGTGGGTTGCTAGTAGTACTTCCATTGGTCTCCTTTGTATTTTGTGCCAATTTTTGATAGTAACATAATATTTACGCATTTGAGCAGTGTAGTACTTGAAATTTATGTTCCGCTAAACTCATCGGGAGCCGTTTCGGGCCTCGAAACCAAAACCATCAATTAATCTTTACCTTGTTCCCATCACATTTGAAAGCCTGCTCACACCTAGTAGTACGTACCAAACCTGAGCGTGTTCCCACTATGCAGGTATTAGTACTAGTGCTAGTACTTAGTAGGTTATAAAAAGGGGAACTACCTAACCCAAAATTACTCTACCTTTCCTCCTCATAAGTGCTTCTTCTTCGTCCGTCGTTGCCATGGCCGGTGAGCAGAGCTCTAGGTCGAGAACTACTCGTAACAAGGGAGCGGCAACCAAGGCAGCAGAAAAAAAGAGAGGGCTCGCCGCGATGCAGAGACCTCAAAAAATCTCTCACGGGCAGGCGATGGCTCCCAGGAGCGCCCTAGCCGCGGAGGCGAACATGCCGAGCCAGCGGAGCTGTAGTCGTTATCCCTCGACGGCATGCCCGATCATCTCAATAAGCACCTCAATAAGCAGGAGTTCATCCACGGCTTGATGGAGTTGCTGAAGGAGGGCCTCGATGACATGCCCGCTAAGCTCAATCAGCAAGGGGAGTTGACTGCCTGCTTGGTGATGCTGCTGAAGAAGAGTATTTCCTCGGAGAAGAAGGCGACCGGTGAAATCCTGCGACTTCAGGAGGACAAGGCGAAGCTCTGCCACGAGATCGACCTGTTGAAGGAGAAGAACGCCGGTTGGAAGAAGCTGCATGAGAATAGAAGTTCCTCGATAAAGATGCTGTCAGCCCTCTTCATGGAACAAAAGGAGGAGTTGGCGGAGCTCTGCATCAAGCACCCGGCTGTTGTCAAGGTACGTAATGCGGCCGTGGAACAGATGATGAAGGCTCGCGTCGAGAAATCCCGCATCATGGACAGAATGAAGAAGACGGCGGAGGAGACGCGCAAGGAGATGGAGGTCATGGAGGCGATATGAAGAAGCAGTTACGACTCCGCGGCGAATTAGATCATTTGGGGTGATAATCTTCCTTCTTTTGCTCCTGTGTTTCATCTTTTGTTTCGGGTGTTTCGCCGCACGTGTCACGTTCTCTGCGAGGCATGAATAGAACAATGGTTTTTTTGAGGAAATGAATAGAACAATGCTAACAATGAGATGACTAGCAAATTAGATCATTTTTTGTCGCCATATGGCACTTGGCTGCCGTGTTTTGGGCTCCTCCGTCGCAGTACTACTCCAGTGGAAAACCTGAGTATACCGCACGGTTCTTTGCTCCTCCTCGATCAAGTCGTCGGCGCATTTATACGAGCAGTCAAATCACAAAGCCCCGCCTTCCAGCAGTAATGAGCCGTCAAATCAGAAAGGCCCTCGCCTCTCATGAAACCGACCGAGCTAGACTGCCCCGCCCTCTAGCCTTTTAAAAATGTATACTTTTGTACAGCAGTAGTATCGATGGATTGCGCCATGGAGCAAAACTTGAAATTAAAAAAAAGGTGGTAGATATAGAGAGCGCTAGTCACCAAATTATGCATATAGTACTATTAAAAAGGCTAGTCACAATAATGGTGTTCAGCACAACCCACCCCTCAAATAAAACTAAGCATCCTGGAATTCTTTGACAAAACTAAGCACCCTGAAATTCTTTGACAACTAAATTGCTGGCTATATGATGTTGGCCATATATATTGTACGTATATAATGTGAAGAAATGAGTGGTAGTACTATACCAACTAAAAGATGAAATGTAAGAAATACTAGTATGTATGTACTAAAGAGTTAAAGTAACGAGAAGAAACATAACATAGATCTGCTGGGGGCTCAGCACAACACACCCCTCAAATTAAATTAAGCACACCTGAAATTAAACTTTGCAACTATTCCAGTAGACATTGCATTAGAACCACCATGAGCAACGACACTGCCACCTTACTCGGAGTCCTCGTCCATGTCCTCGACTTCGTCCTTGTCCCTCTTCCTCTTGGCCGATACTTCTTTGCTTGAACCACACACTTGGCTCTTGCTCTTCATCCAACCCTTATAGATATTGAAGCAAAGGTAGCCATCCATTGCAGCGTAGTGGATGTGATCTGTATCTAGTACATTCCGCTGCCATGCATGACGATGAAACGTGTATGGAGGTTTCTCCAGTTTATCATACGAAGGATGAACCATGGCTCCTGCAGGGTCAGCATTGAAGGCTGATGAGAGGACACCAGCCGATTCTTCTGGAGGTCGAAGGTGTTGCCTACAAAGAGGCCTATCCGACGCAGGACTTCTTTGTCGTTACCAAAGCCTACAGTAACGAATTTGACTAGGTTGCTCTTGAGGAAGTCCTTAAAATCCTGGCACTCAATGTCGGCATGGCATATGTGGTAGACCAAGCATAAGTCATGCATGCAAACCTGGATCACGGCGGGCTTCTTCCTCTCTTCGTCCTTTAGATCCTTCTGTCGTCCCAGTACTGTGGTGTACTCAACATCTATCCTAGTGACCCACTCATCATCTTAGTCTTCGAACATGCGTCTGAAGCGAGAAAGGCATCCTTTCACCGTCGCGGAAGAACGGGTGTAGATGACGTCGAACTCATCACCGGTGATGGTTCTAACCTTGTACTCACCGTCGATCAGGGAGATTTGGGATGCCATGGATTTGGGAGGAGGGTTAGGATTAGTGGAACTGCCGTAATGTGAATGGACGGGATGACTAGGAGCGAACCGCCATAGTATTGAAGGACGTGCGGGGACGAGTAGGAGCAAACTGCCAGCGTGCGAACGGCAGGGTAGTGGCTTTCCATTCTCCCATGATACGGGCTTCTGAGAGCCCTTGGATCTGTGATCGAACGGTTGCATGGCGTGATTCTAGACCTATGGGTGAATATCCTATCCTCGAGGGTTATTCTACAAATTTTCAGCAACTTAGCATGCGACCATTTGATCTCAGATCCAAGGGCTGCCAGCAGCCCGTATCATGGTCGCACCTACCACGACCGTCGCGTCGCTCGCGCGGTCGCGCCCTTGGAGATTTAACATGGTGCGTTAGGCTATCTCATGTTGGCATGTCATACATAGTCATCACTTAGTCACTCATACCACAACAAGGTTTTGGCTATAAGGTTGGCTATAAGTGTACTGTTTTACTTCTCTCTATCTCTTTCTTCGTACTCCCTCCATCCCATAATATATGAACGTTTCTGACACTAGTGTAGGGTCAAAAACGTTCTTATATAATGGGGCACAGGGAATACTAGTATTTATTGCATTTGCCAAGGAGTGACCTCTTCCAATGAAATGGTGTTGCTATGTTTGCTTCATTTAATTAGCTATAGACTCAAAATTGTCTTTTCACCTAGGTACACGCGCTTAGCACCGTTTCTTCCTTGGGTCACCAAACTAGTCTCTCTCTTCTTGATTAACTTGCCACATCAGACTTTATGCCTATGTGGCAAGCTGAAGCACCTGTAGGACCAAGTAAGTACAATAGTGCGCTTTACATGGCATTTTTGCATATGTGGAGGAAAGAGAGGCAAGGAAAAAGTGGAGAAGTCGGCTCTCATGCAAGAGCCAGCCTCTACTACATGGTGGAGCATTGGGAGAGGTACCTGTATGGAGGTGGTTAGGAATCGGGAGACTCATGCCGGTCATAGCGCCGTAGTTAAAATGATAATGGCAAGTCAAATCATGGGGCCCCACCTGTCCAGCAGTAACTCGCTGTCAAATCACACAACCCTACGTTTGTAGCAGCCTACTCCCTCGTCTTCTCGCGTCTCTGTCGAACCGACTAGGCCCCGCCTACCGCGCAGGAAAAGCCCCGCCATCGACTTTCAAATAGTATACAGTATACTAATTTTGTATCCATGGATTGCGCCCGCGCCATGGAGCAAAGCGTCTAGAAAATGGCGGTACACATGTACGGAGTATACGGCACGCCCGTCGCGTTCACGTCGCACCCCAGACGGTCGGTCGGTCTGGCACGCTGCTCTCTGAATGGTACGCGTGTCATATTGCGTTTGCACACACATGTGGGTTGGCAATTGAGAAATGACCATAGGCACACTCCCCGGCCCCGCAAGTCGGGTGACTTAATAGAAGAGGGAGACGAGCGATAGTACTAGAAGACACGGAAGATCAGTTCGTCCATGCATGTGACCAGACTCCAGCAGACACGCCTAGATTGGCTATCGTCTACATATCGTGCAGGCTGTGTTCTACATGGCTGTAGTTGTGGTGAGAAATCTAAAAAAAGGTTTCTTGTCATCTCGCAAAATTAGGTGTCATGTGCTTCGGATCATCTGCGAGGGTTATACTGGCGACAACCGAAGTTGGGCTAGTCATTGGGGCCACATGCACTAACAAAGTGACTACTCGACTACCATCTAGGTCAAGCTGGCTACGTTAATTAGGACATCTATCGACGGACCCCTTTTCTACGAGTTTATCTTTAATTTGAGCTTTGTTCCTCGTCTAGTTTGTCCGTCGGGATTCATGTTGTCTCCTTTGGGCAGTGAGGTTATGATTTCTTGTCATGTCGCATTTTTTCGTGTTATATGTTATAATCCGGCGCTTCAGATCAAAATCACGACAAATGCGCCTCCGGCCACGTTGAGGGAGTCCTGGACTAGGGGGTGTCCGGACAGCCGGACTATCATCGCCCGCCGGACTCCAAGACTACGAAGATACAAGATTGAAGACTCTGTCCCGTGTCCGGATGGGACTTTCCTTGGCGTGGAAGGCAAGCTTGGCGATACGGATATGTAGATCTCCTACCATTGTAACCGACTCTGTGTAACCCTAGCCCTCTCCGGTGTCTATATAAACCAGAGGGCTTTAGTCCGTAGGACACAACATCCATTACAACAATCATACCATAGGCTAGCTCCTAGGGTTTAGCCTCCGTGATCTCGTGGTAGATCCACTCTTGTAATACACATCATCAATATTAATCAAGCAGGACGTAGGGTTTTACCTCCATCAAGAGGGCCCGAACCTGGGTAAAACATCGTGTCCCTTGTCTCCTGTTACCATCCGCCTAGACGCACAGTTCGGGACCCCCTACCCGAGATCCACCAGTTTTGACACCGACATTGGTGCTTTCATTGAGACTTCCTCTGTGTCGTCACCGATAGGCTTGATGGCTTCTTCAATCAATAACAACGCCGTCCGGGGTGAGGCTTTTCTCCTCGGACAGATCTTCGTATTCGGCGGCTTCACACTGCGGGCCAATTCACTTGGCCATCTTGGGCAGATCAAAAGCTACGTCCCTGGCCGTCAGGTCAGATTTGGAAGCCTAAACTTCACGGCGGACATCCGCGGAGACTTGATCTTCGATGGATCCGATCCGCAGCCGTGCGTGCCGCACTGTCACGATGGGCGTGATCTAACTCTGCCGCCCGACAGTGCCTTGGAGGCCGCACACGAGTCCGCTCCGACCCATAGTCCGGAGCCGATCGCGTAGCTCGAGGACGGGTGGCTGGACACCTCCTCGGGAGCCGCAATTTCCATGGCGATGGAGCCAAACACTGACCTTGTCCCCTATAAAGCTCGTGACTCCGAGGTGCCGGACTCCCTGCCGGACTCCGAATGTCGGAGTAATGGGCCATGGGTAGGCTGACCCAGGACCCAAGATCTTTCAAGACATCGGGGCAGGCCGCGCCCCTCAGCCGAGTCCCAGCTGGCGACCTTCGAGAAGGCCGAGTCCCAGCTGGCGACCTTTGAAGAAGCAGAGTCCCCGGACGGCGACTCTGAAACAAGCCGACTCCGGGCTTGCGACCTTTGGGGGCCGACTCTGAGAGTCGTCCCGCGACCTTTCCGAAGACAGACGCGGGGTACAGCCCCGACGTGGCTGTCCCCTCATGACCCACGGGAGGAAGGCATGGCTACGTGGATGAGCGCGTTGCCGGAGAACCCGTGAGGCGCGCATGTTGCCATGCCTCCTCGACTTAGCCACAGTGCGCAAGGCACTGTGCCCATGACGGCGGCGCATACGGCCCAGAGATCGCCGGGCCCCCTGTCAGTGGGATAGAAGAAGATCGCCGGAGAGCTCGAAGACGGCCCTGCGGGAGCCGGCCTCCCCAGAGTCGGCCGCCTCCTGGCCAGGGCCCCACGAGCCATAAACCAGATTGACGGGAGTGGCCACGGTGAAGGATCGCTGACACGGGCGGCACTGTTCCCACGATCCCATGACCAAGCTCTGCGTCATCGAGTGCTGCATAGTGTTCGCACATCCCATGAGGCCCGCCAATGGCAGGGGCCCTGGCCGGCAGGAGGACAATCATGAGAGAGATCGACGGCTGGGCCACGCCGGTCGGATTACCATTGTACCCGGGGTAGGCCTATAAACCCCCTGAGCACCCATGCAAAGGGTTGGGCCCTAGACAGGTTTAGACACATAGCAAGAGGAAAGAGCTAGCCTTGCTCCTCCTCGCCTCCAAACAGCTAGAGGAGCACCTTTGTACTATCACCCCATAGTGATCATGCGGAGACCCCGCAGAGCAGCGAGAGGGGTGTTATCTCTGAGAGCCCGAAGCCGGGTAAGATTCGGCCGTGCATGTCTTCGCCTCATCCCGTTTCGTGCACCGGCGACGTTCTACTCGCCCCACCATGATAAGCCACCTATTGGCATATGTCGATCCAACCCCGACATTTGGCGCCCACCGTGGGGCGAGGTGCACCGTCGTCCGGAGATCTGCTCGACGGGAACCCTCTTCCTCCCGGCGGCGCAGCCAGCGGCTTCGCCAGATGGAGTTCAGACGACGACTGCGTGGCGCTGGCCGCTGCGCGCAGCGGCGGCCTCGCCGAACTCATCGGTGAGGTCCGCCTCTCCGACGAACTGCGCGCCAGCGCAGGCGTAGGGTAACCCGAGCCTTCTCGCGGGCCTCTCGACCAACTTCAAGTCGCCAGCGAGCCCGCCAGACTTGGAGTCCGTAAACTCCTCGACCCGATGCTTTGGTCGACTCCGACGCCAGATCGCTGATATCTTCCCCACCAACGTGGTGGTCACGACGAGCCGCTTCCGACGAGGAGAACGACGAAGCGCGCCACGGAAGTGCTCATCATCGGCCACGGCGAGCACTCCGGAAAACGCCCAGACCCGCTGCCGCGTCCTCGCAGACCTGTCCGCGCCATCCTGCAGGACGCGACGCAGAGATCTGGAAGAACGCCGCCGCCAGATCATTGAAGGCGCCAAGAAGTTGGCAAGCATGAGACGCTTGTCCGAAGCATATCAGCGAGATGGATCGTGCTGTAGGCGGCTCGCCGGCTCGGCTGCCGAGCCGCTCTGGCGCGGTCCGAGAGCGCTGCACAGCTATCGCCGATCTGTTCGGGCGGCGCCCGTACGCCACCTCGCGGAGAACATCCGTAGCGCCTAAGCGGCGCATCAAGAGCTGAGGAACCTCAAGGCGAAGCGCCGTGTAATAACGGAGCGAGTCCAGCAGCTCGACGCAGCGATTGCTGCGATTGAACGCGCAGCGGCGGCCGCGCAAGCCGCAGCAGCAGCAGCAGTAGAATGATGACTTACCCCTCGCCGAGACCAAAGCGCGACCTCCCGGACGCCGATCGGGCGGAGTCCGCGGGAGGAAAGAGAAGAGCGGCTGCAAGCCACACCGGACTTCGCATCACCATCGAAGCGTGACCAAGACGGCCGCCCAGAGCGGTGGAAGGAGCGAGACGATATTCCGCCTCCCCGCCCAAGAGAACGGCGAAGTCTCTCCGCCGCTGTTGAGCACCCGACTCTTGAGGTCGCCTTGGCCGCCGAGAGGAGTCGGAGAGAACGACGCCCGCCATCGACGACCGACTCCACAGATCCCTGGCGTTAGAAGAAGAAGATGAGCTGGGTCCGCTTTGCTTCGGCCCCGTGATCAGAGACGCAGCCCTTCCCCAAAGGGTTCACGCCCCCGAGATACGCCTAGTACACCGCCCGTGAAGCCGAAGATTGGTTGATAGACTACTCCACAGCCGTCAAGACGCCAACGGCAACAAGCGGGTTGTCAGAAAATATGTTCCGCCATGCTCCAGCACGCCCGGACATGGCTGAACAGCCTGAAGCCCCGTGGCATCAATAGCTGGGTCGACTTCATGAAGCCTTCATTCGCAACTTCACCAAAGACGCATAAGCGACCTCCCAAGCCGCCAGCTCTCCTTCAGCGTAAGGCCCGAAGAGTCGACGGCGACTACCTCACGCTACTGGGCGAGCTCCAAACTCATGCGAGGGCGCACGAGGTCCAGGCCATTGAGTACTTTACAGCCGGGTGTCGAGGGCACCCTCTCCAGCACAAGCTCCTGCGATGAGCCCAAACCTCGACAAACCGCTAATCATAGCGACAAGCACGCCACGGCCGACTCTCTATGAAGACGGAGATCCAAGTCAAGCGGGCCGCAAAGTGACCCCCAGAGCTCCCGTAACCCGGCCGAGACGCCAGCCGGTGACAACAACAGAATGACAACAAGCGCCAAAGCCCCCAGCCGACTTCCAACAATCGGCGTGTCGAGTCAGAGAAGATCGGCAACAGAGGGACAGCCTCCGCCAAGCGCGTAGGGCGGCAAGTCCAATTGGCTGCCGGCTTTCCCTATGAGCAAACTCGATGGTCCTTGCAAGTTTCACAGCGGCGCAAGCCGTCGAACCACACCACCAGAAAGTGCCACCGCTCGTCAGATCGCCAAGGGGACGGCCTTGCCCTTCGCCCGCCAACGCCGCCGCCCGCCGCCGCCGCCCTACGCGGCCGGCTTTCGGCCGCCAGGGCGAGTCCAAGACGAAGTTCCCGTAAGAGCACGGAGCATACGTAGTGTTCACGATCGGCAGATGATCGGCGCGGCGGCGCCAACAGCAAGAAGAAGTCAAGCGATGGCGCGAAGCTCCCGAGTTCATGCATTGGTCCGAGAAGCCTATCAGCTGGAGTCGGGCAGATCTCCCAGAGGTGATGCCGAGTCCGGGCTCTTACGCCTTGGTTCTCGGAGCGACCTTGGCCACTGATAGGCGGGCCACCCATTTTTCGCGGGTCCTAATAGACGGAGGCAGCAGCATAAACATCCTGTACAAGGACACCATGGAGAAGCTCGGGATCAGGCGGAGGCAGCTGCAGAGCAGCCGCACCGTGTTCCATGGAATCGTACCCGGCCTCTCCTGTTCGCCGATTGGCAAGATCCTGATAGACGTCCTCTTCGGAGACAAAGATCACTTCCGCCGAGAGCCAATCTGGTTCGAGGTGGTGGATTTGGAGAGCCCGTACCATGCGCTGCTAGGTCGGCCTGCCCTGGCCAAATTCATGGCGGTTCCCCACTACGCCTACCTCAAGATGAAGATGCCGAGTTCCAAGGGGATCCTGACCATTGCCGGCGACTACAAGAAGTCGTCCGCCTGTGCGGCCGAGAGCAGTCGGCTAGCCGAGTCTTTGGTGATCGCGGCCGAGAAGCGGCTCCTTGATTGTGTCGTGGCGATGGCTGGGAAGCAGCCGGAGATGTCGCCTGACCCCAAGGAGACGGAGGCAGAAGGATCATTCAAGCCGGCTAAAGAAACCAAGAAGATACCCTTGAACCCGGAGCACCCAGAGAAGTACGCCGTCATAGGCACCGCCTTGACAAAGCAAATAGGAAGGCGAAGCTCGCCGATTTCCTCCGCGGAGAATCGACATCTTCGATGGTCCCCAAGGACATGCCTGTGTACCGACGAATTCGCCGAGCACAAGCTACATGTCGGCGGATGAAGCCCGTCCAGCAGCCTTTGCGCGCCGTACGAAGAGAAGAGAAGAGTAGTGGGAGAAGAGATAGCCCGGCCCCGCAGCCAGCTTCATTATGGAGGTGTTTTTCCGAGTGGTTGGCCAACCCCGTGCTGGTATTGAAGAAGAATAAGCAAGTGGCGGATGTGCATCGACTACACGAGCCTCAACAAAGCCTGCCCGGCGACCCGCTTGCTCGCCAAGGATCGATCAAGTGATAGACTCCACGGCGGATGCGAGCTGTTGAGCTTCTTGGATGCATACTGTGGTATCATCGATCAAGCTGAATCCAGCGAGACAGATCAAGACCGCATTCATCACGCCTGTTTGAGCCTTCTACTACCCGGACGATGACGTTCGGCTTGAGGAACATGGCGCCACCTTTCAGCGTTGCATGATGAAGTGCCTCCTCAAGCAACGCGTAAACGCCCACGCTTATGTGGATGATGTGGTAGTAAAGACGGAGAAACGTGGGACGCTGCTAGAAGACCTCAAAGAGACCTTTGAAAATCTGCGCCGATTCCAGATCAAGCTCAATCCAGAGAAGTGCGTGTTCGGAGTCCCAGCCGGCCAGTTCCTCGGTTTTCTGGTCTCCAAACGCGGCATAGAGTGCAACCCTGTGAAGATCAAGGCCATTGAGAGAATGGAGGTCCCCAGCCGACTGTTGGATGTGCAAAAGTTCACCGGCTGCTTGGCTTCAATCAGCCGATTCATCAGTCGGCTGGGTGAGAAAGCCTTGCCATTGTATCAACTGATGAAGAAGACCACCTTTTTCGAGTGGAACCACAAGGTAGATGAGGCATTTCTCCAACTGAAGAAGATGCTGACGACTCCCCCTGTGTTGGCGGCTCCGACTCCCAAAGAGCCCATGCTCTTGTACATCGCCGCCACCAGCCGGGTAGTCAGCACAGTTATTGTAGTCGAACGCAAGGAGGAAGGCAAGGCGCTCCCGGTCCAGAGACCAGTGTATTACCTGAGCGAGGTACTGTCGACCTCCAAGCAGAACTACCCTCACTACCAGAAGATGTGCTACGGCGTGCATTTTGCCGCCAAGAAGCTGAAGCCCTACTTTCAAGAGCATCCTATCACTATGGTCTGCACCGCTCCACTCGCCGAGATCATCGGAAGTCGAGATGCCTCCGGCCGAGTGGCCAAGTGGGCTATCGATCTAGCCCCTTACACCATCTACTACCAACCTCGCACCGCCATCAAATCGCAGCGCTTAGCCGACTTCGCCGTCGTGGCCGAGACTCAATACTTGTCGTCTTCGCCCGACTCTACTCATTGGCGACTACTTCGACGGCTCCAAGATGCGCCCGGCCTCGAGGCGGCGTGCCCTCACCTCCCCAAGGGCGACAAGCTCAGATATGTCTGCAAATCCGCCGCCGCCTCCAACAACATCGCCCGAATATGAGGCGCTCATCCACGGGCTCCGGCTTTAAAGAGCTCGGCATTCGCCGGATCTGTGCTATGGCGACTCCGACTTGGTGGTTCAAGCAATCATCCGACGACTGGGACGCCAAAGACGCAAACATGGCGAGCTACCGCTTCTTGGTGCAGCAACTCAGCGGATATTTTGAAGGATGCGAATTCCTCCACGTGCCAAGAAACAATAACGATCAAGCAGACGCATTGGCGCGAAGTCGGCTCCACTACGCCAGCGATACCTTCGGCGTCGCCGCCTTAGCGCCTCCTCAAGCCGTCTATCAAGCCTTCACCGAATCCGACTCCATTTCATGCGGCTCCGCCAGAGATAGTCGGATCCGACTCTAAGACCCAACAAGCGACTCAAGAAAGCCACAGCCGTTCGGGACTGCGCTAGTCGGCCCGGGGACTGCGCGCCGGTCGGCCGAGGATCGCGCCCGATCGGCACTCGGGACTCGCCCATCGGCCGGGGACTGCGCCCGGTCGGCCGGGGACTCGTCGGTCGGCGAGGATTTTGAGCCCGACCCGGGGATTGCGTCAGTCGGCCCGGGAGCTGCCCCAGTCGGCCCAGAGATTCCCTCAATTCAGCAAGCGGCAGCAGAATCCAACCCGCCGCCTCCCAGCCCAGCCGCCCTTGTCCAAGTCGCTGTCGTGGCAGTTGAAGACATAGCAGCACCGTCTTGGGCGCAGCCCATCCTCAAGTTCCTAGTAAACAAGGAGTTACCAGCAGACGAGACTCTGGCTCGGCAAGTACAACTCCGAGCGGCAGCCTACACCATAGTCAACAGAGAGTTAGTCAGGCGCAGCGTCATTGGTGTCCACCAGCGCTGCGTAGAATCAGAACAAGGCCAAGCGATCCTCAGAGACATCCATCAGGGCGAGTGTGGCCACCATGCGGCCTCGCGAGCGCTCGTGGCCAAAGCCTTTCGGCACGGTTTCTTTTGACCGACTGCCCTGGAAGAAGCTAAAGAAATAGTCAAGAAGTGCAAGGGGTGCCAGGTGTTCCGCTCCAAGCCCCTTCACCGCTTCTGTGCTGAAGACAATTCCCATCGCTCGCCCTTCGCGGTTTGGGGCACGGACATGGTGGGACCTTTCAAGACGGCCCGAGGCGGCCTAACTCATTTGCTCGCCGCGGTGGACAAGTTCACCAAGTGGGTAGAGGCAAAGCCCATCAAGAAATTAAATGGGCCACACAGTGACCTTCATTGCCGACATCACATTGCGGGTACTGCGGCATACCGCACACAGCATCATCACGTATAACGGCACCAATTTCACCAAAGCGCCTTGGCCCGTTTGCTGCGACGCAGGCATCCGATCTGGACCTAGCGTCCGTTGCCCATCCGCAGTCAAACGGCCGGTGGAGCGAGCCAGCGGCCTCATCTCGTCCCGCATCAAGCCTCGATTGGGTCGAACCACTTGAGCTTCGGCCGGCTGTTGGGTGGAAGAGCTGCTGCCGTCCTCTGAGTCTGCGCACAACCACTGAACAGTCAACCGGCTTCACACCGTTCTTCCTCGTCTGGTGCGGTGCCGTCATCCCAACGGATATACAATTCGACTCTCCGCGAAGTCTCCATGTACACCGAAGAGGAGGTGAAGAAGCACGTCAAGGCGGTGTCGACCTGCTGGAAGAGGGCCGATCGTTGGCACTCGGGCCGGTCCGCATCTACCAAACAGGTCTGCGCGCCGATACTACAACCGCAAGGTCAAGCCAAGATCATTCCAAGAGGGCGACCTTGTGCTCCGGTGATTCAGAGAACAGCGGCGGCACAAGTTATCGGCGCTTTGGAAGGTCCTTCATCATCGCAAGGTGCTAGGGAGCGACGCCTACTATTTGATCGGCGCTCGAAGCCTCGGCGGCCAAGAGGGACGACTCCGGCAAAGAAACAGAGCGCCCGTGGAATGCAAATATTCTTCGAAGATTTTACAGTTGATGCAGTATGTATCACACTACCCCCCTTTTGTATTAAGTACTAAGACCTTAGGCCCCCCGAGAAGAGCTTGGGGACTACCTTTTTGATTATCTGTATGATATGGATCTCGCTTCCGAAATGATTTTATCATCTTTATGCGCTCCGCACTGGTCCGACTAGTCGGCGAGGACTCGCCGCCTTAATGCTATGAAATGCTCCCAAGTCGGACAAGTAATGTGTCAGTGCTCAAAGCCGTCTCCTCTGAAGCCGCAGCTTCATGAGAGCGATCGCGATAGAAGAGGGGACGGAAAGAGCGAGCGACACACAAAACGGCTAAAGACTTAAGAGCTACGCATAGCCCAAGCCGGCTCCCAGCTTCCCCCTATTGAGCCGACTCGCGAGCAGTCGGCTCATAGTCTCAACCTTGATCAAAGACGGCCAACTTTCGAGAGTCGGCCTGTCGATTTTCAGCCAAACTTGCTAGGATGTTCTAAACGACTATACTTGCCTCCCTAAAGTAGCCTGAGCACTTGGTCCGCGGCAGATCGCAGAGCTGCTGCTTGACCGGGTAAGGCGGCAAATCAAGGAAGGCGGCAAAGGAAAAACAGTCTAAAGAACCAAAGCAAGGAAGGACAGAAATTTGATAAATATTTACATAAGGCCCTTGGTCAATACACCCCGGTGGAATTGTTCAGCCCGACAAGTTTTTCAAGGAACAAAAGATACAGGTGGAACCGAAGCACTCTAAGGGGCGGCCTCCGGAGCCGGAGGGCCGGAGGTGGCGGCGGTGTCGGACGTCGGGGCAGTCGGCTGGGCGGCCTCGGCTTGGTCGTCTCCAGCGACGGTCGCCTTGTCCCTCTGAGGCTCGTTGCTGGAGGCACGATCAGGCTGAGGCTGGCCGCCTGCTTCGTTCTCTGGCGCCTCCTCCTCGCCTCCGTCCTCCGACTCGCCCTCCTCTTCGGTGCTAGAGCCGATTACCTCCGCCGAATCCTCCTCGTACCTCGGGTGCATCCCAAACCACTCCGGCGGAACCTCCTCGCCGCCGTCAGTCCGCTCGGGCACAAAGACACTAGTGTCCGTGTACTCGGCGATGGCCGCCGCGCGCTCGACGAGGGCGCCTTCTACGGCCCCCAGCTCAGCCTGGGCCTCTCACCGAAACGCGGCCAGGCGATCCAGGTCCAGCCCAGGGTACCACCCCTTGACGAACTCCAAGGCCCGGCGTGCTCGACGCCGAGGAGCCCTCCAAGCCTCGGCGACCGACGGCAACCTCCAGCGCGGTCGGCCGTCCGACCGGCGCAAAGCGAAGAGCGGCACCTCCGGCCTGAGGGCGGAACGACTTGGCGCCAAGGCTGAAGACGACGCAGCAGACGGTGAGCAGGACGAAGGCGAGCCCCGATGCTCAAGAGCTGCTCGTCGATGGTTCGGGGGGCGTTGGCGGCAATCACCTCGCCCTTTGCCCTCCGCTCCTCCCGATCAGCCTCGATGGCCAGAGGGACAGCCTGCGAGTGGCCGGGAAAGAAGTCTGCCAAAGACAGGAAAGGGGACAGTCAGAAAAACCAGAAGACAGTTCGACATAGAGTTGATAGACCAAAGAAGAGAAGCCAAGAGTTACCATCGACGATGTCCTCGAGCTCGTGATAGCCGGAGGTCAGCATTGCCTCACGGTCGGTCCAGGCGGCCCGCTCCATCGCGAACTCAGCTAGGAGGGCCTCCTCCCGCGACTTGGCGCCCTCCTGCGCTTTCCGAAGCAAGACCTCCTGCTCGGCCAGCTGCGTTGCCAGCAGGTCGCGCTCTCGGACGAGCTTGTCGCACTCCTCCTCCTTAGTGCGACGGGCGGTATTGCCTCGGCAGTTGGCCTCTGGCGCTACATACCTGAAGCTCGAAAAAAAGACAAAGCACCGCGAAGAAGGAAGGTCGCTGGAGATCCGCCCGATCGCCAAGCCAGTCGGCCCGAATCTCGGGATTACAGGCCGGCTAGCAGCTTCATTGAGAGAAGAAAGAAGGAAGGTCGCGGGGATATCCGCCCGATCTTCGCCAGCCGCCCGCATCTCCGGACTACAGCCTGCTGGTGCGCGCCAGCGCCCGGCCAAGAAGGAAGAATTGACTCACCTCGACTTTCCGCCAGATCGGCGGTCCGCTTCCTCAGCTCCTCAACATTGCGGTTGAAGGCGGTAGCACGGAGGTTGTGGTACTCCTGCAAGACCGGCAAAGCAAAGTCAGCCTTCGGAGCTCGCTAGAAGGAGTTCCGAGCCGCCTGCTCAGCAGCCGACTCCGCACTCGGGGACTACACCCAGTGGGTGCGCTGGCGCGCCCCCACAGAAAAAGAAAAGAGACCAAAAAAGAAAAATGAAGCATACCCGACGGAGGTCCGCGAGGCGACAATCGCCTTGGTGTACAGATTGAGGGCTTCGCTTCCTTGCGCAACTTGGACCTGAACGCCCGAAGAGCTCGGTTCAGCGGGCTGCCGCTTTCACGCACCCAGCCGGTGGGCGCGTAATCGAGGCTCCTGCCCCAGGTTCGCCATGCTTTGGCGACGTCGATCTCGAGCTCGTGGGCGCCGAAGCTCGTCTTCTCGATTCGTCGCGCGTTGGCACGGGCGATTTGGAGAAGCATCCGGCTGTCGGCTGTCGTCCGCAAGCCGGGCGGATCTCGCGGGTCCACCGGCTGCTTGCCGTGCAGCTCAAGACGGAGGCGGCGGAGGCGGCGAGGAGGCGGCGGAGGCGGCGCGTGAGTATCCGGAGCCCGAGGCGCCGCCACCGCCCTTCCGCGAGGGTTCGCGCGTGCCGACCTCCCGGCCTGCCCTGCGGAACTCGGGGCGGCGGCACGACGGCGCCGAGGGATTAACATCGCCGCGGCGAGGAACGGCTTCTCAAGATCTCGCCGCCGCAGCCGCTGCCTCGCCTCTCAGTGCCGCCAGGCGTTGGCGGCGGCCGCTTGGCTCGCGCTTTCTCCAGAGGTCAGGCGGCAGGATCAATCCGTCACAGACAGGATCGCCGCCCCGACCCCATAGACGGAGGGACAGCGGCTCTCTCAAGGGAAAGGGGGGCGCCGGAGAAGAGGGGGGAGTCGAAGATTCAAGCAAAATCCAGAAAGAAATAAGGGTAGGAGACTTACGAAGAAACGGTGGCGGCCTTCTCACTTCCTTCCTAGCGGTTGGCCTTCTTGGCCGCCTCTTTCCCGCTTTGGTCGCGCGGCGTTCCTTAGGCTTCTTCGACCTGCCACGGGCGCACTCGCCCGGCGTGACGCTTTACGCCGGCCTGGTTGAGGGGCCGGTTTCTACCGGGCGGGCGCGATTTACTTCCGCCGACGCCGCTTCGGTCAGTCACGGCTGAAGGTCGCCGACGGCCCGAGGCCGCCGTTCTCCTCTCCGCCGCTTTGATGTCGGCCTCAGCGCCGTGGCCCCTAAGTCGGGTCGCCGACGCCGCTGACCTGTGATCGGGATGTAGTCACGCTGCTCTCTGGTGGCGCCAGCGCAGCGCCGGAGAGGGTTCTCGCTTAAGATGCCAACAAGATCGAGCTTGAAGTCGGATGCAAGCAAGATCAAAATACTGACGGAAACAACTTACCATCGCGTAGGGTTGTCACGCCAGTACGCTCTCCTTGCCGAACTGCCACTCGTCCGTGAACCCGCAAGAAGCATGGCGAGGTTCACCATGTTCGCCACTTCTCCACGCTGCATGTCCTGGTGCACAGCCGGCTTGGATCGTGTCGGCCGCCATCCGGCGAGATGAGGTGGGGGCGGCCTTGAGCGGGAGCACCCAAGCGCCACGGCGGCGAGAGATCGGAGGCGACGAGCCCCTCCGATCAAGCGCCATGATTCTGAGGCGCGCCACGGGCGCCAACTCCGAGGCCGAAGCGACTTGACCGATGGGACCACTGGGCAGCCGCCAATCAGCGGCTCGGGTCGAAGGAGGCAAGTTTACCTGGCCGCCGGTGGAGACGTTCTTCACGTAGAAGTATCGCCTTCGCCACATCTTCACCGATTTCACCAGCGGATGGGCGGAAGGGGTTGTCGGCCGTTGCGCCGCACCGCGATGTGGTGCCATGATCAGGCCGCATGCCGGCAGCCCGAAAGCCGAGCCGAGGAGAAGAACTCCCCCACAGTTCGAGGGGTGGGGAGAACGCCGATGTAGCCCTCGCATGTGGTGGCGAGGCGGAGAGAAGCACCACCGCATTGGGGTGAGATGAGTGGCTGCAAGCTATGGAACTCATGAAAGGAACGGAAGAACCCGCTGGGCTGGAGCCCCAGCCCGCGTGAGATGCGAAGGAAGATGACCCGCCGCCACGCGCGCTGGCCGGATCTCTCCCTTGGCGCTGGACGGCCTGCACTCAAGTCCGCGCCGAGGCGGCGGGTTTTGTGAAGGAACTCGATGTCTTCCGTGATCCACGCCCGGAAGTATCCCATTCGCCGGAGCGCAAGGAAGGGGCGCGCGGAAGAAGAGCTCATCGCCGGCGAGGAGGAACACCGCGCCACCGCAAGGAAGAAAGCGACGAGCGGGGCGGCGAAGAAGAAAGGCAAGAGAGCGGGAGGAGAGCGGCTGTGCTGAGCCGCCGCTCCCCTCTGCTTACTTATAGCCCTACGGGCTGAGAAGCCGAGGGGCAACGTGGGGATTAATCGCGCCACGACCCCACGGCGCTTCATGATCAATCCCCACGGGTTATCGCGCGCGATAACACGTAGATGCCAACCGCCGTCGACGCAGCGGATCCGCTCGGGAGCCGAGGCGCGTAATGGCGGGCCCCATTCGCGGCCCGTCCCCGCCACGCTAAGGTGGCATACAGCTATCGCTTCCACGGGCGCCCAGCGACAGACCGCCCCATAGATGGCGTGGAAGCGAGCCGATACACGCCGATTCCCGCCACGACTTGCGGCGGCGGCGTCCTCGCGAGGCTAGTCTCGACTCCAATGAGGCGGTTTAAAGACGCGCAGCCGAATCTCGTGAGTCGGCACCGCAACGATTGAACCGGCCGGCCCCACGAGGCGGCGCCCACGCCTGGCTTCGCCCGGCTGGGACTCATCGTCGAGTAATGGGCCATGGGTAGGCTGACCCAGACCCAAGATCTTCAAGACATCGGGGCAGGCCGCCTCAGCCGAGTCCCGGTGGCGACCTTTCGAGAAGGCCGAGTCCCACCGGGCGACCTTTCGAAGAAGCAGAGTCCCCTGATCGGCGACTCAAACAAGCCGACTCTGCTTGCGATTTTGGGGGCCGACCGAGTCGCCCACGACCTTCCGAAGCAGACGCGGGGGGTACAGCCCGACGTGGCTGTCCCTCATGACCCACGGAGGAAGGCATGGCTCTGATGAGCAGCGTCGCCGGAGATCTCCGGTGAGGCGCTGATCGCCTCCATGCCTCCTCGACCTCAGCCACAAGTCGCGCAGGCACCGTCTGGCCCACGACGGCAGAAGGCCAAGATAACGCCCGTAGATCGCGGGGCCCTCGCCGCGAGATAGAAGAAGATCGCCGGAGAGCTCAAGACGGTCTCGCTGGAGCCGGCCTCCAGTAGTCGGCCGCCGCCAGGGCCCCACGAGCCATAAACCAGATTGACGGGAGTGTCCACAAGTGATCGCTCGATGCAGGGTGGTGGCTGCTCCCACGACCCCATGACCAAGCTCTGCGCCATCAGAGTCTTGATAGTGTTCTGCACTGTCCTCGGGGCCCGCCAACAAGCGGGTCCTGGCAGGGAGGGAGGACAGCTGCGAGAGAGACTGACGGCTGGGGGCCACGCCCAGTAGGATTACCATTGTACCCCCGGGGGGTACGCCTATATAAACCCCCCGGGGCACCCATGCAAAGGGTTGGGCCCTAGACAGGTTTAGACACATAGCAAGAGGGGAAAGAGCTAGCCTTGCTCCTCCCTGCCTCCAAACAGCTCGAGGAGCACCTTTGTACTATCACCCCATAGTGATCATGCGGAGACCCCGCAGAGCAGCAGTAGGGGTGTTATCTCCTCGGAGAGCCCCGAAGCTGGGTAAGATTCGCCGGCGTGCATGTCTTCGCCTCATCCCGTTTCCAAGCACCGGCGACGTTCTACTCGCCCCTACCATGATAAGCCACCCGTTGGCATATGTCGCATCCAACCCCCGACACTGAACCTCCTGCACCCCTGCTAATCGAACCCGATTGGGCGCCGATCATGGAGTTCACCGCTGCGGACATCTTTCAGCACTCGCCCTTGGGCGACATCCTAAATTCGCTAAAGCATCTCTAGCTATCCGGAGAGCCCTGGACGGATTATGGCCAGGATGGTTGGGATGTGGACAACGAAGAAATTCAAAGCCCACCCACCACCCACTTTGTAGCCACTGTCGACGATCTAACAGACATGCTAGACTATGACTCCGAAGACATCGACGGTATGGACGACGATGCCGGAGACGATCAAGAACCAGCGCCTACAGGACACTGGAAGACCACCCCAACACACGACGTATATATGGTGAATACCCCTAAAAGGAAGCGACGACGAGGAACAACGGGCGCGACAAAGGATAATCCCGCCGAGCAACAACCAAAAGCGGCGACGCATAGCGCCGCCTCTAAGCCCCCCCAAGCAAAGACAGATTCCTAATGACCCAGCGTTAGAGCGGGGCAAACCAAGGATTCATTTAACATGCAACCAAGCAACCGTCCAACAGGACAAATCGGATAATCAATCCAATCGGCGAAACCAACAGTCCGGACGACATCACACGGACATACCAACGAGCATAAAAACCTTCACGGAAGACTCTGCCGCCACCGCAAGAAGCTTGAAGAAGGAAAACGGAAGCTCAAAGCAAAGGAAGACATACTCGAAGGAATGAGGTGGAGCAAAGTACTCAAGACCGCAGACAAATATGGCAATGACCATCAATCAAAGAGCTACCAAGCGCGAAAGCTCTTGCCAAAATTTGACGAGGAAGCCATAGAGCCACCGCGATCAAAAATTAAAGAAGCCTTTGGCGGATAGACGATCGGATGATGAGCCAGCGACAAGCGGCGCCGCACTCAAGCCGACTCATGATCCTGGGAAAACAGATGGCCCAGCCAGGTCCATTTACGGGCCAAAAAAGAGGGGCCCAGGAAGCATCACAACACGCCAAGTGTTCGAAGACAGCGGCACACCCAAATACAGGGGCGCCGCACACCCACTATGTTTCACCAATGAGGTGTTGGACCATGAATTTCCAGCAGGGTTCAAACCCATAAACATAAAGGCATACGACGGAACAACAGACCCTGGAGTCTGGATAGAGGATTACATACTACACATACATATGGCTAGAGGAGATGATCTCCACGCCACAAAATATCTACCCCTCAAGCTCAAAGGGCCAGCTTGGCACTGGCTCAAAAGCCTCCCAGAAAACATTGTTGGAAGTTGGGAAGAGCTCGAGGACGCGTTTAGAGCAAATTTTCAAGGGAATTATGTCTGCCCCTCCGGATGCAGACGATCTAAGTCATATAACTCAACAGCCCGGAGAGTCAACACGCAAATTCTGGAACAGGTTCCTTACCAAAAAGAACCAAATAGTCGACTGTCTGGACGCGGAAGCCTTAGCAGCTTTCAAACAAAACGTCCGTGACGAATGGCTCGCCAGACACCTCGGCCAAGAGAAGCCGAGGACAATGGCCGCGCTAACAAGCCTCATGACCCGATTTTGCGCGGGGGAGGACAGCTGGCTAGCAAGATGCAGCACCAGCGAACCGAGTACATCCGAGATTAGAGATGGAAACGGAAAATCACGGCGCGGAAAGGATCAGCGCCGGAATAAAGAAAAAAGCCCAAAGAATACGGCGGTCAATGCCGGATTCGAAAGCTCGCAGCCAAACAACAAAACACCACCTCTTAAGGATAACAGTGATGAGCTATCCAACTTAAACAAAATTTTGGATCGGATATGTCAAATCCACAGTACCCCCGGAAGGCCAGCAAACCACACCCACCGAGATTGTTGGGTTTTCAAACAGTCTGGCCGACTAAACGCCGAACACAAGGGGCTCGACACATCAAGCGAGGATGATGATAAACCCCACCAGCAGAGCACTGGAAAACAAAAGCCTTTCCCACAAGAAGTCAAAACAGTAAACTCACTTCATGTGATATTACGGAAAAACAACGCGGCACCCGTCAAAATAAGTGCCGCACGGTCCACCCCAGTGGAACCTCGAAGTTGGACGTCAAAACCAGTCACTTTCGACCACCTGGATTATTCCAGAAGCATTCGGAACGCAGGATGGACTGCTCTGATATTGGATCCTATAATCGATGGACTACAATTTACACAAGCCCTGATGGACGGAGGCAGCGATTTAAACCTGCTATATCCGAACACAATCCGCAAGTTGGGGATAGACCTTACTAAAATTCGACATAGCCGCACTTCCTCCAAAGGAGTGACGCCAGGCCCTTATGCCAAGTGCACAGGCTTCTTATTACTAGAAGTTGTGTTCGGATCACCGGACAACTTCCAACGCAAAAAGCTAATCTTCCATGTCGCCCCATTCAAAAGTAGCTATCAAGCACTATTGGGGCGTGAAGCTTTTGTTCGCTTCAACGCCATACCACATTACGCGTCTCTTACACTCAAAATGCCGGTCCACGTGGCATCATTTCATTAAGAGGGTCATTCAAGACCCTGGACACGGCTAGACGAGTCCGGCATAAATAAGCTAGGGCTCCCTAGCCGCACCCCTTCACGTGGGCTGCGCATATAAGCAACAATGGGCTAATATAGGCTCAGATTTATTAATTTATTAATATTTTTCTTTATGCACTTTTCGCATGATTTCTTTTCAAACTAAGTTCCTCTCTTTACTGAGATGAACATCGTGCACACCCGCCCGAGGATAACGGCACTGGCGGAGACACGGCGCAGGCGTGCGGTAGGGACTCGTGCTAAGATTCTTTTGATTAAGACCTGCGTAAACCTTTTTCTTGTCTCTTGTTGCTATAATCCCCTGTTTTTTTTCATGATAACCAGAGAGGATACTGATGTTTTGGCATCGGCCGCGTCAGAGGACCTCGCCCGTACCTAGACACAAGGGGCTTAGGGCATTGTTTCGCCCGTTATTATAAAAGACCGAACACCTTAGGGAGTGTTCGGCGTCTCGAGTTAGGCCTTATATGCATCAGCTCCGAATCATGTCTTTGGTCAAATGTTGGGTTTGCTCGCTCCTATGTTTTTGCCTTACGTTCCGTATCATCGGCTAACGCGGCGGCACGGAGAACTCTGCGATTGTGCCCCGATTAAAATTGGCGAGCACCTCGAGAGAAAGCCGAAACTGACTGTCATGATACAGCGAGAGACTGGTCAACCACTCGATCGACCACCGGAATCTTTAGAATTCCTCCGCTTTGACGAAGGACCGTTTCCCGGTCAGGCACATACACGCCCCGAATTCGGAGAGTGCGGTGCCCCCAGGGGCTATGTCATAGCCCCACCCTCGAACTCCACTGGCTAAGTGAAAGTGATAAAGCGTTATAGTCCGGTTGCCTCGTTTGCTACGCTACCACCTCCTCAACAGGACCGAGACGTCGGATTAAGTGTGAAAATGTGCTATTTTTGCGAACACCCCCGCACCTTGTGCATGGGGGCTGAAGCCGAAGACTGCCATCTTTCAAGTTATACACACGTATACATAAACGACCGCATAGGAGATATTTCAATATTTGAACGCACAAGTATAACAAGCGATTACCTCATAACCATTGTTTTACAAAATAAAACGTTCATTTGAACATGACATTTTTCGAGCACTACGACTCTATTATACGAGCACCACGCATAACTTCCCCAAAATAGTGCTCGGCGGGTAACCGGCTTTCGTCCGAACTCTGGGTTGCAACAGCGGTGGCATCCATCTCTGTCCAATGTGTCTTCACACAGGCAAGGGCCATCCGCGCACCCTCTATGCAGGCCGACCGCTTCATCACCTTGATATGAGGCACCGCCCCAAGAAACTGCTGCAATAAGCCAAAATAGCTCGTTGGCTTGGGCCTCTCCGACCAGACATGAGTCACGATATCCGTCATGGCAAGTCCGGACAACCTATTCAGCTCTGCCCATTCGGCCAACCGATCGGTGAGCGGAACTGCACGATCCGGACTATGGAATTGAGACCAAAATAGCTCTTCCGTCTTGTGATCCCGACTTGAAGTGCACAACGCATCTGCCGACTTTTCATTTGTTAAGTCCATATATGGATCCTCCGGACCCACACTGGCCAAGCTGGGCATATTTGGATCCGTAAACTGCGGCATAGCGAGAAAAAGGCTTGCCAGCCACAATGTCTCCGGCTGGCGCAGCTCCTCCTTTATAGCCCGCATTGCGAGCGGGCATCCTTGGCCGGCGGTGGCCTTCCCCAGGTCTTCTCGCTCCGATAGGCACTCCTTTTCAAGAGCCTCATTGCGGTCGGTAGCATCCTTCAATTTAACGGCCAGTTCGGCCATCTCTTCCCTGCTTCGGCAATGTGCAGCCCTTTCGGCTTCTAACTCCTCGCCCGCCCTCGCGGCAGCCGCATTACTCCTTCTGGCTTGCTCCTTGGCTTGAACAAGTTCTGCTCGAAGGCTCTCCACAGCAGCAGCACCATCTGCGTTAAGCACAAATATTGTAAGAGCTGGGCTTTGGCTCCCTTAATAGGTGATTGCGGAGAGAAAACTTACCTTGCGACTCGTCAAGTCGCTTGTTGACTAGCGCGATGTCTGCATCCGCAACATCGAGTTGCCGCATTAATTCAGCAACTCCATCAGTCCGGCTAGCCCCCGGACTATCCGCCACCTGCATAGGAAAGGTGACACTCAATACCTGCGATTTTGATCATCGGCACGCTATCGCTTTCAACAACCTACCGAGTCTCAGTGGCTACTATCTATACAGGGCGCACTTTCATGTGCAAAACTGTCAAAATGGTGCGTCGTTTTTACATACCTCAAAACCCGCCAGCAAACTCCTGACGGCATTAGGCAATCCGTTTTCGGCGGACGAAATCCTTCCAATCACCGTACTCATCAATGCACAGTGATCTTCTGAGATGGACGCCCTCCCAAGCAGATCCTTCAGCTCCCCCAGCCAAACACTAGTCGGCGCCGAATTCTTCGGCTCTACCGGACTCGGGGATACCCTCCGTGACGACACTTCAGGCTCGTCCACCCTATCCGATGGCGCAGCAGATGGAGGCGTCTCGCTCTCCATCATCTCCGGACGAAGATCCCCCAAAGACGAGCTCATCTGAGAAGGTCGGAGATCCGAACTACAAGGTAAAAAACTCGGTTATCCTCAGAAGCACAAATAGGGATGTCTCTTGTTACCAAACTACCTTTTTTCTACTCACGGCTCATTTGGAGGCTGATGCTTTAGGGTAGATTGTGCGGCGGGGCCTCCCAGACGCAGGAGACCTCAGTGAAACTTCTTCCCCGCTTAGGGCTTTGGCCTCCGGTTTTGGGCGGTCCTCTTCTCCCCACATGAGGGAGGATTCTCGATCCCCCTTCTTCAAGCGCCCCTTAGGCGAGTAGTAACTCCTCCATTTTCCCCTTCGCCTTCTTCAAGGCACAACCTCCAACATTCGACCAGCATGGGCTCGGCGCAGATCTCACGGGAGGGCGGACACCGTATCAGCTTTGCTTGCGCTATCCACTCTGTTGAAGGATAGCGGGTTAAAAGGCGAATGTGTAGAAAGGAAAACAAGCGATGCGTCCAACACCGAGCTACCTACTTGAGTATCTCAGGCGATTGCAGCAGGCGGCATCCTCGGTCAATTCCGGACACACCACCTGTGATCTGAAGAACAACTTGTACATCTCCACGGGTGTCGTACCCATGAAGTGTTGGAGAATCCATGGTCCCTCCGGATTGAACTCCCATAGCCGGAGAGGACAGCGTTTGCAGGGCAGGAGACGCCTAATTAGCATAACCTACATCACCACGACCAGATCGATCTCCCTCGCTTGGAGGTCTCGAATCCGGCCCTGCAATAGGGGCACATCTTTTGACGGCCCCCAATGGAGCCCTTGGTTGACCCACGACATCAACCGTCGTGGAGGTCCCGAGCGGAAAGGAGGCGGCGGCTTCTGCCAGCTGCCCTTCGGAGCGGTGATATAGAACCACTCCTGCTGCCACAAGCCGAGCTCCTCTTGGAAGGAGCCCTCAGGCCACGAGGCATCGGCCCTCCCGCCACGGCCGCCCCCAGACTCTGCTTGGCGCCCCGATCATCTTGGCTCCACATTGAAGGTCTTCAGCCACAGGCGAAGTGGGGGTGACGCGGAGGAAAACCATGAGACGACAATAAGCGGAAATATGGAGGATGGACTCGGAGCCAAGTCGTGGAATCAACCCATAGTAAAACATGAGCCCTCTCACAAAGGATCCGTCGGGAAGCCTAAACCCCGGCGGAGGTGGGATCTAAAGGCGACATACTCGCGGGCTCGGGGTGGGATGGCCTGCCCTTGGCGGGCAACCTGTCGCGAAATCTTAGAGGACAGTGCTTGGCTTCTCGCAGCTTTAGCGTCCTCCTCCGTAGCGGAGGAGGGCGTCCACCGCCTGAAGGTCGGAGCGGACATTGTTGAAGGTCCGGCGCTCGAATCTGGGGCTCTCGGTGTTGGAACTTGGAGCAAGGAGAAGATTCGGTGGAAGATTGAAGAAAAGAAACGAGCCTTGGTCCTATTATAAGAGGAGAATACCAAGAGCCGTCTCCGTGACCGTTCGGGACTCGTCTTCGATAGAGGAGGCGTGGCGACAGGCGCGGTTGGGTTACCCACGTCCGTATTGATGAGAATCCCGGAATAAGGGGAACACGATCTCTACTTCAACAAGACGTGCCAAGGAAACCGCTTCGCTAAACGCGCTTAGGTGGTATAATGAAAAACGATTCAAGTAAAGGCTTGGTAGTGGCGTGACGTCATGCCACGGAGTACGTCAGCAGATTGAACTTGTGTACATTTTATTCTCTCTATGGTGGAATGTGGAATTTATTTTGCAGAGCCGGACACTATCCAGGTGTTCACAATCTTCTATGGATTATTCGGAAGATGAACCCGCCTTGCAATGCCGAACATTATGCGCGCCGGACTTATCGTCATTGAAGCCAGGTTCGAGGGCTCTTGAGGAGTCTGGACTAGGGGTGTCCGGACAGCGGACTATCATCGTCCGCGGACTCCAAGACTACTGAAGATACAAGATTGAAGACTCCGTCCGTGTCCGGATGGGACTTTCCTTGGCGTGGAAGGCAAGCTTGGCGATACGGATATGTAGATCTCCTACCATTGTAACCGACTCTGTGTAACCCTAGCCCTCTCCAGTGTCTAAATAAACCAGAGGGCTTTAGTCTGTAGGACACAACATCCATTAATCTCGACACATACAACAATCATACCTCCTTGATCTTGTGGTAGATCCACTCTTGTAATACACATCATCAATATTAATCAAGCAGGACGTAGTGTTTTACCTCCATCAACAGGGCCCGAACCTGGGTAAAACATCGTGTCCCTTGTCTCATGTTACCATCGTGTCCCCTACCCGAGATCCGCCGGTTTTGACACCGGCACACGTACATGAAGACTTCTCGACAGTCATTAACGAGGTCAAGCCGGCTCCGGTAGACAAAAGAAAACTAGTACTACTCCACTATATAGGCAGGAGCCTCCGCACTTGCTTGCTAGTGTTGCTCTCTTCACACAGTCTCGGCCTCTCCAGATCTATACACGACAGCGGTGGCCACACACTCTCTCTCTCTCTGCTCACCGCTGGTCACAGATCCAGCTGGATCCTCTCCGCCGGGGAAGGTGAGAAGGTGCAACGTTCACGCGGTCGTCCTTGGTGACGGCTCTTACCCACTGCTGGGTGCGTCCTGATCAGCCTGCCTTGCCATTCTCTCCCAAGCACCACTGGCGAGGGAGGGCCTCCGACCCCTTCTTCATCGCTACCGTAGTGTGGGCAGATCCGGCCTCCCGCCGCCCACCTAGCGACATCCCGGCGACCATCAGGTACAACTTCCTTCGAAACCGGCCTTGATCTACTTCCCGAGCTCCTGATGTCGCCGCATTTGTATCTTTTACTATTTTTGAGGCCCCTTCGTAGATAGGATCGATCGGCTGTTCGAAAACCACCTAACTTTTTTATGTTTAAGAGGTAAAACTAGTTCATGCACTCGAATCTAGTACTACTTGGTTCAAACAAGGAAGAAAGGGGGTGGGGGTGGGAGAGGATTTGTTACCTGAATCTAGGACATGGTCGAAAGAGGAAATAATGGGGGCGAAAAGTAGCAGAGAGTGGCTATCCAACTGGTCTCTAGGTCTAATAGGGAAATAAAGGGAAACGCAATACAAACTCAATATAAACCCGATCTATTGGTTGAAAAAGGAAAGAAAGTGGGGAATGGGGGACAAGTCAACAGAGTAAGTCCAGCACTAGATTTGCTAGCCTCACACAGTATAAGGTGGCTATATCGAACAAAAATGGGACCAACCCAGATATCCTGTTCTGATGTTTGTTGCCCCGAGCCACTCTTATGTAATGCCACTTGTCGGTGTACTCAGGTAGGGGTACCTCAGTACCCCAACTTGTGCACGGGCAGCCGCAGCTCCCCCTCAGCTGGATCCACCAAGCGCTGCGGAGGCCTCCGACTCAGACCAAGCCATTCAAGGACAAAGTGTGCAAGGCGAAGCTTAAGACCCCGGCAAGAGGAGCTTGCCGGGAAGGCCGTTCCAGGCTCAAGACTACCTCACCCACGCAAGTCCTTGGCGAGAGGAGCTCGTCGGGGAGACTAGAAGATCACCTCACAGAAGACACGCCTCGGCCAGACGCAGCGTCGGCGAGGGCCCGGCAGCGGCAAGTCATAGAGCCCGACAAGCTCCGGGCCCGCAAGATCAAGGCCCGGCAAGGTACTTGCCGGGAGAGCTGCGACGCATGCCGCCTCCAGCTCATCCGCCACGCCGCCTTGACCTTCTCCGAGGCGTGTGGCGGGTGGTCTGTCTTTGCATCTTGGGTCGGTGGCACTCACGGTGGTGGCTCCATCGCCGTGGCAAACGGAGACGCAAGGGCGGGAGCTTTTGGGGCGACGGCGACGGGCATTTAATGCTCTTGTCCCCCTCTGTCAAAAGTAGGTAGAATCCACTGTTCCCGCACTGTTCCAACTACCACCTCTTTTACGTTTTTACCCCTCTACCCTACGTTGACACCTGTCGGTGACCCCTTGCCCTATAAAAGGAGGCCCATGCACAACGTAGAGGAGGTTCGACTCTTTGGCAACTCTCACGCTCGGTGTGGCTACTCTCCGGGCTCCCGAGATCAAATACAACACAAAGCAGCGTGAGGGTTTCTGCGACCACCGCGTCGGTGGGTAAAAATCCAACGCGCCGCGCGCGACCGCCTCGATCTGCTCTCTGTGCGTCCTCCGCCCTCGTACCGAACACACGAAGGGGCCGTCCCCGGCGGCCCCATAGGTGCCGCGCCACCCATCGCGCGCGACATCTATGGCGCGCCAGGTAGGGGGCGTCGAGGTTGTGCGGACCTGATCCGGCTTTCGTGCGGCTGCGCTCTTCATCAACCTCTCCGGTTTCATCAGCGACTTCATCGACAATTGCGCCATGGCCCCGAAGACGAGAGCTTCAAGGGTCGCAGACCCATCTCCGTCTTCCCTACCGCCACCGGAGCCAACGGTGGGCGGAGGAGACGCCGATGGAAGGATGGGCGCGGCGAGGGCACTCGCGGCGCCACGGATCGAGAGCGAGAGCGGAGGACCACGCCTCGGCCTCCGTCGATCGCGTCCGCCCCAGCGTCACGGCAACCCAGCAGCGCCGTGCCACGGAGGATAGTACTCGCGTGCTAGGGCGAAGCGTGCGAGGCTCGCGGGTGCTCGGACCGCTGTCCATGCATGAGCAAAAGCGAGAGTGCGAGGAGGACTCTGCTCCTCCTATCGCTACTAGGAGTCCGAGCATGTTCTGTACCTCGCGCCGCTCGCCCCCGCTCCCCCTGCGCTCCAGCAAGCGCATCTCCTCGAGCGCTATCTTTGTGCCGAGGCGCGCCATCGAGCTCTAAGTCCGCAAGGGCGGCTCTGGTACTCACTCCGGCAAGTACAGCCCCTCGGAACGCTATAAGCCCGGCGAGAACAGCTCTGGTGCTCATTCCGGCGAGCGCACCTCCCCGGAGTGCTGCGCCGTCGAGGACGCGCCGTTGAGCTCCATCCGCAAGAGCAGAGACACAAGAAAAAAAAGAAAAGCTAAGTCGCTCGCGCCTTCGTGCAGAGCACTTCTTATTCCATGCTTTTATCTGTTATATCCCTCTCGCGTTTGTCGTTTGTGCCAGAAACCTGTGCGCTGAGGAGCCTGCCTGTGAACGGTCGCACCCTTACTTTGCTTCGAACACGCTCAATGAGTTAAGAGTGAATCGCGACCAGCTTCGCGTCCTCGTTTCGTTTCGTGTCTGTTCAGCAAGTTAAGCGCGTCGCGAACTAGACACGGTAAGGTTGCTTGCCGGAAGCGACGCCAGCCAGCGGGCTGCTGATGTCCCGTACTCGACAAGCGCGTTAAGCACCGGCAAGTTCCTAGAAGCGCAGGTGAAAACGCACAAAGGATACGGGCGAGGGTATAACGTGGCAAGCTTTGCGTGAGATGTCCTCGGTATGGGAGACTTGTGCGCGAGAGGAGCCGAGCCGTGGTCGATTGCGTGCTTGTTTTGTTTCGAGTCCGCTCAACAAACACAAGTGTGCTGCTGCACCTTATCTTGCTTCGAGCTCGCTCAGCAAGGTAAGCGTCGCCGAATCGACCCGCAAGGTTGCTTACCGGAGCGACACCGCCCGGCGGGCTGTCCCGCGGCAAGCGTGTTCGCCCGGCAAGCTCCCGAGGCGTGAAGTACAAACATCACGAAGGATAAAGCTCGGCATCGACATGCGTAGTCAAGATTTATATGCACATACATGTGCGCTTGGCGATTGCATATATACATCAGCTTTTTTTTATATTTGCGATTGCAGCGACGGGGAGGAACCAGAGGCCACACCAGCACCTAAGGTCCGGCAAGTCCGGTCGCGGGGCTGCGGGCGCCAAGGTCCTTCCTCGACAAGCCAGCCTCGCTGGGCTGCAGCGCTAAGATTCGTCTCGGCAAGCCAGAGTTCTTTGGGGCTGCGATATCGCCTAAGTTTTCCATCCTCGTCATGCATCCTCCTATGGACCGGAGATGCGGGCTGCGTCTTTGAACGGCGTGTCTTGTAAAAACCGTGCGTGGAGGAACGAGTTGTGGCCCGGTTGCGTACTTGGTTTGTTTTCGAGTCCGCTCAACAAACTCAAGTGTGCCGCTGCACCCTTATCTTGCTTTCGAGCATGCTCAGCAAGTTAAGCGTCGCAACTAGCCCGACAAGGTTGCTTGCCGGAAGCGACACCACCAGCGGGCTGTCCCGCGGTCGCTAAGCGTGTCGCCCGGCAAGCTCCCGATAGCGTAAGAACACACAAGGCACGCAGATCAAGTAAAAGACTCGGTCCGCAAGCTTTCCCTCTTTTCATTAAAAACATCCGATTCAGTACAAGTCCATAGAGGATGAAAAACATGATAGAGAGGATTACAAGTCCTTAAATGCAGCTAATGCCCGAGGGCTTACAATTTAAAAGATAAGGTGCCGTGATCCCTCTCATGTTTCTCTGTTCGGGAGTTCGGGAGGTAGGACAAGGCCCCGGCAAGATAAGCTTGCCGGGAGAGGAGACCCGGCAAGAGGAGCTTGTCGGGGAAGGGCGAAGGCGCCTAGGAGGCGTGGCGGTGGCGCCGCCGTGCCACGAGGGCTGCGCAAGGTGGCGGGCATGGGGGCGCATGCCCGAGAGCCAGCGACAAGTCCCTCAAGCTCTGGAGAGCCACGGCGCCGAAGACCCCAAGAGAACACCGGGAGCCGGCCGGGAGCTTGGCGGAGTCGGAGGTCGGGAGGCAGAGCTTGAAGGCGGAGTGGTGGGACATCGGCACGCGGGCACCTCGCCTCGTACTCCGACTTAACGGCCTTGCCGCCGTCCCCCTCTTCCTCTTCTGCTGCCTCTCTCGCCGGCCGCCAAGGAGACGGCCCGGGGAGTTCAGGAGCCCGCAACCCGGAAGATGGGGTTGCGGTGGCCTTGAGCAGCGGTGTCCGACGCCTGGTCGGGCCCGCCATCCCCCTCGTCGCCGCTGTCGCTCTCCTCCTCGTCACTTTCGCTCGGGGAGGAGCCTTCGCTATCCGAGGAGCTGTCCACACAGATGCGCACCCGGGTTCCATAGTCGCCGAAGACCTTGACGGCGAGGAGGTCACCATCCAATAACTTGAAATGGAGGGTGCCGCTGATCCGAGTGCCGCTGATCCCGCAGCCCCTCATGCGTAGCTCCATCACGTCGGGTGGATCCGGTCCCATCGCGTCCGCAAACGGGACCGGCAGACGGAGGCGACGGCGAGGCGCCCGGCGAAGCTTGATGAAGAACTCCCAGGGGTCATCTCCGGTGTGGACCGCGCCGTGGTCGAGACGCCGGGAGAGGCGGGAGGAAACGCCGCGCCGGCCGCCTCTCCCCGACCGCCTCGGCCACGCCCTCGGCCTCGTCATGGCCCGCCCCTCCCTCTCCCTCTCGTGGCGGCTCTACCGCCACGGGAGGGATGGGGAGTGGTGCGCTGCCTAGAAGCGACCAGCGCCGCCACCGTCAAGAGCCGGGATTCCCTCCTTCCATGGCGGCAAGAAGAACAGAAGCGAAGCGAAGGAGAAGTGGATGAGCATGGCGTTGTGCACCCCTTCCGCCCTATTTAAAGGCGGTGGGGACTCAACGCCCTTTCGACCAATCGGGAAGCAAGGAGGCGGAGAGGAGCGGGCCGACTCGCCCTCTCGCCCCATGACGGCTCGGTCTCCCACCTTCCGCCCATGACCCCGTACATGAGGGCAGCGTGGCGTAAAAAGCGGGCCAGGCGGCGGGTGAAGCGACCCGCTGCGCGCCACGATCACGGGTGGATGCCTTAAAGGCTGCATCGCCGCCCGTCTCCCACGACGCCGCAATCGACGCGTGCCGTTTGAAGCGGCGGATGCAGAGCAGATTCGGCAGCGCCATGGGCTTCGCGTGCCGTGCAGCATCTTGGGCCTGGCCCAACAGCGCTTCGGCACCGTGTATGGCCCAGGCCGGGGCTCTGTCGGTGTACTAAGGTAGGGTACCTCGGTACCCCAACGTACTGCACGGGCAGCCGCAACTCCCCTCATTTGGATCCACTAAGCGCTTGCGGAGAATACTCCGGCTCCAGACCAAGCCATTCAAGGACAAAGTGTGCAAGACAGAAGCTTAAGACCCCGGCAAGAGGAGCTTGCCGGGAAGGCCGTTCCAGGCTCAAGACTACCTCACCCACGCAAGTCCTTGGCGAGAGGAGCTCGTCGGGGAGACTAGAAGATCACCTCACAGAAGACACGCCTCGGCGCTGTACGCGTCCCGGCGAGGGCCCGGGCAGCGGCAAGTCATAGAGCCCGACAAGCTCCGGGCCGGCAAGATCAAGGCCCGGCAAGGTACTTGCGGGAGAGCTCGACGCATGCCGCACTCCAGCTCATCCGCCCACGCGTCGCCTTGCCTTCTCCGAGAGCGTGGCGAGTGGTCATCTTTGCATGCGGGTGCGGTGGCACTCCACAGTGGTGGCTCCATCGCCGTGGCAAGCGGAGACGCAAGGCGGGGAGCTTTTGGGGCGACGGCGACGGCATTTAATGCTCTTGTCCCCTCTGTCAAAAGTAGGTAGAATCCCTTTGTTCCCCTTGCTCCAACTACCACCTCTTTTACGTTTTTACCCCTCTACCCTACGTTGACACCTGTCGGTGACCCCTTGCCCTATAAAAGGAGGCCCATGCACAACGTAGAGGAGGTTCGACTCTTTGGCAACTCTCACGCTCGGTGTGGCTACTCTCCGGGCTCCCGAGATCAAATACAACACAAAGCAGCAGTAGGGTTTTACGCGACCACCGCGGCCCGAAGCTGGGTAAAAATCCAACGCGCCCCGCGCGACCGCCTCGATCTGCTCTCTGTGCGTCCTCCGCCCTCGTACCGAACACACGAAGGGGCCGTCCCCGGCGGCCCCATAGGTGCCGCGCCACCCATCGCGCGCGACACCACTGGTAAAATGTAGCAGTCGCACTGTTAAAAGTAAGGACACGTTAAACCAATGTTGTTTTCAATGTAATGCCCCCAGTAATATGAATCAATGGCACTTCTTTACATGTCCTGCTAAAATTTCATATTAAGATAAGTTGGTTCTTTTTGTTAGAAATGCAACTGTCCTGGTCCGCCTACTCCCCCATGCCCAAAGTAATGTCGTATTTAACAGTTGTCATAGTTAATCATACTGCCCACACTAATATCTAGCAATGCCACTGCTTTAGAAATTGCTACTCTCCTTGTAGGATTGCCATTCAGATAAGGAACATGCTTCTTTTCATTTGATGCATGTTTCATCACTTGTTAGTCACCCTCCTTTCCACCCTTTTTTATGCAAATAGAGATATGCATTTCACGCTCGATCTTAGTTGAACTGTACAACTGATATCCAAACTATAGTTGAGCATTCCATGAGCTTCACAACCAACCTTGATGTTGCTCAATTTTATTGCAACTAATTAAGAAGAAGCTCTGTGGGTTCCATTTTCTGATGGAAATCGAACCGGGGCTGGAGCCCTTTTCTTAAAAAAAATTGAAGAAGAAGCTGCTAGCTCAAGGGACATTGCTTCATTTTAGGTGAACTGCACCAAAAGGTCCCATGAATTGAATCATCCATGTTGGTGACTGAAAGAGCCAGCTTCAGCATCCCAGTCTAGGCACCCCCGGCCTCCATCCTTGCGACGCACGGTACACCTCGTTTGCCACCTGCTCGACCCTAGTGTCACTGATAAAATGAAGTAATAATACAGTTAAAATAGAGCGAGTGTCATCTCTATCATTTCATTTCCAATGTAGATAAAGAAAGTTCTTCTCTTTGTTAATGTATGTTTCATCAACTAGTCCCATTGTTAATGTTTAACCGTTGTGCAAACTGGGGTGCTTAATTTTAGTTGATATGTACTAAAATAGAGATTTGAATGTCTCAAGGTGCCTCCTTGTACTACCGATGTACACTGATGTTCATCATTGGCAGAAGGTGTATCTGGGAGAGTTGGGACGATGTCCAATATGAGGCGTACTGTATGAGGCGTCATAGGGCCCATCTCGCCCTCGCAGCATGGCATACTATGATACTATCGCAATATTTTCTTCTATTTATTTTGAGTGTTTCATCAACTAGTGCCACTATAATGTAATCACGCTTTTTCATTATCTGTGCAAATAGGGTTATTCGGCTGCATTTTGGTGGAACTGCACAAATGTACGTATGGAACCATCATATATGCAGAGTGCGAGGTGTTCCAAGTAAAAATTACCGACACCAACCATGCTGCATGCACGCATTGGCATCCACCACCACCAGTGGGATGTGTGGTGCTCTCTATGGATGGATCTTTCTCGGCAGCAAATCCTCTAACCAAATACTAGTAGCTTATATTGGCAGTTTTCTAGGGAGTACTCTTTTCTGAAAGAAGCACCAATCTATTTTTCTTTATTTGTACACTGTGTCACAACTTTGACCCAAAGGTCCAGAGCTATTTTAGGCTGATTGGCGTAGTACTCGGAGACTGATTGTAAGCATGATTTTCATTAGCGGTCACACTGATTGTAAGCATGAGCAGGTGGAAGATTAGGTTAGTGCGAAGCTTACCTTAAACCCTACCGCCGCTGTTGAAACGAGGCGAGCACCGAGGGAACCGTGGAGAACGGCGGGGAAGCAACGTCGCGCCATCCGGCCTCCTCTTGCGGTGGGAGAACGAATACTCCTGTGGCTCTAGCTGGCTCTGCACCCTCACAAACGACACACCATTCTCGATCGATTCGTTATCCTCTGGGTGCTCGACCTTCGACCTGTACGCCCACCACCTCCACCTGACTGTCGCCTCGGGCGAATCTGTCTGCTCCATCGCCCAGAGGAGATACTCGATGAACTCAGAGGACTACAGCATGACTGCCGCCGAGGAGTACATGTACATCGCCGCCGTCTCGCTCTTTCGCATACATTGCCACATGGCCCGCACCATCCTCGAAACCTCCCACTCATTGTCAAACCAACTAAGGATCTCCTTGAACCTGGCTAACTTTGCCTGGTCACTGCCGGCGATCTGCCTAATTCGCTGCTGCATCCTCTCCATAGATGTCCTTTTGAGTGGTCCGGTGCTAGCTTTGGAAGATGGGGGGAGAGATGGTGGTCTTGCAATAGAGAAGAGGGAGAGGCGAGACGGTGGTTTTGGAATAGAGATGATGGAGAGGAGAGGAGGTGGTTTTCAATGCGAGAAGATCGAAGAGGGAGAGGCGAGGCGGTGGTTTTGGAATGGAGATGATGGAGAGGAGAGGAGGTGGTTTTGCAATGGAGAAGATCGAGAAGAGGAGAGGCGAGGCAGTGGTTTTGGAATGGAGATGATGGAGAGGAGAGGAGGTGGTTTTGCAATGGAGAAGAGGAGAGGAGGCGTCTTGTAGCGATTTAGGATTGGACGAGAGGGCCGACGCGCTGTGACTGGATCAGAATCAAAATCAATTTACCCTTCAATTAAGAAAGCGAACCCACATTAACTAGTCTCCCTTTTATTCTGGGTCATAATTAACCATGATTTTCGGCCATAAAATATATGTTATATGTTGCAAAAATAATATAATTTGAAAGTACATTCAGATACAAACCAAACGATACAATTTTTCATGACATGCATTCACATTTTGCTTGTCAAATACAGTACGTGGTCAAACTTTGACCCAAAATACGCAAAACAACAAAAAAATACTTCCAAGACCAGCGCCGCTCTTCTCCTCTTAAACCACCGCCGCTCCTCTCTTGTTCCAATCTAAATCCAGTGTCGCTCCTCTCCTCTTCCATTTCAAAACCACCGCCCCTCCTCTCCTGTTCCATTCCAAAACCAGCGTCGCTCCTCTCCCATTCTAATCCAAAACCAGCGCTGCTCCTCTCCTCTTCCATTCAAAAACCACCGCCGGCGAGTGAAGGTGCTGTGGAGAAGTAGATCGATGGAGGAGTACAACCGGTACATGAGGATCGTAGACGGCGACCCTGTGAAGCTAGCTAGGATGTTGGAGATACAGTCTTGCTTTGACAACAAGGACCAACTAGCGGCGACGGTGACATCCATGGCCAAATATCTGCAACAGAGCGAAAAGGCAGCGATACTCCCAGAGGGAGTCGCGCCGGAGTACATAGAGCTGCTCCTCTGGGCCATGGAGCAAACAGATTCACCGAATCCGATCATGAGGGAGCGGTGGTGGGAGTATCAATCCCAGATGGAGCATCCACCAGAGATTGAAGGATCGAGCATCTACAGGGTGCCGTTTGTGAGGGTGTCCTTCCAGAGTGAGCTGGTGGAGTCTTCGTCGACCGAACCCAACATCAATAGGAGAAAAGCAGTTGGCCCGACGATGCTTCCCTGCCATTGTCTCCCTCGTTGTTCACATCGTCTCACGAGGCGGCTGTCTGCCGCCAAGGAATAGGAGGGGGCTCCCCCCCAGCCCAATAGTCGGGCAGGTTGTGAATTGTCAGGAGGAGCTTAGGATTGTCAGTATTTGCAGGTTGTGAATTGTGTTTTGTGTCGTGTATTTTGAGAGTACTTTCAGATATGAATGTCTTTTGAATTTCAGATTTGCTGTATTAAGCATATGAAGTATTTTATGAATTCTAGAGATCTATTTTTAGCACTTAAAAAATGTAGTTTCATAGGAGTATAAAATGCAAACAATGTGATTCTCGAGAAGAAAGCGCAAGTTTCGAGTTTGATAATAAGCGCAAGTTCAATTTCAGATAAGCGCAACTTTCGAGGCGAGCATTTATATTAACACGACATTTTCAAACAGGGTTAACATCATGTTGGAAGTTTTATTCATGGTCGAAAATGGAACTACCAGCCAGTTAACATCATGCTGATCAACATTCATGCATAGCACATCTTCATATGATGCACAGTCAAAATGCCCACACAATGTCAAGTGTGCGAAACACAGAGAAAACGAGGGACGAAGTTTAAGCAAGTTTTGGACGTGGTTTTGGGATGCCCCGTCTAGGCTTTCATTTTTAACATGCGCAGCCCATGACCTCGGATGGGAGGTCCATAGGCCTGTTTTTATTTTCTTAGGGCCGTCATGTATCGACCAGCCTATGGACCTTCCATCTGAGGTTTTATTTTTGGCAGCCCGATTTATGTATTTTTTTGAAGAAAACGCAGAGGTCTGTTCTATTTTTCTATATAAGAATAGGAACACCAGGTCCAACTTATGTTTCCCTTCTAACTATATTATATATATTTAAATTATTTTATATGTTATTATATATTAATTTTATTGTCATCATATAACAAGGGGCTCACAATCAAGCGAGGATGATGATAAACCCCACCAGCGCAGAGCACCGAAAACAAAAGCCTTCCCACAAGAAGTCAAAACAAGAAACTCACTTCATGTGATATTGAAAACAACGCACCCAAAAATATGCTGACGTCCACCCCAAAGGAACCTCGGGTTACGCCAAAACCGCCACTTTCACCACCGGATTATTCCGCAGCATTCGAACGCAGGATGGACTGCTCGATATTGGATCCTATAATCGATGGACTACAATTTACACAAGCCCCGATGGACGAGGCAAGCGATTTAAACCTGCTATATCCGAACACAACTCGTAGTTGGGGATAGACCTTACTAAAATTGACATAGCCGCATTTCTCCAAAGGAGTGACGCCAGTGCCTTCATGCCAAGCGCAAAAGCCTTTCTACTAGAAGTTGTGTTCGATCACCGACAACTTCCAACGCAAAGCTAATCTTCCATGTCGCCCCATTCAAAAGTAGCTATCAAGCACTATTGGGGCGTGAAGCTTTTGTTCGCCCAACGCCATACCACATTACGCTCTCTTACACTCAAAATGCCCGTCCACGTGGCATCATTTCATTAAGAGGGTCATTCAAGACCCTCCGGACACGGCTAGACGAAGTCCCGCATAAATAAGCTAGGGCTCCTCTAGCCGCACACCCTTCATGTGGGCTGCGATATAAGCAACAATGGGCTAATATAGGCTCAGATTTATTAATTTATTAATATTTTTCTTTATGCACTTTTCGTGATGATTTCTTTTTCAAACTAAGTTCTCTCTTTACAGATGAACATCGTGTGCACATTCGCCCGTGATAACGCACAACGGAGACACAGCGCACGACGCAAAGAGGGACCCGTGCTAGGATTCTTTTCGTGATTAAGACCCCGTAAACCTTTTTTTACCGCTCTTGTTGCTATAATCCCCTGTTTTTTTCATGATAACCAGAGAGGATATCGATGTTTGGCATCGCCGCACAGAGACTCTCGCCTGCATTTAGACACAAGGGGCTTAGGGCATTGTTTCGCCCATATTATAAAAGACCTAACACCTTAGGGAGTGTTCTGCCTCGAAAGTTAGGGCCTTATATGCATCAGCTCGAATCATGTCTTTGGTCAAATGTTGGGTTTGCTCGCCCTATGTTTTGCTGCCTACGCTCCCAGATTACGGCTAATGCGCACTGTGGAGAACTACATCATGCGACAGCTCCTCAGCTCGGCCATGAGCACCTCAAGAGAGAAAGCCGAAATCGATCGTCATGATACAAATGAGACTGGTCAACCACTCGACGACCACCGAATCTTTAGAATTCTCCTCCATGGACGAAGGACCGCTTCCTGTCAGCACATACACGCCCGAATTGGAGAGGCGTGACCCCTGTGGGCTATGTCATAGCCCCACCTCGAACTCCATCGGCTAAGGGAAAGTGATAAGCGCTATAGTCCGTCAGCTTCGCTTGCTACGCTACCACCTCCTCAACAGACCGAGACGCCGGATTATGTGAAATGTGCTATTTTTATGTAACACCCTCAAGCACTTTGTGCATGGGGGCTGAAGTCAAGACTGCCATCTTTCAAGTTATACACACGATACATAAACGACTGTGATAGGAGATATTTCAATATTTGAACGCATAAGTATAACAAGCGATTACCTCATAAACCATTGTTTTACAAAATAAACGCTCATTTGAACATGACATTTTCTAGCACTACGACTCATTATACGAGCACCACGCATAACTTCCCCAAAATAGTGCTCGGCGGGTAACCGCTTTCGTCTCAACTCGGGTTGCAGCGGTGGCATCCATCTCCGCCCAATGTGTTCACACAGCAAGGGCCATCCGCACTCTATGCAGTGCCACCGCTTTCATCACCTTGATATGAGGCACCGCCCCAAGAAACTGCTGCAATAAGCCAAAATAGCTCGCTGGCTTGGGCCTCCGACCGTGACATGAGTCACGATATCCGGCTATGGCAAGTCCGACAACCTATTCAGCCGCCTATTCGCCAACCGATCGGTGAGCGGAACTGCACGATCCGACTATGGAATTGAGACCAAAATAGCTCTTCCGCCTTGTGATCCTTCCGACTTGAAGTGCACAACGCATCCGTGACTCGCCGTTAAGTCCATATATGGATCCTCCGCACTTGCCACGCTGCCAAGCCGGGCATATTTTGATCCAGAACCGCGGTATAGCAGTAAAAGGCTTGCCACCCACAATGTCTCCGCCGGCGCAGCTCCTCCTTTATAGCCCGACATTGCGTAATCGGCATCCTGGCTTCGGCGGTGGCTTCCCTGTGTCTTCTTCGCCCGATAGGCACTCCTTTTCAAGAGCCTCATTGCGGTCGGTAGCATCCTTCAATTTAACGGCTAGTTCGCCATCTCTTCCTGCTTCGCAATGTGCAGCCCTTTCGCTTTAACTCCTCGCCTCGCCTTCGCTGTAGCCGTGACATTCTTCCGGCTTGTTCCTTGGCTTGAATAAGTTCTCGAAGGCTTTCCACAAAAAGAAAGCACCATCTCGCTAAGTACAAATATTGTAAGAGCTGGGCTTTGGCTCCCTTAATAGGTGATTGCGAGAAAACTTACTCATGCACGTCAAGTCGCTTGTTGACTAGCGCGATGTTCGTGATCTCGCAACATCGAAGCCGCCGATGACATTCAGCACTCCATCAGTCCGGCTAGCCCGGACTATCCGCCACCGCATAGGAAAGGTGACACTAATACCCGCGATTTTGATCATCTGACGCTTATCGCTTTCAACAACCTACCAGTCTCAAAGGCTACTATCTATACAGGCGACTTTCATGTGCAAAATCACAAAATGGTGCGGCTGCTTTACATATTCTCAAAACCCGCCAAAGAACTCCTCGACGGCATTAGGCAATCCGCTTTCGGGCGACAAATCCTTCCAATCACCGTATCATCAATGCACGTGATCTTCCGAGATGGACGCCCCCAGCATCCTTCACCTCCCCCAGCCAAACATTAGTCGGCGCCAATTCTTCTGGCTCTACCGACTCGGGATACCTCCGCGGATTTAACTCTCGTGCTCGCCCACCCTATCCGATGGCGCAGAGATGGAGGCGCCTCGCCTCCATCATCTCCTGGACAAGATCCCCAAAGACGAGCTCATCTCGAGAAGGTCTGAGATCCGAACTACAAGGTAAAAACTCGGTTATCCTCGAAGCACAAATAGGGATGTCTCTTGTTACCAAACTACCTTTTTTTCTACTCACGGCTCGCTGGAGGGTGATGTTTAGGGTAGATTGTGCGGCTGGGCCTCCCGACGCAGGACCTCTCGTGAAGACTTCTTCCCCGCTTAGGGCTTTGGCCTCGGATTTTGGAGGCGGTCCTCTTCCCCTGTAGGAGGGATTCTCGATCCCCTTCTTCAAGCGCCTCATGGGGTAGCTCCTCCATTTTCTCCCTTCGCCTTTTTCAAGGCACAACCTCCAACATTCTCGACCAAAGATGGGCTCCGCATAGTCTTCGAGGGCTTACATCAGACGCTTTGCTTATGCTTATCCACTCCTGCAAGGATAACGGGTTAAAAGGCGATTGTAGAAAGGAAACAAACAAGACGTCCAACACCGAGCTACCTACTTGAGTATCTCGGGCGACGGCAGCTAGGGCCGCATCCTCGGTCAATTCCGGACACACCACCGTGATCTCAAGAACAACTTGTACATCTCCACGGTGTCGTCGATCCATGAAGTGTTGAGAATCCATGGTCCTCCGGATTGAACTCCCATAGTCGGAGAGGACAGCGTTTGTAGTGGCAGGAGACGCCTAATTAGCATAACTACATCACCACGACCAGATCGATCTCCCTCGCTTGGAGGTCTCAACCGCCCCGCAATAGGGGCACATCTTTCGACGGCCCCAATGGAGCTCCCTTGGTCGACCCACGACATCAACCGGCCGTGGAGGTCCCGAGAAAGGAGGCGGCGGCTTCGCTACCTGCCCTTCGAGCGTGTGATATAGAACCACCGCCGCCACAAGCCGAGCTCCTCTTGAAGGAGCCTCAGCCACGAGGCATCGGCCCTCCCCGCCACGGCCGCCTCGCCAAGACCGCTGACGCCCATCATCTTCGCCCACATTGAAGGTCTTCAGCCACGGTCAAGTGGGGGTGACGCGAGGAAGGCTTCGCAGATTACAATAAACGCGGAAATATGGAGGATGGACTCGAGCCAAGTCGTGGAATCCAACCCATAGTAAAACATGAGCTCCTCTCACAAAGGATCCGCCGGAAGCCTAAACCCGACGGAGGTGGGATACAAGACGACATACTCGCCGGGCTCGGGTGGGATGGCCTGCCCTTCGCCAAGCAACCTGCATGTAAATCTTAGAGGACAGTACTTGGCTTTCGCAGTTTAGCACGCCCTCCTCCAGAACGGAGGAGGGCGCCACCGCCTCAAGGTCGGAGCGACATTGTTGAAGGTCCGGCGCCAACTGGGCTCTGTGTTGGAACTTGGAGCAAGGAGAAGATTCAGTGGAAGATTGAAGAAAAGGAACGAGCCTTGGTCCTGTTATAAAGAGGGAGAATACCAAGAGCCGTCTCCGTGACCGTTCGGGACTCGCCTTCGATAGAGGAGGCGGCGACAAAGCGCCAAGGCTACCCATCTCCGTATTGATGAGAATCCTGAATAAGGGGAACACGATCTCTACTTCAACAAGACGCACAAGGAAACCGCGCTAAACGCGCTAGGTGGTATAATGAAAACGATTCAAGTAAAGGCTTGGTAGTGGCGTGACGCCATGCCACGGAGTACGCCACAGATTGAACTTGTACATTTTATTCTCTCTATGGTGGAATGTGAATTTATTTTGCGCAGCCGGACACTATCCGTGTGTTCACAATCTTCTATGGATTATTCGAAGATGAACCCGCCTTGCAATGCCGAATATTATGCTACCGGACTTATCGTCATTGAAGCAGTGTTCGGGGCTACCGAGGAGTCTCGACTAGGGGTGTCCGGACAGCCGACTATCATCGTCCGCCGGACTCCAAGACTACGTAAGATACAAGATTGAAGACTGGCCCGTGTCCGGATGGGACTTTTCTCGTGGAAGGCAAGCTTGGCGACACGGATATGTAGATCTCCTACCATTGTAACCGACTGTAACCCTAGCCCTCCAAAGGTCTAAATAAACCAGAGGGCTTTAGTCCTCAGGACACAACATCCATTAATCTCGACACATACAACAATCATACCTCCTTGATCTTGTGGTAGATCCACTCTTGTAATACACATCATCAATATTAATCAAGCAGGACGAGTGTTTACCTCCATCAACAGGCCCGAACTCCTGGTAAAACATCGTGTCCCTTGTCTCATGTTACCATCGTGTCCCCTACCCGAGATCCGGCGGTTTTGACACACCGCACACGACATGAAGACTTTCGACAGCCATTAACCAGGTCAAGCCGGCCTCCTAGAGAAAAAGAAAACTAGTACTACTCCACTATATAGGCAGGAGCCTCCGCACTTGCTTGCTAGTGTTGCTTCTTCACACAAGCCTCTCTCCTGCATCTATACACGACAGCCGTGGCCACACACACTCTCTCTCTCGCCACCGCTGGTCACAGATCCAGCCGGATCCTCTCCCGGGGAAGGTGAGAAGGTGCAACGCTCACGCCGTCGCCCTTGGCGACGGCTCTACCCACCGCTGGGTGCGCCCCGATCAGCCCTGCCTTGCCATTCTCTCCCAAGCACCACTGGCGAGGAGGGCCTCCACCCCTTCTTCATCGCTACCGTAGTGTGGGCAGATCCGGCCCCGCCGCCCACCTAGCGACATCCCGGCCACCATCAGTACAACTTCCTTCAAACGGCCTTGATCTACTTCCCAGCCCCGATGTCGCCGTGATTTGTATCTTTTACTATTTTTGAGGCCCTTCAGAGATAGGATCGACGGCTGTTCAAAACCACCTAACTTTTTATGTTTAAGAGGTAAAACTAGTTCATGCACTCGAATCTAGTACTACTTGGTTCAAACAAGGAAGAAAGGGGTGGGGTGGGGGAGGATTTGTTACCTGAATCTAGGACTTGGTCGAAAGAGGAAATAATGGGGGCGAAAAGTAGCAGAGACTGGCTATCCAACTGGTCTCTAGGTCTAATAGGGAAATAAAGGGAAACGCAATACAAACTCAATATAAACCCGATCTATTGGTTGAAAAAGGAAAGAAAGTGGGGACTGGGGGACAAGTCAACAGAGTAAGTCCAGCACTAGATTTGCTAGCCTCACACAGTATAAGGTGGCTATACCGAACAAAAATGGGACCAACCAGATATCCTGCTCGATGTTTGTCGCCTGAGCCACTCTTATGTAATGCCACTTGTCGGCAGCCTGTGTAGGGGTACCAAGACTCCCAACTTGTGCACGGGCAACCGCAGCCCCTCACCGATCCACTCAACGCCGCCGAGGCCACTCCGCCCGCACTGCCATTCAAGGACAAAGTGTGCAAGACAGAAAGCAAGACCCCGCAAGAGGAGCTTGTCGGGAAGGCTGCCTGTGCTCAAGACTACCTCACCCACGCAAGTCCTTGGCGAGAGGAGCTCGCCGGGAGACTAGAAGATCACCACAGAAGACACGCCAAGGCCAGACGCTGCCCGGCGAGGGCCCGGCAGCGGTAAGTCATAGAGCCCGACAAGCTCCCCGGCCCAAGAAGATTAAGGCCCCCTAAGGTACTTGCCGGGAGAGCTGCGACGATGCTCCAAGACTCCAGCTCATCCGGCCACGCCGCTTTCAAATTTCTCCGTAGACGTGTGGCGGTGGTCAGGTTGCCGCATGCGGGTGCGGTGGCACTCCACGGTGGTGGCTCCATCGCTGCGGCAAACGGAGACGCAAGGGCGGAGCTTTTGGGCGACGGCGACGCATTTAATGCTCTTGTCCCCTCTCGTCAAAAGTAGGTAGAATCCACCGTTCTCAAGACTGCTCCAACTACCACCTTTTTACGCTTACCCTCTACCCTACGCTGACACCGCCGTGACCCCGCCCTATAAAAGGAGGCCCATGCACAACGAGGAGGTTCGACTTTGGCAACTCTCACGCCGGTGGCTACTCCGGCTCCCGAGATCAAATACAACAAAGCAAAGAAGAGGGTTTACGCCACCACCGCGTCTAAGCCGGTAAAATCCAACGCGCTTCGCGCCACCGCTCGACCGCTTCCTTCAGGCCCTCCGCCTCGCATCAACACACGGCGGTTGCCCCGGCGGCCCCATAGGTGCCGCTGCCACCCATCGCGCCTGACATCTATGGCGCGCTGTAGGGGCGCCGAGGCCAGCGGACCTGATCCGCCGTGGCTGGCGCTCTTCATCAACCTCTCCGGTTTCATCCGATTTCATCGACAATTGCGCCATGGCCTCAAGACGAGAGCTTCATGGTCGCAGACTCCATCTCCGTTTTCCCTACCGCCACCGAGCTAACGGTGGGCGGAGGAGACGCTGATGGAAGGATGGACGCCGAGGCACTGCCGGGCGCCACTCGTATCCAGAGATGAGCGAGGACCACGCCGCCTCCGCCGACCTGGGCCCGCCCCAACAGACGGGCAACTCCAGCAGCGCTGTGCACACGGAGGATAGTACTCTCGTTAGGGCGAGAACGCGCTGTGGGCTCGGGGTGCTCCGGACCACTGTCCATGCATGAGCAAAAGCGAGTGCCGAGGAGGACTCGCCTCCTATCGCTACTAGGAGTCCGGCATGTTCAGACTACCGCCGCTTCGCTTCCCCTCGCCGCCCAGCAAGCGATCTCCCTCGAGCGCTATACTCGCTGCCGAGACGCGCCATCGAGCTCTAAGTCCGCAAGGACGGCTCGTACTCACTCCGCAAGTAAAGCCTCTGAACGCTTATAAGCCCGGCGAGAACAGCTCGTGCTCATTCCGCGAAGCGCACCTCCCGAGTGCTGCGCCGCCGAGGACGCGCCGCTGAGCTCCATCCGCAAGAGCAGTAGACACAAGAAAAAAAGAAAGCTAAGTCGCCGCTACTTCGCAGTGCAGCACTTCTTATTCCATGCTTTTATCTCGCTATATCCTCTCGCTTGTCGCTTGTGCCGTAAACTGCGTGCGCCGAGGAGCCTGCCTCAGGAACGGTCGCACTTTACTTTGCTTCAACACGCCAATGAGTTAAGAGGAATCGCACCAGCTTCGCTGCTTGCTTCGCTTCAGGTCTGTTCAGCAAGTTGCTGCCGCGAACTCAGACACGGGGTAAGGTTGCTTGCCAAGCGACGCCAGCGGGCCGGTTGCCGATGTCCCAGACAGCAAGCGCCAATAAGCAACGGCAAGTTCCCTAGAAGCGCAGGTGAAAACGCACAAAGGATACGGGCGAGGGTATAACGTAAGCTTTGCCGTGAGATGTCCTCAGATGGGAGACTTGTGCGCGAGAGGAGCCGAGCCGTGGTCCGGCTTGCGTGATTTGTTTTGTTTCCGAGTCCGCTAACAAACACAAGTGTGCTGCTGCACCTTATCTTGCTTTCGAGCTCGCCAGAAGGTAAGCTGCCGTGAATCGACCCGCAAGGTTGCTTACGGAAGCGACACCGGGCGTGGCTGTCCCGCTGCAAGCGTGTTCGCCCGCAAGCTCCCCGAGAGCGAGAGAGTACAAACATGCGAAGGATAAAGCTCGCATCAGACATGAGTCAAGATTTATATGCACATACATGTGCGCTTTGCGCTTGCATATATACATCAGCTTTTTTTTATATGATCACATTGCAGCGACAGGGAGGAACCAAGAGGCCACACCAGCACCTAAGGTCCGGCAAGTCCGGTCGCCGGGCTGCGGGCGCCAAGGTCCTTCTCGACAAGCCAGCCTGGGCTGCGAGCGCTAAGATTCGCCTCCGCAAGCCAGAGTTGTCAGCTGCAGACGCCTAAGTTTTCCATCCTCGTCATGCATCCTCCTATGGACCGGGAGATGCGGGCTGCGCTTTGAACGAAGCGTGTCTTGTAAAACTCCGTGACGTGGAGGAACCGAGTTAGGCCTGGGCTTATGTATTTGGTTTGTTTTCGAGTCCGCCAACAAACTCAAGTGCCACTGCACCTTATCTTGCTTTCGAGCATGCTCAAGTTAAGCTGCCGCAACTAGCCCGACAAGGTTGTTGCTTGCCGAAGCGACACCACTGGGCTGGCTGTCCCTGGGTCGCTAAGCGTGTCCGCCTGCAAGCTCCCCGATAGCGTAAGAACACACAAGGCACGCACAAGTAAAAGACTCATCCGCAAGCTTTCCCCTTTTCATTAAAAACATCCAGCTTCAAGACAAGTCCATAGAGGATGAAAAACATGATAGAGAGGATTACAAGTCCCAATGCAGCTAATGCCCGAGGGCTTACAATTTAAAAAGATAAGGTGCCCGTGATCCCTCTCATGTTTCTCTGCTCAGAGTTCAGAGAGGTAGGACAGGAGCCCCCGCAAGATAAGCTTGCTGGAGAGGAGACCCCAGCAAGAGGAGCTTGTCGGGAAGGGCGAAAGGAGCGCCTAGGAGAGCGGTGGGTGACGGGCCAGGCTGTGGGGCTGCGCAAGGTGACGGGCATGGGGAACGATGCCCGAGAGCCAGCCGACAGTCCCTCGGCTCATGGAGAGCCACGGCGCCAGAAGACCCAAGAGAACACCCCGAGCCGCCAGAGCTTGGCGGAGTCGGAGGCGCTGAGGCAGAGCTTGAAGACGGAGTGGTGGGACATCGGCACGAGGGCACCTCGCCTCATTCGACTTAACGGCCTTGCCGCCTCCCCCTCTTCCTCTTCTCGCTGCCTTTCACGCCAGCCGCCAAGGAGACGGCCCTGGAGCCAGGAGCCCGCAACCTGAAGATGGGGTTGCCGGTGGCACGCGAGGCAGCGTGTCCGACGCCTAGTCGGGCCCGCCATCCCTCGCCGCCGCTGTCGCCTCTCCTCCTCACTTTCGCCGGGAGGAGCCTTCGCTATCCGAGGAGCTGTCCACACAGACGCACTGGTTCCATAGTCGCCAAGACCTTGACGGCGAGGAGGTCACCATCCAATAACTTGAAATGGAGGGTGCCGCTGATCCGAAAAGGCCGCCGATCCCGCAGCCCTCAGCGCGTAGCTCCATCACGTCTGGTGGATCCGTCCCATCGCCCGCAAACGGGACCGGCAGACGGAGGCGACGGCGAGGCGCCCTGGCGCTTGATGAAGAACTCCTGTGGGTCATCTCCTGTGGACCGCTGCGTGGTCGAGACGCCGGGAGACGGGAGGCACGCCGCCACGCCGCCTCCCGACCGCCTCGGCCACGCCTGCCTGGCTCAGGCCACGCCCCTCTCCCTCGTGGCTGGCTCTACCGCCACGGGAGCGGATGGGGAGTGGTGCGCTGCTCAGAAGCGACCCGCCGCCACCGTCAAGAGCCGGGATTTCCTTCCATGGCGGCAAGAAGAATGAAGACGAAGACGAAGGAGAAGTGGATGAGCATGGCTGCCAGCACCCCTTCCGCCTTTATTTAAAGGGGCAGGTGGGACTCAACCGCCGCCGACCAATCGGGAAGCAAGGAGGCAGAGGAGCGGGCCGACTCGCCTTCCGCCATCATGACGGCTCGGCTTCCCACCTTCACGCCCATGACCCCAGACATGAGGGTCATGTAAAAAGCGGAGCCGAGCGACGGGTGAAGCGACCTCGCCTCGCGCCACGATCACGGGTGGATGCCTTAAAGGCTGCATGCGCCACCACGCCTCCCACGACGCCAAGAACCGACGCTGCGCTGCTCTGGGGAAGCGGCGGATGCAGAGCAGATTCGCGCGCCATGGGCTTCAAGGGCTCTGCAGACGCCTTGGGCCCGCCCAACAGCCGCACTGCTGTGGCGGCCCAGGCCCGGGCTGGGCCTGTGTGAGAGCTGGTAGGGGTACCAAGACTTAACTTGTGCACGGGCAGCCGCAGCTCCCCTCACCGGATCCACTGAACGCCACGGGAGGCCACCTGCCCGCACTCAAGCCATTCAAGGACAAAGTGTGCAAGACAGAAAGAAGACCCCTGCAAGAGGAGCTTGCCGAAGGCTGCCTGTGCTCAAGACTACCTCACCCACGCAAGTCCTTGGCGAGAGGAGCTCCGGGAGACTAGAAGATCACCACAGAAGACACGCCAAGCACCAGACGCCTCTCAGCGAGGGCCCGGCAACAGAAGTCATAGAGCCCGACAAGCCCCGGCCCGCAAGATCAAGGCCCCGGCAAGGTACTTGCCGGAGAGCTGCGACGATGCCCGCGACTCCAGCTCATCCGCCCACGCCGCCTTCAGCTTTCTCCAGAGACGCTGTGGCAGTGGTCAGGTTGCATGCGGGTGCGGTGGCACTCCACGGTGGTGGCTCCATCGCGTGGCAAACGGAGACGCAGGGCGGGAGCTTTGGGGCGACGGCGACGGCATTTAATGCTCTTGTCCCCTCTCACAAAAGTAGGTAGAATCCACCTGCCTCAAGACCGCTCCAACTACCACCTCTTTTACGCTTACCCCTCTACCCTACGCTGACACCGCCGGTGACCCTTGCCCTATAAAAGGAGGCCCATGCACAACGAGAGGAGGTTCGACTCTTTGGCAACTCTCACGCCGGTGTGGCTACTCCGGCTCCCGAGATCAAATACAACACAAAGCAGCAAGAGGGTTTTTACGCGACCACCCGTCTGCTCGGGTAAAATCCAACGCGCCTCGCGATCCGCCTCGATTCGCTTCCTCGGCGCCCTCCGCTGCATCGAACACACGAAGGGGCCGCCCCCGCGGCCCCATAGGTGCCGCCAGCCACCATCGCGCCACGACACCATCGGTAAAATGTAGCAGCGTGACCTAAAAGTAAGGACACGTTAAACCAATGTTGTTTTCAATGTAATGCCCCAAAGAATATGAATCAATGGCACTTCTTTACATGTCCCGCTAAAATTTCATATTAAGATAAGTTGGTTCTTTTGTTAGAAATGCAACTGCCCCGGTCCGCCTACTCCCCCATGCCCAAAGTAATGTCAGATTTAACAGCTTGTCATAGTTAATCATACCCACACTAATATCTAGCAATGCCACGCTTTAGAAATTGCTACTTCCTTGTAGGATTGCTATTCGTGATAAGGAACATGCTTCTTTTCATTTGATGCATGTTTCATCACTTGTTAGTCACCTCCTTTCCACCCTTTTTTATGCAAATAGAGATATGCATTTCACGCCGATCTTAGTTGAACTGCATAACCTGATATCCAAACTATAGTTGAGCATTCCATGAGCTTCACAACCAACCTTGATGTTGCTCAATTTTATTGCAACTAATTAAGAAGAAGCTCAGGTTCCATTTTCCGATGGAAATCGAACCGGGCTGGAGCCCTTTTCTTAAAAAAATTGAAGAAGAAGCTGCTAGCTCAAGGGACATTGCTTCATTTTAGGTGAACTGCACCAAAAGGTCCCATGAATTGAATCATCCATGTTGGTGACCAAAGAGCCAGCCAAGATCCCGCCTAGGCACCCCTGCCTCCATCCTTGCGACGACGGTGACACCTCGCTTCACACCGCTCAATCCTAGTGTCACCGATAAAATGAAGTAATAATACAGTTAAAATAGAGCGAGTGTCATCTCTATCATTTCATTTCCAATGTAGATAAAGAAAGTTCTCTTTGTTAATGTATGTTTCATCAACTAGTCCCATTGTTAATGTTTAACCGCTAGTGCAACCGTGCTTAATTTTAGTTGATATGTACTAAAATAGAGATTTGAATGTCTCAAGGTGCCTCCTTGTACTACCGATGTACACCGATGTTCATCATTGGCGTAAGGTGTATCTGGAGAGTTGGGACGATGTCCAATATGAGGCGGATCAGATGAGGCGCCATAGGGCCCATCTCGCCTCGCAGAACATGGCATACTATGATACTATCGCAATATTTTCTTCTATTTATTTTGAGTGTTTCATCAACTAGTGCCACTATAATGTAATCACGCTTTTTCATTATCTCTGCAAATAGGGTTATTCGCTGCATTTTGTGGAACTGCACAAATGTACGATGGAACCATCATATGCAGAGTGCAGAGGTGTTCCAAGTAAAATTACCGACACCAACCATGTCTGCATGCACGATTGGCATCCACCACCACCAAAGTGGGATGTGTGGTGCTCTCTATGGATGGATCTTCTCGGCAAAGAATCCTCTAACCAAATACTAGTAGCTTATATTGGCAGTTTTCTAGGAGTACTCTTTCTCAAAGAAGCACCAATCTATTTTTCTTTATTTGTACACTGTGTCACAACTTTGACCCAAAGGTCCGAGCTATTTTAGGCTGATTGCGTAGTACTTGAGACTGATTGTAAGCATGATTTTCATTAGCGGTCACACTGATTGTAAGCATGAGCAGGTGGAAGATTAGGTTAGTGCGGCTTACCTTAAACCCTACCGCCATTGTTGAAACGAGGCGAGCACCGAGGGAACCGTGGAGAACGGCGGGAAGCAACGCCGCGCCATCCGCCTCCTCTTGTGGGAGAACGAATACCTCCGTGGTTCTAGCTGGCTCACACCTCACAAACGACACACCATTCTCGATCGATTCGTTATCCTCGGGTGCTCGACCTTCGACCAGACGCCCACCACCTCCACTCGACTGCCGCCTCGGCGAACTGGCTCGCCCATCGCCAGAGGAGATACTGATGAACTCAGAGGACTACAGATGACCGCCGCCGAGGAGTACATGTACATCGCCGCCGCCCGCTTCGCATACATTGCCACATGGCCCCGCACCATCCTCGAAACCTCCCACTCATTGTCAAACCAACTAAGGATCTCCTTGAACCTCGCTAACTTTGCTCGGTCACCGCCATCCGCTTAATCTGCTTGCCAGATCCTTCCATAGATGTCCTTTGAGTGGTCCCTAGCTTTGGAAGATGGGGGAGAGATGGTGGTCTTGCAATAGAGAAGAAGGGCGTTCTATTTCTCAATCCTGAAGATATGCAAGAGGCAAAGAAATCTATGAAAGAAAAAGGTATAGAAGCTGAAGATGTTAAGAATTTACCTCCTATTGAAGAAATACATGGTCTTAATATACCGACTGTCGAAGAAATACATTGTCTTGATAACCTGACACAGGTAGTAAAGGTAAATTCTCTCTATAGATATGATAAAGTTGAAATTCCTCCTGATACGTCCATTTTGCATCATGCTTTTATACCAATATTTAGTGCATTATGGGCTGTTATTACACATTATATCTCAATACTTGTGGCTATTCTCTCTTATTTTACAAGGTTTACCATGAATAGGGGGAATGCCGGCAGCTGGAATTCTGGCTGGAAAAGGAGCAAACATTGGAAACCTATTCTACACTGCTCCAAAAATCCTGAAACTCCACGAAACATGTTTTTGGAATTAATAAGAATTATTGAGAGAAAGAAATACATCAGGGGGCCCACACCTTGGCCAGGAGGGTGGGGGCGCCCCCCCCCCTACTGGGTGCGCCCCCTGTCTCCTGGGCCCCCTGGTGGGCCCCCAGTGTCCATCTTCTTCTATATGAGAGCTTTTACCCTGGAAAAAATCACGGGCAAGCTTACGGGACGAAACTCCGCCGCCACGAGGCAGAACCTTGGCGGAACCAATCTAGGGCTCCGGCGGAGCTGTTCTGCCGGGGACACTTCCCTCCGGGAGGGGGAAATTATCACCAATGTCATCACCAACGATCCTCTCATCGGGAGGGGGTGAATCTCCATCAACATCTTCACCATCACCATCTCCTCTCAAAACCCTAGTTCATCTCATGTATCCAACCTTGTATCAAAACCACAAATTGGTACCTGTGGTTGCTCGTAGTGTTGATTACTCCTTGTAGTTGATGCTAATTGGTTTACTTGGTGGAAGATCATATGTTCAGATCCTTAATGCATATTATTAATCCTCTGATTATGAACATGAATATGCTTTGTGAGTAGTTACGTTTGCTCCTGAGGACATGGGTGAAGTCTTGCTATTAGTAGTCATGTGAATTTGGTATTCGTTCGATATTTTGGTGAGATGTATGTTGTCTTTTCCTCTAGTGGTGTTATGTGAACATCGACTACATGACACTTCACCATTATTTGGGCCTAGAGGAAGGCATTGGGAATTAATAAGTAGATGATGGGTTTCTCGAGTGACAGAAGCTTAAACCCTAGATTATGCGTTGCTTCGTTAGGGGCTGATTTGGATCCATATGTTTAATGTTGTGGTTATGTTTACCTTAATACTTCTTTTGTAGTTGCGGATGCTTGCAATAGGGGTTAATCATAAGTGGGATGCTTGTCCAAGTAAGGGTAGTAACCAAGCACTGGTCCACCCACATATCAAATTATCAAAGTACCGAATGCGAATCATATGAACGTGATGAAAACTAGATTAACGATAATTCCCATGTGTCCTCGGGAGCTCCTTTCTCATTATTAGAAATTGTGCAGGCTTATCCTTTGCTACATAAAGGATTCGGCCACCTTTATGCACTTTATTTACTTTATTTACTTGTTACTCGTTACTATTTGTCTTATCACGAAACTATCTATTACCTATAATTTCAGTGCTTGCAGAGAAAACCTTACTGAAAACCGCTTATCATTTCCTTCTGCTCCTCGTTGGGTTCGATACTCTTACTTATCGAAAGGACTATGATAGTTCCCCTACACTTGTGGGTCATCAAGACTCTGTTCTGGCGCCGTTGCCGGGGAGTGTAGCGCTTTTGGTGAGTGCCACTTGGTAAGGAAACATTTATATAGTGTGCTGAAATTTTCTGTTACTTGTTACTATGGAAACTAATCCTTTGAGGGGCTTGTTCGGGGTATCTTCACCACGACCAGAAGAGCAAAGAGTTGCTCCTCAACCTACTGAACTTTTTGCAAATATTTACTTTGATATTCCTTCGGGTATGATAGAGAAACTGCTAGCTAATCCATTTGCAGGAGATGGAACATTGCATCCCGATTTACACCTTATCTTTGTGGATGAAGTTTGTTGATTATTTAAGCTTGCAGGTATTCCCGATGATGTTGTCAAAAGGAACGTCTTCCCTTTATCTTTGAAGGGAGATGCATTGACATGGTATTGGCTATGTGATGATACGAGATCTTAAAATTATAAACGATTGAAGTTGGAATTTCACCAAAAGTTCTATCCTATGCATATTGTTTATCGTGATCGTAATTATATATATAATTTCTGGCCTCACGAAGGAGAAAGCATCGCTCAAGCTTGGGGGAGGCTTAAGTCAATGTTATATTCATGCCCCAATCATGAGCTCTCCCGAGAAATGATTATTCAAATTTTTTATGCTCGACTTTCTCTAAATGATCGCAACCTGCTTGATACTTTCCTGTGCTGGTTCTTATATGCTGAAGACTATTGATTTCAAATGGTACTTATTGGAAAGAATTAAACGAAACTCAGAAGATTGGGTTTCCGATGATGGTAAGGAGTCAGGTATGACACCTAAGTTCGATTGTGTTAAATCTTTTATGGATACCAATGCTTTTCGTGGATTTAGCGCTAAGTATGGACTTGACTCTGAGATAGTAGCTTCTTTCTGTGAATCTTTTGCTATTCATGTTGATCTCCCTAAAGAGAAGTGGTTTAAATATAATCCTCCCATTGAAGTGAAAGTAGTTGCACCTATTACAGTTGAAGAAAAGACTATCACCTATAGTGATCCTATTGTTCCTACTACTTATGTTGAGAAACCCCCTCCTGTTAGGATAAAGGATCATGCTAAAACTTCGACTATTGTTCGTAAAAGTAATACTAGGACTTATACACCTCCTGAGCAAATGAATGTTGAACCTAGTATTGCTATGGTTAAAGATCTCTTGGATGATGATTTAGATGGGCATGTTATTTATTTCTGTGATGAAGCTGCTAATATTGCTAGACCAGATACTAACATACATAGACCTGTCGTGGGCATGCCTGTTATTTCTGTTAAAATAGGAGATCATTGTTATCATGGCTTATGTGATATGGGTGCTAGTGCTAGTGTGATACCTTATGATTTATATAAAGAAATTATGCAGGACATTGCACCCGTTGAATTAGAAGACATTGATGTTACCATTAAGCTTGCTAATAGGGATACCATTAAACCAGTTGGGATTGTTAGAGATGTTGAAGTCTTGTGTGGGAAGGTCAAATACCCTGCTGATTGTCTTCTTCTTGGTTCCCCGCAAGATGATTTTTTTCCCATTATTTTTCGTAGACCCTTCTTGAATACAGCTTTTGCTAAGATTGATTGTGAAAAAGATATTGTCACCGTTGTCTTAGATGGTATGTCTCATGAGTTTAATTTTGCTAAGTTTCGTAGACAACCTTGTGATAGGGAACCACCTAGTAAGGATGAGATTATAGGTCTTGCTTACATTGCCGTGCCTCCTACTGATCTGTTAGAACAATATTTGCTAGACCATGAAAACGATATGTTTATGAAGGAAAGAAGGGAAATAGATGAAGTGTTCCTTAAACAGGAACCTATGCTGAAACATAACCTTCCCGTTGAAATTCTTGGGGATCCCCCTTCACCCAAGGGTGATCCCGTGTTTGAACTCAAACCATTACCTGGTAATTAATCTTAAGTATGCTTATCTTGATGAAAAGAATATATCCTGTTATTATTAGTGCTAACCTTTTAGAGCAAGAAGAAGAAAGATTACTGAAAACTCTAAAGAAGCACCGAGCAGCTATTGGATATACTCTGGATGATCTGAAGGGCATTAGTCCCACTCTATGCCAACACAAAATTAAAGTGGAGAAAGATGCCAAACCAGTTAGAGACCCTCAACGACGATTAAATCCTAAGATGAAAGAAGTGGTAAGAAAGGAGATACTAAAGCTTCTTGAGGCAGGTATAATTTATCCCGTTGCTGATAGTGAATGGGTAAGCCCTGTCCATTGTGTTCCTAAAAAGGGAGGTATTACTTTCGTTCCTAATGATAAAGATGAATTGATCCCACAAAGGATTATTACAGGGTATAGGATGGTAACTGATTTCCATAAATTAAACAAAGCTACTAAGAAAGATCATAACCCTTTACCTTTTATTGATCAAATGCTAGAAAGACTATCCAAACACACACGTTTCTGCTTTCTAGATGGTTATTCTGGTTTCTCTCAAATACCTGTGTCAGCGGAGGATCAATCAAAAACTACTTTTACTTGCCCTTTCAGTACTCTTGCTTATAGACGTATGCCTTTTGGTTTATGTAATGCGCCTGCTACCTTTCAAAGATGTATGATGGCTATATTCTCTAACTTCTGTGAAAAAAATTGTGAGGTATTCATGGATGATTTCTCCATTTATGGATCCTCTTTTCATGATTGCTTGAGAAACCTTGATCGAGTTTTGCAGAGATGTGAAGGCACTAGTCTCGTTTTGAATTGGGAAAAGTGCCACTTTATGGTTAATCAAGGCATTGTCTTGGGGCATAAGATTTCCGAGAGAGGTATTGAAGTTGATAAAGCTAAAGTTGATGCCATTGAAAAGATGCCAAGTCCCAAGGACATAAAAGGTATAAGAAGTTTCCTTGGTCATGTCGGTTTTTATAGGAGGTTCATTATGGACTTTTCTAAAATCTCTAGGCCTCTAACTAATTTATTGCGAAAAGATATTCCTTTAGTCTTTGCTGATGATTGTGTAGAAGCATTTGAAATACTTAAGAAAGCTTTGATCACTTCACCTATTGTTAAGCCACCTGATTGGAATTTACCTTTTGAAATTATGTGCGATGCTAGTGATTATGCTGTAGGTGTTGTTCTAGGGCAAAGAGTCGATAAGAAATTGAATGTTATCCAGTATGCTAGTAAGACTCTTGATACTGCCCAGAGAAACTATGCTACTACTGAAAAAGAGTTCTTAGCAGTTGTGTTTGCATGAGATAAGTTTAGACCTTATATTGGTGATTCCAAAGTTACTATTCACACTAATCATGCTGCTATTAAATATCTTATGGAAAAGAAAGATGCTAAGCCTAGACTCATTAGATGGGTTCTCTTGCTCCATGAATTTGATTTGCATATTATTGATAGAAAGGGAGCTGAGAACCCCGTTACAGACAACTTCTCTAGGTTAGAGAATGTTCTTGATGACCCACTGCCTATTGATGATAGCTTTCCTGATGAACAATTAGTGGTCATTAATGCTTCTCGTACTGCTCCTTGGTATGCTGATTATGCTAATTACATTGTTGGTAAATTTATACCTCCTACTTTCACATACCAGCAAAAGAAAAAATTCTTTTATGATTTAAGACATTACTTTTGGGATGACCCACACCTTTATAAAGGAGTAGATGGTGTTATTAGACATTGTGTGCCTGAGCATGAACAGGAACAGATCCTACTCAAGTGTCACTCTGAATCTTATGGAGGACACCACGCTGGAGATAGAACTGCAAACAAGGTACTACAATCTGGTTTTTATTGGCCTACTCTCTTCAAAGATGCTCGTAAGTTTGTCTTATCTTGTGATGAATGTCAAAGAATAGGTAACATTAGTAGACGTCAAGAAATTCCTATGAATTACTCTCTTGTTATTGAACCGTTTGATGTTTGGGGCTTTGATTATATGGGACCTTTTCTTGCTTCTAATGGTTATACACATATTTTAGTTACTGTTGATTATGTTACTAAGTGGGTAGAAGCTATTCCAACTAGTAGTGTTGATCATAAAACTTCTATTAAAATGCTTAAGGAAGTTATTTTTCCGAGGTTTGGAGTCCCTAGATATCTTATGACTGATGGTGGTTCATATTTTATTCATGGTGCTTTTTGTAAGATGCTTGCTAAGTATGATGTCAATCATAGAATCGCATCTCCTTATCATCCGCAGTCTAGTGGTCAAGTAGAGTTGAGCAATAGAGAGATCAAATTAATTTGCAAAAGGATGTGAATAGATCTACAAAGAATTGGTCCGAAAAACATGATGATGCATTATGGGCCTATATAACTGCATACAAAAATCCTATGGGTATGTCTCCTTATAAGATGGTTTATGGAAAAGTGTGTCATTTACCTCTTGAACTTTTACATAAAGCATATTGGGCTGTTAAAGAGCTCAATTATGACTTCAAACTTGCCAGTGAGAAGATGTTGTTTGACATTAGCTCACTCGATGAATGGAGAACCCAAGCATATGAGAATGCCAAGCTATTCAAAGAAAAAGTCAAACGCTGGCATGACAAAAGGATACAAATGCGTGAGTTTAACGTAGGAGATTATGAGTTATTATTGAACTCTTGTTTAAGATTTTTTGCAGGAAAACTTCTCTCTAAACGGGAAGGTCCTTACGTTATCGAGGAGGTCTATCATTCTGGTGCCATAAAAATCAACAACTTTGAAGGCGCAAGTCCAAGGGTGGTAGACGGTCAAAGAATTAAACATTATATTTCAGGTAATCCTATCAATGTTGAAACTAATATTGTTGAAACCGTAACCCCGGAGGAATACATAAGGGACACTTTCCAGAATGTTCCAGACTTCGAAAAGGAATAGGTATGTGGTACGGTAAGTAAACCGACTCCAAAACAACTCCAAAGGCAATTTTTATCAGTTTTGAAATATTTAAGAATTTTAGGGAGAAAAAAGTAGTCCAAAAGGGACACGAGGCCCCCACGAGAGTGGAGGGCGCGCCCACCCTTATTGGGTGCGCCCCCTATCTCGTGGACACCTCGTGTGCCTCCCGGACTCCTTTTTCTTGCACGTTATGTATTTTGGTCGGTAAAAACTCATTATATATATTCCCGAAGGTTTTGACCACCGTATCACGCAAATATCCTCTATTTTCGTTTGTAGTTGTTCCTGTTTCACATTAAAAGCAGGATGTCTTCTCAACAGTTAGTTGGGGAGAGTCGGGTGTCTCACCCAACAACAGGTCCAGGAGCAAATAGCGATGCTTATCACTTTGGACCATCAACAGAGGATGAGATGCACGATGATTTGAAAAGGATAGATGCCATGGAGGAAGATCAAGAAGTTACCTCTCGTCTCCAAGCAGAATTCATGATGAGGGAACTACCTAGCCTGGCTACTCCAGCTTCGGTCATCCCTTCCAACTTTAGATTTCTTTCTTATGAAAATATGAAAAAGAGCTTTACTTGTTCTCCAGAAGCTATGCAGCATCCTTGGGTAAAGGGAGCTTTGGCCGTTACGGGCAAGCTCCTTAAAGAAATTATGGACCTCAAACAACAAGTCAATAAGCTCGAGGAGGAGAATCGTATCCTGAAGGGAATCATCGCCAAGAAAATCATAACACCAACCGTGAAGAAGGAGAAATAATCACATGGGTATGGGCACTCCCCTTGGCAACTGCCAAGCTTGGGGGAGGTGCCCCGGTATCGTATCACCATCACACTCCTATCTTCACCATTTTATTTAGTTCGATCTTTTAGTAGTATCTTGATCTAGTAGATTGATGTTTTGATATCAAGTAGTTTTGAGTTTTGCTTTGTGATCTCTTTATGTAATCGAGTCCGTGAGCTATCTATAATAAAGATTAGTGTTGAGTCAAGGGCTTTGATATGTTGCTATGAGCTTGAGGAAGTAGAAAGAATAAAAGAGTTCATATTGATCTTATGGTTAGTGATGACTTCAACATAGAAAGTATGAGGCATAAAAGTTGTTGAGAGTTGATAAACGTAGTCTTGGTCATCATCGCAATTAATAGGAAGTGATAAGGAAAGGGGAGTTCACAGACAAATATATTATCTTGGACACCTTTTATAATTGGGAGCACTCATTAAGTATGACATGCTAAAAGAGTTGACATTGGACAAGGAAGACAACGTAATGATTTATGTTTTCGCACATCTCAGTTAAAGTATATTGTCATTGACCTTCCAAACATGTTGAGCTTGCCTTTCCCCCTCGTGCTAGCCAAATTCCTTGCACCAAGTAGAGATACTACTTGTGCTTCCAAATATCCTTAAACCCAGTTTTTCCATGAGAGTCCACCATACCTACCTATGGATTGAGTAAGATCCTTCAAGTAAGTTGTCATGTTGCAAGCAATAAAAATTGCTATCTAAATATGTATGAATTATTAGTGCAGAGAAAATAAGCTTTGTACGATCTTGTTGTGGAAGTAATAAAAGCGACGGACTGCATAATAAAGGTCCACATACAAGGGGCAATATAAAGTGACGTTCTTTTGCATTAAGATTTTGTGCATCCAACCCTAAACGCACATGACAACCTCTGCTTCCTCTGCAAAGGGCCTATCTTTTACTTTATGTTTTTACTTTATGCTTGAGTCAAGGTGATCCTCACCTTTCCCTTTTTCATTTTATCCTTTGGCAAGCTCCTCGTGTTTCAAAGATCATGATATATATATCCAATTGGATGTAAGTTAGCATGGGCTATTATTGTTGACATCACCTAAAGGTGAATACGTTGGGAGGCAACGCAATAAGCGCCTATCTTTCTCAGTGTCCGACTGAAACTCCATAACCACAAGTATTGCGTGAGTGTTAGCAATTATAGAAGACTACAAGATAGTTGAGTATGTGAACTTGCTGAAAAGCTCAATTGTTGACTCTTTCTGATGTTACGATAAATTGCAATTACTTCAATGACTGAGATTATAGTTTGTTAGTTCTCAATGAAGTTTTTGAACCATACTTGACGTTGTAAATTGACCGTTACTTGAGAATAAGAAATCATATGATAAAATCTATATATGTTGCTGTTATAAGAATGATCATGATGCTCTCATGTCGTATTTTATTTTTATCGATCTCTAAACATGTGGACATATTTTTCGATTTCGGCTTCCGCTTGAGGACAAGCGAGGTCTAAGCTTGGGGGAGTTGATACGTCCATTCTGCATCATGCTTTTATACCAATATTTAGTGCATTATGGGTTGTTATTACACATCATATCTCAATACTTATGGCTATTCTCTCTTATTTTACAAGGTTTACCATGAAGAGGGGAATGCTTGGCATTTGGAATTCGGCCGAAAAGGACCAAACATTGAAACCTATTCTACACTGCTACAAAATCCTGAAACTCCATGAAACATGTTTTTGGAATTAATAAGAATTATTGAGCGAAAAGAAATACATCGGGGCCCACACCTTGGCGGGAGGGGGGGGCGCCCCTCATCGGGCGCGCCCCTGTCTCTGGGCCCCTGGTGGGCCCCGTGTCCATCTTCTTCTATATGAGAGCTTTTACCTGGAAAAATCGTGGGCAAGCTTACGGGACGAAACTCCGCCCGAGGCGAACCTTGGCGGAACCAATCTAGGCCTCCGGCGGAGCTGTTTTGCCGGGGACACTTCCCTCCGGGAGGGGGAAATCATCACCAACGATCCTCTAATCGGGAGGGGGTCAATCTCCATCAACATCTTCACCAGCACCATCTCCTCTCAAAATCCTAGTTCATCTCTTGTATCCAATCTTGTATCAAAACCACAAATTGGTACCTGTGGGTTGCTAGTAGTGTTGATTACTCCTTGTAGCTGACGCTAATTGGTTTACTTGGTGGAAGATCATATGTTCAGATCTTTAATGCATATTATTACTCCTCTGATTTTGAACATGAATATGCTTTGTGAGTAGTTACGTTTGTTCCTGAGGACATGGGTGAAGTCTTGCTATTAGTTGTCATGTGAATTTGGTATTCATTCGATATTTTGATGAGATGTATGTTTTCTTTTCCTCTAGTAGTGTTATGTGAACGTCGACTACATGACACTTAACCATTATTTGGGCCTAGAGGAAGGCATTGGGAAGTAATAAGTAGATGATGGGTTGCTAGAGTGACAGAAGCTTAAACCCTAGTTTATGCGTTGCTTCGTTAGGGGCTGATTTGGACCCATATGTTTAATGTTGTGGTTAGGTTTACCTTAATACTTCTTTTGTAGTTGCGGATGCTTGCTATAGGGCCTAATCATAAGTGGGATGCTTGTCCAAGTGAGGGCAGTACCCAAGCACCGGTCCACCCACATATCAAATTATCAAAGTACTAAACGCGAATCATATGAACGTGATGAAAACTAGCTTGCCGATAATTCCCATGTGTCCTCGGGAGCACCTTTCTCATTATTAGAAATTGTCCAAGCTTATCCTTTGCTACATACAGGATTGGGCCACCTTGCTGCACTTTATTTACTTTATTTACTTGTTACTCGTTACTATTTAATTATCTTATCACAAAACTATCTATTACCAATAATTTCAGTGCTTGCAGAGAAAACCTTACTGAAAACCGCTTATCATTTCCTTCTGCTCCTCGTTGGGTTCGACACTCTTACTTATCGAAAGGACTACGATAGATCCCCTACACTTGTGGGTCATCACCTCCTACTAAATTTCACAGCCCATGCTTAGATGAATTTGATGACTTTATGGCTAGGCAAGAAAGTTTTAATGCTTATGTTGGTAGAGAATTAAAGAATAATGCTTTTGAGAGGACGCTTGAATGATTATATGGCTAGAGTTAAAGGTGAACTTAAACTCATTAGCAAATATGCTTGTATGGTTACCACTCAAGCTGAGCAAGTACTTAAAGCTCAAAGTGATTTGCTTATGAATTAAATAATAAACATGACTTTGTTGTTAGAGTGGCTACTAGAACTGGTAGAATGACTCAGGAACCTTTGTATCCTGAAGGCCACCCTAAGAGAATCGAGCAGGATTCTCAGAGAAATAATTTAGAGGCACCTAGTTCTTCTAAAAAGAAAAAGAAAAAACGATAGGACTTTGCATGCTTCTAGTGAACCTGTTATAGACACACTTGAGAATCTCAATAATATTTCTATTTCTGATGCTGAAACACAATCAGGTGATGAACATGAACCTAATGATAATGCTAATGATAATGTTCATGTTGATGCTCAACATAGCAATAATAATGAAGTAGAGATTGAACCTACTGTTGATCTTGATAACCCACAATCAAAGAATCAACGATATGATAAGAGACACTTTGTTGCTAGGAAACACGGTAGAGAAAGAGAAGCTTGGGTTCAGAAACCCATGCCCTTTCCTCCTAAACCATCCAAGACAAAGGATGATGAGGATTTTGAGTGCTTTGCTGAAATGATTAGACCTATCTTCTTACGTATGCGCTTAATTGATATGCTTAAATTAAATCCTTATGCCAAGTATATGAAGGATATCATTACAAATAAAAGAAAGATACCGGAAGATGAAACTTCCACCGTGCTTGCTAATTATACTTTTATGGGTGGAATACCAAAGAAACTTGGAGATCTAGGGGTACCAACTATACCATGCTCCATTAAAAGAAATTATGTTAAAACTGCTTTATGTGATCTTGGAGCTGGTGTTAATGTTATGCCTCTCTCTTTATATCGTAGACTTAAATTGAATAAGTTGACACCTACTGAAATATCTTTGCAAATGGCTGATTAATCAACTGCTATACCTGTCAGTATTTGTGAGGATGTGCCTGTTGTGGTTGCAAATGTCACTATCTTAACAGACTTTGTTATTCTTGATATTCCCGAGGACGGTAGTATGTCGATTATCCTTGGTAGACCCTTTTTGAATACTGCAGGGACTGTTATTGATTGCAAGATAGGCAATGTCACTTTTCCCGTTAAAGGTAATGAGCATACGGTACACTTTCCGAGGAAACAACCTCAAGTTCATAGCATCAGTTCTATTGGAAAAGTTCCAACTATCATTATTGGAGGTTTTTGAATTTCCTCTTCCTACTGTCAGGAAAAAGTACGATATTCTTATTGTTGGGGATGTTCATATCCCCGTTGAGGTAACCTAGTGTTATTCAAAATTTCTCCGGTTCCTTGTTATTCGGAATGAGTTTGTTAACAAGACTTGATCAACCTTGTTAGTGGATTCATTTTGATGATCATGAGATGGATGAAACTAGAAGGCACAACCTTTTGTACCCTCATTTTACTTTCTGTTATTTAGAATAAATAAAGCAAAAATAGTATTATCTGTCTGTTTTCTAATTTATCCGTGCAATGAAAAATATCCCAAAAATAAAAGTGCTCCAAATGCCCTGCAAATTTAGTATGAATTTATGGAATATTTGAGGATTTTAGGCAGTGAGAACACTACAGGGGGGGCAAGCACCTGGCCACGAGGGTGGAAGGCACGCCCACACCCCCTGGGCGCGCCCCCTGTCTCGTGGGCCCACGGTGGCCCCCCTCCACTTATTCCTGCACTCACACACTCCATCTTCTTCCCAAAAAAATCCCCATCCAGCTCAAGCATGAGTTCTAGCTCATTTTGCTGCGATTTTTGATACCCTTGCTCAAAGCTCCATTCACAAAACTGCTTTGTGAGATTGTTGCTTGGTATGTGACTCCTCCATTGGTCCAATTAGTTTTTGTTCTAGTGCTTTATTCATTCAATTTTTTGCTGCATAGGTGACCCTGTTCTTGAGCTTGCATGTCAAATTTATGAGGTCCCAAGTAATTCTAATGCATGATATAGGATCTAGGCACTTGTAGGAGTACTTTCTACCAATCTTGTTTAGTTTATTCACTTTTATTTTGAAGTTACTAAAATTTCATAATTTTTCAGAAAAAGAAATATTTTCAGGAGAATGTACCAAGGTGGTTCCTCAACAAAGAGAGGACCTAGGCGTGCTATGCGTGAGCAAGACGATGAACCACCAAGGGATGCTGAAGTGCGAGCTTGTGAGTGGCCATCAGAAGAGTTTATGGTCAATGCAGGCATTAAGGATGAATTTGACGCATATGTGCGTAATGCCGATCTTGAGGACTTCTTACAAGATAAGTGTCCTCAATACTACCAGTTGACCGATTCATTCGTAAGAAGGTTTAAATATACATCTTCGTGTAATTCTCAGAGTGTCCTATTTGATATTTATAATCAATATTATACCATGGACTTAGAAGATTTTACAGCTGCTTGTAAACTCCCGCAGTGGGGCAATGTTCATGAACCCCACAGATCTGAATATAAAGACTTTCTTGCTAGTATTACTGTGGGAGAATCTAGGGATATAGCACAAGATACCATAGGGAGCATTCATTTTCCTGCTATACATTATTTTACTCTCTTCATAGGTAGATGCATTAACGGTAAAGATGAAGCATGTCACATGTGTGTCCCTGAGCTTTGTGTCCTCAACAGTGTTGTGTTAGGTAATGAAGATTACAACTTGGGGGCAATAGTGAAGGAAATATGCCCTAGAGGCAATAATAAAGTTATTATTTATTTCCTCATATCATGATAAATGTTTATTATTCATGCTAGAATTGTATTAACCAGAAACATGATACATGTGTGAATACATAGACAAACATATAGTCACTAGTATGCCTCTACTTGACTAGCTCATTAATCAAAGATGGTTATGTTTCCTAACCATAGACATGTGTTGTTATCTGATTAATGGGATCACATCATTAGGAGAATGATGTGATTGACATGACCCATCCCGTTAGCTTAGCACATGATCGTTTAGTATTCTGCTATTGCTTTCTTCATGACTTATACATGTTCCTGTAACTATGAGAATTATGCAACTCACCGGAGGAACACTTTGGGTACTACCAAACGTCACAACATAACTGGATGATTATAAAGGAGTACTACAGGTGTCTCCGAAGGTACATGTTGAGTTGGCGTATTTCGAGATTAGGTTTTGTCACTCTGATTGTCGGAGAGGTATCTCTGGGCCCTCTCGGTAATACTCATCACTTAAGCCTTGCAAGCATTAGAACTAATGAGTTAGTTGTGAGATGACGTATTACAGAACAAGTAAAGAGACTTGCCGGTAACGAGATTGAACTAGGTATTGGATACCGACGATCGAATCTCGGGCAAGTAACATACCGATGACAAAGGGAACAACGTATTTTGTTATGCGGTTTGACCGATAAAGATCTTCGTAGAATATGTAGGAACCAATATGGGCATCCAGGTCCCGCTATTGGTTATTGACCGAGAATGGTTCTAGGTCATGTCTACATAGTTCTCGAACCCGTAGGGTCCGTATGCTTAACGTTTCAATGACAGTTTTATTATGAGTTTATAAGTTTTGATGTACCGAAGTTTGTTCGGAGTCCAGGATGTGATCACGGACATGATGAGGAGTCTCGGAATGGTCGAGACATAAAGCTTGTTATATTGGAAGCCTATGTTTGGACATCGGAAAGGTTCCAGGTGAAATCGGCATTTTACCGGAGTACCGGGAGGTTACCGGAACCCCCCGGGGGGTTAATGGGCCTACATGGGCCAAGAGGGAGAAGAGGAAGGAGCCAGGAGGGGGCCGCGTGCCCCTCCCCCTCCTAGTCCGAATAGGACAAGGGAAGGGGTGCGGCGCCCCCCTTTCCTTCCCCTCTTCCTCCTCTTTCCCCTTTCTCTCCTACTCCTACTTGGAAAAGGGGAGTCCTACTCCCGGTGGGAGTAGGACTCCCCCCTGGCGCGCCCCCTAGGCCGGGGGCCTCCTCCCCCTTGGCTCCTTTAAATGCGGGGGCGGGGGGCGCCCCATAGACACAAGTTGATCTACGGATCGTCCCTTAGCCGTGTGCGGTGCCCCCTTCCACCATATTCCACCTCGGTCATATCGTCGCGGAGCTTAGGCGAAGCCCTGCGCCGGTAGAACATCATCATCGTCACCACGCCGTCGTGCTGACGGAACTCATCTCTGGAGCCTTTGCTGGATCGGAGGGCCGGAGATCGTCATCGAGCTGAACGTGTGCTGAACTCGGAGGCTCCGTACGTTTGGTGCTTGGATCGGTCGGATCGTGAAGACGTACGACTACATCAACCGCGTTGTGCTAACGCTTCCGCTTACGGTCTACGAGGGTACGTGGACGAACACTCTCCCCTCTCGTTGCTATATCATCACCATGATCTTGCATGTGCGAGGAAATTTTTGAAATTACTCGTTCCCCAATGATGGCATCCGAGCCTAGGTTTTATGCGTTGATGTTATATGCACGAGTAGAACACAAGTGAGTTGTGAGCGATACAAGTCATCTGCTTACCAGCATGTCATACTTTGGTTCAGCGGTATTGTGAGATGAAGCGGCCGGACCGACATTACAGCGACGCTTACGCGAGACTGGTTTCACCGTTACGAGCACTCGTGCTTAAAGGTGACTGGCGGGTGTCTGTCTCTCTCACTTTAGCTGAATCGAGTGTGGCTACGCCCGGTCCTTGCGAAGGTTAAAACAGCACCAACTTGACGAACTATCGTTGTGGTTTTTGATGTGTAGGTAAGAACGGTTCTTGCTAAGCCCGTAGCAGCCACGTAAAATTTGCAACAACAAAGTAGAGGATGTCTAACTTGTTTTTGCAGGGCATGTTGTGATGTGATATGGTCAAGACGTGATGCTATATTTTATTGTATGAGATGATCATGTTTTGTAACCGAAGTTATTGGCAACTAGCAGGAGCCATATGGTTGTCACTTTATTGTATGAAATGCAAACACCCTGTAATTGCTTTACTTTATCACTAAGAGGTAGTGATAGTCGTAGAAGCAATAGATGGCGTAACGACAATGATGCTACAATGGAGATCAAGGTGTCGCGCCAATGACGATGGTGATCATGACGGTGCTTCAAAGATGGAGATCACAAGCACAAGATGATGATGGCCATATCATTTCACTTATATTGATTGCATGTGATGTTTATCCTTTATGCATCTTATCTTGCTTTGATTGACTGTAGCATTATAAGATGATCTCTCACTAATTATCAAGAAGTGTTCTCCCTGAGTATGCACCGTTGCGAAAGTTCTTCGTGCTGAGACACCACGTGATGATCGGGTGTGATAGGCTCTACGTTCAAATACAACGGGTGCAAAACAATTGCACACGCGGAATACTCAGGGTATACTTGACGAGCCTAGCATATACAGATATGGCCTCCGAACACGGAGACCGAAAGGTCGGCGTGAATCATATAGTAGATATGATCAACATAGCAATGTTCACCATTGAAACTACTCCATCTCACGTGATGATCGGACATGGTTTGGTTGATTTGGATCACGTGATCACTTAGATGACTAGAGAGATGTACGTCTAAGTGGGAGTTCTTAAGTAATATGATTAATTGAACTTAAATTTATCATGAACTTAGTACCTAATAGTATCTTGCTTGTCTATGTTTGTTTGTAGATAGATGGCTCGTCTTTGTTGTTCCGTTGAATTTTAATGCGTTCCTTGAGAAAGCAAAGTTGAAAGATGATGGTAGCAATTACACGGACTGGGTCCGTAACTCGAGGATTATCCTCATTGCTGCACGAAAAGTTACGTCCTAGAAGCACCGCTGGGTGCGAACTCTTCTGCTGATGCAACCGACGATGTTAGAACGTCTGGCGAGAGCAAAGCTGATGACTACTCTATAGTTCGATGTGCCATGCTTTACGGCTTAGAACCGGGCCTTCAACGACGTTTTGAGCGTCATGGAGCATATGAGAAGTTCCAGAGTTGAAGTTAATATTTCAAGCAAATGCTCGGATTGAGAGATATGAAGTCTCCAATAAGTTCTATAGCTGCAAGATGGAGGAGAATAGTTACGTCGGTGAACACATACTCAAAATGTGCGGGTATAATAATCACTTGATTCAAGCTGGGAGTTAATCTTCCGATGATAGTGTCATTGACGGAATTCTCCAATCATCGCCACCAAGCTACAAGAGCTTCGTGATGAACTATAATATGCAAGGGATGAACAAGACTATTCGAGCTCTTCGCGATCTTGAAAGCAGCGGAGGTAGAAATCAAGAAGGAGCATCAAGTGTTGATGGTCAACAAGACCACTAGTTTCAAGAAGAAGGGCAAAGGGAAGAAGAAGGGAACTTCAAAAGAACGGCAAGCAAGTTGCTCGTCAAGAGAAGAAACCCAAGTCGGGACCTAAGCACTGAAATCGAGTGCTTCTACCGCAAGCGATGGACATCGGAAGCGGAACTGCCCCAAGTATTTGGCGGATAAGAAGGATGGCAAAGTGAACAAAGGTATATGTGATATACATGTTATTGATGTGTACCTTAATAATGCTCGCAGAGCACCTGGGTATTTGATCTTGGTTACATTGCTAATATTTGCAACTCGAAACAGGGACTACGGATTAAGCGAAGATTAGCTAAGGACGAGGTGACGACGCGCGTGGGAAATGGTTCCAAAGTCGATGTGATCACGGTCGGCAAGCTACCTCTACATCTACCATCGGGATTAGTATTAGACCTAAATAATTGTTATTTGGTGCCAGCGTTGAGCATGAACATTATATCTGGATCTTGTTTGATGCGAGATGATTATTCGTTTAAATCAGAGAATAATGGTTGTTCTATTTATATGAGTAATATCTTTTATGGTCATGCACCCTTGAAGAGTGGTCTATTTTTATTGAATCTCGATAGTAGTGATACAACATATTCACAGTGTTGAAACCAAAAGATGCAGAGTTGATAATGATAGTGCAACTTATTTGTGGCACTGCCGTTTAGGTCATATCCGTGTAAAGCGCATGAAGAAACTCCATATTAATGGGCTTTTGGAATCACTTGATTATGAATCACTTGGTACTTGCGAACCGTGCCTCATGGGCAAGATGACTAAAACACCGTTCTCCGGTACTATGGAGAGAGCAACAGATTTGTTGGAAATCATACATACAGATGTATGCGGTCCAATGAATGTTGAGGCTCGTGGCAGATATCGTTATTTTCTCACCTTCACAGATGATCTAAGCAGATATGGGTATATCTACTTAATGAAACAAAAGTCTGAAACATTTGAAAAGTTCAAAGAATTTCAGAGTGAAGTGGAAAATCATCGTAACAAGAAAATAAAGTTTCTACGATCTGATCGTGGAGGAGAATATTTGAGTTACGAGTTTGGTCTACACTTGAAACAATGCGGGATAGTCTCGCAACTCATGCCACCTGGAACACCACATCGAAATGGTGTGTCCGAACGTCATAATCGTACTTTACTTGATATGGTGCGATCTATGATGTCTCTTACTGATCTACCGCTATCGTTTTGGGGTTATGCTTTAGAGACAGCCACATTCACGTTAAATAGGGCACCATCAAAATCCGTTGAGACAACGCCTTATGAACTATGGTTTGGCAAGAAACCAAAGTTGTCGTTTCTTAAAGTTTGGGGCTGCGATGCTTATGTGAAGAAACTTCAACCAGATAAGCTCGAACCCAAATCGGAGAAATGTGTCTTCATAGGATACCCAAACGAGACTATTGGGTACACCTTCTATCACAGATCTGAGGGCAAGATTTTCGTTGCTAAATTTGGAACCTTTCTAGAGAAGGAGTTTCTCTCGAAAGAAGTGAGTGGGAGGAAAGTACAACTTGATGAGATAACTGTATCTACTCCCTTATTGGAAAGTAGTTCATCACAAGAACCGGTTCCTGTGACAACTACACCAATTAGTGAGGAAGCTAAAGATGTTGATCATGAAACTTCAGATCAAGTTTCTATAGAACCTCGTAGGTCTACCAGAGTAAGATCCGCACCAGAGTGGTATGGTAATCCTATTCTGGAAGTCATGTTACTTGACCATGATGAACCTACGAACTATGAGGAAGCGATGATGAGCCCAGATTCCGCAAAATGGCTTGAGGCCATGAAATCTGAGATGGGATCCATGTATGAAAACAAAGTATGGACTTTGGTTGACTTGCCCGATGATCGGCAAGCCATTGAGAATAAATGGATTTTTAAGAAGAAGACTGACGCTGATGGTAATGTAACTGTCTATAAAGCTCGACTTGTTGCAAAAGGTTTTCGACAAGTTCAAGGGATTGACTACGATGAGACTTTCTAACCCGTAGTGATGCTTAAGTCTGTCCGCATCATGTTAGCCATTGTTGCATTTCATGATTATGAAATCTAGCAAATGGATGTCAAGACCGCATTCTTCAATGGATTTCTAGAAGAAGAGTTGTATATGATGCAGCCGGAAGGTTTTGTTGATCCAAAAGGTGCTAACAAAGTGTGCAAGCTCCAGCGTTCCATTTATGGACTGGTGCAAGCATCTCAGAGTTGGAATAAACGCTTTGATAGTGTCATCAAAGCATATGGTTTTATACAGACTTTTGGAGAAGCCTGTATTTACAAGAAAGTGAGTGGAAGCTCTGTAGCATTTCTAGTTTTATATGTAGATGACATATTGTTAATTGGAAATGATATAGAATTTCTGGATAGCATAAAGGGATACCTGAATAAAAGTTTTACAATGAAAGACCTTGGTGAAGCTGCTTATATATTGGGCATCAAGATCTATAGAGATAGATCAAGACACTTAATAGGACTTTCACAAAGCACATACCTTGACAAAATTTTGAAAAAATTCAAAATGGATCAGGCAAAGAAAGGGTTCTTGCCTGTGCTACAAGGTGTGAAGTTGAGTCAAACTCAATGCCCGACCACAGCAGAAGATAGAGAGAAAATGAAAGATGTTCCATATGCTTCAGCCATAGGCTCTATCATGTATGCAATGTTGTGTACCAGACCTGATGTATGCTTAGCAATAAGCTTAGCAGGTAGGTACCAAAGTAATCCAGGTGTGGATCACTGGACAGCGGTCAAGAACATCCTGAAATACCTGAAAAGGACTAAGGATATGTTTCTCGTATATGGAGGTGACAAAGAGCTAGTCGTAAGAGGTTACGTCGATGCAAGCTTTGACACTGATCCGGACTATTCTAAATCGCAAACCGGATATGTGTTTACATTAAACGGTGGAGCTGTAAGTTGGTGCAGTTCTAAACAAAGCATCGTGGCGGGATCTACATGTGAAGCGGAGTACATAGCTGCTTCTGAAGCAGCAAATGAAGGAGTCTGGATGAAGGAGTTCATTTCCGATCTAGGTGTCATACCTAGTGCATCGGGACCAATGAAGATCTTCTGTGACAATACTGGTGCAATTGCCTTGGCAAAGGAATCCAGATTTCACAAGAGGACCAAGCACATCAAGAGACACTTCAATTCCATTCGGGACCAAGTCCAAGTGGGAGACATAGAAATTTGCAAGATACATACGGATCTGAATGTTGCAAACCCGTTGACTAAGCCTCTCTCACGAGCAAAACATGATCAGCACCAAGACTCCATGGGTGTTAGAATCATTACTATGTAATCTAGATTATTGACTCTAGTGCAAGTGGGAGACTGAAGGAAATATGCCCTAGAGGCAATAATAAAGTTATTATTTATTTCCTCATATCATGATAAATGTTTATTATTCATGCTAGAATTGTATTAACCGGAAACATGATACATGTGTGAATACATAGACAAACATATAGTCACTAGTATGCCTCTACTTGACTAGCTCATTAATCAAAGATGGTTATGTTTCCTAAGCATAGACATGTGTTGTTATCTGATTAATGGGATCACATCATTAGGAGAATGATGTGATTGACATGACCCATCCGTTAGCTTAGCACATGATCGTTTAGTATTCTCGCTATTGCTTTCTTCATGACTTATACATGTTCCTGTAACTATGAGAATTATGCAACTCCCGTTTACCGGAGGAACACTTTGGGTACTACCAAACGTCACAACATAACTGGGTGATTATAAAGGAGTACTACAGGTGTCTCCGAAGGTACATGTTGAGTTGGCGTATTTCGAGATTAGGTTTTGTCACTCTGATTGTCGGAGAGGTATCTCTGGGCCCTCTCGGTAATACTCATCACTTAAGCCTTGCAAGCATTAGAACTAATGAGTTAGTTGTGAGATGACGTATTACAGAACGAGTAAAGAGACTTGCCGGTAACGAGATTGAACTAGGTATTGGATACCGACGATCGAATCTCGGGCAAGTAACATACCGATGACAAAGGGAACAACGTATTTTGTTATGCGGTTTGACCGATAAAGATATTCGTAGAATATGTAGGAACCAATATGGGCATCCAGGTCCCGCTATTGGTTATTGACCGAGAATGGTTCTAGGTCATGTCTACATAGTTCTCGAACCCGTAGGGTCCGCACGCTTAACGTTTCGATGACGGTTTTATTATGAGTTTATAAGTTTTGATGTACGAAGTTTGTTCGAGTCCGGATGTGATCACGGACATGACGAGGAGTCTCGGAATGGTCGAGACATAAAGATTGATATATTGGAAGCCTATGTTTGGACATCGGAAGGTTCGGGTGAAATCGGCATTTTACCGAGTACCGGAGGTTACCGGAACCCCCCGGGGGGTTAATGGGCCTACATGGGCCAAGAGGAAGAAGAGGAAGGAGCCAGGAGGGAGCCGCGCGCCCCTCCCCCTCCTAGTCCGAATAGGAGAAGGGAAGGAGGGCGGCACCCCCCTTTCCTCCCCTCTTCCTCCTCTTTCCCCTTTCTCTCCTACTCCTACTTGGAAAAGGGGAGTCCTACTCCCGGTGGGAGTAGGACTCCCCCCCCCTTGCCGCCCCCCCTAGGCCGGCGGCCTCCTCCCCCTTGGCTCCTTTATATACGGGTGCGGGGGGCACCCCATAGACGCAAGTTGATCTACGGATCGTCCCTTAGCCGTGTGCGGTGCCCCCTTCCACCATATTCCACCTTGGTCATATCGTCGCGGAGCTTAGGCGAAGCCCTGCGCCGGTAGAACATCATCATCGTCACCATGCCGTCGTGCTGACGGAACTCATCTCCGGAGCCTTTGCTGGATCGGAGGGCCGGAGATCGTCATCGAGCTGAACGTGTGCTGAACTCGGAGGCTCCGTACGTTCGGTGCTTGGATCGGTCGGATCGTGAAGACGACGACTACATCAACGCGTTGTGCTAACGCTTCGCTTACGGTCTCACGAGGGCGTGGGACGAACACTCTCCCCTCTCGTTGCTATATCATCACCATGATCTTGCGTGTGCGTAGGAAATTTTTTGAAATTACTACGTTCCCCAACAAATAGTTGCACGTAGGTTGCATAATAATGGTATATTTGGAGATTTATTTGGAGGGTTTTATGCGACCCGTGTTGCTAATTATCTTGGTATAGCCCCACGAGAGGAGGATATGGAGTTGCTTCCTGCTTATTTAGATTATGACGAGATGATCAAACATCATTTTCTTTTGAGGAATGAACAATTCGTCCAATATCGACTAATCTTCGACAGACGTAGCTCTGTCCATGTTACTCTCCCTGCTCCTTCCCTTTTTGATTACCAGGCAAAAGGAAGATATGTTGTTACTAGGGAGGAGGTGGCTGAAGACGTGGGGAAAGCAGAGGCAGCTAGCCAACATGCCGCAGCTCAGGATGCATTGGCTGCTGCATCTCAGTACGACCCCAGTTATAACTTCGGATATCAGCCAGGCTATCCTTGGCATTAGACCAACTTAGGCCAAAAGCCTAAGCTTGGGGGAGTACGTATTTCTCACCGACTTTACATTCATGTCCACACACTATTCTAGTTGTCGGTGCTCACACTCTTTCATTGTATTATCCATGCTAGTTTAATTTTATTTTTCTACCTTCTTCTTGTGTGTTTGATAAACCTTAAGAAAAAACAAAAAAAATTAGTTAGCTTAATTTCCATGCTTGTAGTAGTAATTAAAATGAAAACCCAAAAAGATTTCTCGTTCTTCTTTTACTTGTCTGGAGCTTTCCCGTGTAAATAGTTTTATTTTATTTTATTTTCTTTGGGGGTCGAGAGTAGAAGACCATATTGAAAATGTTTAGTGGCTCTCATGTGCATGATTGTTGATTTAACTTATAGCCCATATTACTTTGTCTTCTCTCTTGCATTGAATGCTTGCAGATTCCAGCTTAGACCAATGCACGTGCACTATTATTATTATACACACCGTTCGGTCGTGCAAGTGAAAGGAAATAATGACAATATATGATGGACTGATTGAGATAAGAGAAGCTAGTATGAACTCGACCTCTCTTATTTTTGTAAATATGATGAGTTCATCGTTCCTGATTCAGCCTATTATGAGTAAACATATTTGCAATGACATTTAGAGATTATAGTTGCTTATGCCATGCTTAATTAGCTATGAGTTATAATGGTTTACCTTGCGTGCCAACATGCTATTAAAATGATTGTGATGTGGTATGATAGGATGGTATCCTCCTTTGAACGAATTGAGTGACTCGACTTGGCACATGTTTACTTATGTAGTTGAATCAAATCAACATAGCCTTCATGATATTTATGTTCATGGTGGATTATATCCTACTCATGCTTGTATTCGGTGTGAATTAATTTTAATGCATGTTTATGATGTTGTCACTCTCTCAGTTGGTCGCTGAGGGAGTCCTGGACTAGGGGGTGTCCGGACAGCCGGACTATCATCGTCCGCCGGACTCCAAGACTACGAAGATACAAGATTGAAGACTCCGTCCCGTGTCCGGATGGGACTTTCCTTGGCGTGGAAGGCAAGCTTGGCAATACGGATATGTAGATCTCCTACCATTGTAATCGACTCTGTGTAACACTAGCCTCCTCCGGTGTCTATATAAACCGGAGGGCTTTAGTCCGTAGGACAACATACATTACAACAATCATACCATAGGCTAGCTTCTAGGGTTTAGCCTCCTTGATCTCGTGGTAGATCCACTCTTGTACTACCCATATCATCAATATTAATCAAGCGGGGCGTAGGGTTTTACCTCCATCGAGAGGGCCGAACACAGGTAAAAACATCGTGTCCCTCGTCTCCTGTTACCATCCACCTAGACGCACAGTTCGGGACCCCCTACCCGAGATCCGCCGGTTTTGACACCGACATTGGTGCTTTCATTGAGAGTTCCTCTGTGTCGTCACCAATAGAGCGGATGCCTCCACCCGTCTTCAAAGACGGTGTTTTCACCGAAGGGGCCTTGGCCGCCGGCCAAACTATCCGGCTTGGTGGTTTTCTTATAACCCCCTGTCCGGCCGCCGCTTCGACTATGACTTCTCAAGTCGTCAGAAGCAATCTTCGCGTCAGCCCTAAAGTTGCCGAACAGTTGGATCCAATAGAGCTCTCGTCTGTTAACGAGCTCTTGGATCACATCGCCACCCTGGGAGTCGCTACAGACTACAACCAGATTGGGCTTAAAACCGATTTGAGAGAGATTAACTCTCCCCAGGCCACCCACCACGTCGCAGTGGTAGAAGAGCAATACGGCAACTCTTTGCCTGTATTGAAAACTATTCATGCCCGGATTCCGGAACCCTCCATGCCGGATTTCCGCGGAGGGACGGACTTCGATCGAGCATTGAACTTAAAATCACGCATCGCTCCGGACTCGCTGGATTGTGTCCAGCAAACCAAGCTTCCAAATTCAGAAACCCCTCGGCCTTTGAGCCCCAAAACAGGCAGGGATCCGGATTTTAGTCCACCCACCCGCCCAGACATATGCGATTTATCTCTAATACGGAAAGAGCCCGCTGAAACAGTACATCACTACTGGGCCAGATTCCTCCTGGTTATGGACAGGATAAAGGACTGCCGAGAGGAAAACGCAATCTCAATCTTCTAAAATAACTGCATGGACAAGGGAATACTAAACGCCATTGATCGTCGCAGAATTACGCGCTTCACCGATCTGGCATCCATAGTACGAAAGTACTGTGCGATGGAGAGTTTCCGGAAAACCAAAAATCAATTTTGGGATAATCCGGCCCCAAACCCAGTCCGCAGCAAAAGGGCACCTTACACTCAGGCCCCAGATGCAAAAACGAAAGAACAAAAACCCAATAAGGGAAACGGAACCGTACTGGAGGGATGGCTCAATGGACCCTGTAAGCTTCATAGTACAGAGTGAGCCGTCCCAACACATAGCCTTCGAGCATGTTGGATATTACGGCAGGTGGCCAAAAGTGGCGAGGAGCTTCTAGCTCCGGGAAACCACTCCAACAATACCCGAGACGGTATCAACAGTCTTGAGACCTTCGCATCAAACAATATCAAAGCGAACAATCCAGCGGACTCGCGAAGTCTACCAAGTAGCAACAGCAAACCCATGGAGCGACACAGCTATTACCTTCAACGCCGGCGACGAGCCTAAATTCGAACAGCGGGCGCCCACCTGACTGGTACTTAGTCCCATAGTGGACGGCTTTCGACTGACAAAAGTCCTCATGGATGGCGGTAGCGGACTAAACCTCATTTACGAGGAAACTCTGCGAAAAATGGAAATCGATTGGAGCCGTATTGAGCGAAGTAGCACAACCTTTAGAGGAATAATCCCTAGCCGGGAGGCATGCTGCACCGGACAAATCACACTCGATGTGGTGTTCGGCTCGCCGGACAATTACAGATCCGAAGAAGTCACGTTCCAAGTGGCCCCGTTCAACAGCGGTTATCACGCTATATTAGGACGGGAGGCGTTCACAATTTTCAAGCAGTACCTCATTACGGGTACATGAAGCTCAAAATGCCTGGTCCTGGCGGAATAATCACCATCGCTAGTGATCCGGACATAGCACTCCGCGCCGAAAATAAGACAGCTGCACTAGCCCTAGTGGCACTATCCGAAGCCTTAGCAGCAGAGGAACTCACCGCGCTGCGCTGTACGGTGAACAGGGACAATGTGATACTCGATAAAAGATCCAAGTCCACCTCCTTCAAACCAGCAGATGAAATAATAAAATTCCAGGTCCATCCAACGGACCCAACAAAGACGGCCTCCATCGGGGCACAATTGAACCCAAGTAGGCGCTGCCTGCTGCGTGAATTCTTCGGGAAAATTGGGACATCTTCTTTGGCATCCTTCGGATATGCCGGAATCCCACGCAGTTGGCGAACACAGCCTAAACATCCTAAAAGGATTTAAGCGATCAAACAGGCTCTTGACGATTTTCCGAACCCAAAAGACAGGCAATGGGAGAAGAGCTAGCCAAACTATTGGAAGCGGATTCATTAGAGATATCAAACATCCGGACTGGCTAGCAAATCTGGTGATGGTACCAAGAAGGATAAATCCTGGCGCCTCGGTGTCGATTTTAAAGACCTCAATAAGGCTTGCCCAAAGGATCCCTTCCTCTCCCCGCATCGACCAAATTATCGATGCTACCGCGAACACGATTCATTGTGCTTCCGGGCGATACTCGGCTATCATCAAATCAAGATGGCGGAAGGCACCAAGCCGCAGCGGCATTCATCACTCCATACGGACCATTCGCTTCAACACGATGCCCTTCGGACTTAAAAATGCGGCGCAACATATCAGCGCATGATTCAAACATGTCCGCCACCCAGATCGGCAAAACATCGAGGCATACGTGAGCGGCGAGTCGTCAAAACAAAACACGTCGAAACTCTAATAGGCGATTTGAGGCTCACATTCGACAACCTCGAGCATATGACATCAAGCTGAATCGAGAAAAATGCGTTTTCGGCATACCAGCCGGAAAGTCTTTGGCTTCATTGTATCCGTAGAGGAATTGAAGCAAACCGGCTAAAATCCGAGCTCACACAGTTGGATATTCCAAAAGACCTCAAACAAATACAAAAATTAACAGGATGCGTGGCAGCCTTAAGCTGCTTTATCTCCCGTCTAGGAGAAAAGGCGTTGCCCCTCTATCGCCTACTCAGGCGCACCGAACACTTTGTGTGGACGGATGCTGCCACTGCCGGACTCGAAGAAATAAAGGTCATATTGGCAACAAATCCGGTCCTGGCTGCGCCCACTCTGGGCGAACCAATGTTGTTATACATCGCGGCAACACATCAAGTTGTAAGCGCGGTACTCGCCGTCGAACGAGAGACAGAAGGGCATAAATTCCCTCTTCATAAACCAGTGTATTATGTATCCACTGTATTAACCCCCTGCAAATCCGGTTACCCACACTATCAGAAGATAGCATATGCGGTGTTCATGGCGTCCCGGAAGCTCCGACACTACTTTCAAGAGTGTTCGATAACAGTGGCCTCTGAAGTACCACTCAATGACATTATAAATAACATGACATAGCAGGCAGGATTGCAAAATGGGCCATTGAGCTCCTACCATTCAATATAACTTACAAACCTCGGCGAGCTATAAGGTCACAAGTTTTGGCTGACTTCGTCGCCGAATGGACCGAAGCCGAACTCCCTAAAGAGTACGGCGCATACTCCAACTGGACTATGCATTTCGACGGCTCCAAAATGTTGGCGGATGGGGGCTGGAGTCGATTAGCGTCCCCAACCGGAGATACTGATCCAATATGTACTTCAAATAATGTACGGACTCCAACAATGCAGCGAATATGAGGCCTGTTACATGGTCTCCGGATGGCAGTCTCCATGGGCATTCAACGCCTAGAGGTGCGCGGGGATTCAAACCTTGCAATATCCCAAATAAACGGAGACTTTGACGCCAAGGATCCGAAAATGGCAGCATATCGCAACGCTGTCCTAAAAATGTCAGCTCGGTTTGAAGGACTTGAATTCCATCACGTAGCCCGAGATAATAACCAAGCGGCCGACATACTGGCACGCATCGGTGCGAAACGTGATGATGTCCCTCCAAATATCTTCCTGGAACGGCTCTTCAAGCCATCCGTACTATGGGAAGAGGAGCCCGGTAGTGACAAACCGGAAAAAACCGCACCAATCGGTGATCCAACAGATGACATAACACCTTCAGCCCACGTCATAATGGCAGTAATCGCCGTGTGGGCAGAACCTTTCCTAGCCTACTTACTTAGGCAGGAACTTCCCGAAGACCAAAACGAGGCCCGCTGCATAGTCCGGCGATCGAAAGCCTACAAGGTCTATGAGGGAGAACTTTATAAGAAAAGTACAACCGAGTCCTTGAGGTGTATCTCCAAGAGGAAGGGCGAAACCTCTGGCTGAAATTCATGCCGGACTAGGCGGACACCACGCAGCAGCCCGGGCCCTTGTAGGAAAGGCATTCCGTACAGGATTTTATTGGCCGACGGCCCGGGCAGACGCGCAGGACTTAGTCCAGCGATCGTTGGTTGTCGACTCTTTGCTAATCGAGCCATATGCCACCCACCCCTCAAAACCATACCCATTACCGGCCGTCGCGGTCAGGGGCTTGACATGGTTGGACCCCTTAAAGGGAACCCACAAGCAAAGGTACCTATTGGTCATGCTGGATAAATTCACCAAATGGATAGAGGCCAAACCGGTCAAAACGGCAGAGTCCGGACCAGTGATAGACTTTATATCAGGGGTAGTACACCATTACGGAGTCCTCCACAGCATCATCACCGACAACGGCACGAACTTCACAGCCGAGGAGGTTAAGACATGGTGCAAAAACATGGGCATCAAGCTCGACTACGCTTCAGTTTATCACCCTCAAACCAACGGTCAAGTGGAACGAGCAAATGGTCTAATAATGAGCGGCATTAAACCCAGGCTAGTGAGGTCACTTACTAAATCCGACACACAATGGGTCAAGGAGCTCGACTCCGTACTCTGGGGGCTGCGGACAACACTTAACCGTACTACCGGATTCACACCATTTTTTATGGTATACGGCGCAGAGGCAGTCTTGCCCTGTGACATTATTCATGACTCACCTCGAGTGCGCATGTATGAGGAAAGAGAGGCCGAGCTTGATCGGCAGGACAGCTTGGACACATTGGAGGAAGAACATGATGTCGTGAAGGCTCGTTCCGCATTTTATCAGCAGCAGGCCCGAAGATATCAAAGCAGAGAAGTACGGGCCAAGACTTACAGCGTTGGTGAACTAGTTCTACGCCTGCCGGACAATAAAAAGGACAAGCTCAAGCCCAAATGTGAGGGCCCCTTCATTATCGATCAAGTCCTGACCGGCGGAGCATACCGTCTACGAAATGCGTCGGGTAACCGACTCGAGCCGAACCCATGGAATGCAGCCCGCCTCCGACGATTCTATGCCTAGCGCCGGACTAAGAGTACGTCCCCTTCCCCCGTCCTACTTTTTTACACTTAGGATGTCCTTTGTTTCTCTTTTTATGACTTTTTATTTAAAAGCCCTTACGGGCCTATTCTCGCATTATTTGCATATGCATGATGTGCCATCCGCACTCATTATTCCTGGGGGCTTCTTTTACAGAAGCTCAACTACATGGGTTTCATACCCAGCACATGTGTCACGCTTCCACATGTACCTTTTACTCGCCATTATATGCATCGATATGACTTAAGTTTTGGCCAAGCTGGGTTGCTGGCTCTGTGCTTACCCCTCGTTCCCGATTGTTCAGCTAGGAGGTAAAGGAGCACCTCTGCGATTATTCTCGCCGGGTCACCGGATGTGTACCTCGGTGGGTGAAGCCGAAAGCTAGCGTTCTTAAGGGAATATTGGTCGGTGACTTAAAAGATGACTTTTACATATTTATCTATCTGCCCCAGACGTTTTTTGCTTTCTTTGCAGTCCGGACATGCACTTTAGGGCATGCCTCCCGAGAAAGGACCCTTAACGGAACTATTCTCCTAGAAGATGTTTCTTACTAACCATGTAATATAACATAACTAGTTGGGCACTTGTCCGATAAAGCACTAATGACCCCTACCTTTGGTCTCCATGCATACCACGGTTGTTTCTTAACCAAAAGGTATTCGGACACACTCCGGACTCTAGGGTCCCAAGGTTGAAGCGAAAAGGTCGGCAAAGACAAGCGATCTACAATCCGGCTAGAAGGCATTTCACATGTCACTTTAAAGGATAACATACATTGTCAAATTCTTGATTGTATTCGTCCTCAATCCCGTCTAACAGGCTGTCTAATTTCTGATCCCGTTGGGAAAATTTAGCAGCCAACTCTACTTGGCTGTATACTAAACTCACAGGATCTCCTTCCCATCGGGCCCCACCGTCCAACTTTGGCCATGTGGTTGGGATCCGCCTTCTTGTACAGCGTCTTCACCATGGCCCAAGCCTCCTGGCACCTTGATGACAAGCGAAATCTTTCACTAAGCAGCGCGCTGCACTCCTGCAGCTTCTCCATAAGCTCCCGAGGCCCTCCGGTAAGGTGAGGGCTGGCCATAAAGCCGAACGAGCGCCGATCATTGCTGCCGAACTTCGTTCGAGTAGTTGCAACAGTTCGGAAGTTGATCACCCGTTGATTTGGGCATCTCCTCTGCAGGACGACCTGTGAGTATACCTACAGGACATATCATGTCAATATACTTCCTCGCCGAACTCTTCTTTTCAAAAGAGTCCGCTCAAGCACTTACTATAAATGCCGCGACGAAGCCGCTGATTCTCCTTAACGGAGCCGGACAGCTCGGCCCGAGCGCCTTTTAGCTCTTCTCCGAGCTTGGCGTGGGCATCCTGGAGCTTGTTCCTTTCCTGCTGAACCCTATTCAGCACACTCTCGCCGGCCTTTAGCTGGCGCAGCAATGCTTGCCTGTCCGGATCTTGTCCGGCGGCACCTGCAAAGTCATTATTAGACTTGCGCGCACGCCGCACAGCGCTTATATTTATTAATAAAAATGTGTTACCAGGAGGGGTGTCTGCGTCTCCTCCTGCGGCAGCAAGTGCGGCCTCAAGTTGGGCCTTGCAATCTTGCAGCTCCCGAGACAGCTGGGCATTCTTCTCGGTAAGAGCCTGCATTTTCAAATGATCCTTAAATCAGTTAGCATAACTACTTTAAGTCTCGGGGGCTACTGGTATATACAACCACTAAAATTCCCTTACCCGTATGTCTTTCACATACTGCTCCGTGGCTCTGGTAAAACCATCTTGAGCAGCACGGAGATGCGCGTCCCCTGCGTTAAAGGCATCCAATGCCTCAGGGGAGAAGCACGCTTCACGAAATACTGTCCGGCGGCGCCTATGGTTCATGGCGCTCTCCACCTCAGACTTGGTGGCGGACGATGCTGCCGGTGTCCTCCGTTGGAGAAGGATCCGGCCGCGTCTTGCGCTTGCCTCCCCTTCCGGGCGGGCGCTGGAGCTGGCGGTGTAGGTTGGATCGGCAACCTGCGCCCGCTTGATCCGGCGGCGCTTTTTCTCCTACAAAGATCATGAGCACTCAGCGTTTCATAGGAGCGTTGCTCGAAAATTCAAATCTGAGCTATACCTTTGCGGCGGCGTTTTCGCCCGCACCGCGCTCCTTTTCCGCTTTCTTTGTTCGGATGGCCTCTGTTGGTCGCCCGCCGTGAGCTCGGCTTCTGCCGTAAAGGCACTTCTGCAAGATACCATCGTTCGCGAAGGTTAGAAATGAGCAGGAAGAGATGATGGTGTCCGGACTTGATCGCGGTCACAGGAAGCGGACACGGTCCGGGGTAATCCGCCGTAATGGCAACCAAAGCATTGTCTATGCTGAGCTGGTGAAACACCCGTCGATCAGCTCCACCTCGATGTCCGGGTCCTCTTCGGAGGCCGGATCCAAGGATCTTTCTGGATCCTCGGGTTGCGGAGCAGGACTCATCATGTCCTCCACAGTCCGGCGTAGATCCTGCGCCAAAGACATAATTTAAGAAGCTTAAACTTCGAAAGAATGGGTTGAGCCCTTAAAGGTGTTCACTTACCCATCCTCTAGGGTTGATCATGGAAAACCCATTTAAAGGGTTCGTTCGAAGGAAGTCCTCCTTCTCCCCATTGTACAGGCTGGACAGGATCTCCACCAGATCCTCGGTCGAATCCGGCCCTTTGCGGCCATGACGGGTGGCATCGTCTTCCCCGTTGAAATTCCACATGGGGTGGCCTCTGTATTGCAATGGATGTACCCCCCGCTTGATGCATGTCGCCATGACTCCGATCATTGTTAAGCCAGAATGGGCCACTAATCTTATTCGGCCCATCAAGTAATGGACGCTCTTGTCTTCCTCCAGTCTGGGGCTCCGTGGGCGCCAGCTGAGGCGGTTCTTCAAAGGAGCAGCACTAAACTCCGGGAGGCCGATCCGGACTGGGTCCGGCAGCGGAGCGTCTCCTATATAAAACCACTCTGAGGGCCAGTCTTCGGACGCCTTCTTGGGAGTACCGGATGGGTATCCGGTCCGGCGATCGCCATATTTGGCGCCGCCCACTTGATATATGGACCCCTCGTGAGAGCGGGTGCGAGGCAAAACAGCCTCTTCCACAATGCAAAATGGGGCTCGATGCCCGTGAATAGCTCACAAAGAGCTCGTAGCCCACGATATGCAGGATAGAGGCGGGCGTGAGGTGGTGGAGCTGGAGTCCGTAGAACTCCGGGAGCCTGCGGAGAGCGGATGTATTGGGAATCCGAGTCCCTTACGGATAGGGGACGAAGCATACTCGCTCCCCTTATTGGGGCTTGGGGTAGCCTCCGCTTGCCTCCCACCTTGATAAGTAACCAGTCCAGCCGGATTGGGACCATGAAGGCGGAGGAGAAATCCCCCCATTTGGAGCTTCACTAGCTCATCGTGCGAAACAGAGCACCTCCTCCAATTCCCCGGCGGTGGGCTGGGAGCGTGAGAAGAAGAGCCGCGTCGACGGTCCATATGGAATGGATTTTTAGGTCAAAGGCGCTTCAACGAAGTATTCGCGGGAGGAAGACGGTGTGGTTTGGATCTGGATTCTTGCCTCTTTTATAGGCGGACGACTCGCACAACTAGGGGTGAAAACGTAAAGATACCCGGCTTTTCGCATTCGCTGCCGACGCGTGGAAGAGGGCCATTATTTGGCGTAGAAGCCGAGGAACACAGTATTCAAGATGAAGCCGGACACCGTTCGGCAGATACATGGAATTTGAAGGGAGAACCCGCCTTGCAACGCCGAAGACTATGAACGCGCTGGACTTATCGTCATTGAAACCTGGTTCGGGGCTACTGAGGGAGTCCTGGACTAGGGGGTGTCCGGACAGCCGGACTATCATTGTCCGCGGACTCCAAGACTCTGAAGATACAAGATTGAAGACTCCGCCCCGTGTCCGGATGGGACTTTCCTTGGCGTGGAAGGCAAGCTTGGCAATACGGATATGTAGATCTCCTACCATTGTAACCGACTCTATGTAACCCTAGCCTCCTCCGGTGTCTATATAAACCGGAGGGCTTTAGTCCGTAGGACAACATACATTACAACAATCATACCATAGGCTAGCTTCTAGGGTTTAGCCTCCTTGATCTCGTGGTAGATCCACTCTTGTACTACCCATATCATCAATATTAATCAAGCGGGGCGAGGGTTTTACCTCCATCGAGAGGGCCCGAACCTGGGTAAAAACATCGTGTCCCTCGTCTCCTGTTACCATCCACCTAGACGCACAGTTCGGGACCCCCTACCCGAGATCCGCCAGTTTTGACACCGACAGTCGCTTCCCAGTCTTTTGCTAGCCTTCACCTGTACTAAGCGGGAATACTGCTTGTGCATCTAAACTCCATAAACCCCAAAGTTATTCCATATGAGTCCACCATACCTTCCTATATGCGGTATCTATCTGCCGTTCCAAGTAAATTTGTATGTGCCAAACTCCAAACCTTCAAATGAAATTCTGTCTTGTATGCTTGAGCAGCTCATGTTTCAACTAGGGCTGTCTGTATCTTCCATGCTAGGTGGGTTATTCTCAAGAGGAGTGGACTCCGCTCCTCATTCACGAGAAAATGGTTGGTAATCAGGATGCCCAGTCCCATGATCAAAAGATCAAAGCAAATCAAAATAATTAAACAAAACTCCCCCAGGGCTGTTGTTAGTTGGAGGCACTCGTTGTTTTGAGCAAGCCATGGATTGATGCTTGTTGGTGGTGGGGGAGTATAAACTTTTACCATTCTGTTTGGGAACTGCCTATAATGTATGTAGCATGGAAGATATCGCCATCTCATAGTTGTTGTGTTGACAGTGAAAATATGCCGCTCAAAATGTTATTCATCTCTATTTTAAAATCAAGCTCTGGCACCTCTACAAATCCCTGCTTCCCTTTGCGAAGGGCCTATCTATTTAATTTTATGTTGAGTCATCATCCTTCTTAAAAAAACCCGCTGGAGAGCACACTGTCATTTGCATTCATTACTATTAGTTTATATTGGGTATGACTTGACTGGATCTCTTTTACCATGAATTACAATGTTTAGTCAGTCCTTGATCTTTAAAGGTGCTCTGCATTTATGTTTTGCGGTCTCAGAAAGGGCTAGCGAGATACCATCTTGTTATATCATATTATGATTGTTTTGAGAAAGTGTTGTCATCCGAGTTTTATTATTATTGCTTACTAGCGGATTATGCCATTGATATGTGTAAATATGAGACCTAAGTGTTACTGTGAATGTGGTTAGTTTCATAATTTGCTGAAAACTTGAATGCTGGCTTTACATATTTACAACAACAAGAGCAAATAGAGTTTGTAAAAGTTTTTCTTTATCACTTTCAGTTTATCAACTGATTTGCTTGAGGACAAGCAAAGGTTTAAGCTTGGGGGAGTTGATACGTCTCCAACGTATCAACTTTTCCAAACACTTTTGCCCTTGTTTTGGACTCTAACTTGCATGATTTGAATGAAACTAACCCGGACTGATGCTGCTTTTAGCAGAACTGTCATGGTGTTGTTTATTGTGCAGAAAACAAAAGTTCTCAAAATGACCTGAAAATCCATGGAGATAACTTTTGGAAAATATAAAAAATACTGGTGAAAGAATCAAGGCCAGGGGGCCCACACCCTGTCCACGAGGGTGGGGGGCGCGCCCACACCCCCTGGGCGTGCCCCCTGTCTCATGGGCCCCCTGATGCTCCACCGTCCTCAATTCCAACTCCACATATTCCATTTCACGAAGAAAAAATCAGAGACAAAGTTTCATCACGTTTTATGATACGGAACCGCCGCCAAGCCCTAATCTCTCTCGGGAGGGCTGATCTGGAGTCCGTTCGGGGCTCTGGAGAGGGCGATTCGTCGTTGTCGTCATCATCAACCATCCTCCATCACCAATTTCATGATGCTCACCATTGTGCCTGAGTAATTCCATCGTAGGCTTGCTGGACGGTGATGGGTTGGATGAGATTTACCATGTAATCAAGTTAGTTTTGTTAGGGTTTGACCCTAGTATCCACTATGTTCTGAGATTGATGTTGCTATGACTTTGCTATGCTTAATGCTTGTCACTAGGGCCCGAGTGCCATGATTTCAGATCTGAACCTATTATGTTTTCAAAAATATATGTGACTTCTTGATCCCATCTTGCAAGTCTATAGTCACCTATTATGTGCTATGATCCGACAACCCCGAAGTGACAATAATCGGGATACTTCTCGGAGATGACCGTAGTTTGAGGAGTTCATGTATTCACTATGTGCTAATGCTTTGTTCCGGTTCTCTATAAAAAGGAGGCCTTAATATCCCTTAGTTTCCACTAGGACCCCACTGCCACTAGAGGGTAGGACAAAAGATGTCATGCAAGTTCTTTTCCATAAGCACGTATGACTATATTCGGAATACATGCCTACATTACATTGATGAATTGGAGCTTGTTCTATGTCACCCTATGTTATAGCTATTACCTGAGGAATCACATCCGACATAATTATCCATCACTGATCCAATGCCTACGAGCTTTTCACATATTGTGCTTCGCTTATTTAATTTTCCGTTGCTACTGTTACAACTACTACAAAACTGCTATCTTTACTTTTGCCACTGTTACCATTACTATCATACTACTTTGCTACTAAATACTTTGCTATAGATACTAAGTTATCCAGGTGTGGTTGAATTGACAACTCAACTGCTAATACTTAAGAATATTCTTTGGCTCCCCTTGTGTCGAATCAATAAACTTGGGTTGAATGCTCTGTGGGGACCCGACTTGCAAGTCGTGATCACCGAATGCTGCGTGTCTGAGTGATCCCGAGATCAATGCTCACTTGAACACACGAAGCTGAATAACAAGAGTCTTACATCCATACATACCGTCTTACACAAATAGTGACCATCCTGGTCAAGTCTTACATCGATAAAGCCTTAAGGGCTGAACATCAAATGAAACTTAGCGGCGGAAAACATCATCGATAAGTAGAACCCATGCCATCGCCTTAACCCTACGGGCATTACATTTGGGAAGCGTCCTAGTTCGCATGATCGTCTCCAAAGAACTCTTCTTGAACTCCGGTTCTTCCATGCCCGGTCAATTTAAATAACCGGTGGCAAGCCAATGAGTACTTTGAATGTACTACTTAAGCAACCCATGAATTGGTTCAAGGTATGGTAATGCATGACATAGGTAAAGTTTTGCATAAAGCTAGTTTTGAGTGCAGGACATGTTCAACATCCTATAAAGCATGCATCAAGAGAATTCCAATAACCATGAGAACTGGTCACAGATATCAACATAAATAGAATGGGCACCAACCCATTTATCATAAGCGGAGTGGGCACCAACCCATCTCAATCGTGTCAAGTCTGGACTTGATCCATGCCCACACCATCATCTCACACACACGGATTTGTAAACAAGTGGGCGTAGCCCAAGAGCGGTTACCCAACTGTCCATGACCGTGGACACGGCTATTCGAATAGTTTTACACTCTGCAGAGGTTGCACACTTTACCCACTAGATCCGGGGAACTTCCGTGTCAAACCACGACCCGCGGTACCTCAAGTACCCGGGGTAAGCACCCGATCACTACCTTTCCCTAGTCGACACTAACATGGAGTCCACTCGATTGGTAGTAACCCCCGTGCCCAATATTTCAACAACCTTTTCATGGAGCCTTGCTCCCATTTCCATCACATACCACCGCACGGGTACCAGCGGTGTGTCCGGTGCCCCATAAAGATGGTCATGGCCGCCCTACAGCACGACCCGTCCCAGAGAGAGCACCAACTCTCCCCGTCACTAGTAATCTGGGCTCCAAGCTAGTATCGGTCTAGGTACTCAATAATGCCCTTTCCCATATAAGGGTAGAGTGGTCGCGCATGTAAGGTTGGAGTAACGGTCGCAACTCCGACCAATCCGTTTTGAAAACCACACACCCTTTTTCACTTGGCACACCACTTCGTCATCAAGTGGTCACCCATCTCATCATCTCCCTCGGGCATAAGTGGCACCCGATGGGGTTTTCGAAAATACCTTTGAAATCACTTTGCCTCCCTCATCATGCACAAACCCATCCCTTTTTGCGTAGCACCTACATTTGCATCCTAGCTACTCCCACCGGCATAACCCTCATAAGAAGGTAGGGCCATGCACAAATGCAAGTACCAACGAGGAATTGTAATCGTGGCAACCACCCATGTGGTTCACCCTCTCGTCATGATTCCGATGCATCATCGATAAAGAGCTAAAATGACATGCATATAAAAGGGGTATCATAGTCATGGTCAAAGGGCTGCTTGCCTTGGTTGGCTTGGTCTTCAAAGTCTTCCGGCACTGCTCCTCCTTCTTCCTCAGCTACCTCGTCAAATACGGGATCTAACGTTGCAAGAAAACAACGGAAAAATAAGGCAATAATAAAAACAGAAAAGTCAAAGTGCTCTGAAAAATGTCAACTTAATTTTGTAAAATACTAGGAGGAAAACTAGGAAGGGGCAACTTTTGGTTTTGGTTCGAGTAGCAAAATAGGGGTTATGGATTTTCAAAGGCTCATTTAAATGCCAAAACCACATTTAAATATTCTGAGAAAAGGAAAGGTGATTGGATCTGAGTGAAAGTTGCACCATTAAATAGATTGCAATATTCTAGGAATTTAGAAATTGGAATCAATGCATTTGGATTATTATACTGCCTGTGGAATTTTGGAAGTATCACGAGAAAAAAAAAAGGAAGCGGCGCTGTGCCATTGGGCGAGAGGCCACACAGCAGCAGGCCTGTGGGGAAACCCAGCCCACGCGCCGCCACGTCGAAGGCGTAAAGGCGAATCGCCTTCGGCCGACGGCGGGTCTGTCTGTGCACAAGACGTTTAAACCCGACGGTGGATCCCACCCGTCGAGGCGTGAGGTGACAGGCGGCCCCACGGCGGCCGTCGTCTACCTCCGCCGAGGCGACGCGAGCTTCGCGGCGGCGTCTGATAAGGCAGGAAGTGGGCGGAGACTACCGTTGGATTCAGGAGAGAGTCGCGGATCTGGTGGTGGTGGAGATGGTCGCCGGGGTGGCTGCGCCCGGCGACGAGGTCCCATGGCGGAGGTGCTTGGTGCCGGTGGCTCGGCCGTTCCCAGCTGCAAAATGAGGGGAAGGAGAGGGAAAGTATCGGTGAGGCGAGGAGGCCGATTCGAGGGAGAAGCAGGCGGAGGAGGCCTGTACCCGCAGATCGACGGCGACCGAGGCGGCGGAGCTCGAGCTCGATCTCGAGCTCGGGCGGCTCTGGAGCGAAATGGGTGGATCCAGGGTGGATTGAGTGCGTGGAGGCGGCGGGGAGGAAGAGGAGGGCTCGGGGCGCCTTAAATAGGCTGGCCGCGGTTCACCGTGGGCGTGGCCTCTGGCACCGCGGGATCTGCTCTGAAGCCTTGGGGAGAGCTTGGAGCTGTCCACGGCGCTCGTGGGAGTGGAGTAGGGCGCCAGGAGAAGGAGAGAGAGCGAGGAGGGCTCTGGCGTCCTGCGTGTGAGGCCAGCCATTGGCCGAGCCGGGCGGCGTCGAACCTGCTGCTGCAGGAGGAGAGAGAGAGGGAGAGAGAGGGGCGGCACGGCGGCGTGTAGCAGACGTCGAGGCACATCAGCCGCGCGATGGGAAGGCACAAAGCGGTCGGGGGCCTGGCGTCAGCGGTCGGCGCTCTGGCGAGCGCCCAGAGCGACTTTGGCCGGCATCAGCGGTTTTTCCGTGGCCTTGTGCGTCCTTTTCGTCTGGAAGCAACGATGGCGGGGACACGACCAGAGAAAGGCACAGGATGCCCAGGGTGCGAGAAGGAGAGAGAGAAGCTGGGAGAGAGGAGAGAAGATGTTGTCGAGAGAGGACAAACTTGATTCCCCCTTCCTCCACATTGCTTCTTGGGTGAAAAGTGTCTAGGTGACGAGAGGGAAGTGAGGAGGGGTTGTGGCAAAGAGATTAACTCAAGGAGATTAGTGAAAGTGGCGAAAAGAGGCTTTTTGGTATTTTGCCAGAAGGTGTTTGATGGAGTTTTGGTCAAGCTAATGATCCTCACTGGCCAAGATACTCCAAGGGGTGAAATGTCACATACATTTAGGGCCTTCCACCCATTTTGAGCTTATTTGGACAAAGTTGCCAATGCAACTTTTGCAAACCCTAGAAATGGGCAGAAATGGGTTTGAGTAGATCCAGTGGACTAAATCATTTCTCCTTGATGTGCCACTTGGTGTGGTAGCCTTATTTGGTCACATGATCAGGCTCACCAAAGTTGGGGTCTTGGAGAAAAAGTTGGTAGTGCAAAGTGGTTCAAACTTGATTTTGGTCAGAGAGGGTTTTGAGGCACTTTGACCAAGATTTCCTCTTCTCCAACCTGTGCCATTTGGTCCAGTTGCATCATTAGACCAATGAAGCATGTCCACCAAGTTTGAGCACATTTGGACATACTTGGCAATGTAAAGTTGATCAAACCTTAGATTGGACAGAAATGGTTTTGAGGGTTTTGATGGTGTTATCTTGTTCTCCAAGTCATGAGACTTGGCAAGATCAACAGATATGTCATATGTGACATGATAGAATTTTCCTGGAATTTTTGGAGAATATTTCCTTTGTAAATATTTCAAAAGCTTGAAATATCCAGAAAGGGTTTTAGAGGGATTTGACCAATATTTTGAACATGACCATGTGTTGAAACTCTTATATATGGACAATATATGTCCTATGAGCTTCCCTAAATTTTGTCAAATATTTTTGAAACAGAAAAATAATTATTTCCTATTAAAGACCATTTCTGGCCTTAAGAAAAAGCCTTTAAATAAAATAGAACAGTAACTTTTAAAATTATACTTTTGTGGTTCTTGGGCATCCTATATCTAATAGGAGTCAAATGTATTTTTGGAAATATTTTTACTGCCCTTGATCAAGTACTTGCAGTGCAAACCTCAATTCAGGGGTTTTTGGAAAACTAATTTTAGAAAATACTTTCTGGCCAAATTATTTTTGTAGGAAAATCCCATATAGCACTATTCACATGGCATGGTCATTGGTCAGGAGCTTGGGGTAGGGAGATGAAGTATAGAGGGTAGAGTAGTTGACTTCAAGAAGCACTTGAAGAGAAACACGAGAGAAAACCAACTCCAAATAAAAGCCAAATAATGCAAAAGTTTTTGTTGGTCCAAATTTTCATGCTTTATTAATAAAATGAAATGTTACAAAATGCAGGGTGTGACAGACCTACCCCCTTACAAGAATCTCGTCCCGAGATTCCTAAACTAAACTTGAAAGAGGTGCGGAAATTCGGATCTAAGGTAGTCTTCACGCTCCCAAGTGGCTTCGCTTGGTATGATTGCTCCATTGGACTTTGAAGTACTTGATGGTGCGACTTCGAGTGTGTCGCTCAGCCTCATCCAGAATGCAGATGGGCCGCTCACGATACGTCAAATCAGGTTGAAGATCAATGGCTTGGTGATTGACGTCTTTATAGAGGTCGGGCTTGTCTGGAACTTGGAGACACTTCCGTAGTTGTGACACGTGAAACACGTTGTGCACATCAGAAAGTTCAGGTGGAAGTTCCAACTGGTAAGCCACTTCTCCTCGTCGCTCAGTGACCTTGAAGGGGCCAATGTATCTCGGTGCGAGCTTTCCTTTGACATGAAAGCGCTGGGCTCCTTTGAGAGGGGTGACCCGGAGATAGACATGGTCTCCAACTCGGAAGTTTATGTCTCTGCGACGTGAGTCTGCATAGCTCTTCTGCCTCGACTTGGCAGACTTCAGGCGCTCTCGGACAAGCTGGACTTGCTCTTCCGCTTCGCGAAGGATATCAGGCCCAAAGACAAGTCCTTCTCCGGTTTCTGACCAGTTGAGAGGTGTACGGCACTTCCGCCCGTATAACACTTCAAATGGTGCCATCTGAAGGCTGGCTTGATAGCTGTTGTTGTAAGAGAACTCGGCGAAAGGGAGGCAATCTTCCCACTTAGCTCCATAAGCTAAGACACAGGCTCGGAGCATGTCTTCGAGTATTTGATTCACTTGCTCGGTCTGACCTCCGGTCTGTGGGTGGAAAGCGGTCTTTGAAGGACAACTTGGTCCCCATGGCCTCTGGAATTTCTTCCAAAACCTTGAGGTGAACTGGGTTCCTCGATCGACACAATCTCCTTGGGAACACCATGAAGGCTCACGACTCGGTTGATGTAGAGGCGGCTAACTGGTTCCCCTTGTAGGTTGTCTTGACAGAATGAAGTGGGCCACCTTGGTCAAATGGTCAACTATGACCCAGATGGAGTCATGTCCCTTGTTTGACCTAGGTAGTCCGATGATGAAATCCATTCGACTTTATCCCATTTCCACTCGGGAACCTTGAGTGGTTGGAGTAATCCGGCAGGTCGGCGATGTTCAGCTTTGACCCTCGGCATCGCCACATTTTGCAACATAGGTGGCAATCTCCTTTTCATCCCGTGCCACCAAAATCTTTCCTTCAGGTCTTGATACATCTTGGTGCCTCCGTGGTGGATGGAATATGGGCTGTCATGAGCTTCTTGCAAGATCAGGTTCTTGAGCTCAACCTTGTTGGGCACGCAGATGCGATTCCCAAACCACACAATTCCTTCCTCATCCTCTGTGAATCCACGAGGCCTTGCGCCTTGATCTTCCTCTTGATGCCTTCGATACTCTCATGCCCCTTCCGAGCTCTCTTGATATCATCCATCAAGGTAGGCAACTTCGAGGTTGGCCAAGAATCTGGTGCAACCAGTTCCAACCCAAGCTTTCAAGTTCCTCATACAAGGCGGGTAGCTTGTGCTTGAGATAGCATTCAAGGAGCAAGCCTTCTGCTCAATGCATCTGCTACCACATTAGCCTTTCAGGTGGTATTGAACACCGAGGTCATAATCCTTTATCAACTCCAGCCATCTTCTCGCCTCATGTTCAATTCCCTCGGTGAAAATATACTTCAGACTTTTGTGATCCGTGTATATCTCACATCTCTTCCCCAAAAGGTAATGTCGCCAAGTTTTCGTGGCATGAACCATCGCTGCTAGCTCAAGGTCATGAGTAGCGTAGTTCTCTTCGTGAGGTCGTAATTGCCTTGAAAGGTAGGCCACGACTCTGCCTTCTTGCATCGTAACACCTCCCATCCGACTCTTGGCGCATCACAATATATCACAAACTCCTTGTGTATATCTGGTGTGGCAGAAGCTCGAGCGGTGGTTAGCCTCTTCTTCAGCTCTCGAAGCTCTCTTCGCGCCGGCGTCCATTCGAACTTCTTGTCCTTCTTCAAGAGCTGAGTCATGGGTCGGGCAATGCTTGAGAATCCTTCAACGAACTTGCGGTAGTATCCCGCGAGTTCGAGGAAGCTTCGACTTCCTTCACATTGCTCGGGATTGCCATTCACCACGGCTTCAATCTTAGCAGGTCGATCGACAATCCCTCTTTGGTTAGAACATGACCCAGAATCCAACTTCCGCAGCCGAATTCACACTTGCTGAACTTGGCATACAGTTGGTGCTCTCGAAGCTTGTCTAGGACCATCCTCAAGTGTTGCTCGTGCTCTTCTTCCGACTTGAGAAGACAAGAATGTCATCAATGAAGACAACGATGAACTTGTCCAAATATTCCATGAAGACCTTATTCATGAGATACATGAAGTAAGTGGGGCATTGGTCAATCAAAGGACATGACCGTGCATTCATACAGCCATATCTGGTTCTGAATGCCGTCTTGAATATCTTGGGGTCGATCTTGATTGGTAGTACCCAGATCCGAGGTCGATCTTGGAGAACACCTTGGCCCCATTGAGTTGATCAAACAGATCTTCAATCTTGGGAAGCGGGTACTTGTTCTTGATTGTAACCTCGTTGAGGGAGCGGTAGTCAATGCATAAGCGGATGGTACCGTCCTTCTTTGCCACAAGCAGAGCAAGCGATCCCCAAGGGGAGGCACTAGGCGGATAAATCCTTCCTCAACTGCTCTTCCAGCTGCTTCTTCAACTCTGCTAACTCCTCCGATCCCATTCTATAAGGCTTCTTATAGATGGGTCCTGCTCCGGGTATGAGCTCGATGATGAACTCAATGTCCCGATCAGGAGGCATTCCTGGTAGCTCGTCAGGAAAAACATCGGGATACTCGCATACTACTGGCACTTGTTCCAATCCAACTTCAGTCAAACAGTTGACTTGGTTGGCTTGAGCAGAAGAGGGGTTGGGAGCAAATTTGACTTCGACTCCTTGGTCATTGGTCATAGTGACCGTCCGGTTGGCGCAATCAATCAAGCCTTGGTGCTTGCTGAGCCAATTCATTCCCAAGATCACATCCAAGCCTTGTGATTTTAGGATGATGAGGTCTGCTAGGAAGTCTACCCCGTTAATGGTAATCCCGACTCCTTTACATCCTATCTTGGCTCTCATCTCTGCTCCGGGGGTTTGTACCACCATAGGGTTGTTTAGGGGTGTAGGGTCATGCCACTCTTTAATGCAAAACTTTGGGTGACAAAAGAATCGTGGCTCGAGAATCAAACAAAACGATTATGGTGCTGAATTGACAAGGCATTACCAAAGACGACGTCCGGTCTTCTGGGCTTCTTCCGCGGTGACATGATTCACACGACCCTGCCATTGTTGGGCAAGTTGCGGGAGCTTGGTTCCTCGGTGGCATACCACGGCCTTGTCTGGGTTCTGCGCATTGGGGGCGGGCGTCGGAGCTTCTTGTTGGGGCAATTCTTGGAGTAGTGCCTGGCTGTCCACATCGAAACAAGTGACTTGATTGGGGACGATGCCCTTGCCCAGCATTGTTATTGGGGTTGTTGTAAGCTGGCCCTGGGGTTGGCATACTGCTGAGGTGGATAGTTGGTGCGAGGTGCAGGAGCTCTTGGCTGCTGATAGGTTGGTTTGACCGGGGCTGGCTGCCACGGGCGAGGCTTCTGGTTGCTGGAGCTACCCTTGCTGATCATCTTGCGCTTGCGAGTGTCATCCAAGGCACGTCGCTTGTCCTCAAGCATGGCGCCTTGTTCACCAGATCGGGAAAGGTCGGAAGTCACACACAACAAGCGAGTCTCGCAGAGTCTGGTTAAGGCCTTCCATGAAGCGCTCCGCTTAGCAGCATCAGTCTTGACATCTTGAGGGCATACCTTGAGAGAACACCGAACTTCTGCATGTACTCCTTTGCGGTGCCGCTACCTTGCTTGTGGCTCGGAACTCACGCTTCTTGATGGCCATGAGTCCGAAGGGATGTGGGCCTTGCGAATTCCGTCTTGAAGGTGTCCCAAGTGATGTCTTGCTCAACATGCATAGCCTTGAATCCATCCCACCAAGCTCTGGCAGTCCCCCGATGGGCAGCATCGCCACTTTGTCACGGTCCTCGGTGCATCCGACTAGTGCCAGCAGATCCTCAATGGTGCGGACCCGATCGTGCGCATCCGAGGGTTCAGCAGTCTCGATGAAAGTGGGTGGTGCATGCTTCTTGAACTCCACCGGTGTGGAGCGTCCATGGCCGTGCCCGCCATTTGGCGGGCGGTTGACAACTGAGCAATCATCTGGAGGGCTGCTGTGTTGGCTTGGCGCTCCTCTCGAAAAGCTTGGAGAAGCTGAGCCATATCCATGCTTGGAGGAGGTGGTGGTGGTGGAGTCTGTCCTTGGGCTTGGTCCTGGCTGGCTCCGGCCTCAGCAGAACCTCCGGCTTCTTCGGCTGGGTAGAGGTACCAATCGTGTTACAACAGCATCTGTTGGAGTGGTCAAGGTCTCATGATAGGGAACAACAATGAGGGAAAGCAGAGAGATGGAATGCCTAGTAAGGGGTGGTGTGACACACTTTAAGTAAAGCAAAGGCCGAAGGGCCAAACTCATGCATTAAACCAAATGGGAAATGTAGTGGTTTACAAGTTCCGAAGAGAAAGTACGACTTCATCAAAGCAAGTTGAAAGCAAACACAACATAACATGGTTTCATAAGAACCATTACAAAGACTCGACTTGCAAAAGGGGTACACGACCTATCCTACCATAGGCTACGAGCTAGCCTATCCTAGTCCTGAACGGAGTCTAAGTGGTGGAATGCTCGGTCGGGTATTCCGGCTCCTCTGGGTCTTCCTCCTCATCATCATCTGTCTCGGTCTCCTCATCACTTGAGGAAGCGGAGGAGTGAAGGAGCTGAACACGGCGCTGCTTTGCTGGTGGCGTCTTGAAGAGGTTATGGTACTCCTTTGCCGTCATCTGGCGTGGCTGAGTGCTCCCTCGGCAGCTGCGACTGAGGGGTCGTCCGCCTCGATAAGCTATCGCGGGCTGTCGAGGTGCTCCATCCTTCTTGATCCTGTCCGCCTTCGTCTCGAACTATGCGGAGGAGCTCCTTGGTCTCATGGAGTTCCTTCGAAGCTCCGTCGACTCGAGGCGCAGTGCTGTGCGCATCGTCGGCACACAAGCTGAAGTAGGTGCAGGCGGAGAGGAAGTCCCTCGTCAAGGGTGGTGCTGGTGCGCTGCTCTCGTCGTCACCTTCCTTACGATAAGGCAGGTAACGAGTGGCTGGCTCTCTTGCCATCTCTCGCAGGAGATCCCGGAGGCGAAGTCGGTGCCTTGAGGCAGCAGATCTCCACGGCGAGAAGCAAGTGTCGCCATCTGGGGTCCCTCAAAGAACCAGCTCCTCGGGCGTCATTCGCCCTCACGACTACCTCCACGTGATACTCCTTCTTGGTCTTTGTCGACCCGGTGCTCGTGGTAGGAGAAGGTGGGGACTCGAGTGAACGGCACTTCCCGAGGCTATCCTCAAGAAGCACGGAAACCCGGTGGTCGAAGTCCTCTGCATGCAGCGCCATCTACAAAAAGTGGAAGGGAAGGGTCAATAAAGGAATGTGTCCTGTGTTCGGGATGCTAACATAAAACATAGGTATATGGGTAATCTAGGGGATAGTCTCGCTCTAACTAACGTCCATGCTAACTAAGGCTTCCTACGGTCGGGATGGCTCGATACCAGCTCTGTGGGGACCCGACTTGCAAGTCGTGATCACCGAATGCTGCGTGTCAAAGTGATCCCAGAGATCAATGCTCACTGAACACACAGAAGCTGAATAACAAGAGTCTTACATCCATACATACCGTCTTACACAAATAGTGACCATCCTGGTCAAGTCTTACATCGATAAAGCCTTAAGGGCTGAACATCAAATGAAACTTAGCAGCGGAAAACATCATCGATAAGTAGAACCCATGCCATCTGCCTTAACCCTACAGGCATTCTGACTGGGAAACGTCCTAGTTCGCATGATCGTCTCCAAAGAACTCTTCTTCGAACTCCGGTTCTTCCATGCCTGGTCAATTTAAATAACCAGTGGCAAGCCAATGAGTACTTTGAATGTACTCGCAAGCAACCCATGAATTGGTTCAAGGTATGGTAATGCATGACATAGGTAAAGTTTTGCATAAAGCTAGTTTTGAGTGCAGGACATGTTCAACATCCTATAAAGCATGCATCAAGAGAATTCCAATAACCATGAGAACTGGTCACAGATATCAACATAAATAGAATGGGCACCAACCCATTTATCATAAACGGAGTGGGCACCAACCCATCTCAATCGTGTCAAGTCCTGGACTTGATCCATGCCCACACCATCATCTCACACACACCGGATTCGTAAACAAATGGACGTAGCCCAAGAGCGGTTACCCAACTGTCCATGACCGTGGACACGGCTATTCGAATAGTTTTACACTCTGCAGAGGTTGCACACTTTACCCACTAGATCCGGGGAACTTCCGTGTCAAACCACGACCCGCGGTACCTCAAGTACCCGGGGTAAGCACCCGATCACTACCTTTCCCTAGTCGACACTAACATGGAGTCCACTCGATTGGTAGTAACCCCCGTGCCCAATATTTCAACAACCTTTTCATGGAGCCTTGCTCCCATTTCCATCACATACCACTGGCACGGGGTACCAATGGTGTGTCCGGTGCCCCATAAAGATGGTCATGGCCGCCCTACCTGGCACGACCCCGTCCCAAGAGAGAGCACCAACTCTCCCCCGTCACTAGTAATGCGGGCTCCAAGCTAGTATCGGTCTAGGTACTCAATAATGCCCTTTCCCATATAAGGGTAGAGTGGTCGCGCATGTAAGGTTGGAGTAACGGTGCAACTCCGACCAATCCGCTTTGAAAACCACACACCCTTTTTCACTTGGCACACCACTTCGTCATCAAGTGGTCACCCATCTCATCATCTCCCTCGGGCATAAGTGGCACCCGATGGGGTTTTCGAAAATACCTTTGAAATCACTTTGCCTCCCTCATCATGCACAAACCCATCCCTTTTTGCGTAGCACCTACATTTGCATCCTAGCTACTCCCACCGGCATAACCCTCATAAGAAGGTAGGGCCATGCACAAATGCAAGTACCAACGAGGAATTGTAATCGTGGCAACCACCCATGTGGTTCACCCTCTCGTCATGATTCCGATGCATCATCGATAAAGAGCTAAAAATGACATGCATATAAAAGGGGGTATCATAGTCATGGTCAAAGGGCTGCTTGCCTTGGTTGGCTTGGTCTTCAAAGTCTTCCGGCACTGCTCCTCCTTCTTCCTCAGCTACCTCGTCAAATACGGGATCTAACGTTGCAAGAAAACAACGGAAAAATAAGGCAATAATAAAAACAGAAAAGTCAAAGTGCTCTGAAAAATGTCAACTTAATTTTGTAAAATACTAGGAGGAAAACTAGGAAGGGGGCAACTTTTGGTTTTGGTTCTGGAGTAGCAAAAATAGGGGTTATGGATTTTCAAAGGCTCATTTAAATGCCAAAAACCACATTTAAATATTTACAGAAAAGGAAAGGTGATAGGATCTGAGTGAAAGTTGCACCATTAAATAGATTGCAATATTCTAGGAATTTAGAAATTGGAATCACTGCATTTGGATTATTATACTGCCCTGTGGAATTTTTGGAAGTATCACAGAAAAAGAAAAGGGAACAATGACTGTGCCATCGGGCCGAGAGGCCACAACAGCAGCAGGCCTGTGGGGAAACCCAGCCCACGCGCCGCCACGTCGAAGGCGAAGGGCGAATACGCCTTCGCCGTTTATGGTCTCAGGTCTGCACAAGACGTTTTATACGTTTCGACGGTGGATCCCACCCGCCGTGCGTGAGGTCGACAGCCGGCCCCACGGCCGTCGTCTACCTCCGCCGAGGCGACGCGAGCTTCGGCGGCGGCGTCTGACAGGCACGGAAGTGGAGCGGAGACTACCGTTGGATTCAGGAGAGAGTCGCGGATCTGGTGGTGGTGGAGATGGTCGCCGGGTGGCTGCCGCCCGGCGACGAGGTCCCGCGGCGGAGGTGCCTGGTGCCGGTGGCTCGGCCGTTCCCAGCTGCAAAACAAGGGGGAAGGAGAGGGAAAGTATCGGTGAGGCGAGGAGGCCGATTCGAGGAGAAACAGGCGGAGGAGGCCTGTACGCAGATCGACGGCGACCCGAGGCGGCGGAGCTCGAGCTCGATCTCGAGCTCAGGCGGCTCTGAGCGAAATGGGTGGATCCAGGTGGATTGAGTGCGTGGAGGCGGCGGGGAGGAAGAGGAGGGCTCGAGCGCCTTAAATAGGCTGGCCGCGGTTCACCGTGGGCGTGGCCTCACGGCACCCGCTGGATCTGCTCTGAAGCCACTGGGAGAGCTTGGAGCTGTCCACGGCGCTCGTGGGAGTGGAGTAGGGCGCCAGGAGAAGGAGAGAGAGCGAGGAGGGCTCTGGCGTCAGCGTGTGAGGCCAGCCATTGGCCGAGCCGGGCGGCGCTGGGCACGCGCTGCAGGAGGGGAGAGAGAGGGGAGACAGAGGGGCGGCACGGCGGCGTGTAGCAGACGCCGAGGCACATCACCGGGCGCGATGGGAAGGCACAAGCGGTCGGGAGGGCAAGGCGTCAACGGTCGGCGCTCTGGCAGCGCTCAGGCGCGACTTTGGCGGCATCCGCGGGTTTTACGTGGCCTTGGCGTCCTTTTGCGTCTGGAAGCAACAGTGGCAGGGGACACGACCAGAGAAAGGCCTGGGATGCCCTGGGGTGCAGAAAGGAGAGAGAGAAGCTGGGAGAGAGGAGAGAAGATGTTGTCCAGAGAGGACAAACTTGATTCCCCCCTTCCTCCACATTACTTCTTCGGGTAGAAAAGTGTCTAGGTGACAGAGGGAAGTGAGGAGGGGTTGTGGCAAAGAGATTATCTCAAGGAGATTAGTGATAGCGGCAAAAAGAGGCTTTTTGGTATTTTGCCAGAAGGTGTTTGATGGAGTTTTGGTTAAGCTAATGATCCTCACTGGCCAAGATACTCCAAGGGGTGAAATGTCACATACATTTAGGGCCTTCCACCCATTTTGAGCTTATTTGGACAAAGTTGCCAATGCAACTTTTGCAAACCCTAGAAATGGGCAGAAATGGGTTGGTGTAGATCCAGTGGACTAAATCATTTCTCCTTGATGTGCCACTTGGTGTGGTTGCCTTATTTGGTCACATGATCAGGCTCACCAAAGTTGGGGTCTTGGAGAAAAAGTTGGTAGTGCAAAGTGGTTCAAACTTGATTTTGGTCAGAGAGGGTTTTGAGGCACTTTGACCAAGATTTCCTATTCTCCAACCTGTGCCATTTGGTCCAGTTGCATCATTAGACCAATGAAGCATGTCCACCAAGTTTGAGCACATTTGGACATACTTGGCAATGTAAAGTTGATCAAACCTTAGATTGGACAGAAATGGTTTTGAGGGTTTTGATGGTGTTATCTTGTTCTCCAAGTCATGAGACTTGGCAAGATCAACAGATATGTCATATGTGACATGATAGAATTTTCCTGGAATTTTTGGAGAATATTTCCTTTGTAAATATTTCAAAAGCTTGAAATATCCAGAAAGGGTTTTAGAGGGATTTGACCAATATTTTGAACATGACCATGTGTTGAAACTCTTATATATGGACAATATATGTCCTATGAGCTTCCCTAAATTTTGTCAAATATTTTTGAAACAGAAAAATAATTATTTCCTATTAAAGACCATTTCTGGCCTTAAGAAAAAGCCTTTAAATAAAATAGAACAGTAACTTTTAAAATTATACTTTTGTGGTTCTTGGGCATCCTATATCTAATAGGAGTCAAATGTATTTTTGGAAATATTTTTACTGCCCTTGATCAAGTACTTGCAGTGCAAACCTCAATTCAGGGGTTTTTGGAAAACTAATTTTAGAAAAATACTTTCTGGCCAAATTATTTTTGTAGGAAAATCCCATATAGCACTATTCACATGGCATGGTCATTGGTCAGGAGCTTGGGGTAGGGAGATGAAGTATAGAGGGTAGAGTAGTTGACTTCAAGAAGCACTTGAAGAGAAACACAGAGAGAAAACCAACTCCAAATAAAAGCCAAATAATGCAAAAGTTTTTGTTGGGCCAAATTTTCATGCTTTATTAATAAAAATGAAATGTTACAAAATGCAGGGTGTGACAACTCTACCCTCGAAAGCTGTTGCGATCCCCTACACTTGTGGGTCATAACCAGCGGGAGTAGTCCCGTTGAGCAATAACTCTTGCCAGACCGACATCATCACCATGATGACAGCCTTCAATCTGCATGGCCTCGACCCAAGCTGGGCCGAGCCGGAAGCAGAGCAGGTGCAGGAATTCTTTGACAATCTGTCAAAGATATATGTTCGTGACGAGCCAGTGCTCATCAACGACACCACCAAGGCCGAGCTGGAGTACATCGCCACCAGGGCAGCGGAGGCAGCACTTGTCGAAGAGGGTGGCAGCCACGGCGCCATGGAGGACGAGGCCGACACGGCCGCCGAAGAGAGAGAGTTTACTGAGTGGATGGGGCCGCTGGGGAAGCCAGTAGTGCTGGCACCGGGGCTCCCCTTTTTCAAGACATGGTCAAGGAGTCGACCGAAGAGGAGACCGAGGCGGACGACTCAATGGCCACGGGGAGGAAACGGGTCCTTTGGCGGGCTAGTTCTGAGGAGCCGGTTCGGTCCAGTAGGCCCATGCAGCGGAAACTGGCCCAGGCACAACCCGTGCGCCAAACGAGGGCCGTGGTAGCAAAGAAGAAGGCAGCGGTTGCCACCTCTTCCTCGTCCAAGCGGCGCCGGATGCCTTCCCCTCCCCCCCTTCGGATGTCGGGACGGAGGCTTATTTTGACCTTGGATCCTTCAGCCCGAAGAGGAAGAGGAGGCCGACGGAGGAGGACGAGTAGGCATCTCGCCCTTCATCATTTCTAACCCTTAGACTGTGCCATTTACCCTGACTTGATTTCATCTTCATAGGGACACGGAGACGCTGGCCCAGAGGGCGGCGAAGAGGGCCAAGGCTTCGACGGGTGACAAGCCCCCGGAGAGTGCTCTGTGCATGCCGGTGGAGGTGGAGATCAGCCCGGACAACAGCCCTCGACGCAACCCCTGCCTCAGCCCCCCAGCGTGAGTTTAATACTCACCCTTCATCGATGAGCGTTGGGACACGAATATTTGGTGGTGACCTTGCCGGGTTTGTAGAAGGAGAGCGGCAGCAGGAGGAGCCATTGAGGGCTACCCCCAACATAGCGGCCCCATCGACCACGCCGCCCGGAGGGGTGTCCCCGGCAAGGGCATCCACCGGCGATCCCACGCACATGGAGGAAGAGGAGGCGAGCTTGGGTGCTGGCGGCTCCGTGCCGGCCACGAACATAGGCGGGAATGGAACTTCTTCTCAACTTGGCACGGGTAAGTGGCTTGTTTCCTGTTGTCGGTGTCAAAATCAGCGGATCTCGGGTAGGGGGTCCCGAGCTGTGCATCTAAGGTTGATGCTAACAGGAGGCAGGCGACATGATGTTTACCCAGGTTTAGGCCCTCTCTATGGAGGTAATACCCTACTTCCTGCTTGATTGATCTTGATGAATATGATTATTACAAGAGTAGATCTAGCACAAGATTGTAATGGATAAAACCCTAGAAGTCTAGCATGTATGATTATGATCGCCTCTACGGACTAAGCCCTCCAGTTTATATAGACCCCGGAGGGGACTAGGCTTGTACAAAGTCGGTTACAGAGAAAGGAATCTTCATATCCGGGTGCGAAGCTTGCCTTCCACGCCAAGGAGAGTCCCATCCGGACACGGGAGAGAGTCTTATGTCTTGTATCTTCACGGCCCATCAGTCTGGCCCACGCGACATAGTCTGACCGTCAGAGGACCCCTTAATCCAGGACTCCCTCACTAGCCCCTGAACCAGCCTTCAATGACGAGGTGTCCGGCGTGCAGATTGTCTTTGGCATTGCAAGGCGGGTTCCTCCTCCGAATACTCCAAAGCTTCCTTCAAACACAGAAAACATGTCTAGCTCTGCAAAACAAGTACCACACAAAACCGCAGAGAGTATAGTATTTCACGAGTCCAATCTGCTGACTATTTTTGTAGCGTGACATCACGTCGCCGCCCGGCCATTATGTCGAACCGTTTTTTAGCCTGCCGCTCCATATTTCGAGATGCAGTTTCATTGGCATGTCTTGTCAAAGCAGAGATTGTGTCCCCTTATTGCGGGATTCTCATCAATACGGCCGTGGGTAACCCAACCATGCCGTCTACACGGCCCTTGGGGAATAGGCGAGTTTTAAGGCGAGTGGGGAGGCGCTTGATATTCACTGCCTTTATAAAGACATAAGGATTTACCCCCTTTTACCCACACCTTCTCTCTATGTCTCCCCCATTCTCGAGCTCCAGCGCCCAAGTTCCCATCTTTTCCGCCCCAAGAAAGCACTCCAACCATGTCCGGAACCGGAGCACAGGAAAAGTGGATGGCCTCCTCCGTTAAGGAGAAGGACATTACCAAGCTCTGGGAGGCTGGGTATTTGGCCAAAGAAATTGCCCACCGGCTTTCGGACAAGGGACAGATCATCCCCACGCCGGAGCCCCATGAGAGGGTAGTATTCATCCTCCACTTCGCCCACGGGATGGTATTTCCTCTCCACCCGTTCGTCCGCGGACTCATGTTCTACTATGGGCTGGATTTCCATGATCTGGCCCCCAACTCCTTCCTCTCGGCATTCATTGTCATGTGCGAGGCCTTCCTCCGCATCCCACCCCACTTTGGATTATGGTTAAAGATCTTCAATGTGAAGCCGAAGGTCATGGGCGGTCAATACACGGAGTGCGGAGGCGCCATGGTGAGCAAGATGCCCAATGTCACATGGCCAATAGGTATCTTCGTGAAGACCATTAAAGGGTGGAAACAGTAGTGGTTCTACGTCACAGAGCCGCGTGGTACCACCTGGGCCGCGGCTCCTGAATTTCGGTCCGGAGCCCTGATGCGGCTCACCTCCTGGCCAGAGAAGGTCCTGGACTGGTCTTCACCGGACGAGCTGACGGTGCTTCTTACGCGCATCAGGAGCATGATAGACAAGAATATCAAGCTTGTCAATGTGATCCAGGTGATGCTTGTTCATCGGATCCTTCCATGACAAAGCCGGACGTGCCATTTGTGGGAGTACGATCCTGCCAAGCACCAGACCTTTCTGCAGTTCTTCGGCACTACGCACGAAGACATCTGAAAGGTGCTTTTCAAGTCCTATGAGACGCGACCGGATACGACCGAGGACCGTGGGCATGACTTGGCCCATCCCGCTAGTCCGGTAAGTTTTTTTATGTTTTCAAGGTGTATCCTTTACTGACATACTCGAGGAAGACGCCTAAGCCTCCCTACTGATTCCTTCAGGGCTGGACAAAGAAGGCAGAGCAGATTCACTGTCCGGCTCCGCTGCCCGAAGACCTAGCAATTCCACTTCTGACGAAGATGCTGGTTCCGGCACCCTATCAAGCATCGGAGAAGAAGGCCAAGGGGACCAGAAGTGGCTCCGTCATAAGGGCACTTCGGACGTGACGTCTGGAGACGCCGAGAATCATTCCTCCGCCGCTGAGGACGATGAGGAAGAGGAGGAAGAAGAATAAAGCCATTCCCCCCTAGGGGGGAAAGAAAGAAAAGGACGGCCTCCACGCGTCTGGAGGCCGAAGCGTCCAAGAAGGGGAAGGCTTCCTGCTACGTCTTGAGCTTGCGTTGGTTTTCCGTGAAGAGGAAAGGATGATGCAGCAATAGTAGCGTAAGTATTTCCCTCAGTTTTTGAGAACCAAGGTATCAATCCAGTAGGAGGCTCCTCAAAAGTCCCATGCACCTACACAAACAAACAAAGAACTCGCAACCAACACAATAAAGGGGTTGTCAATCCCTTCACGGCCACTTGCGAAAGTGAGATCTAATAGAGATAGTATGATAAGATAATTATATTTTTGGTATTTTATAATATAGATGCAAAAAGTAAATTGGAAGCAAATATGATAAGAGATAGACCCGGGGGCCATAGGTTTCACTAGAGGCTTCTCTCAAGATAGCATAAGTATTACAGTGGGTGAACAAATTACTGTCGACCAATTGATAGAAAAGCGAATAGTTACGAGATTATCTAGGCATAATCATGTATATAGGCATCACGTCTGCAATAAGTAGACCGACTCCTGCCTGCATCTACTACTATCACTCCACACATCGACCGACTCCTGCCTGCATCTAGAGTATTAGGTTCATAAGAATAGAGTAACGCATTAAGCAAGATGACATGATGTAGAGGGATAAATTCATGTAGTATGATATAAACCCCATATTTTTATCCTCGATGGCAACAATACAATACGTGCCTTGCAACCCTTTCTGTCACTGGGTAAGGACACCGCAAGATTGAACCCAAAGCTAAGCACTAACCCCATGGCAAGAAAGATCAATCTAGTAGGCCAAACCAAACTGATAATTCGAAGAGACTTGCAAAGATAACTCAATCATACATAAAAGAACTCAGAGGAGATTCAAATATTATTCATAGATAAACTTGATCATAAACCCACAATTCATCGGATCTCGACAAACACACCGCAAAAAGAGTTTACATCAAATAGATCTCCACAAGAGAGGGCGAGAACATTGTATTGAGATCCAAAAAGAGAGAAGAAGCCATCTATCTAATAACTATGGACCCGAAGGTCTGTGGTAAACTACTCACAACTCATTGGAGGGGCTATGGTGTTGATGTAGAAGCCCTCCATGGTCGATTCCCCCTCCGGGAGCGCCGGCGAAGGCTCCAAGATGGGATCTCACGGATACAGAAGGTTACGGTGGTGGAAATTGTGTTTTGTTGGCTCTCTGAATTTTTTCGGGGTACGTAGGCTTATATAGGAGGAAGAAGCACGTTGGTGGCCGCTCGTGGGGCCCACAAGACAGGGGGCGTGCCCTATAGGGGGCGCGCCCTACCCTCTCGTGACCGCCTCGGCTGCTTCTTGACTTGCACTCCAAGTCCTCTGGATCATGTTCGTTCCAAAAATCACGCTCCCGAAGGTTTCATTCAGTTTGGACTCCGTTTGATATTCCTTTTCTTCGAAATACTGAAATAGGCAAAAAAAAAATAGCAATATGGGCTAGGCCTCCGGTTAGTAGGTTAGTCCCAAAAATGATATAAATGTGTAAAATAAAGCCCATAAACATCCAAAAGGGGTAATATAATAGCATGAAACAATCAAAAATTATAGATACGTTGGAGACGTATCAAGCATCCCCAAGCTTAATTCCTGCTCGTCCTCGAGTAGATAAATGATAAAACAGAATTTTTGATGTGGAATGCTACCTAGCATAATTCTCAATGTAATTTTCTTTATTGTGGCATGAATGTTCAGATCCAAGTGATTCAAAATAAAAAGTCCATATTGACATGAAAATGGTGATACTTCAAGCATACTAATCAAAGTAATCATGTCTTCTCAAAATAACATGGCCAAACAAAGTTATCCCTACAAAATCATATAGTTTGGCTGTTGCTCTATCTTCATCACACAAAGTATTTAATCATGCACAACCCCGATGACAAGCCAAGCAATTGTTTCATACTTTAATAATCTCAAACTTTTTGAACTTTCACGCAATATATGAGCGTGAGCCATGGACATAGCACTATATATGGAGTAGAATGGTGGTTGTGGAGAAGACAAAAAAGGAGAAGATAGTCTCACATCAACTAGGCGTATCAACAGGCTATGGAGATGCCCATTAATAGATATCAATGTGAGTGAGTAGGGATTGCCATGCAACGGATGCACTAGAGCTATAAATATATGAAAGCTCAAAAAAAGAAACTAAGTGGGTGTGCATCCAACTGGCTTGCTCACGAAGACCTAGGGCATTTTGAGGAAGCCCATCATTGGAACATACAAGCCAAGTTCTATAATGAAAATTCCCACTAGTAAATGAAAGTGACAACATATGAGACTCTCTATCATGAAGATCATGGTGCTACTTTAAAGCACAAGTTGTTGGGGAACGTAGTAATTTCAAAAAATTTCCTACGCACTGTCACATCCCTAGCTTCTGGTGCTGCCTAGTGTTTGCATCTTGCTTGCATCATGTTTATATTTCTGAAACCTGAATTGAGGAAATCTAGAAGCCTCAAGATTTAATTCAAGAAGGGCAAAGAACCCTGGAAAATTGCATTCAATGTTTCTCAAAATGTTCTTATTAACTGTTTAATATTTTTGGCAAGGCTCTTGCACCAAACCAAAAATAATGAACATTTGTAAGGAATATTTTGGGTCTTTGAATTTAAATCATTAGCTATTTGAATTTGGATTATATTCATATATTAGAATATAATTTCAAATACCCCTGAATTATTTTATGAGCTTTTGGAAAAGTCCATCTAGCAAAATAAAAATATTCAGAGGAGTTTTTGGCATTGTTTGAATTTGTTTGAATTCAAAACAGTGGCAAAATATTAACTAAAAATAGAAAACAGATATAAAAAAGAACGAAACCTACCTAACTCACTGCAGCCCATCTGCGCCCCACCTGCCCAAAGATCATTGCCCATCGCCCACAGTGCGATCATCACCTACCTCCCTTGGGGAGGACAGCCTGTGGCGTGGCCGCCGCACGCGAGCACGCGCCCCGGCCACCTCCACCCTGCTTGCCTGTCTCCCCGTCGCCCTGAGGATGCCACGACACCCCCGGAACCCCCTCGACCTCTCCCATCGCCTCTCCCCTCCTCTGTCCCTCTCACACGCAACCGGCCGAGCGCCACCGTCGCTGCCCCTCGCTGCCCTCGCGGCCACCGCCACCCCCTCTCCTCTCCGACGCGCTCCCGAGCTCCGCAGTACCACCCTTGTCCTCTCCGTCGGCTCACGCGACCGGAAGAGCCCCGACGCGTCGTCCTCGACCTCATCTTCTTCCTCGGCCACAGGAGATCGCCGCCGCAATTCCGACGCCGTCAAGCCTTCTCCGAGGCCGCTTCAATGACCCCTGCAACCGCTGTGAGGCCACGGTCCTTCCCCCCCCCTAACCCGTGCTCGTTTGCCTTCCCTAACCGCTCTAACCACCTTGCCGAGCGCTCCTCGCCGCCCGCCATGGTGCCGCCACGACCACAGCTGCTGTCGCTCGCATCCGAGCCCATCAGCACGCTCAGAACCCTCCCAGGAGCACCTATCACTCTTCGGCTTCTCCTCTAGTGCACCGTAGCGTCGACACCGTCCGCGCCCGAACTCTGGCCGCCGTGCAAGTTGCCGCCGCCGTCGATTTAGGTCACCTGAGCTGCTATTACGTGCACCACAAGACGCGGACGAGCTCCAGCATCGCGTAGAACCTCTCAGCCATCGATTTGGTCGTCGGAGGAGCGTTTCCAACGCCCTCCGCCGTCTCTGGCATCGCCGGCGACGAGCCGCGGGTCAACTCCGGTGAGTTTGACCTGGGTTTGACCACAGTTTGACCCCCTCTGGGTCACTGACGTCTGGGCCCCAGGCCACTAACTACACTAGGTTAGTGTTAGTTTAACGCTAACTAATTAGATTAGTTAGGTTAGTCAGCGACAGACGGGACCCTTGGCCAGGTTTGACTGGACCGGCCTCGTTGATCGCCGACGTCATAGTGACGCTTAATCTTGACATAATAAATATTTTCGGATTTATTTTTATACAGAAATTCGTAAAATAGTATAAACTTCTAAAAATCATATAAATTCAACCATAGCTCAGAATGAGATAAATTATATATGAAAAATGATCAGAAAAATCCAATCTGTCCATCTGTGCTGTTTTCATGCATGTTAGAACAACTTATAGTTGCTGAATTGGGCAAAACAAATAATGGCATTTGAATATCCACATATGGAGTTTGAATTTGAACCTAGGGTTCAAACCAACTTCATTTAACCTGTTGCTAGCTGCATTAGCTCAAACCACAGCATATTGCCATGTCACATTCATGCATCATATTGTTGCATTGCATTGATTGTGTTTTCTCTGTGTTGCCGGTATTTGTCCCCTCTCGATAGGCTTGGTTCCGACAATGAATTTGATGACACCGATGAAGAACTATATTATCTTCAGACGTGCCAGGCAAGCAAACCCCCTTGTTCATTCCGATACAATCCCACTCTCTCGCTCCTGCTCTACTTTACTGCATTAGGACAACAACGATTCAACTGTTACATGTTGCGGTAGTTGAACCCCTTTATCCTCTGCATGACCTGTCATTGCAACAGTAAATAGATGAAACCCACTAGCATGAGTAGGAGTTGTTTGAGCCCTGATGTGCCTACTCATTCATGCTTGTTTGTCATGCCTGCTATTGCTTAGAGTTGTGTCAGGTCTGATTCATCAGGGATGAATTGGAGGTGTGTGAACATGTCCTACTGTTGAGAGCTAAGTATGTGAACACGATTTGGTAAAGGTAGCGGTGAGAGGCCATGTAGGAGTACATGGTGGGTTGTCTCATTGAAGCCGTCCTCAGGAACTGAGTTCTGTGTTTGTGATCCATGAACAGCTACTACCATGCATTGGAATGCTTAAGTGCCCCTCCCGACTTATTAATCAACTTGATCTCTGTCCAGGAGTTGCAACTAGTTTCTGGTGTTTGTAGGTAGTGTTAGTAGTCTACCAAGTGGCACCCGGTACAGGTGGGCTTGGGACAGACTAAACCTGATGGCCGGTGTACCAAGTGGCACCGGATGGTGGACTTGGGAACCCTGCACACATCGTTTGGGGCCGTGGCGACACCCGGCGGATCTCCTTGCGGATGGAACCTGAATAGGCGATAAACCTGGACGAGAGACTTGTGTGGTTAGTCAGGTCGTGGCCGACTCCCTCGCCTGGCTTCCGCTTGAAGGTTGCCGAGGTACATGACGTGTACAGGGCGATAAGTGGCGAGAGCGTGTGTGAAGAAGTACACCCCTGCAGGGTTATCATTATCTATTCGAATAGCCGGATTCCTCGGATATGGAAACTTGGACCCCTTGCATAGTTCATAGACAAGTGAAAGTGGATACTCTAAAATGCGCAAGATAAGCGTGAGTGCTATGGATGGCGTTCTCGTAGGGAGACGGGAGCGGATCCATAGTGGTGTATTGATATGGTGAATATGTGGACTCGTGTGCGCCACCTCAAAGAGTTACATTGCAGTCGTAGTTCAGGATAGCCACCGAGTCAAAGCTGGCTTGCTGCAGTTTAAACCCAACCATCCCTTTGTTGATAATGATGCATATGTAGTTAGTTCTGATGTAAGTCTTGCTGGGTACATTTGTACTCACGTTTGCCTATTTTATGTTTTTGCAGAGAGACTTTAGTCTCACTAATAGTTCCGCGTGGACTTCGATGTTTAGCTTGTTACCTCAGCTACGGTCTTGTGCCCTTGGCAGGATCTAGTAGATAGTCAGGCTTCTCAGCCTTTTTCATTTGTAGATGTCTGTACTCAGACATGTTGAGCTTCCTCTTGTGCTTTGACTTGTATGCTCTGAATGCTGGGTCGAGAGACCCATGTTTGTAATATCTCGCTCCTCGGAGCCTAATGAATAAATACTTGAGTTGTAGAGTCATGTTGTGATGCCATGTTGTATTTGCACATATCGAGCATATTGTGTGTATGTTATTGAAATGCTTGGTATGTGTGGGATCTGACTATCTAGTTGTTTATCCTTAGTAGCCCCTCTTACCGGGAAATGTCTCCGAGTGTTTCCACCGAGCCATGGTAGCTTGCTACTGCTCCGGAACACTTAGGCTGGCCGGCATGTGTCCTTCTTCGTTCCTGTGTATGTCCCTTCGGGGAAATGTCACGCGATGAATACCGGAGTCCTGTTAGCCCGCTACAACCCTGTTCACGAGTCCTGCTAGCCCGTGCTACAGACTGGATTCACTTTCGTGATGACCGACACGTTCGATCTTTGGGTCATGGATGCTGTCCTCGTAAGTTTGTGCCACTTTGGGTTTACGACTAGCCATGTCAGCCGGGCTCCTTATCATATGGATGCTAGCGACACTATCATATCGTGTGCTAAAAGGCATAAACGGTCCCGGGCAAAGGTAAGGCGACACCTGTGGGAATACCGTGCGTGAGGCCGCAAAGTGATATGAGGTGTTACATGCTAGATCGATGTGGCATTGAGTCGAGGTCTGACAGCTTTGGTATCGAGCTTGATTGCTGTAGGATTACCAAGCCAAACTGGTGAAGTTGAGTCTAGAAATGCTTTAGTTATATGTAGGGAATTGATTGTGGGATGGGAGCGTAAGGCTCTTTTTACTCCTTTACCTCATGCCCTTTCGATCCGAAGTCATCTTATCTTTCCTACGGGTGAAGGAACTAGGCCTTCTCTTCTTTCTACCAGGATCACGTGTTACTAATCCGTAGACTTATAGGATTGATGGATTTAAGCTTCAGTTCAGTTCCTACTACTTTTTTATGTTAACTGTTGATCTCGAAACCTTGATATTGTGCTTCTGAGTGGCTATGCCACCATTTTTGTAGCATGTCTCAAATCTTTTTGAGCATTTACAGTCGTTATGCTATCCGAGTCATCCCAGGTTTCTAAATAGTCTGAAGCATTTGCAAAATCCCTTCCTCCCGTTCCGATGTCCCTTTGGGCCAGATTAACCACATTAATCGGTGAGTTGAGGTACTCTATTGCCTCAACGTATATGTTGGAGCTATTATTATGACCCTAGATGTCTAGAGTATCACCTAGTAATCTTGCCATGTTTTGTGATCCCAGTGTGATGACTCTGGCCATCATTCCCGAAAGCATCCCGTGATGCCATTTAGTTAGTAGGCTTTCTAATCCTGGGTTTTTGAACCCGAGATTCACCCTACTTACCTCGTGTTGATAGTGTTTGCTAGTTCCTTTAGGATATTAGTAACCTTTGCATTAGTCCTCGAGGTCCGTGGTATTTCCTTCTTCCAAATACTATGAACTACTTGTGGCAGAAGTTCCTCGTTGAACCAACAGATCACAACCAGAGTGCTCCTGATGAGTTCTTCTCTCTATGTTGTTACTCTGCCAGTCCTTCCTCTTCAGCATGGGTTATCCGGAAGAAATATGTTGAACTCGTTCGACATGCCAGTCCATGCATCCACAACTCAGAAAGATATATGTTCCTTTGAGTTGTCCCTCTGTAGTTGTATTCCGATCCTTGTCTATCAGTTGATAGCCAAGTTTATGGCGTGCATTCGTGTTATCGATGCCTATTATTCTTGTGGTCCATCGAGCCATTCTATTCATGATGACTAGGAGAAACAAACTCCAGTACCTCATCCACATTCAGGATTGGGTCAAAGTAGTTGTATTCCGCAGATCAAAATGCCAATCCAGCTTCTGGTCTGTTCTACCTTGAAGTATTACCTTCTTTATGTCAGGATTGTCATGAGAATTGCACCACCTCTTATGAATTCTTGATGCAGTGATACTTCTCACCATCATTTTCATTTCTCGGTTCCGTGTTGTTGCAACCGGAATGCCGACAGGTGAATCATGTTGTGTGAACTCAATACTCCTAGCAACTGTGTTGCTTGGTAGTAAATGGACAATATTCTCACTCTTAGCGTGTTGGTTATTGAATCATCATTCTAAGATTGATCGTGCTACCTAGTCCTTATTTCCTGGTGCACTCTTTGATCAATGAGTTAGGATTGTGCCAATCCCTCGCTTATTTGATCATATCGTCTTGCCTTGAAAAGCAAGATTGTTCTCGAGCTTAGTAACATATCGGTGGTTCGTGATTTTCCGAATATCTTCTCGGAAGTATCACCAGGTTGTCACCTGACCGCTATGTTAAGCTCGTGATCAAGTTGGTTTCTCTATGAACCACCCTTTCTCCAAGAATCCGTGTTGGATACCCCTGAGCTGGTTGGTTAAGCTAAACAACAACTTGGAGAGTTGGAAGATGAAAGCTTGTCCGACTCAGTTCATTCCAAAGGGATATCTTGTGTGTGTGTTGAAGAAAGATGATATCTTCATTGATTGATCCTCGTGGTCAATTGTTGGATTTATCGTCTTACCCCAAACCCTTGATTTGAGTATGGGCTATCATCAAATCAAATCAGAACCAACAATGTTTGTAATGTTGTCTTACTCGTAGTTGATTCCTCGAGCATACACCATTAAATCTTTTGGGTCTGACCAGTGCTATCACTTGTTCACATAATTACGGAATTCCTTCTTCATGGAAACCTGGATGCATTGTTGTTGAGCCCATCAGCAACATATTTAACCTCTCCATGATTGTGTTGAACATCCAGCTAGTATTGGAAACTTATATAAGCATTATCTTCATGACCTGCTCATGGAGCATATGTCCGGATGAAAGATGTGACTTTCACTAATTCACGTGCACTTGGTGTAAGTTGCCGCCGTGGATCCGAGAAAGATTGTTTTTGCTTCCTTTGGAATCATCCCAAGTCAGTCATGCATGTGCAAAGTATACATTGGTTTGTGAGACTAGCTACCTTCATTCCATATGTATCCCTAGCACGCCAAGCCACTGATTGATTTGTTCAAGATAAAGGAGTTTGTTCTAAAGTGTTAATCCTTTAGACTTCCGCGCGGAGACTTCGATATCATCAATGATGGTTCCCCACCTGAACTCGGTAGTATTTTATTATAAGACTACTACGTGGTCATGCTTGTCTGGGACAACGTGTTCACATGTTTGTAGCAGAACCAGCTCATGTTTTGGAGCTTGCTATCGTAGTTTTTTCCTGAAAATTTCGCAACGCCGTCTAGTCGATTTGTGTTGCAAACTTTCTTTTCAGACATGCTGAGTCTGAAGTATCCTATCACCAACCGGATCTGAATCTCAGGCAGATATGATGGTTGGAACGTTTTCCCAAGAACTACAATATTGGTCTATCTATAACCGGTAAAGTGGATGTCGTGGCCAACACACCCAACCGGAAGACCTATTATTGTAGTATCTTGTTTGAGGAAGTTGGCCACCTCCCCATAAGGACTTCGTAGGATTTACCCCCTAGTTGTGCCTTATGATTTTTGGTGTTCCCGAAGTCCGACCTTTTACTTGATGCTCTAGATATCAAACCATATCTATGAATGGGTTACACTAGCACATCAAGGAGAACATTAGAAGCGGAGTGCTAAATGTCTCTCGGTCGATCATCCAGATTTTGTCCCCTTGGCCCCGCCAAGGTGAAATCTGAGAAGGTGTTATCTTCCTTTGCATCTGCATCTTCCCACTACTAGGGAAAAGGCTATACACAGAATCTTAGCAGCAGCGCGGTTCAAAAACAGCGCTAGTGCTATTTAGCGAGAGCGAGCTACGAAACCGCGCTCTGAGCACAGACTTAGCGATGGCGCCGTTGACCAAAAAGCGCTACTACTAAAATTCCCATTGGTAGAATGCTAGGCTACGCATAGCGATGGCGATCTTAGAGGAACGCTCATTGCTACATCACAGCTTAGCAGCGTTTCCATCAAGAGCGCTACTACTAACAAAAATAAAATAAGATGATAAACAAATAGAAATTTAAATGAAAATGAAAGAAATAGAAAAAGGAGAAAGGGGAAAATAAAATGTAAAGCAAAATAAACGAAAAAGTGAAAAATCGGAGGAAGGCATAGCAGCAGCGTTTGTTCCAAAGACGCGCTATAGCTAATGTAGCTGCAGCGCGTGCCCTAGACCCCCGCTATAGAAGCAGAATAGGAAATTAGCTATAGCAGCAGCGCGTTTCGGCGAAAGCGCTATAGCTAAGTTAGCTATAGCGCTTTTGCAAAGCGCCATCGCTAAGTTTGACATAGCCAAAAACCGTTTCCCCGCCCGCCACCACTTCCCCAAATCCTCAAACCCCACCTTGCCAGCGCCGCCGTCTCCCGATTCGTCGCCCACCTCGCCGCCGCCGATGACGCGCGCCGCCAGAGCCGTCGGCGCTGTCGGCGACACCGAGCCGCCTAACGCCACGGAGCCGCTGCCTCGTCAACGCCACCGAGCCGCCGCCGACGCCACCTTTCCTCGCCATCTCCGGAGACGCCCCTGCCTCCCTCGCCGTCACCGGAGACGCCTCTGCCTCCCTCGCCACCACACTGCCTCCGTCGCCACCACCGGAGCCATCATCTGTAAGCCCCCACCCCTCCTCTCTCTCTCATGCATAGGTTAGCTAGTTTTTAATCAGGTTAATTATCTAGGTTTTAGGGCAAAAATTTAGTTAGGGCATTGACAGAGAAGTAGTTAGGTTAACTAGTTTAATTAGGTTAATTATCTAGGTTAGTGCAAAAACTTAGTTAGGGCTATGACAGAGAACTAGTCAGGTTAACTAGTTTAATTAGGTTAATTATCCTATTAATTAGTGCAGAAATTTATTTTAGGCTTTGACAGAGAACTAGGTGCGTTAACTAGTTTAATTAGGGTTAATTATCTAGGTAAACAAGATTAACCAACTAGGTTAAATAGGTAGGTTAATTAGGTTCGTTGGATTAAGAAGCTAGGTTAAGTAGATTGGCAAAGGTTTTTGATTTTTCAAAAGACCACTATTTTTCAAGGAAAAGAATTTAGGCAAATTTTATTTTTCATTGAAGTGGTCATGTCATATCTTTTCATTGAAGTTGTTCGATTGTGCCCAAGTGGTGGCTTTGTTGTTTCAGTGAATGATCTTGAGTGGCCTATGTTTTGCCGGAATGTTGATTCATTTCTGTTAAGGCAAATTTCAGGTTCTCGATTTGTCCACTTTTAGCAAAGGTCATGCCGAAATTTCCGTGAATTTCGGCATGACTTGTGCTAAACTAGGACATATCGAGTGCCCGGATTTGCCGCACCAAGAAGGAGTCAACATTCCTTCAAAACAATAGTCCTTTTTATGTCATTATTCATTTTATTAGGTCTAGAATTAATTGACTAGATTTAATCATAGGAAACATGGCTAGCAACGATGAAGGACAGGGTTACGGTGATTGCGACGACGCGTCTACCAAAGCGGCGATTTAATTTTTAGCTTTACCGACGATCAGCAGATGTTGTTGCTGGGCCCGCATCGGGATCGAGACCGACACGCAGAACCGGTCTTTGAGACCGTCACGCAGACCGGTCTTGAGACCGACACCGGCGCTGAGATTCAGACCGCATCGAGACCGGCGCGAGACCGGTGCTGCCTCGGGAGCGGATCCGTGTAGCACCGAAAGCGAAGAGGCAACGGCTTCCTAACAAACTCAGGACTACTAGACTGGTGGTCACGGAGGTGGACAACGGCAATTTTGAGCCAAAGGCGCCGAGGAAGAGCAGCGCGTGCTACGGCAATCAAATAGGCTGCATCATACGGACAACCGCCACCATGAGCGATGAGAATCTAAAGAAGATAGAAAATATGAGGAGCTCCTCCCAAAGAAGTTTCACCAGATATTCTTGTTCCGGGCGGAATGAGAAGGATTATGAAGATCCGCACAATGACCCGCAATGAAGAAGATAAACAAACACGCCATGACCAAGTTTAGCAGCGCGTTGGCCGCTGGAAAAATCGAGTGAAAGCAAAGATCAACGACGGGAACCCTACTCCGAGATTGTAAAGGAAAGTCCGACAATCACGGAAGAGCAGTTTCAAATATTCAAGGAGGCTTGCGAGGCGAAGCTGCCAAAGAAAAGTCTAAGTACATGAAGGGGCTTCAAAGAGGAACATTGGGACCCACCACCTCGGAAGCCGTGGTTACTGGCGAAAGAGGTCCAAATGGGCCAAGGAGGACGCTGAAGCCGCGAGTGCAGGCATCCTGACACCTTGGCGGATTTCACCGTCCCGCAGGCGTGGCGCCCCGAGGGCCCGCCACCATTGGGACCCATGAAGAAGGTTTATGAGACAACACCGGTCATTACGGAGTTCATGAGACTCTTGGTAATTTTAGTTTCGATCAATTCGATTGCACACGTTAGTCATATTTGTAAACGATCCTTGTGCCTTTTGCAGAGAGAGCAACACCGGATTGCGGCCGAAAGCGACTCGCCGTCTGAGGCATTGGCGAGGCCCAAGTGGGACACTCCATTCAACCGGGCGTTGAACATATTGAAACGACAACCGGTGGATACTCGACCGTCGTATGGACGCGTGCATGGTGTCGGAGACGGCGCCACGTGGAAGAAGTACTACCGTGAGACCACGGAGGAGAGAAAGGAAAGACGGAGGTTAACTGAAGAAAGCATCGACAAGAAGGTTGAGATTGCGGTTGAGAAGAAATCATCTCGCACGACAAGAATAGCGATAGCTGCCGCAAAACAAGCGGTTGCATATTTATCTACTTCCTTGGTGACGGGCGTTCACATTTGGACAAGGAAAATCCAAAAAATGCAGAGGACTTTCCCTTGTCGACTTCTTGGCAGCACATGCTCCCGCACTTGCTCCCAAGAACGGCTCCTGCACTGCTCCCGCACGGCTCCGCGACTGCTAGACGCACCAGCTGCCGCGACCGACATGCTCGGTGGTGCCTCCTCTTTGGCTGAGCTCGGCGCCCTCACGGTATCTTCCACACGGCCCCTTCAATATAAATGTATAATCCCGTTTTCGTTGCCTTTCGGATGTCTCACGTCGCAGACTTTTATTTGCAGGTCGACGAAACCCGTGCACCATATTGTACACCATCGGCGCAATGAAGGTGGGCGTGGGGAAGGGGACGATAATGGAGCCGAAGGAACCATTGTTCCACAGCCGCCGATACCCCGAACGTCTTCAAGGTTTCCGTGGCGATGTCAAACCGGGCCACGAGAATTTTCCTCCTCTAATACTAGTGGGGGATGACGACGAGACCCCGGCGGCTTGGTGATTGTTGCAATGGGTGGGTCCTGTTGTGGCCAAAGAGTCTGCGCCGTGCTCGAGGCGGTCGGGAGCACACCCACGAGCATGCAGCCTCGGCAAGGTATGAACATCAACACCCCACCTACCCAATTAGCGTCGGGTGTCGGGTTGGGTGATAGCGACGGGTAAGCAGGTGGCTCCATTAGAGGCTGATGGCGCCGCCATGGATGAGGATGAGGATGACGATGGCGCTGAACGGTATGTCTATCTTGGCGCCTCCTCGTGGTTTGAGCATCATGAGTCGGTGCTGAATTACCGTCTCAACGCGTTATTGGCGACCATCCGGTGGTAAAGAAGCCTAGGAATAGAGCGAGGAAAGGCAAAAAAGCTGATTCTATGATCCAGCCGCCTCAGCAGCCTCGGCTTCGGGACCGTGTAGATATCCCGATGCGGATAAATGGCATATCCCTGGTAAACCAATCCTACCTGAAACAGCGCTACGGGCCAGATTCGGCGATCTGAGGAGACTTCATGACGATGTGCTGCGGGTAGAGAAAGGCCTCATCGCCTCGAAAGATCCAGGATACCCACTCTACGTGGTTAATGTTCCGCAGCAAATGTCGTACGTCAATGGCTTCCCCGCGGATAAGTTCTTCCTCCGATTCGATTACATATTCGACATGTTTCACGTGAAGAAGCTGGATTTTACTTTTGTCCGCCTTTATGCCTTGCACATGAGCTACATCATTGGGGTTGAGCAGATAGCTCATATCTGTGTCGCTGACCCGTACTACATGCACGAGGCCTTCTTGGGAGTCTGTGCACAGCATCGTGAATACGCGAGGGATTACATCATCAGTTTCATGCTCGCCAATAAGGACAAGGAGGCGATTCTCGTGCCTTATCATCCCGTGTAAGTCATCCGCGCTGCTATCCTTCCTTCGATTTCAATAATTCATTTGCACGGTGGAGGCTAATTAATTTGAGGTGTACTTATTTTGCGTAGTGGAGGGCGCGCCGTCCTCATCATCCTCTACCCCTGATTCTCCCACGCTCTTTACTTGGACTCGTCGAAGAACATTCACAAAAAGGATTACACCCACATCAAAGATGTTCTCGACAGTGCTATGTTTTACTACCAAGCAAGGGGTGGAGATGTTAGGGACAAGAAGAAAAGGCGGCGAGCACGCCTTCAGCCATAAGACCGACTTCTGCATGCAAAGCACCGAGCGATTCTCTTAATGATGGATTCTATGTCCTACACCACATGCTTTGGAGTACCGACGGGATTACCGTAACCTTCACATGGCACCTAGATCTAGCGATGCCCATATTCTCGCAATGGGCAAAGGACATAGGAGATATTGAGGATCATCGACTTGAGCTGAGTTCTATAACATCCAGCGAACTTGCCCAAATCATCATGAATGAGGTCGTCGGAAAACAGGGATGTTCCATGCGAAGGACAAATGTCGCGGAAGGCGTCCGAACATGGATAGCCTCTCGGCTTCTCGACATGAAGCCTTTCACAAAGCTCGATGACTATCTCCACGACTTGGATGGATGGCACGACATCTTTGGAGTGATTGTCGATATATGACAATGTGTCCGTTTAGTCCATAGTTTCTTTTATGACAAAACTTTGAGTTATGCGGTGAAACTTTATTTGTGATGTAATTAAACCGTCCTCCTCGACTAGCGAAAATCACTCTAGTTAGGTCATTTGGGTGCGATGAACTTTGTTATTTATGCTTATGATATGTTGTTTCTATTTTTGCCAAGTCTGTCTCTTTGTGTTGCTCAACTATATATGTTGCATATCATCGACTCATGTGACGATGCAGGTGCATAGATCATAAATGGCGAAGAAGTGCTACGCCAGAGTATATATACGACAAGTGGCGGAGTGAAAGGCCTAGGTGTACCGGTTTTCGGTTTCGAGCGACACGCAATACTTAGTTTAGGTTCACGCTAATGCGAGAGAGGGATCTGAACTCATGTACTCAAAGTGATAGCTATTCTCATGTATATCATTGTTTAGATGGATGACGATGTATTTGCAAGTAATCGAGACTTGTATCGCTATTTTGAGATTGATGGCGAGATCGAGACCACTTTGTGTTGGATGATGATTATGATGATGACATGATTTGATGAGACTAATTGTATGTATATGCTATCATTTGTATGTGGATGATATGCTAAAGATTATTGTATAAAGCCTATTAAAATGCAAAACAAATAAAAACAAATCTGCAGGAAAAAACTAATAAAACTAGTAGTAGCGAGGGGATTTAGCGATGGCGCGGCTTACCGAGAGCGCTTACAACCAAACAGCGCTGCAGCTAATACCGATAGCGCCCTTACCAAAACGCGCTGCAGCAATTAGGTGTGTAGCGATGGCGTGTGTCAACACGCCGCCATCGCTACACGTTACTATAGCGCCTTATTAGTAGCGCCGGTACCAGGCGCTCGAGGGTGTAAACCCGCGCTGCTGCTAGGCTTTTCCCTAGTAGTGTCCATGGGTATTCATCATGGTAGTATGTTGTGTTGCGAGGATCCTTGTCACGGATATTGGTAAAACCTTGATGAATATGGAAATGCTCAAGTTCTTGAGGGCATGCTCAGGCACTAGGTTATATCCTCGGTATCTTATAACTCTAGTTTCCTTTCCAAACTGAGTATGCCATTCTTTCAAACTTCTCCAAATGATCGATTGTAATTTGCCTTAAGCTGGTATAAAGAGTTTCAATTATATTTGAATCAAAGGTAATTATTTTTGCCACTTAAGGGATGATTCTACGAGTCACCTCCTCTAAGATGTCTCGTTATGGTATCATGGCAATTCAACTCCTCGCTACGTTGTCAACTGTTCACCACCTTTTTAAGTGTGAAATTGTTGTCTACCTAGTGAACCTTCCTCATCTGTTTCACCCCATCCCTTTGGATGTTTGCTTCGTGTCTCAGCCCGCGAGATGTATTAATGTCTCACTCCGTGAGTTGATCCTGAGTTGTTCGGTCTTCTAGAAGATCGATCCTGCTAAAGTTTCCCTTTCCTTTCATTTTTATGTTAGCTGGAGTTCTCAAAGCAAGACGTCGAGACAAAGATGGTGATCGAATCAACGCCCCTATGAAGTGCAACCTGGATCGTGAAGATTGTGTTAGTTTGTGTTCCCCCTTCATCTTACCCTACGCTTGAATCTCAAGACGAAATTTTTGCTAGTGGGGGTGAGTTGTCACATCCCTAGCTTCTAGTGCTGCCTAGTGTTTGCATCTTGCTTGCATCATGTTTAAATTTCTGAAACCTGAATTGAGGAAATCTGGAAACCTCAAGATTTAATTCAAGAAGGGCAAAGAACCCTGGAAAATTGCGTTCAATGTTTCTCAAAATGTTCTTATTAGCTGTTTAAAATTTTTGGCAAGGCTCTTGCACCAAACCAAAAATAATGAACATTTGTAAGGAATATTTTGGGTCTTTGAATTTAAATCATTAGCTATTTGAATTTGGATTATATTCATATATTAGAATATAATTTCAAATACCCCTGAATTATTTTATGAGCTTTTGGAAAAGTCCATCTAGCAAAATAAAAATATTCAGAGGAGTTTTTGGCATTGTTTGAATTTGTTTGAATTCAAAACAGTGGCAAAATATTAACTAAAAATAGAAAACAGATATAAAAAAAAGAACGGAAACCTACCTAACTCACATGCAGCCCATCTGGCGCCTCACTGCCCAAAGATCATGCATGCCCATCGCCCCCAGTGCAGGTCATCACCTACCTCCCGCCAGGAGGACAGCACGCGCGTGGCCGCCGCACGCGAGCACACGCCCCGGCCACCTCCACCCTGCTTGCCTGTCTCCCCGTCGCCCTGAGGATGCCACGACACCCCCGGAACCCCCTCGACCTCTCCCATCGCCTCTCCCCTCCTCTGTCCCTCTCGCACGCAACCGGCCGAGCGCCACCGTCGCTGCCCCTCGCTGCCCTCGCGGCCACCGCCACCCCCTCTCTTCTCCGACACGCTCCCGAGCTCCGCAGTACCTCCCTCGTCCTCTCCGTCGGCTCACTCGACCGGAAGAGCCCCGACGCGTCGTCCTCGACCTCATCTTCTTCCTCGGCCACAGGAGATCGCCGCCGCGATTCCGACGCCGTCAAGCCTTCTCCGAGGCCGCTTCAACGACCCCTGCAACCGCTGTGAGGCCACGATCCTTTCCCCCCCTAACTCGTGCTCATTTTCCTTCCCTAACCGCTCTAACCACCTTGCCGAGCGCTCCTCGCCGCCGGCCATGGCGCCGCCGCGACCACAGCTGCTGTCGCTCGCATCCGAGCCCATCAGCACGCTCAGAACCCTCCCAGGAGCACCTATCACTCTTCGGCTTCTCCTCTAGTGCACCGTAGCGTCGACACCGTCCGCGCCCGAACTCCGTCCGCCGTGCAAGTTGCCGCCGCCGTTGATTTAGGTCACCTGAGCTCCTATTACGTGCACCACAAGACGTGGACGAGCTCCAGCATCGCGTAGAACCTCTCAGCCATCGATTTGGTCGTCGGAGGAGCGTTTCCAACGCCCTCCGCCGTCTCTGGCATCGCCGGCGACGAGCCGCGGGTCAACTCCGGTGAGTTTGACCTGGGTTTGACCACAGTTTGACCCCCCTACAGGTCATCGACGTCGGGCCCGTGCCACTAACTAAACTAGGTTAGTGTTAGTTTAACGCTAACTAATTAGATTAGTTAGGTTAGTCACTGACAGACGGGACCCACTGGCCAGGTTTGACCTGGACCGGCCTCGTTGACTGCTGACGTCATAGTGACGCAATGCTGAGGCAATAAATATTTTCTGGATTTATTTTTATACAGGAAATTCCAGAAAGTAGTATAAACTTCTAAAAATCATATAAATTCAACCGTACCTCAGAATGAGATAAATTATATATGAAAAATGATCAGAAAAATCCAATCTATCCATCTGAACTGTTTTCATACATGTTAGAACATTTTATGGTTGCTGAATTGGGCAAAACAAATAATGGCATTTGAATATCCACATATGGAGTTTGAATTTGAACCTAGGGTTCAAACCAACTTCATTTAACATGTTGCTAGCTGCATTAGCTCAAACCACAGCATATTGCCATGTCACATTCATGCATCATATTGTTGCATTGCATTGATTGTGTTTTCTCTGTGTTGCCGGTATTTGTCCCCTCTCGATAGGCTTGGTTCCGACGATGAATTCGATGACATCGATGAAGAACTATATTATCTTCAGAAGTGCCAGGAAAGCAAAACCCCCTTGTTCATTCCGATACAATCCCACTCTCTCGCTCCTGCTCTATTTTACTGCATTAGGACAACAACGATTCAACTGTTACATGTTGCGGTAGTTGAACCCCATTATCCTCTACATGACCTGTCATTGCCACAGTAAATAGATGAAACCCACTAGCATGAGTAGGAGTTGTTTGAGCCCTGATGTGCCTACTCATTCATGCTTGTTTGTCATGCCTGCTATTGCTTAGAGTTGTGTCAGGTCTGATTCATCAGGGATGAATTGGAGGTGTGTGAACATGTCCTACTGTTGAGAGCTAAGTATGTGAACATGATTTGGTAAAGGTAGCGGTGAGAGGCCATGTAGGAGTACATGGCGGGTTGTCTCATTGCAGCCGTCCTCAGGAACTGAGTTCTGTGTTTGTGATCCATGAACAGCTACTACCATGCATTGGAATGCTTAAGTGCCCCTCTCGACTTATTAATCAACTTGATCTCTGTCCAGGAGTTGCAACTAGTTTCTGGTGTTTGTAGGTAGTGTTAGTAGTCTACCAAGTGGCACCCTGCATGTGGGCTTGGGATGACTAGGCTAAACCTGATGGCCGGTGTACCAAGTGGCACCCGGATGGTGGACTTGGGAACCCTGCACACATCGTTTGGGGCCGTGGCGACACCTCGGCGGATCTCCTTGCGGATGGAACCCGAATAGGCGATAAACACGGACGAGAGACTTGTGTGGTTAGTCGGTCGTGGCCGACTCCTCGCCCCGCTTCCGCTTGAAGGTTGCCGAGGTACATGACGTGTCTGAGGCGATAAGTGGCTAGAGCGTGTGAAGAAGTACACCCTGCAGGGTTATCATTATCTATTGAATAGCGGATTCCTCGGATATGGAAACTTGGACCCTTGCATAGTTCATAGACAAGTGAGCGTGGATACTCTAAAATGCGCAACATAAGCGTGAGTGCTATGGATGGCGTTCTCGTAGGGAGGCGGAGCGGATCCATAGTGGTGTATTGATATGGTGAATATGTGGACTCGTGCGCCACCTCAAAGAGTAACATTGCGATCGTAGTTCGGGATAGCCACCGAGTCAAAGCTGGCTTGCTGCAGATTAAACCCCACCATCCCCTTTGTTGATAATGATGCATATGTAGTTAGTTCTGATGTAAGTCTTGCTGGGTACATTTGTACTCACGTTTGCCTATTTTATGTTTTTGCAGAGAGACTTTAGTCTCACTAATAGTTCCGTGTGGACTTTGACGTTTAGCTTGTTACCTCAGCTACGGTCTTGTGCCCTCGGCAGGATCTAGTAGATAGTCAGGCTTCTCAGCCTTTTTCATTTGTAGATGTCTCAGACTCGGACATGTTGAGCTTCGCTTGTGCTTTGACTTGTATGCTTTCAATGCTGGGTCGAGAGACCCATGTTTGTAATATCTCGCTCCTCGAGCCTAATGAATAAATACTTGAGTCGTAGAGTCATGTTGTGATGCCATGTTGTATTTGCACATATCGAGCATATTGTGTGTATGTTATTGAAATGCTTGGTATGTGTGGGATCGACTATCTAGTTGTTTATCCTTAGTAGCCCCTCTTACGGAAATGTCTCCTAGTGTTTCCACCGAGCCATGGTAGCTTGCTACTGCTCCGAACACTTAGGCTGGCCGGCATGTGTCCTTCTTTGTTCTGTGTTCGTCCCTTCGGGAAATGTCACGCGATGAATACCGAGTCTGTTAGCCGCTACAGCCCGGTTCACCGAGTCTGCTAGCCCAGTGCTACAGCACTGGATTCACTCGCTGATGACCGACACGTTAGATGCTGGGTCATGGATGCCTTTCCCTGTAAGTTTGTGCCACTTTGGGTTTACGACTAGCCATGTCAGCCCGGGCTCCTTATCATATGGATGCTAGCGACACTATCATATATGTGTGCCAAAAGGCGCAAACGGTCCCGGGCAAAGGTAAGGCGACACCCGTGGGAATACCGTGCGTGAGGCCGCAAAGTGATATGAGGTGTTACATGCTAGATCGATGTGGCATTGAGTCGGGGTCCTGACACGCACATGCAAGATCATGGTGATGGCATAGCAATGAGAGGGGAGAGTGTATGTCCACGTACCCTCGTAGACCGTAAGCGGAAGCGTTATCACAACGTGGTTGATGTAGTCGACGTCTTCACGATCCGACCGATCCAAGCACCGAACGACGGGGCCTCCGAGTTCAGACACGTTCAGCTCGATGACGATCTCCGCCTCCGATCCAGCCGAGCTCCGGAGATGAGTTTTCACAAGACGATGGTGTGGTGACGATGATGATGTTCTACGGCGCAGGCTTCGCCTAAACTCATGACGATATGACCGAGGTGTAATATGGTGGAAGGGGCACCGCACACGGCTAAGGAACAATCCGTAGATCAACTTGTGTGTCTATGGGGTGCCCCCTGCCCCCGTATATAAAGGAGGGAGGGGGGAGGCCGGCCGGCCCCTTTGGGCGCGCCAAGCGAGGAGGAATCCTCCTCCTAGTAGGAGTAGGATTCCTCCCTTCCTATTCCTACTAGGAGGGGGAAGGAAGGGGGAGAGGGGGGAAGGAAAGGGGGGCGCCGACCCCCCTCCTGGTCTAATTCGGACCAGAGGGAGGAGCGCGCCCACCCTGGCCGCCCTCTCTTCCTACCTAGGCCCATGTGGCCCATTAACTCTCCGGGGGTTCCGTAACCCCGGGCACTCCGGTTTTCTCCAAAACTCCGGAACCTTTCGGTGTCCGAATATAGTCGTCCAATATATTAATCTTTATGTCTCGACCATTCCGAGACTCTCGTCATGTCCGTGATCACATTCGCATACTCAACAAACTTCGTACATCAAAACTTATAAACTCATAATAAAACTGTCATCGAAACGTTAAGCATGCGGACCCTACGGGTTCGAGAACTATGTAGACATGACCTAAAACCATTCTCGGTCAATAACCAATAGCGGGACCTGGATGCCCATATTGGTTCCTACATATTCTCGAAGATCTTTATCGGTCAAACCGCATAACAACATACTTTGTTCCTTGTCATTGGTATGTTACTTGCCCGAGATTTGATCGTCGGTATCAATACCTAGTTCAATCTCGTTACCGCAAGTCTCTTAACTCGTTCCGTAATACGTCATCTCATAACTAACTCATTAGTTACATGCTTGCAACGCTTAGGTGATGAGTATTACCGAGAGGGCCCAGAGATACCTCTCGACAATCGGATGACAAATCCTAATCTCGAATTATGCCAACCCAACATGTACCTTGGAAACACCTATAGAGCACCTTTATAATCACCCGATTCGTTGTGACGTTTGGTAGCACACAAAGTGTTCTTCCGTAAACGGAGTTGCACAATCTCATAGTTGTAGGAACTTTGTATAAGTCATGAAGAAAGCAATAGCAGTATACTAAACGATCAAGTGCTAGGCTAACGGAATGGGTCATGTCAATCACATCATTCTCCTAATGATGTGATCCCATTAATCAAATGACAACACATGTCTATGGTCAGGAAACATAACCATCTTTGATTAATGAGCTAGTCAAGTAGAGGCATACTAGTGACACTATGTTTGTCTATGTATTCACACATGTATTATGTTTCCGGTTAATACAATTCTAGCATGAATAATAAACATTTATCATGAAATAAGGAAATAAATAATAACTTTATTATTGCCTCTAGGGCATATTTCCTTCACAAGTGTGGAAAAAGAGATAGTAGCATTGTCCCTTCTCTATTTTTCTCTCATTTTTTTTCCTTTTTTCTTTTTTTCTTTTCTTTTTCTCTTTTTTTCTTTGGCCTTTTTTTTGGCCTTTCCTTTTTTCTTTCTTTTATTTTTTCTTTTCTTTTGTAAAGTCTGAAGTCTCATCCCGACTTGTGGGGGAATCATAGTCTCCATCATCCTTTCCTCACTGGGACAATGCTCTAAAAATGAAGATCATCACACCTTTATGGATTTACAACTCAAAGCTAGAACAAGATATCACTCTATATGAATGCCTCCGGCGGTGTACCGGGATATGCAATGAATCAAGAGCGACATGTATGAAAATTATGAAGGTGGCCTTGCCACAAATACAATGTCAACTACATGATCATGCAAAGAGCAATATGACAAAAGTAATGTGTGTCATATGAACGGAACGGTGAAAAGTTGCATGGCAATATATCTCGGAATGGCTATGGAAATTGCATAATAGGTAGGTATGGTGGCTGTTTTGAGGAAGGTATATGGTGGGTGTATGGTACCGGCGAAAGTTGCGTGGCACAAGAGAGGCTAGCAATGGTGGAAGGGTGAGAATGCGTATAATCCATGGACTCAACATTATCCAAAAGAACTCATATACTTGTTGCAAAAATCTAGAAGTCATCAAAAATCAAAGTACTACGCGCATGCTCCTAGGGGGATAGATTGGTAGGAAAAGACCATCGCTCGTCCCCGACCGTCACTCATAACAAAGACAACCAATAAATAAAATTTTGATCCAACTTCATCACAAAGCGGTTCACCATACGTGCATGCTACAAGAATCACAAACCTCAACACAAGTATTTATCATAATCACCTCAACTAGCATGACTTTAACATCACTACCTCCATATCTCAAAACAATTATCAAGCATCAACTTGATCATAGCATCCAATTCACTTTCTATGATAGTTTTTATTATATCCAACTTGGATGCTCATCATTCTAGGACCAAATTTGTAACCATGGCAAATACCATGCTGTTCTAAGAGACTCTCAAAATAATATAAGTGAAGCTTGAGAGACTAGAAATTTCTTCAAAATTAATCCACCACTGTGCTCTAAAAGATATAAGTGAATCACTAGAGCAAAAACTATCAATCTCAAAAGATATAAGTGAAGCACATAGAGTATTCTAGCAAATCCTAATCAAGTGGGATTCTACCAAAAGGTGTGTACAACAAGGATGATTGTGGTAAACTAAAAAGCAAAGACTAATATAATACACAACGCTCCAAGCAAAACACATATCATGTGGCGAATAAAAATATAGCTCCAAGTAAAGTTACCAATGAACGAAGACGAAAGAGGGGATGCCTTCCCGGGGCATCCCCAAGCTTAAGATTTTGGCTATACTTGAATATATTGGGGTGCCATGGGCATGCCCAAGCTTAGGCTCTTGCCACTCCTTATTCCATAGTCCATAAAAGCTTTACCCAAAACTTGAAAACTTCACAACACAAAACTGAACAGGAAATCTTATAAGCTTAGTTAGTGAAAGAAAACAAAACCACCACATAAGGTACTGTAATGAACTCATTCTTTATTTATTTTGGTGTTAAACCTACTGTATTCCAACTTCTGTATGGTTTATAAACAATTTTACTAGCCGTAGATGCATCAAAATAAGCAAACAACACACGAAAAACAGAATCTGTCCAAAACAGAACAGTCTGTAGCAATCTGTAACTAACGCAAACTTATGGAACTCTAAAAATCCTACCAAAATAGGAAGTTCTGGACAATTTTTCTATTGATCAGCAGCAAAAATAATCAACGCAAAAGCACGTTTTTGTGATTTAACAAAACTAAATTCGTGCGCGCAGAGTTTCTGTTTTTCAGCAGAATCAAATCAACTATCGTCATAGGTTATCCTATAGGTTCTACTTGGCACAAACACTAATTAAAAGATAAAAACACATCTAAACAGAAGGTAGATGCAAGATTTATTAATAAATAGGAACAAAAACAAAAAAAACACAAAGAAAATTGGGTTGCCTCCCAACTAGCGCTATCGTTTAACGCCCCTAGCTAGGCATAAAAGCGAAGATAGATCTAAGTAGTGCCATAATAATAAGATAGATGTTGAAATCTCATCTCATATTCTCTACGTTCGGCAGCAAGTTTTCTTTGAGGCAAGCAAAAGTAATCAAAAGGGCTAAATTTAGCGGGACAAAAGTCCCCAAGATCAATCTCAGGAGGAACGAGTTCCTCCTTCGGCCCTTCATAGTGCACAACTTATTCATCACTAAAAGCATTCTTTTGGCAAAATCTCATGAGCCTATACTCAAGAGAGTATCCTATCTCATTGCTTCGAAGGGCAAAATCATTATTAAGTTCATTAATTCTATCAACCAAGACATCTATAGGAACCTTTTTTCTAAGGTTTTCATTGAAAGCAACATAGTCCGAAGATTGAAAACGCCTAAATTCCTCTTGATCATAGAGGATCGCCTCTATGGGAGGACGACTGGCGTCCACCCTATAGTGCAAAAAGATTTCTTTGGCCTCTCTTATGATAAATCTAAACTCATGAGCCAAAAAGATAGTAACAGCACGTTTAACAGAAGAATGCTCAATATTGGAAAATTCCAGAAAAATTCTTTGTATGCAAGGATGCATATGCATAAATTGTCTTTCAAGTTCAACTACAAGCATAGCAATGGCATCCGCAAGAATACTAGTTCTATGAATAATAGAACCACCCAAGGAAGGTAAAGCACCGGCACAAGTAAAGAAATCTTGAATAACACCTTTTACAATGATGTTGCCACTACCGATTCGAAACTTTTTAATATGCAAGATAGGGGGTTCTTCAGCCGGAGCCTTGGAATTTTCCATGTTATCATTATTTTCCATATTGACGATAATCTTCCCAATTTCAGACATAACGGCAAACAAAAGCAAGGAGGAAGAAAGCGAGCGAAAGAGAGAGGATGAGATTGGGAAAGAGAGGGCGAATAAAACGACAAGGGTGAAGTGGGGGAGAGGAAAACGAGAGGCAAATAGCAAATAATGTAAATGCGAGGGAGATGAGTTTGTGATGGGTACTTGGTATGTCTTGACTTGAGCGAAGACCTCCCTGGCAACGGTGCCAGAAATCCTTCTTGCTACGTCTTGAGCTTGCGTTGGTTTTCCTTGAAGAGGAAAGGATGATGCAGCAATAGTAGCGTAAGTATTTCCCTTTGTTTTTGAGAAGCAAGGTATCAATCCAGTAGGAGGCTCCTCAAAAGTCCCACGCACCTACACAAACAAACAAACAACTCGCAACCAACGCAATAAAGGGGTTGTCAATCCCTTCACGGCCACTTGCGAAAGTGAGATCTAATAGAGATAGTATGATAAGATAAATATATTTTTGGTATTTTATAATATAGATGCAAAAAGTAAATTGGAAGCAAATATTATAAGAGATAGACCCAGGGACCATAGGTTTCACTAGAGGCTTCTCTCAAGATAGCATAAGTATTACGGTGGGTGAACAAATTACTATTGACCAATTGATAGAAAAGTGAATAATTACGAGATTATCTAGGCATGATCATGTATATAGGCATCACGTCTGCAACAAGTAGACCGACTCCTGCCGGCATATACTACTATTACTCCACACATCAACCGACTCCTACCTTCATCTAGAGTATTAAGTTCATAATTAGAAGTATTCATGCTATTATATTATCCATCTATGATGTTTTATACGCATTTATACGTCATTTTATATGATTTTTTGGGACTAACCTGTTAACCTAGTGTCGGTGTCAAAACCGGCGGATCTCAGGTAGGGGGTCCCGAACTGTGCGTCTAGGCGGATGGTAACAAGAGACGAGGGACACGATGTTTTTACCCAGGTTTGGGCCCTCTCGATGGAAGTAAAACCCTACGTCCTGCTTGATTAATATTGATGATATGGGTAGTACAAGAGTAGATCTACCACGAGATCAAGGAGGCTAAACCCTAGAAGCTAGCCTGTGGTATGATTGTTGTGATGTATGTTCGTCCTACGGACTAAGGCCCTCCGGTTTATATAGACACCGGAGAGGCTAGGGTTACACAGAGTCGGATACAATGGTAGGAGATCTACATATCCGTATTGCCAAGCTTGCCTTCCATGCCAAGGAAAGTACCTTCCGGACACGAGCCGGAGTCTTCAATCTTCTATCTTCGTAGTCTGGGAGTCCGGCGGATATTGATAGTCCGGCTGTCCGGACACCCCCTAGTCCAGGACTCCCTCAGTAGCCCCTGAACCAGTCTTCAATGACGATAAGTCCGGCGTGCATAATGTTTCGGCATTGCAAGGCGGGTTCCTCCCTTGAATAATCCGGAGAAGATAATGAACACCAGGATAGTGTCCGGCTCTGCAAAATAAATTCCACATTCCAACATAGAGAGAATAAAATATACACTTAGCTCAATCTGCTGACGTATTATGCGGCGTGACATCACGCCACAGCCAAGCCCTCATTTGAATCGTTTCTAACTATTCCACCTCAGCACGTTTAGCGAAGCGGTTTCCTTGGCACGTCTTGTCGAAGCAGAGATCGTGTTCCCCTTATTCCGGGATTCTCATCAATACGTGCGTGGGTAACCAAACCGCGCCATTGATGGTGGCGCTTGGGAGATAAGCGAGTTTTACCGGGCCGGTGAGGGACGACGCTTTGTTCCGCCTATATATAAGGGATAAGGATTTACCTTCTCACCTCGCCTTCTTCCTCCTTTGCTTATCCATCCTTGCGAACTCAAGCTCCAACACCCAAGCTCGCGCATCTCACCTCGACCTTTCTCCGAACATGTCCGGGAGCGGAGGTAAATGGATGGCCTCCACCGCTAAGGAGGAGGACATCACCAAGCTGCGCGACACGGATACCTTCCCAGCGATATCACAGATCGGTCGGCTGCCCGCAGGGCAGCTCATCCCTACCCCTGGGCCTCATGAGAGGGTCGTCTTCCTCCCCACTTCCTCCGCTGGATTGGGCTTTCCGCTCCATCCATTCGTCAGGGGCTCATGTTTTACTACGACCTGGATTTCCACGATCGTCACCGAACTTCATCCTCAACATCTCGGCGTTTTATCGTCGTATGCGAGGCCTTTCTCGCATCCGCCCCACTTCGCCTGTGGCTCAAGACCTTCAACGTCAAACCGAAGGTTGTGAAGGGGCATAAGCGGAATCGGGGCGCCATGTTGGGCAAGCCGCCCAACGTCCCTTAACTAGAAGGGACCTTCGTGGATTCCGTCAAGGGGTGGCAATCGGGTGGTTCTACATCACCGAGCGCGCAAGCCTACATGGGCGGCGGCCCCAATTTAGATCTGGAATCCCACGCAGCTCACCTCACGGAAAGAGAAGGGCTTGCGGTGGGGTGATCCGGTGGAGGTGACGGGACTTGAGCCTGCATCAAGAAGATGGTGAGCAATAGGCTCGGCTCGTCGGCGTGGTCAGTCATGCTCCTCCGCGGATTCTCCCATGCCAAGAACGGGCATTTAATCTGTGGGAGTTTAATCCGGAACAGCACCAGACATTGAGCGGGCTCTTCGATACAACACACGAAGGTGCCTGGAGGGTGTTGTTCAAGGGCGCCGAAGCCCCCGCATCCACGACCGAAGATCGCGGATTCAGCTCGCAGTCTCCGACTGACGAGGTAAGTGATTCGACCCCATTACGGGACACTTGTGATAATTAGATTGACTCTAGCGAGGTTTTTAATCTGCATCTTCCTTTAACAGCAATGGATGGAGAAGGCCGAGCTGCTCATCAGCCCGGCTCCCATGCCAGAAGAACCAGTGGATGCCCGCTTAGCAGGGCTGCTGGTTCCGGCACCGCACGTGGTGCCGGAGAAGAAGGCCAAGAAGGTGGCCACGGGGACTCGAAAGAGTTCCAGAATCAAAGCGTCTCGACGACGACGAGGACTCCTCCCAAGACGAGGAGGAGGAGGAGTACTCTCTCCGGAGGAGGAGAGAGGAAGAGGAAGGCTTCCCGATCGGGCGGCGAAGGGTCAAGAGGGGAGAACTATCCCCGGACAGTTCGCCAACATCAGCGTTGGCGAGGATGAATGGCCTCAAGGGCGGGCGTCCGCAGGATCGTAAGTATTCGGATCATTTATATGCCGTCGTCGTATGTCATGTAGTGTCCTTCTAACGCGCATTCGCCTCGTAGTCCGGCCGTTGACGATCTTCCCGACTTCGATGAGCGGGTCTTTGGCGCCGTCGGATGTAAATTCCATCCCGATTGCCTCTACCCCACGCGTTAGCGAGGACGACGAGGCGGAATCCTGAGAGGGACCCGCCAGAGGAGGCTCCGGAGGTGCCGTCGGGCAGCCTCCGGACTTCGTGCGGACTCTACCTCGGAACCGTGGCGGTTCCGAGTCCGCAAGCGGCCCTTCAAAGAAGGGCAGGACCATGACGCCGGCGGCCTCCGCCCAACCGGGCGCCGGATAACTGGCTGGAGGTGCTTAAAGGCGCTTCCATCGAGGAAGAACACCGCACTCTTATGAGTGCGGTGATTGAGAAGGTCCAGCTCGCCAAGGGCGGGCTGACCGAAGCCTGCAACAGCCTTCTAACAGGCTTTGAGGTAAGAAGTTTAAAATTATGCAATGTAATACCGCATAGACAGTAGCCCCTGATGCTTAGTTCGGTGTTCGGAAAGAAAAGCCGGACTAAGGATCTAACAAGATATACGCAGGGTTTCTAAAAATATGTCAATATGGGTTTGCAGGCTGCGCTGCTGACCTCTGCCGCATTAACGGCGGAGGTCGAGGCGCTGAAGAAGGACCTTGAGCGGTCGGAGCAAGAGCTCGGCCATGCCAAGAGGCAGCTCGAGGAAAAAGAAGGTGAATAACACCACTTTAAATAATTACCTTACAGAAAAGCGTTTTGGTTGCAAACAAAATTAATAAGGATAATATGTGTAATGCAGGGGCCACTAACGAGGTGGCAGCCCTGAAGGATGTCGTGTCCGTGGCGAGCATAACGCACGCGCCATAGAACGGGCTGAGCGAGAAAAGCAAGCGGCACAGTGTCGGAAGTTCGGCAAGAGCTCCGTGCTCTCATGGAAAAGCATGAGAGTTTGGGCGTGACTCAAGACTTCGAGTCCGAGCTTGCCTCGGCTCTCGAAAGTGCCAAGTCCGCCAAGGCCGAGGCCCAGAAGGCCCTTCAGGAGGTAGAGGACATAAAGAAGATAGCGGCGGGTAAGGCCTTTTTCATGCAGAGCAGGCACGTTAATGTAAATTACCGGATATTTACCCGAATTCGGAGCTCTCCAGGGGCGTTTGCAGATCTGCCGCGTAGTGCGTCTGATGCCGCCGCATTCTATCATGGCGAGGAGGGGAGCTCGACGGAGAAGGTCTTCGGTCTCGGTATCTTCGAGGCCGCCATCCAGTGCCCCCAAGCGACCGGTGAAGTAGCTGGTCGAACTCAACAAGGTAGCCGAGGAGGCCATGAAGGGCCTCATAGTCCGGCTATGGCTCGGACAGGCCATGCTGGCAGCTACTTTGGCCTAGTCTTGGCTGGTGGATGCATGCCCCAGCTGGATGTGATCAAGCGCTCCGCTTTGTATTGAAGGCGCTCGTCGGGCCCTTGCCCGCATAAAGGTGCAATGGGCAAACTGGATGCGGAGAAGCTTCTCACGGATCCCGCCGCCGGGCAAGGAGCATCGTCGCCGGAGCGGTATTATAAAGTTGTCTGAAGGGAGCTGCGATATCGCAGATGAGTGCTGCGAAATGTAATTTTGAATGAACTTCATTGTGTATTTATCCTGGCGCTGAAAACTTCGTTTATATGCGCCATGAGCAACGCTTATTTAATTTAAAATATTACCTTCATGCGGCCGTTTGTAAAATCGAGAGATGGCAAGTCGTTGGCTTGACCCCCAAGCTACAAGTCTTTGGGGTTCGGTGATAAACTTGAGCACTCGTGTTCCCATTATTGGGTCCATCTAGGGAGGCGCTCAACACGACGAACAAGGCAACCGGACTTATAATGCTTGAACACTCTCACTTAGCCATAGAATTCCATAATTTTAAATTTCGGCGAAGCCCCTGGTATTCAGAAGACCGAATCCGGGGCGCTATCCACGCCTTCGTCGAACATCATCCGGAACTTCGCTCGAAGCGGCATGAGTCTTTAGGGACTCGAAAGAACCTCTCAAACAGCGACCAGTCTCTCGCCTTATCATGCCAGTCAGTTTTAGCTTTCTCCATCGAGGCGTTAACCGGCTCAACCGGGCGCAATCGCGATGGTTCTCCCCATGCTACCTTAGCCGACGGAGCGGGCGTAAGGTACCAAAACATGGGAGCCAGGCAAACCCAACTATTGACCCAAGACATGATTCGAGCTGATTCATATAATGCTATAAGTTTGGGGTGCCGCACTTGTGAAAGTGTTGGACTTAATCACACCATAATCTGGGAGCGAAGCCCTGGCGATTCGGCCATACCAAAGTATCGGGTGCAAGATGTCATATAATGAACATATATAAAAGATAACATAATTGCAATGAAAAGGTAATGTCCTTGCAAAAGGAAGTGCTGCGTTATTTATGAAAGAAGGTCTGCTAATAAAGTGGTGATACAAATAGTGCGGTAAGCAAGGGATTTGGACTAAATTAACATGTCCCCTCCGAGGATGAGCTGCAGACTTGGTGTATGTAATTGAATTTAATGCTCGTAATTGAGACCACCACGAGTGTTAAATGCAGCCTTTTTAATCCCTGACTGTTGCATCGTGAGTTCGGCGAGTTCGCCATCGGACAGGGCTTCTGGTTAATGGAGTCCTGTATACGCAAAAGAAGAAAAGATAAAAATAAAAACAAGGGGGGCGTTAGTGTGAGCCCCTGGTGTGGTCGAGCCGCACTCTTGGTTCCTTGTGCCCCTTTCCCTATGCCCATGGTATCTCCAAAGCGTAATGATGTACGCGGAGTGTTATTCTTGCGATCATGCGCGGGTAAGGGTTGGGGCCGCATTGCTACACGTGCTCTGATCGCGCCAGGTGGTCTTGGTTGGCATTGCTCCGGGCGCGTTTTGCTATGTCCGGCTTTTTAATTGCCGGACTTGAGAATTGCCTGAGAAGGCTGCTCTGTACTTCTGCCGCGAGAGCCGCTGTATGTTCCTCCGTTCGGAGGGAGCGTTCCGCATTCCCATTGACCGTAATGACTCCACGAGGGCCTGGCATCTTGAGCTTTAAGTATGCATAATGCGGCACCGCGTTGAATTTTGCAAACGCGGTTCGTCCGAGCAGGGTATGATAGCCGCTACGGAACAGGACTATATCGAAGATTAACTCTTCGCTTCGGAAATTATCCGGGGATCCGAAGACCACTTCGGTGTGGTGAGCTGCATAGGTTGGCTTCCACTCCTGGGATGACACCTTTAAAGGTTGTCTTCGTAGGTTTGATCCTGGATGGGTCTATGCCCATTTTGCACACTATGTCCTGATAAAGCAGGTTCAGGCTGCTGCCGCCGTCCATCAGGACTCTTGTGAGGTGAAATCCATCGACTATTGGGTCTAAGACCAATGCGGCGAATCCGCCATGGCGTATGCTGGTCGGATGGTCTCTTCGATCGAAAGTGATCGGCCAAGAGGACCATGGGTTGAACTTTGGGGCGACTAGCTCCATCGCATAGACGTCCCGTAGTGCACGCTTCCTCTCCCTCTTGGGTATATGGGTCGCGTATATCATATTCACCGTTCGCACCTGCGGGGGGAAACCCTTCTGTCCTCTATTGTTCGGCGGCCGGGTCTCTTCCTCGTCGTCGCTATTTAGCCCCTTGTCATTGTGTTCGGCAATTAACTTGCCAGCCTGCTTGAACACCCAACAGTCTCTATTGGTGTGATTAGCTGGCTTTTCGGGGGTGCCATGTATCTGGCATGAGCGGTCGAGTATTCGGTCCAAATTGGACGGACCCGGAGTGGTTCTTTTAAATGGCTTCTTCCGTTGACCGGGTTTGGAGCCTCGGAATCCGGCATTGACTGCCGTATCCTCCTTGTCATCGCCGTTAATGCGGCGCTTGTTTTTGATTCGACGTGACCTGCCGTTGTTGTCCTTAGTATCCGGACTGCCAGAATTTTTGCGGAGATTGTTGCTGCGGGCTAGCCAGCTGTCCTCTCCCGCACAAAAGCGGGTCATTAACGATGTGAGGGCTGCCATGGATTTAAACCTGCTGCCCGTGTGTCGGGCTAGCCATTCGTCCCATATGTTATGTTTGAAGGCTGCAAGGGCCTCCGCATCCGGACAGTCGACGATTTGATTTTTCTTCGTCAAGAACCGTGTCCAGAATTGTCTGGCCGATTCGTCTGGCTGCTGAATAATGTGGCTTAGGTCATCGGCGTCTGGTGGTCGCACATATGTGCCTTGGAAGTTATCAAGGAACGCGGCCTCCAGGTCTTCCCAACACCCAATTGACTCTGCGGGCAGGCTGTTAAGCCAATGCCGAGCTGGTCCTTTAAGCTTGAGTGGGAGATATTTGGTGGCGTGGAGATCGTCGCCGCGGGCCATATGGATGTGGAGAAGGTAATCTTCGATCCACACCGCGGGGTCTGTTGTGCCATCGTAAGATTCGATATTCTGGGTTTAAACCCTTCGGGATCGATGATCCATTACTTCATCGATGAAGCATAACGGGTGTCTGGCGCCCTGTATTGAGCAATATCGCGACGCAGCTCGAGGGAGCGCTATCGCTATGTTCGGCCCGGTGGCGTTATGTCCGCGCGACGGTATTAAATGCGTGGGTCGAGGGCGCCACGTGATCCATAAATGGATCTAGATTGTCTTGCTTTGTCCTCCCATATGTCTTGCAAGTCCGGTAGCGTTCCTTTGGCCGTACTCTTTGGAGCGATGCGGGTACGGTCTTGGCTGGAGGCTGAATGCCTCTCTGTCGCGACCACGGGTGGTCGGTCAGCCATGTCATGCGCTGGTGATGAGGGTATGTATGCTTCCTCCTCTAATCGGGGGAGCAGCTTGCGTCTTGGGTAACTTTTGGAGGGACGTTCGAGTTTATACTCTTCGGCCGCGAGGACCTCTGTCCATCGATCGGCCAGCAGGTCCTGATCAGCTTGAAGCTGTAGCTGCTTTTTCTTTAGGCTGTTTCCTGTGGCGATAAGTCTGCGCTTGAAGCGCTCTTGTTCGACGGGATCCTCGGGTACGACGAATTCGTCATCGTTGAGGCTTGCTTCGTCTTCAGAGGGAGGCATGTAGTTATCATCCTCAACCCCTTTGTTTGCTGCCCTCTCGTGGGGGCTTGCTTCCGCATCCTCCTGCGCTGAGTCGTGCAGGAGAGGATTGTCTTCGGCGCTCTCTGGAGTGTTGTTGTCTCCTGTGCCGGAATCTCCATTCTTGCTGTGGCGGGATTTAGAGCGGCGCCGCTGACGCTGGCGTTTGGGCTGCTTCTTTAAAGAGTCTGCCTCCGCTGCTTCTTCGCCCTCCCCTTCTTTCGGGGTATCCACCATGTATACGTCATATGACGAGGTGGCCTTCCAGTGCCCTGTAGGCGCTGGTTCCTGTTCGTCTCCGGCATCGTCGTCCATGGCGTCGATGTCATCGGAGTCGTAGTCTAGCATGTCGGTTAAATCCTCGACAGTGGCTACAAAGTGGGTGGTGGGTGGGCTCTGAATTTCTTCGTCGTCCAAACTCCAACCATCCTGGCCGTAGTCCAGCCAAGACTCTTCTGATAGCGAGAGATGCTTCAGTGAATTCAGGATATCACCAAAAGGCGAGTGCTGGAAGATGTCCGCGGCGGTGAATTCCATAACCGCGCCTAATCCGGATTAATTGGTAGGGCGCGGGAGGCTCGGAGTCCGCGAGGAGTTGGCGCCTCGGGATCACGAAGTTCGCAGGGACAAGATTGGTATTCGCTCCATCGCCGTGGATGTTGAAGCCCCTGTGGCGTCTATCCACCAGCCCTCGATATGGGCAATCGGCTCGGGCTAGTGGCCAAGCGGATCCGAAAAGCGCCAACAAAGCACCGTCCGGCAGCAGAGCTAGATCATGCCCATCGCCACGGTGCGGCGCGCTATTGTGGCTCGAGTCCGTCAAGATCAAGTCTCCGCGTCATCGGCCGTGAAGTTTAAGCTTCGAATCGACCGACGGGCGGGCGTAGCTTTCGATCTGCTCCAGATGGCCAAGAGAATTGGCCCGCAGTGCAAAGCCGCCGAATACGAAGATCTGTCCGGGGAGAAAAGTCTCACCCTGGACAACGTTGATGGTTGAAGATGCCATCGAGCCTATCGGTGATGACACAGAGGAACTCTCAATGAAAGCACCAATGTCGGTGTCAAAACCGGCGGATCTCGGGTAGGGGGTCCCGAACTGTGCGTCTAGGCGGATGGTAACAAGAGACGAGGGACACAATGTTTTTACCCAGGTTTGGGTCCTCTCGATGGAGGTAAAACCCTACGTCCTGCTTGATTAATATTGATGATATGGGTAGTACAAGAGTAGATCTACCACGAGATCAAGGAGGCTAAACCCTAGAAGCTAGCCTATGGTATGATTGTTGAGATGTATGTTCGTCCTACGGACTAAGGCCCTCCGGTTTATATAGACACCGGAGAGGCTAGGGTTACACAGAGTCGGTTACAATGGTAGGAGATCTACATATCCGTATTGCCAAGCTTGCCTTCCACGCCAAGGAAAGTACCTTCCGGACACGAGCCGGAGTCTTCAATCTTCTATCTTCGTAGTCTGGGAGTCCGGCGGATATTGATAGTCCGGCTGCCCGGACACCCCCTAGTCCAGGACTCCCTCACGTAGAGCCCAGTGCCAGTTTCTGTTTTCTCCTTGTTTTGTATTTTACAGAAAAGGGATACCAAACGGAGTCCAATTGACGTGCCAATTTTTGAGGATTTTTTCTGGACCAAAAGAAGACCACGGAGTATCGGAGTTGGGCCAGGGGAGTCCCGGGCTGCCCACGGGAGTGGGGGGTGCCCCACCCCCTAGGGCGCGGCCCCCTCTCTCGTGGACAGCCCGGAGGCCCCCTTGACGTGAAACCAACGCCAAAAATTTCTATAAATACTGAAACTTTCAGGAATTAACCTAGATCAGAAGTTCCGCCGCCGCAAGCCTCTGTAGCCATGAGAGATCAATCTAGGCCCTCTCCGGCACCTTGCCGGAGGGGGCCATCATCATTGGAGGCCATGGAGGAGGATCTCGGAGGGGCCATCATTGCCATGAAGGCCAAGGACCAGAGGGGGAAAGCCATGGAGGAGGAAGCACAAGGGGGAGAACCTCTCCTCCTCTCTCTTGGTGGCACCGGAGTGCCATCGGGAGGGGAATCATCGTCGCGGTTATCGTCTTCATCAACATCACCATCATCATCACCATCCTCACCTCTTTTACGCGGTCCACTCTCCCGCACCCCCTGTAATCCCTACTTGAACATGGTGCTTTATGCCACATATTATGATCCAATGATGTGGTGCCATCTTATGATGTTTTGAGTAGATATCTTTTGTCCTTGAATTGATTGATGATCTAGATTGGTACGAGTTGTATGTTTTATTTTGGTGTTGTCCTATGGTGCCTTCCGTGTCGCGCAAGCGTGAGAGATTCCCGCTGTAGGGTGTTGCAATACGTTCATGATTCGCTTATAGTGGGTTGCTAGAGTGATAGAAGCTTAAACCCGAGTAAGTGGGTTGTTGCGTATGGGATAAAAGGGGACTTGATGCTTTAATGCTATGGTTGGGTTTTACCTTAATGAATCTTTAGTATTTGTGGATGCTTGCTAGAGTTCCAATCATAAGAGCATATGATCCAAGTAGGAAAAATATGTTAGTTTATGCCTCCCCCTCATATGAAATTGCAATGACGACTATCGATCTTGTTAACAATTGCTTAGGACAATTCCGCACACCGATCCACCATTATTCCACACTCGCTATTTATATTATTTAGTAATATATTCTAACTTTATAATAACAACACCTACTTTTATATTTTAGCTCTCCGATATCATACAAAGTTATCCTCTTTATACCCACAACACAGTTTTATTTCTTGTTTCTAGTTGGAAGCAAACATTCGGTGCACGTAGAGTCGTATCAGTGGCAAATAGGGCTTGAGAGAATATTGATCTTACCTTTAGCTCCTTGTGGGTTCGACACTCCATACTTATCACTTCCACCTTTGGGAATTCCTACGATGATTCCCTACACTTGGGGACTATCAAGCTCTTTTCTGGCGCCGTTGCCGGGGAGCAATAGCGTGGGGTTGATATTCTCGTGTGTGCTTGTTTGCTTTCTTTACTTAGTAGATTTTGTTTTTCCTTTTTGTTTCTGTTTAGCTGTGAGTGAAACATACAATTTTTTTTAAAGAATGAAAATACCAAAAGAATATTTACTTGCCCCTCATGCCTAAAAAAGTTTTTCAAAAAGAGAAGTGATTGGAAAGTTATGCATTGAAGAAGTGACGGTCGACCTTGAGCACTTGTGTTCATGCTCACAGAAACAATGTAGAATTTTTCATCGAAGTTTCTCTGTATATAATTATCCCCTTGTATATAACCATTGTATTATAAAAATAATGTGCCAAGCTTTGGTTTTAGTATGATAAGATTGCTTGCTTACTTTGTGCAGAACAAAAACAGTAACTTTGGCTGTAGTGCATGAATTTACATTTTTTTACTGGAAAGTCAAATGGGTCTGAAACTTTTTGCACATTACTTATGTACAAATTGTTCAAATTGTAAAATTTATTTCCTAATTTGTGGAGTTACAGAAGTTTACTAAACTTCCAGATTACTACAGATTGTCCTGTTCTTAACAGATTCTGTTTTTCCTGTGTTGTTTGCTTATTTTGATGCACCTATGGCTAGTATGTAGGGGTATGAACCATAGAGAAGTTGGAATACAGTATGTTTAACACCAATATAAACAAAGAATGAGTTAATTACAGTACCTTAAAGTGGTAGTTTGCTTTATTACACTAACAGATCTCACAAAGTTTTAGTTTAAGTTTTTGTGAATGAAGTGTTTGAAGAACGAGGAGTTACCGATGTGAGAAGAATAAAGAGAGACAAGAGTTCAAGCTTGGGGATGCCTAAGGCACCCCAAGTAAATATTTCAAAGGATACTCAAGCATCTAAGCTTGGGGATGCCCCGGTTGGCATCCCATCTTTCTTCTTCGACAAACATCGGTATACCTCGGTTTTTGTTTTATTCACATTGTTTGTGCCCTTTGTTTTTTTGTTTTTCTTTAAGAATCATGCTAGTATGAGATATCTCTTAATTGATTTATAGAATACTTCATGTGCTTCACTTATATCTTTTAAGTATGATCCTATAGAATTGCTCTTTGTGCTTCACTTAAATCGTTTGAAGTATGGCTTTATAGAATGCTTTGTGCGCTTCACTTATATATTTTGAGCTTAGATATTGGTTAGTCTATATTGATTGTAGAATGCTCCAGGAGCTTCACTTATATCTTTTGGAGCATGAATAATACTATAATTTAAAGTGGGTTTGGAAGAGTGTCAACTTTAGGAATTAGTGATCCCACTATCTTGGAGGGTGTTGAATATTCGTACGTTATTTATGAAAGTGGATTTGGAAGAGTGTCAATTTTAGTTAGTATTCCACTATTTTGGAAGAGGTTCCAATTGAGTATGAGAACAAAGTTGCTTTCATGATGCTACTGAAAATTATTATGAGGGAGGAATATGTGCTTGTAGGAGTTGCAATAATGTCAAGTTTCCTCTCTATGTGCTTAAAGTTTTGAAGTTATACTTGTTTTGCCTTCCTATGCTAGTTGACTAAATTGTGTGCTCACAAAATCCCTAGGCTTAGTAAGTGAGTTAGATTTAAATGTGCTAGTCATATTCTTCATGATGCTCTCTTTGTGTTTCAACTCTTTTCTTTTATGCGAGCACCATTGAAATCATCATGCCTAGCTAAAAGGCATTAAAGAAAAGCGCTTGTTGGGAGACAACCCAATATTTATCCTTACTTTTTTTGTGTGCCCACATGATTAAGCTACTGTAGTAATCATATTTTATGCTTTTTTTCAATAAAGTGGCAAGTAAGACCTTTGGGAAGACTTGGGTGAAAGTTAATGTGATCTTGCTGTAAAAAAACAGAAACTTTGCGCTCACAATATTAGATGTCATTTTTTTACAGAAGAGTGCTTTTGAGTTGATTCTTTTTGCAGAAGATTAATAGACAAATTCCTCACGTCCACCAATTTATTTCATAATTTTTGGAGTAGCAGAAGTATGGTTATTGTTCAGATCATTACTGACTGTTCTGTTTCTGACAGATTCTGTTTTCATTGCATAGTTCGCTTGTTTTCTAGTTTCTATGGCTTATATTTCTCAATATAAATTGTAGAAATGATATGGTACAGTAAGCATTATGTGAAAACAAATATGAACCTTGTCTTTTACAGTACCAAAGTGCATGGTTTACTCTTTGTCATACTAACCTATCTCACGAAGTTCCATTAAGTTCTGTGTGATTGAAGTTTTCAAGTTTTGGGTGAGATATCGATATGAGGAGAATAAGGAGTTGTAAGTGCATCTAGTGCCCCTTAGTGATTTTGGTGTATTGAAGACTTATAGGTTAAGGGACTAATGCGTTTGTGAGTGTACACAGGTCTATAAGTCTATGAGGAGTTTGATATTTACAGAGAAAGTCGACCCTAAAATGAAGTTCTTCGATCAAGACTTTGATATTCTGAAGACTTTTTGAAGACTTTGAAAGTGAAGAAATTGGTGTGACCTTGAAGACTTGGTATTCATTTGAGGAACATGAAGCGTGAAGAATTTTGTTTTCGTAGTTTCATTTTCTCTTTCTTGAGTCATAGGAAACACCCTACTGTTAAAGGGGGTCGAGGAAATACTAAGGAAAAATTTCCATGTGATGCTCAACTCAAAATCCTACACCTACCAATCCCTTCGAGTGAAGCCTTTGAAATCTCATACAGTTCAGTCACTTTCTTGAGGATGAGACGAAGTTCTTCCGTGTTGATGAATTTGTTCGGACCGAGGAGTTAGGAATTCGCCAGTGTGAATTGCCTACACAGTGAGGAACATGATAGCCCTGAGGAATTTGAGAGTCAAATTTCCGACCGTTGTTGTGTTGCGCGCCAGCTGTCCCAAAATATCCTATCCACCTAACGATCATATCATTGAAGGGCATTTATGTCTTATCATGTCGGGCTACTCCCTAGGCTATAAATAGCCGCCCCCTACAACCACTAGCGGGTTGGATGCTCCGAGAGAACTTGACACTTGTCATTTGACAGAAACCCATCCTCCGAGGACTTTGAGAGAAAATCATCAAGTGAGGAAAACCCAAAACCAAACCCCTACAAACCCAAAGTGATTGAGCATCACTGAAGAAATTGATCCTGCGTGGATCCGACGCTTGTTACCTTTGAAGATTGTGCTTCTTCCAGACGGTTAGGCGTCATGGTCTAGAGCATCCAAGAGGAATTGTGGATCACTGAGTGACCAAGTCTGTGAAGGTTTGGAAGTCGCCTGAAGACTTACCACGAGTGATTGGACGAGGTCTGCGTGACCTTAGTTCAAGGAGAATACGGTGAGGATTGGGTGTCCTGAGCTGCGTGCTCAGTGACTGGGTGTCCGGGACTGCGTGTCCTCGAGTTTAAATACTCAGCCGCTCCAACCAGACATACAACTGGGACAGCAGTTGGAACTGGTCTACCAAATAATTGTCTTCACCAACCTAACTGGTTCTATATCCTCAACCCTTTCATCCTCATTACTGTGTTGAGTGTTTGTTCATATATGTGTTTGAAGACTTTGACTAAAGACTTTCTCAATTTCCTCAGTTCAATTTCTTTAGTCTGTTTGTCTTCATCTTGTGTTATCATGTGATTACACTTTCTGTACTTTGTGCTAGTCTTCGTTTCATCATGATGACCATGCTTGTATTCTGTTAAGCTTACTATTGAGTACTTATTCCGCTGCAAGTAGTTCTTCGCTAAGGAATTTCCTCACCAGCAAATTCCTCAGTGAAGAATTCATAAAAATCGCCTATTCACCCCCCTATAGTCGATATAACGACTTTCAATTGGTATCGAGCAAGGTACTCCTTGTTACGTGTGATTTTGGTTTAACCGCCGAGTTTTAGTTATGTCGACCACGGTATGATCAAGGTCTCGGCTGGGTGTCCTACCTTTGATGGGACGGACTACCCCTATGGAAAAACAAGATGCGAATGCATCTTGAGGCAATTGACAACGATCTACGGTATGTTGTGGAAAATGGTGTTCCTCGCCTCACCCTCACCGAACTCTACCGATGTGAAGAGATTCAAGCAACTCGATTCTCAAGCTTAAGAATATCATATGTGGCCATCCGAGTAAAGGACAAGATGGAAGAGTGAGTGCTTTGGAAACTGCTAAGCTTATCTGGGATAGGCTGTCCAAAGTGAAGGAAGGAGTCTCAACTCAGCGTGACTCTCGAGTTGATGTTCTTCGGAATCTCTTCAACCGCTTCAAAAGACTCGACAATGAAAATGTCCAACAAACCTTTGATCGCCTCACTGACATCTCAAATGAGCTTCAAGCCCTCGGTGCCACTGACATCACTGACCATGAGGTGGTGAAGAAATTGTTGAGATCGCTTGATTCCTCATTTGATACTCTGGGACTGATGATACAAGAATGGGCTGACTACAAGTCTCTTGATCCTGCCGATATCCTCGAAAGGCTAAATACTCACGAGTTCCAGCTTGCTGAAAAGAGAGATCTCTATGGTTCAAGCTATGGCAAACCGCGTGCCCTGAAGGCCAAGGCTGTGTCTGACTCTGAATGTGAGGATTCTGGTAGTAGCCTTGGTGATCCTGAAGAATTGAGCCAGGAGCTAGCACTGCTCGTGAAGAAATTCCAGACGTTCTCAAGACGTGGTCGCTTTGGAAAATCCTCAAGAAGCAGTGATTCCTCATCCAGTGACTATAAGAGAAGGTTGTGCCACAAATGCAAGAAACCTGGTCACTATATTCAACATTGTCCTCAGTGGGAAAAGGAAATGAAGAAGAAGAAATACAAGGATTACAGTTCTGATGATGCGAAGAAGAAGAAGAAAAAATCGTCAAAATCTTCGTCATCAAAATCCTCGAAGTCTTCATCTCACAAGAAGAGCAGCTCCAAGAAGGCTCGGGCATTCATTGGCAAGGAAATGGACTCTGAAGCTGAATCTGAGGAAAATGAGGAAGAGGAGGCGTCTGAAGAATCCGAATCGGGTGTGGCGAGTCTGGCTTTCGCTACTGCTTTCGTCAGCAAGTCCATCTTCAGCACTGAAGAAACTGACCTCACCGACAAGCCTGACGAAGATAATGATGACTATGCTCCCACCTATTGCTTCATGGCAAAAGGTGCAAAGGTACTCAAATACACCTCCTCTGAATCTAGTGAAAATGAATCTGATGAGGATCTCAAGCCCAGCTACACTAAACTTGCTAAGATTGCTGTAAAACAACAAAGGGCTTTTGAAAAGGTTCAAAACATGCTAGACAAAAGTGATGATATGTTGGGTGAAGAAATGGATCGCACTAAAGCCCTGACTGAAAATCTTCAGAGACTTCAGTCTAGGTTTGATAACCTTCAAGGTAATCATAACTCTCTCTTATCTGATCATGAGAAACTTTCTTATGAATTTCTTCACAGAAAGCAAGATCTTGAGAAGCTAAGAGTGAATTATGAAGATCTTCAGAAGGAGCGCAATTCATTCCTAGCTCAACAAATCAGCGCTTCTCAGGAAGAATTTGTTCCTCCATGCTTAAAGTGCATTGAACGTGAATCTGCTAATTCCTCACCTGAATGTTCAAATGCTTCAACTGTTACAAATTCTTCACCTGCTCGCTATCACTAATTCCTCATCCGAGGACATTGCTAGTATCATCGACAATGCAGGGTTGAAGGAATTGTACATGACAGCATGTACAAAAGCCTCAAAGGGCATCGACTCTTTGTGATGTGCTTAAAAGCAGATCCTCAATGTAAACGCTAGGAAAGAGGGTATTGCCTTTGAGAGGAAACTTAATGCTGATGGAACATATTGGAAGCCCGAGCAAAGACCCCAAAACCTCATGGGTTGCTGCAAAGGGACCTCCGATTGATCCATCTAACTTATCTGGCTTTACATGTGAATCTCCTCATTCTTCTGATGAGTCATTTGACTCCAACTATAAACTGTTCAAAAATCAGAATGGTGAAGTATTTGCTAGATATGTTGGCACTAACTGCAGGAATGGTTCTCCTATGAAGAAAATCTGGGTTCCCAAGAAGTGCCTTGAAAGTCTTCAGGTGAATGTCCTCATGACACCACCTATGAAGAACATGAACCCCAGATCAAATTCTTCATATGGACCAAATTCTTCATATGGATCCAAGTCCTCATACGGACCAAATTCCTCACGTGGATCAAATTCCTCAAAAGGATCAAATTCCTCATATGATTATCATCGTGCTAACAACTCTGTCTCGCAGGGTAGAGCTAAGGGCTATGAATATGTGCATTATTCTTCAAACCATTATGTTCATAAGTCCTCGAAGAATTTCTCTGCTTATTCATATGCTTACCCTAAGCCCTCTTATGTGAAACGAAATGGTTTGGCATCTTTGCCACCTTTCTCATATGGTGCTCACAGAGTGATGAATTCTTTGCCACCCCTCCAGATGTGGGTGGTGAAGAAAAAGAACTAATCTCTTCTGCAGGGTCAGGTCTCCAGACGTGCTTTAACGTCTGAAGAATTTGCTAGGGACCTGACAAAAATGCCTGAAAGGACGCAGGCGAATCATGATGAAATGAACCTTCATTTCACATGTCCTCATACTGCTATATATGTTTATTGATTGATGAAATTCATCTGATGAACTTGATATCATATTCTTCACTGATGAAGCATATGAGATTGAAAGCTACACTAATTCATCTGCAGGATGATCAACCCAAAACTACTGAGTGGGTCCTCGATAGTGGATGTACGAATCACATGACTAGTGACAAGAATCTATTGTTGGATGCTCCCTTATCACCGTCACATCTGAAGCATATCATCTTTGCTGACAAAGGCAAAAGTCAGGTATTGGGTCTTGGTAAGGTTGCAATCTCTAAGGATAAACACATGGACAAAGTCATGCTTGTTGAGTCCTTAGGATACAACCTCACGTCAGTCTCAATGCTTTGTGATCTTGATATGGTTGTTGTCTTTGGCAAGTATCGCTGTGTTGTGATTATGGAAGCTGACAATTCCAAAGTCTTCGAAGGCTTTAGGAGAGGATATTTGTATATTGTTGATTTCTCTACAGGACCACAACCAGCCGTGTGTCTACTTGCAAAAGCTTCAGAAGGCTGGCTATGGCATCGACGACTTGATCACGCAGGCATGAGGAATTTGCACACGCTTGCGAAGAAGAAGCATGTCATTGGCATTGAAAATGTCAAATTCCTCAAGGATCACTTATGCGGAGCCTGTGAAGCTGGAAAAATGACCAAGGCCAAGCATCCAGCAAAGACTATCATGACCACTACTCGTCCATTCGAATTGCTTCACATGGACCTCTTCGGACCTAACCATTACTCAGCAGTCACTAATGATGCATCTCTATATGGTTTTGTCATTGTTAATGATTACTCTCGATATACATGGGTACACATTGTTACTTACAAACATGAAGTGCAGGAAGTCTTCAAACGATTTTCCTCGAGGGCTTCAACCAACTTTGGTGTGAAGATCAAGCACATCAGAAGTGACAATGGAACTGAGTTCAAGAATTCTGGTCTTGATGATTATCTTGATGAACTTGGTATTACTCATGAGCTATCTGCTCCCTATACTCCTCAGCAAAATGGCGTCGTGGAGCGCAAGAACAGAACTCTTGTTGAGGGCTCGCACTATGCTTGATGAATACAAAACGCCTCAGCGTTTTTGTATTGATGCAATTGATACTGTGTGCCACATCATCAACAGAGTATATCTTCACAAATTCTTCAAAAAGACGGCCTATGAACTCCTCACTGACAAGAAACACAATGTGAGTTATTTCAAAGTCTTCGGTGCTAAATGTTGGATTAGAGATCCTAACCACAACTCTAAATTTGCACCGAAAGCACATGAAGGTTTTATGTTTGGTTACGGAAAGGACTCGCACACCTACAGAGTCTTCAACATTGTTCTTCACAAGATCGTTGACACTGTAGATGTGCGGTTCGATGAAACTAATGGCTCGCAAAGAGAGCACCTACCTTCTGTGTTAGATGAACCAGCACCTGAGGATTCTATCAAGTTCAAGGCAACTGAGGATGTCATTCCTACTGAAGAACCTGCTGAAGAGTTCATTCCAGTTCATGAAGAACGTCGAGTTGATGCACCTGAAGAAAATCCTTAGGAAAATGGTGCTGAAGAAGATGCTGATCAAAATCCTCAGCGACAACCAGCTTATCCTCGCGTTGCAAAAGAAGTGCAAGTGTAGAAGATCATCGATGACATTAGTGCACCAGGTCCTCTCACGCGCTCAAAAGCTTCACATTTATCTAACTTTTGTGGGCACTATGCTTTTGTCTCTATCACAGAGCCCAGTAAGGTAGATGAAGCATTTCTGGAGCCAGAGTGGATTCAGGCTATGCAAGAAGAATTACATCAGTTCGAGCTTAACAATGTCTGGGAACTGGTCAAACGTCCAGATCCTCACAAGCATAATATCATTGGCACAAAGTGGATCTACCACAAAAAGCAAGATGAAAATGGCCTTGTGGTGAGGAATAAGGCACGACTGGTAGCTCAAGGCTACACACAGGTTGAAGGAATTGATTTCGATGAAACTTTTGCACCTGTTGCTAGACTTGAGGCTATTCGCATATTACTTGCTTATGCTAACCATCATGATATCATCTTATATCAAATGGATGTGAAAAGTGCATTCCTCAATGGTAAGCTTGAGGTAGAAGTATATGTTGCTCAACCCCCAGGTTTTGAAGATCCAAAGAATCCTGACAAAGTCTTCAGACTTAACAAGGCCCTCTATGGCCTCAAGCAAGCCCCTAGGGCGTGGTATGATACATTGAAGGAATTCTTCGTGAAGAATGGCGTCACACCCGGTTCACTCGACCCTACTCTCTTTACTAAATCTTATGATGGTGAACTGTTTGTGTGCCAAATATATGTTGATGATATTATCTTTGGCTGTACTGACCAACGTTATAGTGATGAATTTGCCTATATGATGAGTGAAGAATATCAAATGTCTATGATGGGAGAGTTGAAATTCTTCTTAGGTCTTCAAATTAAATCAAAGCACAATGGCATATTCATATCTCAGAGAAATACCTCAAAGATGTCTCGAGGAAATTCGCATGCAAGATTGCAAAGGCGTCAAAATTCCTATGCCCACAAATGGCCATCTATGCAATCGATGAAAATGGTATTGACTTCGATCACAAGGTATACCGCCCATGATTGGTTCTTTATTGTACTTATGTGCATCTAGGCCGATATAATGCTTAGTGTTTGCATGTGTGCCCGATTTCAAGCTGCACCAAGGAATCACACCATAAGGCTGTGAAGCATATTCTTCGATATCTAGCTCACACACCAACACTAGGATTATGGTACCCCAAGGGCTCTGCTTTTGATCTCATTGGATATTACGACTCGACTATCTTGGTGATCGTGTGGACCGCAAGTCAACATCGGTACTTGTCATTTCCTCGGACGATCTTTGGTCCTGTTGGTCCTCGAAGAAACAGAATGCGATCACCGCTTCATCTCTGGAAGCTGAATACATTGCTGCTGGCTCTTGCTGTGCTCAACTGCTTTGGATGAAGCAAACCCTCAAGGACTATGGCATCAACGTGGAGAATGTGCCTCTCCTTTGCGACAGTGAGAGTGCCATCAAGATTGCTCACAACCCAGTTCAGCACTCGAAGGCAAAGCACATTCAGATTCGTCATCATTTTCTTCGTGATCATGTGTTGAAGGGCGACATCTCCATCGAGCACGTGAAGATCAAGAACAGCTAGCTGATATCTTCACTAAGCCCTTGGATGAGAAGAGATTTAGCAAGTTGCGGTGTGAGCTAAATATCTTAGAATCTTGAATGTTCTTTGAAAAGGACACACATCCTAACACTTATGCAAAATTGATGACTTAGATGTGCAACACATGAAGAAACGTTTTCTTCAATCAATGAAGAATAACACTCTAAGTGTGAAGAAATTAATGAAGAATTTGATTCTCGTAACCCCACGACAATTGTACGTGGTGTCGAAATCATCATTCTTATCTGGTGGGTCACGCCACCACAAAAGTTGAAAATGTTCAATTTGAGTTTTTCCTCAGTTTTCAAATTCTTCAACTCGCAAAATCTTCACTGTTTCCGTCGTTTTCTTCATTGGCTATATATATATATATATATATATATATATATATATATATATATATATATATATATATGAGTTTATGTCCTCTACAACATTCACTTATAGCTATTTCTTCAAGTTGTGTATTCTCGCTAAGTGAATGTGATCGCACCCTTCCCCTCTATGCTATACTCAACCCAATCTATTCACAAATTTTTCATGTGTGTTCTATTTGAAACTCGCTCAAAATCTTCATTGTGTCCTTGTCACCAAGAAATTGCGAATCTAAACTTTAAAACAAATCTTATCCAGATTTTTGGTTTTGTCATTAAACCGCTCCGCATCCCACGATGCATTATTCTATTCACCCACGATCTTACACGATCTCATCTACACAGTACGTGGGTGACACATGTCGCGAGAAGGAGAAAGGGCAGGGGCATGTTCGTCCCAAAATCTTCGGGCGAACAGTTTTTCACCGTGTCTATAAATACCCCTCTCCCCTTCCTCACTTCATTTACTCCGCTCGACTGCTCTCTCTCTCACTCGAGCACCTCAAACCCTAGCGCCGCCACTACTCCATCGTCGCCGATGAGGAAGAGCTTCGCTGCCTCGACCTCGTCGCCGTCGTAATCGCACTGGTTGCGGAAATCTTCACTCCGCCGCCGCCATAGCTGTCTCCTCTGCCAAGTTAGGGCGTGGGAGATCTAACCTGACGAACTTCACATCTGTTCTTCTCAGTTCGTCGTGTTCTTCACTTTGGGTAATTAAAAGTTACTTTTATTACTCACTTTGATTCTCAAGCCTTCCTGAAAATCTTCAAAGGTGTTTATTCTTCAAATCTTCACACATATGAACACCTCACACATCATATGATCTTGATCTGTTTCTCTAAGCAACAATTTTCTTCAAGATTCCCTAATTGTGTGGATCTTCGATCTGTACAACGCTGGAACCTAAGACAAGAACGCTTAGTGAAATTCCTCAAGGTTCATCTGGTCAAATTCCTCAAAACTTGTTCTTTTCGAAAAACCTTTTGAGAACGCATATGACCTCTCCAAATCCCTCGCACCTATACTCTGTTCACAGGTACTCATGTCCGCTGCTGAATCACTAGGTTCTCATCAACTTAACTCATTTGCAGCGTTCCTTGAAGAAAAATTGCATACTTCTTTAGAGTGCTCAATTGTTCAAATTCCTCATCTGAAGAATATGGCTGAAGGTAAGAGACCGCAGAAAGGAGGAAAGAAACCTGAGGTCATGACTGCTTTCGAGATCCCTGATGACATTTATAAGGACTATTGCACACCTGATGAAGCCAAATTTGGCAAAGAAAACAAAAATCAGTGAAAGGTGCGCATTCAGAGGATTGAACGGAGATGGGCAAGGGAATGGAGGGAGTACAGATATGTTACTCCTAAGTATATGAAGAAATTTGCTTTAAATCCTCCATGCCCAAGAGCTCCATTGGCACCTGGCCAAGTAGCTGACCCCACCAGCATCAAGAGTGGTGAGGACTTTCCTGAAGAATGGGCTAAGCGCCAAGAAAAATTGGCAAGACAAGCCAAGGAGGCAGTGAAGAAATTCAATGAGGATTCTCCCACTGCTGCTGCTACTGAGGCCTCGGTCAGGCCAAGGAAATCTATGCCAAAGAAGCCTACTCGTAAGCCAAGTGCTTCACCAATAGCGCCCTCACGGCCAAGTTCCTCAGCAATGCCCTCACGGCAAATTCCTCACATGCCATCGCTCCACCAAAGTCCTCAAGCAGCTCCTTCAAAGTCCTCGGCTCCTGTGCATCCGGCTACATGTCAAAGGACTGCTAGTTTCTCGATTGCCTCTGGTGTCTCAAGAAGTTCCTCACCTGCACCAATTTCCTCATCAGGCCCCACACCGTTGAAGACTAAAGCAACAATGGACGCGGTCCTCGACCAAGTCCAAAGAAGAAACAGTCGCATTCCATGTGCCCTCGATGATGAAGCTTCGATGATGAACTTGCGTAAATCATCAGAGATAGACAGTGAAGGCCGCTAGAGCCAAAGGCACATCTGTACATTGCTTTTGGATCCGAGGAAAATCCTCGATTACATTGATCTCGCACAAGGATCCAAACACCCCAATGCCTGATTTTCATCGACTCCTGGTCAAAGTCACATGCTGACCCATTTCATCACTCAAGAGAAATGGAAGTTTGAAAAGGCAAGAGAGCTCAAGAAAGCACAATACAGGAAGGAGAAGCTCCTGAAGAAAAATGTTGTCAGAATGACACCTGAGGAACTTCTCAAGGCTCAGTCTGAAATTCAAGCCCTCAGCAAAGACTTTGATGCCTACTATGCTGATTGGCAAGGAGCCAAAGTGAGATTCATCAATCTGACGAAGAAATTCACGAATGTTGCAGCCCCATCGCAACAAGAAAATCTTCAGCTGCAGACTCGCTCAGCCTCGTCAAGAACATGCCAAGACCATCGATGACTTTCAGCTCGCTGAAGAAAATGCTAGTTCCAGGCTGGTGAAGAAATTCCAGCTTCGAAGAAATTGCCGGGCATCCACTAGTGGTGCGCTCAAGAAATCAAGAGATCAGGCAATTGCATCGGCCATACCAATAAAATCAACCAGATTCCTCAGCTCCTCCCGCGCCTACACCAACTCCAATTCTTCCATCTGCCTATGATGTGAAGAAGACCAAGGCTGCAGAGTGAGCTGCAGTGAAGAAAAGGAAGGCATCAGCTGCGTCAAATTCTTCGGCTGCGAAGAAAATGAAGCCAATGACCAGCTCACTCGAAAATCCGATTGATGCTATTCCAATTTCCTCCAAGCCATCAAAGGACCTTGTTCCTTTTGGAGAAGACTATGTGATCCCAAGCGGATCTGATGAGGCGTTTCTGGACTGCAAGTCAAGCCAACTTCTATTCCTCAGTGCTGTTTGACAAAGACAAAATCTTCGATCATGAACATATTCCTCATGTGGACATGGAATCTCTGCCATGCTTCGAGCCAGTCCTCAGTGTTCTTCATGATGCAGGATTACTGAATTTCTGCACTGACATTTGCGATTGGAATGAAGAACTCATTCTTAAGTTCTACGCTACACTGCATATCACTGGAGACGCTGAATATGTCAACTCATGGGTGTTGGATTGGATGACTGAAAACACTCACTACAAGGCACCGGCAACTGAATTGCTTCGTGTCCTTCCTCTCGATCCTCCCCATGACAGTGCACGTTGCATCTACAATGACCCTGAACTGACAAATCACTATATGCAAGTGCTCATGAAGCCTTTGAAGCCTAGGCAGGCCCCACGAACCAAATTCCTCGTCAAGGAATTACTCTATGTGCCTCGGACTGTCTATCGCATTCTGACGAAGACAATGAGTCCTATCAAAGGCCACGACTCAAATGATGAAGAAGTCGTTGGCATCATGAAGAACATGCTTTTCAACATCATTCATGGCATTCCCGTCAACTTCCATGATTTCTTCATGAGGACTCTGGCCAATATTGCTATGTCACCATTCGAGCAGAAGCCCTATGCTCCTTGGATTATGAGATTCATCAGGGCAAGATCTTCACTGAATTACAAAGCTGACACTCTGAACTATGGTAGCTACTTGCCTCCCATTGAAGTCCTCAAACGGACAGTTTCATTAGCTGATGATAAAGGCAAGGCAACTGCTGTGATTGATGAAGGCATTCGTCCATTGGATGGTCAATTTCGCCTGGCTGCATCTTACTCTACCAATGACGACTCTTCCACACATGACACTGCCGCAAATACCTCAGCCAAGCAAAATCCTCAAGCCACAAAGACCTGTGGTGATGATCGACCGTGAGTTACTCCTCAGTCTTCATCAGAAGGTTGATCGCAATCACAAATGGGTAAAACGTCAGTTTGGTGCACTTCTTCACAATATGACCTCAACACACAATGCAGTGAAGAAGAACCATTACTATCTTCATGAAACCCTCAACCGCACCTGGGCTATCCTCACTCATGTCTATAGCGCTGAAGAACTGAAGACTATGGGTCTCAAGGAAGAATTTGACTGGTCTACACCTCCTCCGAAGAAATTCAAGAGGGTCAAAGTTCCTCCACTGGTGGCCAGCTCTTATTCTTCATTGCGTGACACTGATGAGTATGAAGATTTGGACGACACTGCAGCAGGCTCTGCTACAACAAACAACCCCGACAACGCTGGCGCTCCTCCATCGACTTGAAATTCTTCAGGGGCGTTAGTCCTCAGGTTCAATCCTTTTGCTCATTTGATGACAAAGGGGGAGAAATCTGAGTTAGTCTTCAAGTGGGTCTATATTAAGGGCATTTTTTTTAAGTTACAACTCTCGTTTTTCTGAAACTTTTATTTGGATCGAGTTGTAATCTTAAACCCGATGGTGCGCTGATACTTTTGTTGCACTCACTCTGATACTTTTGATGCTTTATTCGGCATGCTTATTCCTCATTAATATTATTGCACGCATGCTGAATCTCATCAGGCACCATATTTCATCATGCATTTCAAATTCTTCATATTATATATCAAATGCGTGTATGAATTACAAGATATAGGGGGAGATCTCCATGATTCAACTCTTCAAATGTGCATTGCCTCAAACGCAAATTCCTCACTATGCACATCTTCAGGGGGAGTTCTTCTATATCTTGCAATCAAATTCCTCAATATACGTAGTTACACTTCATATGTTTATCCCCGTTGAAAACTTAACCTATGTTGTCATCAATCACCAAAAAGGGGGAGATTGTAAGTGCATCTAGTGCCCCTTAGTGATTTTGGTGTATTGAAGACTTATAGGTTAAGGGACTAATGTGTTTGTGAGTGTACACAGGTCTAGAAGTCTATGAGGAGTTTGGTATTTACAGAGAAAGTCGACCACTAAAACTGAAGTTCTTCGACTGAAGACTTTGATATTCTGAAGACTTTCTGAAGACTTTGAAAGTGAAGAAATTGGTGTGACCTTGAAGACTTGGTATTCATTTGAGGAACATGAAGCGTGAAGACTTTTGTTTTCGTAGTTTCATTTTCTCTTTCTTGAGTCATAGGAAACACCGTACTGTTAAAGGGGTCGAGGAAATACTAAGGAAAAATTTCCATGTGATGCTCAACTCAAAATCCTACACCTACCAATCCCTTCGAGTGAAGCCTTTGGAAATCTCATACAGTTCAGTCACTTTCTTCAGTGACAGAGACAAAGTTCTTCTGGTCACTGATGAATTTGTTCTGACTGAGGAGTTAGGAATTCGCCAGTGCGAATTGCCTACACAGTGAGGAACATGATAGCCCTGAGGAATTTGAGAGTCAAATTTCCGACCATTCTTTGTCTTCTTGGCCACCTGTCCCAAAATATCCTATCCACCTAACGGTCATATCATTGAAGGGCATTTATGTCTTATCATGTCGGGCTGCTCCCTAGGCTATAAATAGCCGCCCCCAACAACCACTAGCTGGTTGGCTACTCCGAGAGAACTTGACACTTGTCATTTGAGAGCAACCCATCCTCCGAGGACTTTGAGCGAAAATCATCAAGTGAGGAAAACCCAAAACCAAACCCCTACAAACCCAAAGTGATTGAGCATCACTGAAGAAATTGATCCTGTGTGGATCCGACGCTTGTTACCTTTGAAGACTGTGCTTCTTCCAGACGGTTAGGCGTCATGGTCTAGAGCATCCAAGAGGAATTGTGGATCGCCGAGTGACCAAGTCTGTGAAGGTTTGGAAGTCGCCTAAAGACTTACCACGAGTGATTGGACGAGGTCTGCGTGACCTTAGTTCAAGGAGAATACGGTGAGGACTCGGTGTCCTGAGCTGCGTGCTCAGTGACTGGGTGTCTGGGACTGCGTGTCCTCGAGTTTAAATACTCAGCCGCTCCAACCAGATGTACAACTGAGATAGCAGTTGGAACTGGTCTACCAAATCATTGTCTTCACCAACCTAACTAGTTCTATATCATCAACCCTTTCATTTCCTCATTACTGTGTTGAGTGTTTGTTCATATCTATGTTTGAAGACTTTGACTGAAGACTTTCTCAATTTCCTCAGTTCAATTTCTTCAGTCTGTTTGTCTTCATCTCGATGTTATCCCGTGATTACGCTTTTCAGACTGTGCTAGTCTTCATTTCATCATGATGACCATGCTTGTATTCTGTTATGCTTACTTCTGAGTACTTATTCCGCTGCAAGTAGTTCTTCTCTAAGGAATTTCCTCACCAGCAAATTCCTCAGTGAAGAATTCATAAAAATCGCCTATTCACCCCCCCCCTCTAGTCGATATAACGCACTTTCAGGAGTGGAAAGACCCTAAGCTTGGGGATGCCCAAGGCACCCCAAGGTAATATTCAAGGAAGACTCAAGCGCCTAAGCTTGGGGATGCCGCGGAAGGCATCCCCTCTTTCGTCTTCAAAACTATCGGTACACCTTACTCGGAGATATATTTTTATTCGTCACATGATATGTGTTTTACTTGGAGTGCCATTTTATTTTGTTAGTATTAGCTTGCTGTTGTTTAGAATAGTGTTTTGCATCTTTATTTTTTTAATAAAAATGTCAAGGATAGCCATTACCATGTTTATTTTGCTAGTATACATGTTGCTGTTTGAAAACAGAAAGTTTACCGCAGTTGCAAAAATTCCCTAGAAAATTCAGAGCATGATATAATGTTGAAACTTTTTGCAAAATCAGCTATGATAAATATACTACAATGGGAATTTTCTCTCATAATTTTTGGAGTTAGGGAAGTATTGATACTCTTGCATTCTTTACAGGCTGTACTGTTTTGACAGATTGCTGTTATGTTTGCATTGTTTGCATATGTTTGCTTGTTTAATGATTCTATTTGAGGATAGGAGTATTAAATATGCAGAGGAATTTAGTATCCAATGTTGAATAATAATTCTAGTGATTTGTTACAGTAGAAAATGATAAGGTTTTGCATTGTTTTATACTAACCTATCTCACGAGTTCTTGTTGAGTTTGGTGTGGATGAAGCTTTTGATAAAAAGAGAAACCATGATATGAGAAGAATTAAAGAGACACAAAGTTCAAGTTTGGGGATGCCCAAGGCACCCCAAGATAATATTCCAAGAAGTCTCAAACATCTAAGCTTGGGGATGCCCCGTTAGGCATCCCACCTTTCTTCTTCAACAACTATCGGTTAGTACCGGTTGAACCTAAGTTTTTGCTTCTTCACATGAGTTGTGCTATCCTTGCAACGTCATTTTATTTTATTTTCTGTTTGAATAAAATCATTAGATCTGAAATTTTGAATAGAAAAGGAACCCTCCCATGGCTAGTTAATTATTTGCCTACTCGGTGTCTTTCACTCATATCTTTTGGAGTAGTTTGTCATTTACTCATGTGCTTCATGTATATCCTATGAGTAAATGGGGAATGAATTGAATGTCATAAATCTGAATTTTTATATGTTTCATATGCTTATAACATGGTTAGTGATGACTTCACACATAGAAAGTATGAGGCACAAAAGTTGTTGAGAGTTGGCAAACGTAGTTTTGGTCATCGTTGCAATTAATAGGAAGTAATAAGGAAAGAGAGGTTCACATACAAATATATTATCTTGGACATCTTTTATGGTTGTGAAGCACTCATTAAGTATGACATGCTAAAAGAGTTGACGTTGGACAAGGAAGACAACGTAATGGTTTATGTTTTCCGACATCTCAGTTAAAGTATATTGTCATTAACCTTCCAAACATGTTGAGCTTGCCTTTCTCCCTCATACTAGCCAAATTCCTTGCACCATGTAGAGATACTACTTGTGCTTCCAAATACCCTTAAACCCAGTTTTGCCATGAGAGTCCACCAGTATTGTGTGAGTGTTAGCAATTGTAGAAGACTATATGATAGTTGAGTATGTGGACTTGCTGAAAAGCTCTATTCTTGACTCTTTCTGATGTTATGATAAATTGCAATTGCTTCAATGACTGAGATTATAGTTTGTTAGTTCTCAATGAAGTTTCTGAACCACACTTGACATTGTGAATAGATTGTTACTTGATCATGAAAAGTTTTATGAGATAAGCTACTATTATGACACATATTGATGCTAGAAAAGGTGATTGAAATTATCATTGATCAAACTTGTGCACCTTCTAGCATTCACACTTCATAAATTATTTCTTTTATCATTTACCTACTCGAGGACGAGCAGGAATTAAGCTTGGGGATGTTGATACATCTCCAACGTATCTATAATTTATGAAGAATTCATGCTATTATATTATCCATCTATGATGTTTTATATGCATTTCTACATCATTTCATATGATTTTTCGGGACTAACCTATTAACCTAGAGCCCAATGCCAGTTTCTCTTTTCTCCTTGTTTTTGTATTTTACAGAAAAGGGATACCAAACGGAGTCCAATTGACGTGCCAATTTTTGAGGATTTTTCTGGACCAAAAGAAGACCACGGAGCATCGGAGTTGGGCCAGTGGAGTCCCGGGCTGCCCACGAGAGTGGGGGTGCCCCCTAGGGCGCCCTCTCTCGTGGACAGCCCGAGGCCCCTTGACGTGAAACCAACGCCAAAAATTCCTATAAATCTCAAACTTTCGAATTAACCTAGATCAAGTTCGCCGCCGCAAGCCTCAGAGTCAGCGAGAGATCAATCTAGGCCCTCTCCGGGCCGAAGGGGGCCATCATCACTGGAGGCCATGGAGGAGGATCTCGGAGGGGCCATCATCGCCATGAAGGCCAAGGACCAGAGGGGGAAAGCCATGGAGGAGGAAGAACAAGGGGGAGAACCTCTCCTCCTCTCTCTTGGTGGCACCGGAGTGCCATCGGGAGGGGAATCATCGCCGTGGTGATCGTCTTCATCAACATCACCATCATCATCACCATCCTCACCTCTTTTACGCGGTCCACTCTCCCGCACCCCGCTGTAATCCCTACTTGAACATGGTGCTTTATGCCACATATTATGATCCAATGATGTGTTGCCATCTTATGATGTTTTGAGTAGATATCTTTTGTCCTTGACTTGATTGATGATCCAGATTGGTACGAGTTGTATGTTTTATTTTGGTGTTATCCTATGGTGCCCTCCGTGTCGCGCAAGCGTGAGGGATTCCCGCTATAGGGTGTTGCAATACGTTCATGATTCGCTTATAGTGGGTTGCTAGAGTGACAGAAGCTTAAACCCGAGTAAGTGGGCTGTTGCGTATGGGATAAAAGGGGACTTGATGCTTTAATGCTATGGTTGGGTTTTACCTTAATGAATCTTTAGTATTTGTGGATGCTTGCTAGAGTTCCAATCATAAGAGCATATGATCCAAGTAGGAAAAATATGTTAGTTTATGCCTCCCCCTCATATGAAATTGCAATGACGACTATCGATCTTGTTAACAATTGCTTAGGACAATTCCGCACACCGATCCACCATTATTCCACACTCGCTATTTATATTATTTAGTAATATATTCTAACTTTATGATAACAACACCTACTTTTATATTTTAGCTCTCCGATATCATACAAAGTTATCCTCTTTATACCCACAACACAGTTTTATTTCTTGTTTCTAGTTGGAAGCAAACATTCGGTGCACGAGAGTCGTGATCGATGGCGATAGGGCTTGAGAGAATATTGATCTTACCTTTAGCTCCTTGTGGGTTCGACACTCCATACTTATCACTTCCACCTTTGGGAATTGCTACGATGATTCCCTACACTTGGGGATTATCAAGGTGTTGTCCCGAAGGACCCCAGGCCAGGGAGAGACGCAGGAGGCCGTCAAGGCAGCGCCCAGAGGGTGAAACCTCGGCCGCCGGACACATGGGGGAGCAAATCCCCATGGACTGGCGATGGGGGCCATATCCAATTCGGCCTTCAGATGAATACAATTCCGGAGACATATACGGCTTCGGAATCAGGCAAGCAGCCTCTTTCGAAAGAAGGAGGTGCACCTATTCCACCGGTGACCTCTGTGCTTCCAGAGGCACTGGATAATTTGCTGGAAGCACTACGAGGCGCTTGCATTGTTGCGGAACACCGTATCCTTATGGGTACCGTGGTTGAGATGGTGCGGTCTGTTAAGAGCGGACTGACCGACACCTGTACCAGCCTTCTAACAGGTTTTGAGGTGAGCGAAATAATTATATAAAAAGAATGTCATAGTATAGACAGTAGCCCCTGAGACTCTGTCCGGTGTTCGGAAAGAAAAGCCAAACATAGGATCAAATAATTTTTGTAGGAGACTAACCTGACATGTCTATATGAATAAGCAGGCATCATTGCTGGCTGCAACCTCTCATGCTACTGAGGTCTCCAGACTGAAGCAGAGTCTGGAGCAGTCCGAGGAAGAGCTCGGCCATGTGAAGAAACAGCTGGAAGACAATCAACGTTGCAATAACTTGTCTATATTCAAGAAGGATGAATGATTTGTGCTGACTAAAGTGCCATGATATTTATTAGGAGCGGTGACCGAGGTGGAGACCCACAAGAAGGCGCTGGCCGAGGCCGAGGATAGAGCTGACAAGGAACAAGCCACCCGTGAAAAGCATGAGGCCAGGGTCGGTGAGGTCCAGCAGGAGCTCCAAGATGCCGTGAAGAAATGTGAGTCCTTGGAGCGCAACCTTGCGGATCAAGATTCCGAACTTGTTAAGGCCCTCCAAAGCGCACACGATGCTCGGGTTGAAGCCCAGGGCGCCCTCTAGGAAGTCCAGGAGGCCAGAAAAATCGCGGCGGGTAAGGCCTTTATTATGCAGACCAAATATGTGAAGAAAAGGTTCCTCTTACTGACCCGGATTTGGAGTTCACCAGGGGCATTTGTGGATCTTCTGCGCAGCATTTCAGACGCTATGGAGTTCTTCCGAGCCGAAGAGGGGAGCTCTACGGAGAAGCTGTTTTGGTCGCAATACCTTACACCAGAACATCCTGTGCCCTTTAGCGATCAGCTAAAACAACTAGTTGAACTGCATAGGGTGCCTGAACTAGCCATGAAGGATTTAATAATCTGGCTATGGCCTGCCGAAGCCATACCCAGCAGCTACTTCGGGCTCGTGAAGCGCCTGGTCAATGCCTGCCCTCGGCCTGATGCCATCAAGTGGTCGGTCTGCATCGAAGGCGCGCGAATGGCCTCCGCCCGAGTCAAGATGCAGTGGTTAGATGGACACCGTGAAGCTTGTGACCGAGGGACCGCCTGCGGTCAAGGTGCACCGCACAACTGAGCAGTATTTTGACGATGTCCTCGAGGGATCCCGCATTGTGGCGGAGCAATGTGCTAAGGATATTATCTTTGAATGAATGCATTCATGTTATCCTGTCTTGTACTATGAAACAGGGTCGTGATGTAATATAATGCTTGTTTTTTATTTGAAATTTTACCTCCTATGCGGCCGTTTTCATTGAATCTGAGAGTTGCCCAGTCGTCGGCTTCAGCCCCCACGTAGTTAGTGTGGGGGTGTTCGGGATGGAATCTAAACACTCTTGATCCAAAAGTTTGGTCCTTGAAGGAGGTGTTTAGTGCAACGAACCAGGCAATCGTACTATGTGGCTTTATCACCCTCACTTAGCCATAGGAGTTTGACAATAGAAATTTAGGCACAGCCCCTAGTATTCGTAAGTCCGAACTTTGGGTGTTGTAAACACCTGATTGGATAAAAACCGATTCATCGCACAATGCAGAAAAATCGCAAAATATTTGTAACTTCTCGAACAGCTGACCGGCTCACGCCGCATCATGACAGTCAGTTTTCGGCTTTCTATACTAAGGTGCTCATCCGGATAAACCAAGACACAATCGCGGTAGTTCTCCCTTTACTACCCTAGCCGATATAGCAGAACGTAAGGTAGCAAGCACAGGAGTCGGGTAACCCAACTATTGACCAAAGACATGATTCAGAGCCGATGCATATAATGCAAAAGTTTGGGGTGCCGAACTATGCTGTAAAAAAGTGTTCGGACTTTGTTGCCGTATTATGGGGCGTAATGAAGCCCCTGGCGAATTAAGGCATACCAGAGTGTACGGGTGCAATTGATAAGAATATAAAAAAATGAAGCAATAGGCTAATGCTGCAGAAATTGGGCCGCAAACTATTTTCCATTATAGTTTGATTAATACGTCAAAGCGTATTTGTACAAGTACTGCGATAAGCAACATGGCTATTTAACATGCCACGACCAAGGGAGAGCTACGTGCGGGTCCTTAAAACAGGCATAACGATCGTTTAAAGAGACCACCTGGAAATTTCCTTATACGTCAATGCTTCTTGCCGTCTTGGTGTATCTGTCCTTGATAGGTCCGACAATCAGGCCACCAGGAAAGGCTTGGGAAAAAGAAACCTGAAAAGAAAAAGAAAAAGTAAAAGTATGTGGGTCCACGGAGGTTGAGCTGTATTATGGACCACGATCTAGCTGTGCCTCCGTCTATGCCCATGGTATTTTGAGTGCGTAGTTATGTATGTGCGGTACGAATACCGCCATTTGGTCGGAACTGCGACGGAGGCCGAATTGCTAGTCAAGCTCTTGACGAGCTGGACTGTCCATCTGCAGAGTATTTCGGACTTGTTTGACAGTGTCTGGGAGCTTGGCCGCCGAATTAAGGTTCTACCTGAAAAGGTCGCTTTGTGCTCCTCGGTACGGAGGGAGCGTTCCGTGTTTCCATTGACTGTTATGACACCGCGTGTTCCAGGCATCTTGAGTTTGAGATAAGCGTAGTGTGGCACCGCATTGAATCGAGCAAATGCGGTTCGTCTGAGCAAAGGTGTGATAGCCATCGGAAGGCGATTTATATCAAGATCAACTCTTCGCTTCGGAAGTTGTCCGGGGATCCGAAGACCACCTCCAGTGTGATTGAGCCCGTATAGCGGGCCTCTACACCTGGTATGACTCCTTTAAAGGTGGTTTTTGTGAGCTTGATCCTTGAGGGATCAATACCCATTTTGTGCACTGTATCCTGATAGAGCAGGTTTAGGCTGTTGCCACCGTCTGTGAGGACTCGCGTAAGGTGGAATCCATCAATGATTGGGTCGAGGACGATTGCGGCTGAACTGCCATGACGGATACTGGTCAGATGGTCCCTGCGATCGAAGGTGATCTGGCAGGACGACCATGGGTTGAACTTTGGGGCGACTGGCTCCATCGCGTAGACATCCCTGAGCGTGCACTTGCGCGCCCTCTTGGGGATATGGGTAGCGTATATCATGTTCACCGTTTTAACTTGGGGGGGGGACTTCTTCTGTCCCCTGTGTTCCGTGGCCGGGGCTCCTCATCATCGTCCTCGCTTTGCGATCCCTTCTCCTTGTTCTCGGCATTTAACTTGTCAGCCTGTTTAAAAAACCAACAGTCTCTGTTGGTATGATTGGCTGGTTTATCAGGAGTGTCGTGGATTTGACATGGACAATCGAGTATGCAGTCCAAGCTGGACGAGCCCGGATTGTTTCTTTTATATGGCTTCTTCCACTGACCGGACTTAGAGCCACTGAATCCAGCGTTGATCGTTGTGTCCTTAGTGTTGTCACTGTTGCTTCGACGCTTGTGTCTGTTGCGTCGGGGCTTGCCGTTGCTATTTCTAGCTTCAGAAGGGCCAGGTTCGATTGTATTGTTATTGCTCCAGGCTAGCCAGCTATCCTCTCCCGCGCAGAAGCGGGTCATAAGCGTCATGAGGGCTGCCATAGACTTCAGCTTTTCTTGGCCGAGGTGTCGGGCGAGCCATTCGTCATGGATGTTATGATTAAAGGCCGCTAGGGCTTCGGCATCCGGACAGTCGATGATCTGGTTCTTTTTAGTTAAGAACCTAGTCCAGAATTTCCTGGCTGACTCTCCAGGCTATTGAACCATGTGACTTATGTCATTGGCATCTGGAGGTTGGACATATGTACCCTGGAAGTTGTCGAGGAAGGCGTTTTCCAAGTCTTCCCAGCTACCAATTGAGTTTTTGGGCAAACTGTTCAACCAGTGCCGAGCAGGTCCCTTGAGTTTTAGCGGGAGGTATTTGATGGTGTGAAGATCATCACCGCGGGCCATATGAATATGGAGGAGAAAATCCTCAATCCATACCGCGGGGTATGTAGTCCCATCATATGATTCGATGTTCACGGGTTTAAACCCTTCTGGGAGTTCATATTTAATTACTTCATCGGTGAAGCAGAGGGGGTGTGTGGCGCCTCTATATCGGGCCAAGTCACGACGTAGCTCGGATGGAGTTCGTCTGCAGTTTTCGGTCTGGGCGTTATTATGTTTGTCACGTCCGGTCGGATGGCCATAAATCGATCTGATCTGACCTGCTTTGTTTTCCAAGTCATGCCGCAGGTCATATGTGTATCCCCGAGCTGTTGTGTCTCTAATATTATGGCGAGGTAGTGCGGCTGGTGTTCGGCTTGAGTTGCCGCTTTGTCCCGGCCACGTGGTGTTCGGTCAGCCGTATTACGCGCTGGTAGGATGGGCTCTAGCACCTCGTCATTGAATTGGGGTAACAATTTGTGTTTCAGGTAAATTTGGGCTGGGCGCTCGAGTCCTTATTCCTCGGCCGCCAGGACATTAGTCCATCTATCATTGAGTAGATCTTGACCAGCTTGAAGATGATGTTGCTTCTTTTTCAGGCTCCTTGAAGTGGCTATTAGCCGGCGCTTAAAGCGCTCCTGGTCGATGGGCTCCTCAGGCATGATAAAGTCTTCATCGCCGAGGCTCGCCTCATCCTCGGAGGGTGAAAGATAATTACTGTCCTCCGAGTCTTCATTAATGGCCTGTTCATTAGGGCTGACTCACCCATCCTCCCGTTCATCCTGTTCGGAAGTTGGCTCAACGGGGTCTTTGTTGTCTTCGGCATCGTCCGGAGTATTATTTTCTCCTATGCCGGTATTGCCGTTTTTCCCACGGCGTGGTTTAGAGCGGCGTGCTGACGTCGGTGCTTTGGCTGTATCTCAGGAAGCTTATCCTCGACTAGATCCTTTTCATTGTCGATGTTGTTCTCTTTGGGTGTATCCACCATGTATACGTCATACAAGGAGGTGGCTGTCCAGCGGCCTATAAGCGGTGGTTTTTGTGCATGTTCCTCTCCGGCATCATCGTCCATATCATCGATGTCTTCAGAGCCGTAATCTAGTATGTCGGTTAAGTCTTCAACAGTGGCTATGAAGTGGGTGGTGGGTGGGAAGTGGAATTCTCCGTCGTCAGCTTCCAATCCAAACCGGATATAGTTCGGCCGAGAGTCCCCTGATAAGGAGAGGGCTTTTAATGAGTTTAGCACATAGCCTAAATGTGAGTGCCGAAAGATGTCCTCGGAGCTGAACTCAACGATCGGCGCCTGATCAGGTTCGATGGGCGTGGATGCACGTGGTTCGGAACCTATGGCCGAAGACGAATCCGAGGTTCCGGTGACACAAGCCTCGCTCGGGGTTGGATCTGTGTGCGGCTCTAACGCCGCTGAGTCTGCCGCTTCTGCGGCGGGGTTGAGCTTCCCGTCCTCGGACGACGCAATCTGCTCCGGATCTAGGGCCAGAGCAGTTACAGGCGCTATCTCTTGGGCATGGTCCGATGACAGATTTAGGTCATGTTCGTCGTGGTGGCAGGGAGAGGCTGCCATGGGCTCGAATCCGTCGAAGATCAAGTCTCCGCGGATATAGGCAACGTAATTCAAGCTTCCAAACCTGACCCGATGGCCAGGGGCGTAGCTGTCGATGTGCTCTAGATGGCCAAGCGAGTTGACCCGCAGTGCAAAGCCGCCGAATACGAAGATCTGTCCGGGGAGGAAAACCTCCCCCTGGACTGCATTGTTGTAGATGATTGATGGAGCCATCAAACCTTTTGGTGACGATGTAGCGGACCTCTCAATGAAAGCACCAATGTCGGTGTCAAGACCGGCGGATCTCGGGTAGGGGGTCTCGTGCTGTGCGTCTAGGGTTGATGGTAACAGGAGGCGGGGGACACGATGTTTACCCAGGTTCGGGCCCTCTCTATGGAGGTAATACCCTACTTCCTGCTTGATTGATCTTGATGAATATGAGTATTACAAGAGTTGATCTACCACGAGATCGTAATGGCTAAAACCCTAGAAGTCTAGCATTATGATTATGATCGCCTCTACAGACTAAGCCCTCCGGTCTATATAGACACCGGAGGGGACTAGGGTTATACAAAGTCGGTTACAAGAAAGGAATCTTCATATCCGTGTACCAAGCTTGCCTTCCACAACAGGTATCACACCGAGATTGATTGATGGCGACCTCCTCTCCCACCACCTCACCAACCACCTAACCATGGCGACCTCTGCCCTAGGTGATCATGGAAGGCCTTCTACACTGGGTTTTCTCGCCCGGCCTTGCGGTCGCGGCTCAAGTGCGTCATTGTTTTGGATCTCATGTTCATTTTTCTCCATCCCTATCGACAAAGGAGTTTTTCTTGGTTGTATATTTCTCGTCGGCTTCTTTCTCTCTTTCGGAAGAATCAGTAGCCATTGCATTACAATGCTGCATCGATGGTCTCCCATCTGGTCTCAATGTGCACCATCTTGAAGGAAGATCTTATTGGTTTTCTGTTGCTTCCAATCGCGTGGGACATTTTATTTACGGGCTCAAAGATCGAGTTTGGCCAGATTTCATATGTCATTTTCAACTTTATCGCCCTGATGCCCTGTGATCAAGCCAAATGGACAATTTCTGGCATTCCGACATTCATAGTCCCGAGGTGGCTTCTAGGTCACTAATTGCTATCAGGTCTAAGCTCTCGTTCTTGGAAGGTGGTCAACATCATGATGATTCCTCTCAACCGGAACTTCAAAATTTTGGTTTTTTTCCACCGTCAACAATGGCCGCCCGGCCGGAATCCACACCTCCAGACTCTTTTCCGGCGAGGGACCATTCTGCAATTTTGGCTCACCAAAATTCAAACTCTCTTGGTAAGGAGCCATCTTCGGATCTGATTACCCCAACATTAATGGCGAATATTACTTTTGGTAGTCTCCCATCAATTCATCATGGCAGAGTAATGGCACATAATGCAAGATTTGAAGGATGTCGGTTTAGGGAGGAATCATGGCAATCTATCCCGGATTTCATTCTACGACATATCATGGATTATCGAAGTTTTGACTACTCGGGTCAACATATTGCCACCATCTAGAAGCTAATTAGTGTGCCCCCTATGGATTATATTTATTTGCGTCTGAATCTCTACGCCTCATGAAACCACACGGGACACCTTGCTGCCTCCTGCCCTGGTACGTATTGCTCGACTTGTTGGGATAGACCATGCACATGTGATCTGGTGGATATACCAGAATCTTCCAACCCCAAGAATTATCAAGGCGGGAACCAGACAATGGGGCCATTTTGTTACATCTGTGGTTCTTCATCCCATTTCACATTCTGTTGCCCCGAGGACTTTCATTGCAAATATTGCACCTTCTTGGGCCACACTTCCCAACAACGTTCTAATCACAAGGTGGATCGTTACTGTTGGAGGCCCAAAAAGATATGGGTATCTACGCCTACTATCCATCCCGAGCCGAATAATCTCTTGGGCAACAATTCAGAAATTTCGCATTGTCCTTTGGAAAGTGCTCGCCTTAATTTGAATAAGGACTCTTATGTATCTTTGGAAAGAAATGATCCATCCCTCCCCTGTCAATGATTTGCACCCAATTTGGCTGACACATTGCCGCGAGAGAAGGACTTATCTTTTGGAAAGAATGAATCGCACGCCAATTCCATAGTGTCGCGGGATCATGACTCTGATTTGACCGTGCCATTTACCGCACCTACCAACCTTGCCCTTGCAACCCACAAGAAGGACGGAAACGTTCGATGCAACATTTGTGGCTCTGGGGGACACGTGGCCTCATCTTGCACTACTCGGCGGAGGAGCAAAATGTTGCGTTGGGTCCCCAATTTACTCCCAAGGGACGCCACTCGGCATTCCACCTCGACCTTAGCGTCGTCCACTGTGCCTCTGCAGAGAGCTCCAGCAATGGCCAACTTTCCCATCAATGTCATCCCCTACCTCCCGCCGGGGATGACCGTGGAGCTCGGGCCGCCGGATCGCAGGGTGCGAGACGATATGGTGATTGGCCCCATCCCTCCACTACGCCACGATTTCCTCGCCATCGCTGAAGCCAACAGAGTCATCCCCTTCCATCTCAAGGCAGCGCTCCGTCACATCATTGAAGGTTTGCTTCATGAATCTGAGTTTTTCCCTACTGAAGCTGGTGATCATCCCCTGGGGGTTGGCATTTTTGGTTTTGTGAGCACGATTGTGAGAGATGTTGTAGTTGACACCACGTTTGAGATTGATGAGGATGAGTTTGATGAAAATGTGGTGATTTCTTTCGTTCCCCATGATGCTGCTCTTAATATGCGGGTTACTTCCTTTGGGCCAGAGATATGGTTGCTTTATATTGGATTTCCATATGATTACCAGACACAACACTACATGCATAAATCTGTGGATACGTTTGGGTAGCTGATTGAATGGCATAATCCTCGTGGAGAGCGTCGTTTTGTTTTGCTAAAAGTTAGAGTTACCAACCTCAAGTTTGTCCCTAAGAGCCTAGTTATGCGTCAGCTTGGAGATGCACGGCAAAGCTGGACAGTTGCTGTCACCATGCTTCGAAGCAGTGATTGAAATGCCCACATTCCAGATGTCCCGCCGGCTACTGAAGATCCGCCCCCAGATGATGGTCTTCCACACCTCCATGGTGACAATCTAACTGCTCAGATATATCAGATGCAGCTTCATAACTGGATTGCCCAAAATGTTGCTGCTAATGTGAATGAGAATGCCGCAAAAGACAATGATGCAGAGGAGGAGGCTGCAAATATTTAGTTTCAACCTCAGTGGGGGGTTTGGCCTCCTTCTCCTCCGCACTTACCACCGGCTGTGTTCAATTTTCAGGCTTGGATGGCAGGAGAAGGGCTGTAGGTTTACCATGGTGCTCACCCAACTAACAATCTACAGGATAGCCCAACAGCGGCTTGGAATGAATCAATCTCAATCTTCAGCAGTTCTGACTCTAGTGCAACACTGTTAGATGGTTATGCTTTGGTGCCCCTGAACATCTTCAATCAGCTCATTTCTGTCAATGGAGCATCTTTTGATGTCTCTGCGCCAGGTGCCTCGAGCTCCAGCACCCTTGCTCACAGCAATCTTGCGAGCACCCAGGAGGTAACAACCGTAGAAGTGTCAATGTCTATTTCAAATGTTGGTCTACAACTTTCTATCCTCTCACCTGAGAACACATATGCTTCTCTTCTGCTAAATGATTGTGTACCAATGCTCAGGCTGAACACTTACCTAGTAGCTGCTATTAGGCCTATTATTGTTGCATATGGTCCCTGGAGCTCGGGTTTTTGCTTTCGGGACATTTCTATGCAGTTTAATGTTAGCATTATTGAGAAAGAGGGTCAATGCTCTATTCTGTCTGCCACAGGAACTGTCCAACATACTGCAGATTCAGTTCAGGTCACTGATATGATCCCTGGCAGTAGTGCTTGGGCTCTGTCCTATGGAGGAAGTCCTCTTCAAGAAACATCTGATCTAGTCATCGTACCACGTCCTCCCAACTCCCATGTAGTCATCACAGAAATCTTGGATGAGATAGAGATACCTGCTCAGGCTGCAGCAACACTTTCAGTGGATACCATGACCATCTCTTCTGGTTCTGCTGCAAGTGACTCCACTAGCTTTATTGCAAGTGATGCTATAAGCTCTGGGACAACCATAAGCAGGCGGGGCAAAGCTAAAGCACCAACATCTGTGATTGAGGTCCGTCGCAACACCCGCTCTAACAAGTATGACGGCTTCAAGATACCATCAGTTTCTGACAGCAAGGCTAAAATTTCCAAAGTCAAACCCAGACTTGTCCCTAGTGCTGCTGCCCAAGCAGGTCAAGCTGTGCCTGATGCTATCAGTGAAGACAAGATCCCTCCATCAACTCCAGTTCCTGTGCTGCAACATATTGGGATCATCAAGTGCGCCATTCCGCCTGAAGAAATTACTTCTGAAGCTCTGACGGCTGAAACTGAGGACGGCCCCTCCAACGCTTAAGTTACTTGCCTGCTTTATTTCAGTTGTTTCTTTTACTTTGCTCTAGTTTATCATGGCACTTTTATCGAACTGGAATATTTTGTGCTGGATTGTAAGAGGATTAAACTCTGAACCTAAGCTTTTTGCACTCTCAAATGCGATCTCCTCAAGTGGTTGTGCAGTCGTCTACCTGCAAGAAAGAAAAAAACCTCACATTGATAATTTGTTCCTGAAGTCTTCCTGCCCATGAAGATTTGATAAATTTGCGTATACGTACATCCCCTCCCAGGGTGCTTAAAGAAGCATTGTCACCATTTGGAACAATGCCATTTTCACATGAACTGTGCTAATGGAGGAAGAGTTTGCTCTTGTCATTAAATTTCGCTCCACACAATCGGCCCAAGAGTGGACCCTGGTGAACATTAATGGCCCATGTCAAGGTGACCCAAGAGTGATTTATACTGATTGGCTTCACACTCTAAATATCCCCTCCAATGAAGATTGGTTGTTGCTAGGAGACTAACTATATTCGCAACCCTGATAACAGAAACAAACCTGGAGGTAATCCTAAGGACGACTACTTTTAATGACATCATCCACTCTCAGCAATTAACTGAACTACCAATTAAGGGTCATGCTTACACTTGGAGCAACATGCAGATAGACCCCACTACTAGGAAAAACCTTACCAGTAATGTAGGTTTAGCGCGTGCACCCACGCTACTGCTACGATGCTACAGCTAAAAGAGTAGCGCGTTTTTACCCCACGCTACAGCTAAAAAAATTACTAGTAGCGTGTTCCACCCGCGCTACTGCTATTACATACACACGCTACCAATAATGAAATATTAGTAGCGTCGGTAAACTACCAACGCTACTAATATACTCCCTCCGTCCGAAAATTCTTGTCTTAGATTTGTCTAAATACGGATGTATCAAGTCATATTTTAGTATTAGATACATTCGTATTTAGCCAAATCTAAGACAAGAATTTTGGGACGGAGGGAGTACTATATACTAGTAGCGCCCAGTTTCCTCCCCAAGCTACTAGTAACTTATTAGGAATTAAAAAATTTAAAATGAACCAATTCCATTTTATCCTTCCCACGCTCCTGGTAACTTATTAGGAATTAAAAAAATAAAATGAACCAATTCCATTTTATCACACAATTGTCGTATCTACCATCACACAATTTCTCATTGTAGCTAGCGGCAACTCATGTATTGTTGTGTGCCTAGTCAATGTGCGAAGCCTGCCCGGCCTGATCACGTGGCCTGCAGCTGCGATGAAACACACCGGGCAGCCTCGCGAGCCACACCTGACCGACGTCGGCCGCCGCCTTGAGTTGCGACGTCGTCACGTCCCTCGCCCTGACCCTCAGCTCCAGCAGGCCTCGATCGATGTCGTCCTCGTGCCTCACCACTAGCGGACGAAGGAATCCATCGGCAGCCACAACACTATCCAATCCACGAACCTCTCGACGACCATCAGCGTCGCCACCACAAGCCTGCAGCATTACCAACAGAGATTCAGAAACTTCAGATTCTTCAGAAGAATGACACCGAAAAACAATGTAGTACATGTCGATGCCAATGTGCTACAATTTTTTTTTCCGAGATTCTTATTTAAGCCATAATGCGCAACTGAACTACACACTGAAGCAGCACATAGCTACTTCCATGACAAAAGATAATGCAAAAGATTAGAAGCAATTTTGTTGTGTTGGAAGCCCTAAAAAGAAACGGCACCTATGAAGCACATAAGGAGTTAGAGGCATAATTCTTTCGGTAATTTTCTATCTATCCATTTTTCTAAGTAGTCACTTCAATACCTTGATATCTTTCACGTTTTTAAAGATAACAAAGTCGATGAATCTACTGTTGGTAGAGCATAGTGACTATACAAACTGAAGCCTGAACATATATACCTGCTAGTTCACAGACTTGACAAATGAATTCTGAAGTTAATGGGCTTTTCCTCTTTCCTGAAGAAATCATTTGGTCTACTCTTTGTTGGTACTACCTAGAAGAATTCGTAATACATTAAATCATTCATCATGTAGTATTTTCAAGTCGAAGGAGAAATTCTGAATACAACCTTTGATAGCAAGAGAACTAGCTAAAGTAGAAACCAAAGGACGACATACCTTCCCTCAAACAGGTTATGTTAGATTATCCGCTTGTGTGGTTCTTGTTAAGAGCAGTGAGTAGTTGTCTTCTTCTTGTTGAAACCAGAAAAAGTATTGAACCTGCAGCAAGGTTGCACGAAATGGTTTAAAACATTCAAATGAAGCCTCACTTCACTTGCAGTTCAGAGAAATATGAATCTAAGCTGGCCAGGAAAAGCACATAGATCCTTGGTTCTATAGGTACCATCTTCCTTCTGTTCACACAGAAGAAAAGCCTACTGGTCAGCCTAATCATGACCACCTTCAGATATTTATAAATGCACACACGGTCACTACAAATATATTTAAATTATTGGCAACAGATAAAAGTACCCAGTTCTGATTCATACTACTAGCCAACAAACTAAACGGTGCTTCAGATTTTTAACTATGTGAGTATGTTGCGGACCATTTGCTCATCGTATGATTTAAATAGAACCTTAGCTGACCCTGGAGTCATAATGTAGTTGCTTCAGTCACCACATCCACGTGCCTTAGCAGGCCATATCTCCTGCAGCCATGTAACACTTGATTCCCAGTACACTCGCAAAAAAAAAAACACTTGATTCCCAGTAGATGCTTCTATCAACTCATCAATGTGATGATATGAGAGCCTTAGAAAGGAACTAATTCTATACATATTACCACATTTGCTAATAAATAGATATAAAGTTATATTTAAAGAGATTCAGTCTTTCCTTTGGAGTATTTAAGAAAATCCCTTGTAATTCTTATAAGGAAGTCCATAGCAATCAAACGGGGAGGTGCTGACTTGCAATTTAAAAATATATACACCATGGCTACTTCAGATGTTCAGTTATATATGGAAAAGCATGATGCGTGTTCAAATGAAATGGTTACTGAAAAATGATCTTCCCTTGTTCCAGCAGAACATGTAGTGATCCATAAACATAGTAAATGTTCTCTGAAATCACTGGATCAGGCCTCGTGGTTCCACAGGATGGTGATGCGAACGCACGATTTTTTTTGAGAATTAAGTAGCAAGCCTGCAATGCACAAAATAAATCAAATGGTTAGCAAACCTGCTGTTTGTTGTGAAGCTAGTTTTATCATTTTTTTATGTACTAAAATCTTGTGATCAGTCGTCACTCAAGGAAGCTTTTCATTATTTTACTCTCCAGTATGTGAATGTAGTGAACTTGCTCCTCCCAACGAAAACAAATAGAGCTGCCTGATTTTTTTTACTGCAGCAATTTTTCAAACTGTTCTAAAATCTTTGCATCTCGCACATCAAAGAACTCCAATTAAATATAGTGTACGAACTACTTATAAACCATATTGCTATAGTTGTCAGATTTACTCACTGCCGTCAATAATGCTTTACTAAGAACTTTCAGTGAGACAGTTACCTGAAGGTATCAATTCTTCAGAGTTTCAGAGACTGGGACCTGACATCAAGCGCCTCCCTGTACAGCGCCGGCTATTAATCCCCACCATAGTGCTACTGTGTTCAGCAGCCTGCGCAATATTCAGTAAGCGATGGCGTCATCGTTAGGTGTTGCCGCAGAGACAATTGGTAGTTTGGTACACCTGCAGCGCTTCCTGCTTGGGCATGATGCACCCCGCCGACAGGAAGTGCTTACCCAAGCTATGCGCCATGGAGTTGGAGGTCGTTGGCACAGCACCGCATCGGAGAAGACGACGGCGAGCTCGACCATGTGCGGTCCATGGTGGTCGTCCTCGTCCATGGAGGACGGTGGCTACTGCACCGAATCGAAGATATAAGTGAGGGGGTGGGGAGAGAAAGAATAAGGGCAGAGGAGAGGGCATGAATCGAGGGAAGAGGAGAGCTCACAGCGCTGGAGTTGGAGGTATCCGAAACCCTAGCCGCAGGGAGGGGTCGCACGCGAGCGCTTGCGGCCGCGAGGAGTGGATCTGGCCGGAGGGAAGGAAGCAACGTCGCGAGGAGAGCTAGTGGGTGTGCTGCACTCCGACGAGTGCCACCGGAAGTAGCCGGAATCGCCCGGCGTTGGTGGCGGCGGCGAGGGTTCACGGTAGGCAGAGGAGAAAATGAGAACGATGGAGGCTGTTTGCTGGGCTGGGTTGGGTTGGTTGAGTCGCTGGGCTGAGTCTTTTTTTTTAAACTATCGCTGGGCTGGTTAGTTGTAGCGCATGTTGTGAGCCGCGCTACGACTATGTTTTAGTGCTAGTGTGTCCTCGCAAACCCTCGGTGCTATTATAATCTGTCAGCCAGGCACTATCGAGGATATTTATTCAGTAGCGAGTTTTTTTAGCCACGTGCTACAAGTAATATTTGCTAGTAGCGTGGGTCGATACAGCGCGCTACTAGTAAGTAGTAGCGCGCGTCAATTTAAAGCACTACTAGTAAGTGACTGCCTATAAGCTTTTCCCTAGTAGTGCCCCCTCCTGGAACAATTAGACTGGTTTCTCACATCTAATAACTGGACTTCATCTTACCCTAATACCATCATTATGCCACTAGGGAAACCAGTTTCTGATCATATTCCATGTGTTGTCAAAATTGAAACCTCTATCCCTCGCAGCAAAATCTTTAGATTTGAATCTTATTGGATGGAGCACCCAGGTTTTATGGATTTGGTTCAATCTGTGTGGACAAGACCCTTAAAACATGCCAATGCAAATGCAGCCACTTTACTGTGTAGAAAGTTCAAAGCACTCAGATATGAGTTTAAAAGGTGGAGCAAACGAATCTCTAAGCTTAAGGTGGCAATTGAAAACTCTAATCTTGCCCTGGCCAACATTGATGCCCTTGAAAATCTTCGAATGTTATCTACGCCAGAACATAATTTCAGGAAAATTTTGAAGAAACACATTTTACGTCTCTTGAACTACCAAAGGCAATATTGGCAAAAGAGATGCACCATCCGATGGGTAAAACTGGGTGACGAAGACCCGAAGTTTCTAAAATAGATGGCCTCAGAAAGATTCAGACGTAACACGATCCCAACATTGAAACTATCTGATGGCACAATGGTTGACGATCATGCAAGTAAAGAGGCAATCATATACCAAGTGTTCAAAGAGAGACTTGGAAAATCCGATGAGTTTCAAATGAAATTCAACCCGCAAAACATCATCAAGAAGGTTGAGGGTCTGGATCAATTGACTATCCCTTTCACCAAGGATGAAATCGATGCTGTAATCAAGGAAATGCCGGCTGATAGAGCACCTGGTCCGGACGGTTCACTGGCCTATTTCTGAAAAAATGTTGGCACATAATTAAAGAGGATTTTTATGAGCTATGCAATCAATTCTACGAGGGTGGTCTTAATCTTGAGAGCGTTAATGAGAGATTTATCACACTCATACCCAAAGTTCAGTCACCTGAGACAGTTTTTGATTTCAGACCAATTACTTTGCTCAACTGCTGCCTCATGGTTATCACTAAACTGCTTGCAAACCGACTCCAAAATCTCATACTTAAAATTGTTCATCGCAATCAATACGGTTTCATCAAAGGAAGATCAATAAAGATTGCTTGGCCTGGGCATTCAAGTACATCCATCAATGTCAAACCTCAAAACAGAAGATTGTCCTACTAAAACTAGATTTCGCAAAAGCATTTGACACGATCGAGCATGATGCAATGATTAAAATTATGGAACAGATGGGGTTTGACGCCAAATGGCTTGATTGGATCAAATGCATCTTCTCCTCGGGAAAATCATCGGTCCTATTAAATGGTGTACCATGTCAACAATTCATCTGCAAATGTGGTGTGCATCAAGGTGATCCTTTATCACCCCTCATCTTTGTGCTCGCAATTGACCTTCTTCAAGATGCTATTAATGACGCTTTCTGACAAGGCCAAATATAGCTACCGTTCCAACGACAAAACCAGCATGATTATCCTGTGATCCAGTATGCCGATGATACGATCATTATACTTCCCGCTTTCTCCAACCAAGCTAGGACAATCAAGGACATTATTTCAGACTACATTGCTTCTATTGGTTTAAAGATAAAATTCCACAAGTCCACTCTAATCCTAATTAACTATGAGCCTGACTGCTACAAGGACATCACCTTTATCTTCGGCTGTAAGGTAGGATCTATGCCCTTTACTTACTTGGGTCTGCCTCTTGGAATAACCAAGCCGACGGTTCAAGATCTCATGCCTCTCGTTTGCACGATGGAATGAGGAATGACCAGCACTTCAGCCTTGATGTCCTACGGTGCAAAGCTGTCACTCCTCAACACGACGACCACAGCTCTCACCATCTTCGTGCTCTGCACTCTCAAATTCCCACCAAAGATTCTAGAGCTGCTTGATAAAATCAGAAGAAAGTACCTTTGGACAAAAAAAGACTGTGCAAGGGGATAAATGTAACTCACTGGTAGCTTGGGACATGGTTTGTCAACCAAAACAAAGTGGTGGTCTTGGCATAATCAATCTCCGTATCCAAAGTGAGGCCCTCCTTCTCAAATATCTGCATAAATTTTATAATCACCATGACCTGCCTTCGGTGGATTTGATATGGAAAACATACTACACGCACAAGATCCCCCACGTGTCGGAACCATGCAGATCGTTTTGGTGGAAAGATGTGTTGAAACTCACCCCAATATACAAAGGAATTTCTAAAGCAATTGTGCATGTTGGTGACACGGTACTTATGTGGAAAGATCTATGGTTGGAAACTGTATTGGAGGAATCACACCCGCGAGCCTTCTCCTTCACATTAAATGAGGATATTTCAGTCCGAGATTTCTTGGTATCTACTTTCCTTCATGAAATGTTTCACCTACCCCTTTTGGTGCAAGCACATGACGAAGTTCGAGATCTGCAACAAAAGGTGCTCCACGTTGGTAACCATGAAGAATCACATATCCATGATGCATGGGAATATTCTACTTCAGGGATGTGAAGGACCACCAATCCTATCATTGGCTCTGGAAGTCGAAGGTCACGCTGAAAATCAAGATGTTTGGGTGGTTTCTTGTCTCTGATCGACTAAACAGAGGAACCAGGCAGCAAGCCTGGTAAGCTATCTCAAAAAACATGCTCAAGAGGAGGCACTATAACATTGGCGACGACTTCAGTTGCTTACTATGTAATCAACAAGTAGAAGAGGATGTGGAACACATGATCTTCCAATGCCCTTTCAGTAAAAACTGCTGGTCCAAACTAGGGATCACGTGGGAAGACACTGGCTCTAGGTTGCAATGGATAAGTAAGGCATCTAACAATTGGAACAAACCCATGTTCATGGAAATATTTTTACAAGCAGCTTGGAGAATATGGAAAGAGAGGAATAACAAGCACTTCAGAAGCATCCCTCCTACTTACCACGGTTGGCTTGATAGATTCAAGCAAGGCTTCACCCTCCCTCAACACAGAACTAGAGTAGACTTGAGAGACTTCATTCTCTCTTTTGTAAACAATCTATCACCCAAAGTGGTGGATGAGAATCTTGTAAATATGATGTGTACAGTGTTACTATACTGAAAGATCGTGGATGTCGCCTAGAGGGGGGGTGAATAGGCGTTTTAAAATAATTACGGTTTAGGCTTAACAAATGCGGAATAAACCTAATGGTTAATTTGTCAAGCACAAAACCTAAAGCAACTAGGCTCACCTATGTGCACCAACAACTTATGCTAAGCAAGATAAACAACTATGTGATAGCAAGATATATGACAAAGAACAATATAGCTATCACAAAGTAAAGTGCATAAGTAAAGGGCTCGGGTAAGAGATAACCGAGGCACACGGAGACGATGATGTATCCTGAAGTTCACACCCTTGCGGATGCTAATCTCCGTTTGGAGCGGTGTTGAAAGTGCAACTAATCCCCGGGTGGTTTTGGTAATTAATAACAACATATATATCACTGAACTAATAGTTTCTTGAGAATCATTTTAGAAAGTTCAGTGATATGGGTATGGCAATGACTGAAGAGTGGACCCCTCAAAATGCTAAGGCAAGCATTGGCAAAAGCTCAAGACTCCATTTTTGGTTTAGTGATCCAAGATCACATTGAGTCCATAGGAAAGCCAATACTATTAAAAGGGGATGAGGTTATGATAATGATCTGGTTGCTCAAAGTGCTTAGTGATACATCTCCTAAACTATCAGCAACTCTCACTACAAATATACACTCATAAGTAATCTCGGTCCCACCGATTTCCTAAACTCACCACACCGAGATGAACCACCTCAGCCACAAAGCCAAACCCTAGAAATCTCGGATTTTCCGATTCGAACTCGGTCTCACCAAAACTTGAGTTGCCAAGCTTCAGAACCTACGTCATCAAATCGGTGTCACCGAGATGATGAAGTCGGTCCCACCGAGATTGGCAAACCCTAGTCTTTGGACGAATCGGACTCACCGAGATTGTATTTTCGGTCCCACGAAAATCCCAACGCTCACATGTTTTGAACTTTCGGTCTCACCGAGTTGTCAACTTCGGTCCGACCGAGATTGGTCAAATGTGTGTAACAGTTGGATTTTGTGTGGAGGCTATAAATACCCCTCCACCCCTCTTCATTCGTGGAGAGAGCCATCGAAAGAACTACCACTCCTACCTTACATTTCGAGAAGAAAACTACCTACCCTTGTGTTGAGATCAAGTTGCTCCACTCCCACCATATGAAGCTTGACCTCTAGCCTTCCCAAGTTGCTTTCCACTCAATCCTTTCTTCCACCACAGCCAAATCAGTGAGGAGAGTTGAGTGTTGGGGAGATTATCATTTGAAGCACAAGAGCAAGGAGTTCATCATCACCAATACCATCTATTACCTTTTGGAGGGTGGTGCCTCCTAGATTGGTTAGGTGTCGCTTGGGAGCCTCCGTCGAGATGTGGAGTTGAACCAAGAAGTTTGTAAGGGCAAGGAGATCGCCTACTTCGTGAAGATCTACCCCGAGTAAGGCTAGTCCTCCGTGGGCGTATGCCATGATGGCATAGACAAGGTTGCTTCTTCGTGGACCCTTCGTGGGTGGAGCCCTCCGTGGACTCTCGCAGCCATTACCCTCCGTGGGTTGAAGTCTCCATCAACGTGGATTGACGATAGCACCACCTATCGGAACCACGAGAAAAATCTCCGTGTCTCCAAATTGCGTTTGCTCTTCTCCACCTCTCTTTACTACATGTGCAATTTACTTTCCGCTGCCTATACTCTAGAATTGCATGTGTAGGGTGATACTTGACTTCATCATAATCGTGAATCTGCCAAAAACTTGTCTTTATCAAAAGGCTGAATTTTTATATTGTCAAGTAGTCTAATCACCCCCCCTCTAGACATACTTTCGATCCTACAAGTGGTATCGAGCTTTGGTCTCCATTGTATTGGTTTCCATTGCATTGACTCCATAAGCTTGGTTTCACAACCTAGGAGAGTATGGCGTCTAGTGAGGGTAATTTTGTAGAGGTCCTTACTTTGATGGTTCAAACTTTGCTAGTTGGAAGCATAAAATGAAAATGCATATTCTTGGACATAACCCGCCGCATGGGGCATTATTTGTGTTGGTTTGCAAGGTGAATTTTTCGAGGAAGGAAAAGTTCCGGATCGTGAAGCTACAACGGATGAATTGCGGATGTTGCAAAACAATGCTCAAGCTTGTGACATTCTCTTCAATGCTTTGTGTCCCGAGGAGTTCAACAAAATCAGCCGCCTTGAGAATGCAAAAGAGATTTGGGATACTTTGGTCGAAATGCACGAAGGTACCGAGTCCGTGAAGGAATCAAAGCTAGATGTTCTTCAAGGTCAACTTGACAAGTTCAAGATGAAGGAAGGTGAAGGAGTCGCTGAAATGTACTCTAGGCTTGCTCTCATCACAAATGAGATTGCGGCTTAGGAAGCGAAGAAATGACCGACCGATTCATCATCAAGAAGATTCTCGAGCTTTGGATGGAAAGTATGACACCGTGTGCACTTTGATCCAAATGATGCCAAACTACAAGAATCTCAAGCCAACCGAAGTCATTGGAAGAATTGTTGCTCATGAGATGACACTTAAGGATAAGGAAGAGCTTCACAACAAGTCAAGTGGTGCTTACAAAGCTACAATTGATGCTCCCACAACCTCAAGTGACAAGCTAGTTTCCAATGAAGAGATAAGCCTAATGGTGAAGAACCTCAACAAATTCTACAAGAGTAGAAGCAAGGAAAGAAGCTCAAAGTCTAGATCATATGATGAAAAGAGATCTTCTAGTCGTGATCGAGCTGCTACAATTGTGGAAGACCGGACACTACTCAAATGAGTGTTCGGCTCCCCACAAGAGAAGAGAAGAATCTCCAAGAAGAAGAAGCTCAAGAGAAGAGTCACCTCGGAAAGAGAGAAGGAGCAGAGATGATCGTTATGAACGAAGACCCTCTCGGAGAAGCAAGGATTCGGAGAGAAAAGACAAGTCATCAAGGAGCTACACAAGAAGAAAACATCAAGCTCATGTAGGTGAATGGGTCTCCGGCTCCGACTCCGACAATCACTCCGAAAGAAGCTATCACTCCAACTCCGACTACAGTCAAGATGAAGGTGTTGCCGGTCTTGCTCTTGTGTCCTCCAACTCCAACTCCTATGACTTATTTGATTCACCAAATGAGGGAATTGGAAGATGCTTCATGGCTAAAGGCCCCAAGGTATCACACCCTGAATTTATTGACTTTGATAGTGATGAGGATGACTTGCTTGGTGAAGATGAGCTTTTACATGATAAATCTAGTGAGCCTAGTAATGATGAACATGCTAGTAGTCTTTATAGTCGAGAAGAGTCGAATGACAATGCTATGAAGGAGATTGAGCGTCTAACTAAAGAACTAAACACTCTTAAGTTAGCTCATGAAACAACTCAAGAAGATCATAGAGAGCTCCTAAGATCTCATGAGAAGCTACGCTTCGAGAAGCTCAATCTAGAGCAAGAACATGAGTTTCTAAAAGCAATCAATGACGATCTTCGAAAGGAGAGTTCTTCATATCTTGCCAAACGACTTCTCTTGTCTAATTTCTTTCCACCTATTAAAACTAAGCATGACAAGCATAAGAAAAATTCTTCATCTAGTAGTAACAATAACCATGCTAAATCCAATGTTGTTACTTCTAGTAGTTCTCTTGATTCCACTAACAATGTTTCAAGCCAAGTTACACTTGAGCAAGAAAATAGTTTATTAAAAGGGATTATAGAGAAAGGTGTCTACAAGAGCCTTGCCGGAAGCAAGAACTTTGAGGAAATTGTTCGCAAGCAAGGAAGGCACCGGAAGAATCAAGGAATTGGTTTTGAGCGAAAATTCAACGCCGAGGGTGTTGAATGGGAAGAAGGTCAATATCCCACTCCAAAGTTTGTTTCTCAAAAGGAGAAGTATGATCCTACTTCTTCCAATGTGGAACAAGCTCAAGATGATCTTCCACCACAAGACCACAAGCTAAAAGGCAAGGACAAGCTTCAAGAGGAGATTGATGCATTTATTGAAGCACCTAAAGCCATGGTCAAGTGGGTTCCCAAGGAAACGTCAAGTTCTACTTCGTCAAGCTCAACTACAACTCCAAGGATTCCCATCAAGATGATGTGGATCCCGAAGAAGAAGAACTAGAGAGTTCTTGAGGGTGACTCCGCCAACATACTTCACTCACATTCATTTTGGCAAGAACTTGTGCAATCAACTTCCACATTATGAACTAGTTCATGGAGTCACAAACCCTCTTGTTGGTAAGTCAAGGGACAAGGTAATCATTGCTTTCATGGACATCATCTATTGTGCACTTCAATCTACGTCCATGGATATCCTTGTTTGTTCCTTGTGGGACTAACCCATGTAGGTATTGAAAGTGCCCAAATCCAAAGGATTGCTCCCAACTCTTGATGATCTTCATCAACATTGAGCATCCACATCTTCAACATCTACATGAAGTCTTCTACGACAACCCAAGGTTAGTTTGACCCTTTAAAAGGGTTCTCACATCTAGGGGGAGCTTTGCTCTAAAGAATTGAGCTAAAGCATCTTCAAATGATGTGAACACATTAATGCTTTATGTAAAAGTGGTAACCCCACTTGTGCTTAAACAATGAGTATGACCTATGATCAAATGTTCTCATTTGACTCCTAAGTCAATATACTCATATAAAGATGACCTAGTCATCGACAAATTGTGTGATAGTAGCTAGAGTTTTTGTTTGTGCATGTTTGACACATATTTCATTTGCTATCTTATTGTGTGAGCATGTTGGATGCATGATTTTATCCATTCGAGGACATCCATTTGTTGCTTTGGTCGTTTTGATTTTTCTGACCAAATGGATGGACAAGAATGCCTAAGTTCCTCCCCTAGCTATCTATGCTTTCTTGTCTCAAATTCTATTCATGCTTATATCACAAACTTTGAACAAGTCAATTTCGGACCCTCCGAGTGAGGAGCACTGAGCCACCGATCCGTCAAAGGCTAAACTTCCAAAACCTTCTAAGTGATTTGGTCGACCAACCCACTCAAACTCGGTCAAACCGAAAGCACTTGGATTGATCTAGGTTTTCACCTCGGTGAAACCGAGTTGTGAATTTCGGCGTGATCAAGTGTGTAATCGCCAAAGTTATCCATCTCGGTGCCACCGAAGTTTTACAACTCGGTCCCACCGACAACAAAGGGTATATATACTCCGAGGCAGCGCGTTGATTCAAAACGCCGCCCCACACCCTTTTGCCGTCGCCGTGGTCTCCGGATCGTCTCCGTGCCGCTTTGGCGCCCGCCGCAGTCTCCGTCGCCGTCAACGGACATCTTCTCCGCGCCGTTGCGCCGAGAGAACTCCACCAAGTTAGGGTGAGTTTCAATCCCACTCGTGCTCCCATCTCCGATTCTATGCACGATTGGTTTGCCTAGCATCTTGCCACGTTTGAGATCTTCCTTAACACCAGATTAGTTCCTTTGAACGAGATTCAAGTAAAAGTTTTAGGGTTAGGTTTCCGCCGAACACATCTCGGTGAGACCGATTTTACATTCTCGGTATGACCGATTTGGCCTCTGGCCATTGCACTGCACTTTTCGGTTCAACCGAGTTGTGCAAATCGTTGCGACCGAAATGAGGATTTAGTGAAACCCTAGTGTTCTCGGCAGGACCAAAACCCATTTCGGTCCAACCAAAAGTGGGGTGAATGGTTCTGTTTGGACACTTCGGATTCACCGAATTTTAAACTCGGTCTGACCGAAATGTCTTCTGTGAAAACCTAAAACTGAAATTTGAACTCATTTGTTCGCAAAACTTCTGCAGTTTGTGATAACTCTTCTACTCTGCCTACACCTTATCTATTCACGGGTTGTCACCATGTCGATGCGGTGACAGCGAACAGGTCGAGTCACCTATTGAAGAAATTCGAGGCGGGCACTAGTCCCGAGCCCAGCAGCTCTTCAGATGATGGTGAGAGGAGCACACCAAGTGGTTTGCCTCCTGCAGCCACCGAGGGCGTAAAGAAGAGGAATTCGATGAAGAAGATTCGATTTCATTGTCAAGAAGAGGTTTCCTCCAAGCCAAAGAGAAAAGTTGTTGCCAAAGAGCATCAAGGGCAACAAACCAAGAGAGGCACCGAGAAAAGTGAAGAAGTCATTTGTTGCCAAGAAGCTGAGTATGGAAGAGGAAACTTCAAGCAAGGTGAAGAAAACTTCCAAGAGGAAGAGGATTGTGCATGATGAAGCGGCGAGATGATGATGATGATGAGGAAGCACCCCAGCCTCCTCGAAGCCTAAGCTCATGGGTGATGCCATCAGGGCAGGAGCCCCTTCTAAGTCCAAGCCATCTGCTCCAGCAAAGGCAGCTCAAGCCAAGCCTGCTGCCAAGCCCAAGAAGACTGTCAGGAACATTCCAGCTTCAGAGAAGAGGAAAGATGATGTGCCACCAGCTGTGTCAGATGATGAGGCACTGTCTTGCTGAAACTTCGTCGAAATTGCCACTTCACAATGATGCTCATCCTCAAGTGAGAACATGAAGGAAAGAAAGGATAGAGGTCTCGTGCTATGGAGACAAGCTGATCCATATCTTTGTGAGGAGAAGAACTGCTGTAGATCCACGGTTCCACACCGAGAGAGCAGCAGGACTTCTATGAGGCTATCTTGATGGACAAGAAGCCCATAGTTGCAGATACTAGATATGTTGATCGGGCATACATTGACAATGAAGAGCACAGAGACTTCTTTCCACATGTGCATGAGAGCTTCACCGCATGTGGTGTTGCAGATTTTGTTGGTCAAAAGTTGTGATTGGAATGATGAGATGATTATGCAATTCTATGCCTGACTCATTTCTATCCGGATGGAAAGATCACATGGATGACTGAAGGCCAAAGATTCTCTTCTACTGTAGAAGAATGGGCAGAACTTCTGAATGCTCCAGTGCAGAGAGAGGATGATGTTGATGTCTATGGTATTCCCAAGAAGAACCATGAGTCTATGAAGAACATGTACAAAGAGGTTCCAGCTAAGGATGTGGAAATCTGGAAGCTCGGCTCAGTGTATCATCTCCAGGCAGGTCTACCTACCACAAACACTATTCTGAGGCATACCTTGATGCCCAAGTCTGGAGATCATCGCATGATCAGAGGGTACTCTATCAACATGCTGCATATACTTGATGAGAAGGCACCTTTCAAGGTGATGGATTTGATAGTTGAGACTATCAAGAGGACTGCAGCTGACCAGAAGAGGTCATGTGGATTTGCCCCACACATTCAGATGCTTATCAATGCCAAGTTTGGCACGGGCACATACTTGTTGGATAGACCACACTTGCCACTGCAGCCTGAGCATGAGGACAATGAAGTTGTGATGGATGAGGAGGACCCAACGTCAGTTGAAGGTCAAGCAAAGATTGAAGCTGCCAAGAAAGCTAAAGCGAGAAGGAAGAAGCAGCAGCCTAAACCCAAGAGTGTTGGAGAGCAGCTCCTTGAAGCTACCTAGAGGATTGAACAACGCTGACCAGCATTATGCAGCCTCGGGAGAGTCTTGAAAGGATTGTTGAAGACAAGATCCATGCTCTGGATGTGAAGCTGACTGAAGTGCAAGTAACTGTCAACAAGCTTGAGGCAGATATCGAGGAAGCAAAGAGGGAGAAGGAAGAGCTCATGCGTGAGATGCAGGATGACCTAGTCCAGGATGATTATGAACAGCCTGCTCCGGTTCCCACAAGACCCGATCACTGCTATCCCAATGGCAGACACGGGACTACAGCCTCAAGACCTCCCACAGCTCCGTCGGGCCCAGCTCCAGCTCGGTGAGGACTCCTCCGGCTCCACAGACATCACCAAGCCTTCGCAGATGCTGCCATCTCAACTCCAACCTCAACCTGCACAGAGCCGCCAGCAGAGTCCCCAAGGACGTTTAGCTCTATACTTTTCGAACTTTTGGTAACTTGTTGCCAAAGGGGGAGAAATTGTATAGATCATAGGACTTCGAGAGAGAGAGTGCTTTGTCTTTGCGCTTTTGCTCTTTCGTTCATTTGCGGTCTTTTTGAGATACTTTTGGTTTTTCGAGACATTCCGTGTGTTTGATACTACGTTTGCTCTACTTTGATGAGTGCTTGGTCGTACTATGCCTTAATGTGTGCTTAATGCTTATCATATGCTATTCATATCTTGTATGACCATTTACTCATGTCTTGGTGATTGGGTGCATGCTATTCATTCTTATCATTTTGTGCGCTCCACCAAGATGTATGTGACATGGAAGAGTGACCCATGATCCTAATCGATTGTGCATTTGCATTCAAACGCAAATCTTAAATAATGCACAAATTTAGGTGGAGCTCTTGCTTATCACATACTTCTCAAAGCGACGATATTATTCATTGATTATATCCTTTGTCGAAGCTTTGATCTATATGTTGTCATCAATTACCAAAAAGGGGGAGATTGAAAGTGCAACTAATCCCCGGGTGGTTTTGGTAATTAATAACAACATATATATCATTGAACTAATAGTTTCTTGAGAATCATTTCAGAAAGTTCATGATATGGGTATGGCAATGACCAAGAGTGGACCCTCAAAATGCTAAGGCAAGCATTGGCAAAAGCTCAAGACTCCATTTTTGGTTTAGTGATCCAAGATCACATTGAGTCCATAGGAAAGCCAATACTATTAAAAGGGATGAGGTTATGATAATGATCTGGTTGCTCAAAGTGCTTAGTGATACATCTCCTAAACTATCAGCAACTCTCACTACAAATATACACTCATAAGTAATCTCGGTCCCACCGATTTCCTAAACTCAGTCACACCGAGATGAACCACCTCAGCCACAAAGCCAAACCCTAGAAATCTCGGATTTTCCGATTCTGAACTCGGTCTCACCGAAACTTGAGTTGCCAAGCTTCTGTAACCTTCTGTCATCAAATCGGTGTCACCGAGATGATGAAGTCGGTCCCACCGAGATTGGAAAACCCTAGTCTTTGGACGAATCGGACTCACCGAGATTGTATTTTCGGTCCCACCGAAAATCCCAACGTTCACATGTTTTGAACTTTCGGTCTCACCGAGTTGTCAACTTCGGTCTGACCGAGATTGGTCAAATGTGTGTAACGGTTGGATTTTGTGTGGAGGCTATAAATACCCCTCCACCCCTCTTCATTCGTGGAGAGAGCCATCGAAAGTACTACCACTCCTACCTTACATTTCGAGAAGAAAACTACCTACCCTTGTGTTGAGATCAAGTTGCTCCACTCCCACCATATGAAGCTTGATCTCTAGCCTTCCCAAGTTGCTTTCCACTCAATCCTTTCTTCCACCACAGCCAAATCGGTGAGGAGAGTTGAGTGTTGGGGAGATTATCATTTGAAGCACAAGAGCAAGGAGTTCATCATCACCAACACCATCTATTACCTTTTGGAGGGTGGTGCCTCCTAGATTGGTTAGGTGTCGCTTGGGAGCCTCCGTCGAGATGTGGAGTTGAACCAAGAAGTTTGTAAGGGCAAGGAGATCGCCTACTTCGTGAAGATCTACCCGAGTAAGGCTAGTCCTCCGTGGGCGATGCCATGATGGCATAGACAAGGTTGCTTCTTCGTGGACCCTTCGTGGGTGGAGCCCTCCGTGGACTCTCGCAGCCGTTACCCTCCGTGGGTTGAAGTCTCCATCAACGTGGATTGACGATAGCACCACCTATCGGAACCACGAGAAAAATCTCCGTGTCTCCAAATTGCGTTTGCTCTTCTCCACCTCTCTTTACTACATGTGCAATTTACTTTCCGCTGCCTATACTCTAGAATTGCATGTGTAGGGTGATACTTGACTTCATCATAATCGTGAATCTGCCAAAAACTTGTCTTTATCAAAAGGCTGAATTTTTATATTGTCAAGTAGTCTAATCACCCCCCTCTAGACATACTTTCGATCCTACAGGTGTGGAGGCACAATGCTCCCCAAGAAGCCACTAGGGCCACCGTAATCTCCTCACGCCCTCGCACAATGCAAGATGCCGTGATTCCACTAAGGGACCCTTGAGGGCGGTCACCGAACCTGCATAAATGGCGACCCTTGGGGCGGTCACCAACCCGTACACTTTGGCAACCCTTGGGGCGGTCACCGGTACCCGTCAAAATGCTCGGGGCGATCTCCACAACCTAATTGGATTTCCCGACGCTTGCCCGGAGCTTTACACCACAATGATTGAGCTCCGAACACCACCAACCGACTAGGGGGCCCAAGCACCCAAGATAAACAAGCTCAAGGGCACCAAGCACCCAAGAGTAATAAGCTTCTCAACTTGTAACTTCCACGTATCGTGTGGAGAACTCAAACCTATGCACCAAATGCAACGGCAAGGGCACACGGAGTGCCCAAGTCCTTCTCTCCCAAATCCCACCAAAAGCAACTAATGCTAGGGAGGAAAATGAGAGCAAGAACGAAAGAAGAACACGAAGAACTCCAAGATCTAGATCCAAGGGGTTCCCCTCACTAAGAGGAGAAAGTGATTGGTGGAAACGTGGATCTAGATCTCCTCTCTCTTTTCCCTCAAAAACTAGCAAGAATCCATGGAGGGATTGAGAGTTAGCAAGCTCGGAGAAGGTCAACAATGGGGGCAAGAACGAGCTCAAAGGATTAAGTCCCAATGGGGAAGAAGACCCCCTTTTATAGGTGGGTAGAAAAACCAACCGTTATCCCCTCACTCAGCCCCTTGCGCGGTACTATCATGAGGAGCTGCGGTACTACCATGATTGGTCAGCGGTACTATCACTGCAGTTGCGGTACTACCGCATGTGCAGCTCTGGCCGATGAAGGCTGTTGAATAGGGCAACGAGCGATAGAACCGCCGGAGCGGTACTACCGCAGCGCCCCACTGTACTACCGTAAGGCGAGTAACACTAGGCGCAGAGAAGGCACGGACGTAAAAATTACTCCGCACCTACTTCACCGAGAGGAGGACTGCGCAAAACTCCGACACGGTACTACAGACACGAAGAGCGGTACTATCGCAGAGGCGCGGATGTAAAAATTACATCCGCCCTACTTCCGCTCATCTTTGCTAAGCTCTGGCGAGCCACGGTACTACGGCGCTCGTGGCGCTGGTACTACAGCAGAAGGCGCGGATGTAAAATTACATCCGCCCTACTACGCTTCGAGCAGGCGCTGGTCGGAGGCCACGGTACTACCGCTCCCACAGAGCGGTACTACCGCAAGGGCCTGCGGTACTACCGCTCCGGAGAGCAGTACTACCGCATGCCCCAAATCAGCAACACTAGGAGTCCTTCATTTTGCAGAGAAGACAACAGAGGGAAACACTAAAACCAGAACTGCCATAACTTCTGCAAATGAGCTCCGAATTGAGCAAACTCAAGCTTGTTGGTTATAGTAAGAAGAGGCAGGGGAGGTATGCCTAACAAAAGAGGAGAGAAACCTCCAACAGAGAAGAACCGGCAGAGCCTCCAACATCGAAAACATCATAGAAGATGCATGTAAACTCCGCTGATGAACTCGAGCTTGTCATGAAAATGACCAAAAGCTCCAAATCTCACAAGGAGAAGAACCAAACAAGAACCAATAAAGATGATGCAAGGATGCAATGGTTTGAGCTCTCTACGAACGATACGCTCAAGCAACTCATCGAGAGCCCCCTTGATAGTACGGCAATCGATCCTATAACCCGGTCTCCCACAACTACCATGAGACCGGTAAAATAGAAAACCTATCAAGGGCAAACCTTTGCCTTGCACAAAGTCCACTTGAGCTAGATGATGACGATCTACTCCTCCTCAAGATGGACCACCTTTCTTGATTGCGTTGGCTCGAAGAAGACTAGTTGATTGCTCCCCCATACTCCACTATGGGTGAGACACTCTTCCGCTCATCTTCACAAGTCCATTGTCACCACAATGGACGGCAAGCTTCAAGCACTTGATCTCTTCGTGATGCATCACTTGAACTTGCACACCGCAACCTAACCCCACAAAGAACTCTCACGAAGACCATGGGTTAGTACACAAAGCGTAATCGACAATGCTTACCATACCATGGGATCACTTGATCCCTCGATACATCTTGTGCGCTTTGTGTGTTGAATCTTTCCAACTCTCTTCATTTGAATGATGTCTTGAAGGTAGACATGAATGATCACACAATCTTTTTCTTCAAGACATGTTTGCAATAAGCTCAACACTCACATGACCAATCTTGGGATAATTCCTTAATAGAACGGTGGTCATCAGAAACTCTCCTTGAAACCAACAAATGGACTCCAAGAAAAGCCTATGGACAAACCCTTCAAATGTAACTCAAGGCAACCATTAGTCCATAGAGATTGTCATCAATTACCAAAACCACACATGGGGGCACCGCATGTTCTTTCATATACCTTTTGAGTAATACTAACACAGTGGGAGCCTCTCCCATTGTACAAGTTCTCAAAAAAAAAGCTTGCCTTCCACACCAAGGAGAGTCCCATTCGGACACAGGAGAGAGTCTTTTGTCTTGTATCTTCACGGCCCGTCAGTCCGATCCATCCTACATAGTCCGATCATCCAAGGACCCCTTAATCCAGGACTCCCTCACCTGTCCCTATTTTTTGGTTCTGAACTTTGATCTTGGCCTCGCTTCATTCTCTTTTCAGGTTTCCAGGCCCTCCTTTGATGGACCAGGAGGATATCGACACCGTCATCGAGGAGGTCACCAAGGATGCCGAAGCCGAGGCTGCCAAGGTGGCGGCTGGGGAAGCCGCGAGGTCCGCTGTCGAGGAGGCCGCCAAGGGGCCTACCGGGGAGACAGGCGAGACCACTGCCGGGGAGGCCGCCAAGGGGCCTGCCGAGGAGCCCGGCAAGGCTGCCGCCGAGGAGGCTGATAACCCATAGGTGTAGGGGATCGCAACAGCTTTCGAGGGTAAAGTATTCAACCCAAATTTATTGATTCGACACAAGGGGAGCCAAAGAATATTCTTAAGTATTAGCAGTTGAGTTGTCAATTCAACCACACCTAGATAACTTAGTATCTGCAGCAAAGTATTTAGTAAAAAAAGTGGTATGATAATAAAGGTAACGGTGACAAAAGTGAAGATAACAGTTTTTGGGTTTTTGTAGTAGTTATAACAGTAGCAACGGAAAAGTAAATAAGCGAAGAACAATATGTGAAAAGCTCATAGGCAATGGATCAGTGATGGATAATTATGCCGGGTGCGATTCCTCATGTAATATCTATAACATATGGTGACGCAGAACTAGCTCCAATTCATCAATGTAATGTAGGCATGTATTCCGTAAATAGTCATACGTGCTTATGGAAAAGAACTTGCATGAAATCTTTTGTCCTACCCTCCTGTGGCAGCGGGGTCCTAGCGGAAACTAAGGGATATTAAGGCCTCCTTTTAATAGAGAACCGGAACAAAGCATTAGCACATAGTGAATACATGAACTCCTCAAACTACGGTCATCACCGAGAAGTATCCCGATTATTGTCACTTCGGGGTTGTCGGATCATAACACATAATAGGTGACTATAGACTTGCGAGATAGGATCAAGAACACACATATATTCATGAAAACATAATAGGTTCAGATATGAAATCATGGCACTCGGGCCCTAGTGACAAGCATTAAGAATAGCAAAGTCATAGCAACATCAATCTCAGAACATAGTGGATACTAGGGATCAAACCCTAACAAAACTAACTTGATTACATGGTAAATCTCATCCAACCCATCACCGTCCAGCAAGCCTACGATGGAATTACTCACGCATGGCGGTGAGCATCATGAAATTGGTGATGGGGATGGTTGATGATGATGACGGCGATGAATCCCCCCTCTCCGGGCCCCGAACGGACTCCAGATCAGCTCTCCCGAGAGAGATTAGGGCTTGGCGGCGGCTCCGTGCCGTAAAATGCGATGAAACTTTCTCTCTGATTTTTTCTCCCCGAAGGTGAATATATGGAGTTGGAGTTGAGGTCGGTGGAGGTCCAGGGGGCCCACGAGATAGGGGGCGCGCCCCCCTGTCTCGTGGACAGGGTGTGGGCCCCCTGGTGTATTTATTTTGCCCAATAATTCTTATTAATTCCAAAAAGTGCCTCAGTGGATTTTCAGGACATTCCGAGAACTTTTCTTTTCTACACATAAAACAACATCATGGTAGTTCTGCTGAAAACAACGTCAGTCCGGGTTAGTTTCATTCAAATCATGCAAGTTAGAGTCCAAAACAAGGGAAAAAGTGTTTGGAAAAGTAGATACATTGGAGACGTATCAACTCCCCCAAGCTTAAACCTTTGCTTGTCCTCAAGCAATTCAGTTGATAAACTGAAAGTGATAAAGAAAAACTTTTACAAACTCTGTTTGCTCTTGTTGTTGTAACATGAAAAGCCAGCATTCAAGTTTCAGCAAATATTATGAACTAACCATACTCACAATAACACTTAGGTCTCACAATTACTCGTATCAATAGCATAACCAGCTAGCGAGCCATAATAACAAAACTCGGATGACAACACTTTCTCAAAACAATCATAACATGATATAACAAAATGGTATCTCGCTAGCCCTTTCTGAGACCGCAAAACATAAATGTAGAGCACCTTTAAAGATCAAGGACTGACTAAACATTATAATTCATGGTAAAAGAGATCCAGTCAAGTCATACCCAATATAAACCAATAGTAATGAATGCAAATGACAAGCAGTGCTCTCCAATGGGTGCTTTTTAATAAGAAGGGTGATGACTCAACATAAAAGTAAATAGATAGGCCCTTCGCAGAGGGAAGCAGGGATTTGTAGAGGTGCCAGAGCTCGATTTTAAAATAGAGATTGAATAACATTTTGAGCAGCATACTTTTGCTGTCAACGCAACAACTATGAGATGGCTGTATCTTCCATACTACATGCATTATAGGCAGTTCCCAAAGAGAATGGTAAAGGTTTATACTCCCCCAACCACCAACAAGCATCAAACCATGGCTTGCTTGAAACAACGAGTGCCTCCAACTAACAACAGCCCTGGGGGAGTTCTGTTTAATTATTTTGATTTACATTGATCTTTTTGGATCATGGGACTGGGCATCCCGGTTACCGGCCCTTTCTTGTGAATGAGGAGCGGAGTCCACTCCTCTTGACAATAACCCACCTAGCATGGAAGATATAGGCAGCCCTAGTTGTAACATGAGCTACTCGAGCATACAAAACAGAATTTCATTTGAAGGTTTGGAGTTTGGCACATACAAATTTACTTGGAACGGCAGGTAAATACCGCATATAGGAAGGTATAGTGGACTCATATGGAATAACTTTGGGGTTTATGGAGTTTGGATGCACAAGCAGTATTCCCTCTTAGTACAGGTGAAGGCTAGCAAAAGACTGGGAAGCGACCAACAGAGAGAGCGACAACAGTCATAAACATGCATTAAAATTAATTCACACTGAGTACAAGCATGAGTAGGATATAATCCACCATGAACATAAATATCATGAAGGCTATGTTGATTTGATTCAACTACATGCGTGAACATGTTCCAAGTCGAGTCACTCAATTCATTCAAAGGAGGATACCATCCCATCATACCACATCATAATCATTCTAATAGAATGTTGGCACGCAAGGTAAACCATTATAACTCATAGCTAATCAAGCATGGCACAAGCAACTATAATCTCTAAATGTCATTGCAAATATGTTTACTTCATAATAAGTTGACTCGGAAACGATGAACTCATCATATTTATAAAAACAAGAGAGGTCGAGTTCATACCAGCTTTTCTCATCCCAATAAGTCCATCATATATCGTCATTATTGCCTTTCACTTACACGACCGAACGACGTGTAAAATAATAAGAGTGCACGTGCATTGGACTAAGCTGGAATCTGCAAGCATTCAACTCAATAGAGAAGACAAGTAATATGGGCTCTAAATTAAATAAACAACAATGCATATGAGAGCCACTAAACATTTTCAATATGGTCTTCTCAACCCCCCAAAGGAAAGAAAAGAAAATAAAACTCTTTACACGGGAAAGCTCCCAACAAGTAAGAAGAAGGACTAGAAATCTTTTTGGGGTTTCATTTTAATTTCTACTACAAGCATGGAAATTAAACTAACGAACTTTTTTTGGTTTTTCTTAAGGTTTATCAAACACACAAGAAGAAAACTAGAAAAATAAATTTAAACTAGCATGGATAATACAATGAAAGAGTATGAGCACCGACAACTAGTGTGTGAACATGAATGTAAAGTCGGTGAGAAATACGTACTCCCCCAAGCTTAGGCTTTTGGCCTAAGTTGGTCTAGTACCAAGGACCGCCTGGCTGATATCCATAAGTGAAACTGGGGTCGTACTGAGCTGCAGCGGCAACCGCCTCCTGAGCTGCAGCGTGTTGGCGAGCTGCCTCCGCCTCCTCTCGTGTTCATTGCTTCCTCCTGGTGACAACATATCTTCCTTTGCACGATAATCAAAAATGTAGGGAGCAGGAAGAGTAACATGGACGACATTGCGTCTGTCATAGATTAGTCGATATTGGAGGAATTGTTCATTCCTCGTAAGAAATTGATGATGGACCATAGCTTCAGAATCCAAAAGAACAGGTGGTATAATCATAGCCCCTGCTCGTGGGGCTATACCAAGATAATTAGCCACACGGGTTGCATAAATTCCTCCAAATAAATTTCCCTTTCTACTATTATTCTGCAACCTACGTGCAACTATTGCCCCCATGTTATAACATTTATAACCTGACACAGCACTCTTGAGGACACAAAGATCAGGGACACACATGTGACATGCTTCGTCTTTACCGTTAATGCATCTACCAATAAAGAGAGCAAAATAATGTATAGCAGGAAAATGAATGCTCCCTACAGTAGCTTGTGCTATGTCCCTAGATTCTCCCACAGTAATACTAGCAAGAAAATCTCTAAATTCAGATTTGTGAGGATCATTAATATTACCCCATTGTGGGAGTTGGCAAGCAGTTGTGAAATCCTCTAAATCCATGGTATAAGATGTATCATAAATATCAAATATGACACTAGGAGAATTACGCGCACAATTATATTTAAACCTCCGCACAAAGGAATCAGTCAATTGATAGTACTGAGGACACTTATCTTGTAAGAAGTCCTCCAGCTCGGCATTACACACATACGCATCAAATTCCTCCTTGAAGCCTGCTTCAACCATAAAATCATCGGATGGCCACTCACAAGCTCGTACATCCGCGTCCCTCGGAAATTCAACATCTTGCTCACGTATAGCAATCCTTGGCCCTTTCTTTGCCGAGGAGCCACCTTGGTACATTCTTCTAAGCATAATTCTTTTTCTGAAAATTTCTGAAATTTTAGTAACTTCAAAATAAAAGTGAATAAAACTAAACAAGATTGGTAGCAACTACTCCAACAAGTGCCTAGAGCCTATATCATGCATTGGAATTGCTTGCGACCTCATAAATTTAACATGTAAGCTCAAGAACATGGTCACCTATGCAGCAAAAATTTGCAATGAATAAAGCACTAGAACAAAAACTAATTGGACCAATGAAGGAGTCACATACCAAGCAACAATCTCCCAAAGCAGTTTTGTGAATGGAGCTTTGAGCAAGGAGATCGAAAATCGCAGCAAAATGAGCTAGAACTCGTGCTTGAGCTGGATGGGGATTTTTTTGGGTAGAAGATGAAGTGTGTGGGTAATGGCATAAGTGGAGGGGGCCACCAGGGGCCCACGAGACAGCGGGCGCGCCCTATAGGGGGGCCGCGCCCTCCACTCTCGTGGCCTGGTGCTTGCCCCTCCTACAGCATTTTCAATGCCTAAAATCCTCAAATATTCCATAAAAAACATACTAAATTTGCAGGGCATTTGGAGCACTTTTATTTTTGGGATATTTTTTTAATGCATGGATAATTCAGAAAACTGACAGATAATACTATTTTTGCTTTATTTATACTAAATAACATAAAATATAAAGAGGGTACAGAAGGTTGTGCCTTCTAGTTGCATCCATCTCGTGAACATCAAAATGAATCCACTAACAAGGTTGATCAAGTCTTGTTAACAAACTCATTCCGAATAACACGGAACCGGAGAAATTTCGAATAACACTAAGTTACCTCAATAGGGATATGAAAATCCCCAACAATAAGAATATCATAATTTTTCTTGACAGTAGGGAGAGGAAATTCAAAACCTCCAATAATAATAGTTGGAACTTTTCCAATAGAATTGATGCTATGAACTTGAGATTGTTTCCTCGGAAAGTGTACCGTATGCTCATTACCATTAACATGAAAAGTGACATTCCCTTTGTTGCAATCAATAACAGCCCCTTCAGTATTAAGGAAAGGTCTACCAAGGATAATAGACATACTATCGTCCTCAGGAATATCAAGAATAACAAAGTCTATTAAGATAGTGACATTTGCAACCACAACAGGCACATCCTCACAAATACCGACAGGTATAGCAGTTGATTTATCAGCCATTTGCAAAGATATTTCAATAGTTGTCAACTTATTCAATTCAAGTCTGCGATATAAAGAGAGAGGCATAACACTAACACCGGCTCCAGGATCACATAAAGCAGTTCTAACATAATTTCTTTTAATGGAGCATGGTATAGTTGGGACACCGGATCTCCAAGTTTCTTTGGTATACCACCCTTAAAAGTGTAATTAGCAAGCATGGTGGAAATTTCAACTTCCGGTATCTTTGTTTTATTAGTAATGATGTCCTTCATATACTTAGCATAGGGATTTACTTTAAGCATATCAGTTAAGTGCATACGTAAGAAAATAGGTCTAACCATTTCAGCAAAGCGCTCAAAATCCTCATCATCCTTTGTCTTGGATGGTTTAGGAGGAAAGGGCATGGGTTTCTGAAACCATGGTTCTCTTTCTCTACCGTGCTTCCTAGCAAAAAAATCTCTCTTATCATAATGTTGATTCTTTGATTGTGGGTTATCAAGATCAACAGCAGGTTCAATCTCTACTTCATTGTTTTTGCTAGGTTGAGCATCGACATGAACATTATCATTAACATTATCACTAGGTTAATGTTCATCACCTGATTGAGTTTCAGCATCAAAGATAGAAATATCATTGGGATTCTCAGGTGTGTCTACAGTAGGTTCACTAGAAGCATGCAAAGTCCTATCATTTTCTTTTTCTTCTATTTAGAAGAACTAGGTGCCTCTAAATTATTTCTTTGAGAATCTTGCTCGATTCTCTTAGGGTGGCCTTCAGGATACAAAGGTTCTTGAGTCATTCTACCAGTTCTAGTAGCCACTCTAACAGCAAAGTCATTTTTATTATTTAATTCATCAAGCAAATCATTTTGAGCTTTAAGTACTTGCTCAGCTTGAGTAACAACCATAGAAGTATATTTGCTAATGAGTTGGAGTTCACCTTTAACTCTAGCCAAATTATCGCTCACACGTCCTATCTTGAAAGCATTATTCTTTAACTCTCTACCAACATAAGCATTAAAACTTTCTTGTCTAGCCACAAAGTCATCAAATTCATCTAAGCATGGGCTATGAAATTTAGTAGAGGGGATTTCAACTTTATCATATCTATAGAGAGAATTTACCTTTACTACCTGTGTCGGGTTATTGATACATCTCCAACGTATCTATAATTTTTGATTGCTCCATGCTACTTTATCTACTGTTTTAGGCAATATTGAGCTTTATTATCCACTTTTATATTATTTTTGGGACTAACCTATTAACCGGAGGCCCAGCCCAGATTTGCTGTTTTATGCCTATTTCAGTGTTTCAAGGAAAAGGAATATCAGACGGAGTCAAAATGGAATGAAATCAACTGGAGAAGTTAATTTTGGAAGGAAACCAATCTATTGGGCTTGGAGTGCATGTCAGGGGATCCCCGGGCTGCCCACGAGGGTGGGGGGCGCGCCCCTCCCCCTGGACACGCCCCCTACCTCGTGAGCCCCCCGGAGGTCCACCGACGTACCCCCTGCACCCATATATACCTATGTACCCTAAAACTTCCAGAACAGAACATAGATCGGGAGTTCCGCCGCTACAAGCCTCTGTAGCCACCAAAAACCTTTCGAGAGCCCGTTCCGGCGCCCTGCCGGAGGGGAATCCCATCACCGGTGGCCATCTTCATCATCCCGACGCTATCCATGACGAGGAGGGAGTAGTTCACCCTCGGGGCTGAGGGTATGTACCAGTAGCTATGTGTTTGATCTCTCTCTCTCTCTCTCTCGTGTTCTCTCTCGTGTTCCCTCTATGGCATGATCTTGATGTATCCCGAGCTTTGCTATTGTAGTTGGATCTTATGATGTTTCTCCCCCTCTACTCTCTTGTGATCAGTTGAGTTTCCCCTTTGAAGTTATCTTATCGGATTGAGTCTTTTATGAGAACACTTGATGTATGTCTTGCTGTGATTATCTATGGTGACAATGGGATATCATGTGCCACTTGATGTATGTTTTGGTGATCAACTTGTGGGTTTCGTGACATTGGGAACCTATGCATAGGGGTTGGCACACGTTCTTGACTCTCCAGTAGAAACTTTGGGGCACTCTTTGAAGTACTTTTATGTTGGTTGGATGAATCTGAGATTGTGCGATGCATATCGTATAATCATGCCCACGGATACTTGAGGTGACAATGGAGTATCTAGGTGACATTAGGGTTTTGGTTGATTTGTATCTTAAGGTGTTATTCTAGTACGAACTCTTTTATAGATTGATCCGAAAGAATAACGTTGAGGTGGTTTCATACCCTACCATAATCTCTACGTTAGTTCTCCGCTATTAGTGGCTTTGGAGTGACTCTTTGTTGCAGGTTGAGGGCTTGTTATATGATCTATCTATGTTATTATTGTTGAGAGAACTTGCACTAGTGAAAGTATGAACCCTAGGCCTTGTTTCCTATCATTGGAATACTGTTTACGCTCGCTTTTACCACTTGTTACCTTGCTGTTTTTTATATTTTCAGTTTACAAAAACCTTTATCTACTATCTATTTTGCACTTGTATCACCATCTCTTCGCTGAACTAGTCCACCTATACAATTTGCCATTGTATTGGGTGTGTTGGGGACACAAGAGACTCTTTGTTATTTGGTTGCAGGGTTGCTTGAGAGAGACCATCTTCATCCTACGCCTCCTACGGATTGATAAACCTTAGGTCATCCACTTGAGGGAAATTTGCTACTGTCCTACAAACCTGTGCACTTGCAGGCCCAACAACGTCTACAAGAAGAAGGTTGTGTAGGAGACATCAAGCTCTTTTCTGGTGCCGTTGCCGGGGAGGCTAGGTAAAGGGTACTCACACTTCGTCACTAAGCTCTTTTCTGGCGAGGTGAGTGCTTGAAGGTATATCTTTAGATCTTGCAATCGAATCTTTTTGTTTCTTGTTTTAGCACTAGTTTAGTTTATAAAAGAAAACTACAAAAAAATGGAATTGAGTTTGTCTCATACGCTTCATCTTTTTAATATCTTTCGTGAGTATGATGGAAAGGATAATTGTGCTCAAGTGCTAGAAGAAGAAATCTCTAAATTGTTTGGGACTAAATATGTGAATGATGAGCATGATTGCAATGTTGTTAGTATGAATTCCTTGAATATCCATGTTGCTAATGATATGCAAAGCCACAAGCTTGGGGAAGCTATGTTTGATGAAGATGATATTTTTTGTCCTCCAAGCTTTATGAGCAAATTTACTATGATGATAGCATGCCTCCTACCTATGATGATTATTGTGATGATACGTATGCCATAAAGAAGAAGTTTGCTTATGAGGAGAGTAGTAAAATTTCTATGCTAGTAGATCATGAAAAGAATGTTTTAGGTGCTGGTTATATTGTTGAATTCATTCATGATGCTACTGAAAATTATTATGAGAGAGGAACATATGCTTGTAGGAATTGCAATAATGTCAAGTTTCCTCTCTATGTGCTTAAATTCTTGAAGCTATGCTTGTTGTGCCATCCTATGCTAGTTGATTATTGTTCCCATAAGTTGTTTGCTCACAAAATCCCTATGCATAGGAAGTGTGTTAGGCTTAAATGTTCTAGTCATATGCTTCATGATGCTCCCGTTATGTTTCAACTCTTATCTTTTATGTGAGCATCATTGTCATCATCATGCCTAGCTAAAAGGCATTAAAGTAAAACGCTTGTTGGGAGACAACCCAATATGTATCCTTAATGTTTTTGTGTGTAAACATGATTATGCTACTGTAGTAATCATGTTTTATAGCTTTTGTTTCTATAAAGTGCCAAGTAGAACCTTTGGGAAGACTTGGGTGAAGTTTATATGATCTTGCTGTGAAAAACAGAAACTTTAGCGCTCACGAGATTAGCTGACATTAGAGTGCTTTTAGGTTGATTCTTTTTGCAGATGTTTACTAGACAAATTGCTCAGGTCCAGCAATTTATTTCATAATTTTTGGGGTTCCAGAAGTATACGTTTTATACAGATTACTACAGACTGTTCTGTTCTTGACAGATTCTGTTTTCTATGTGTTATTTGCTTATTTTGATGAATCTATGAGTAGTATCGGAGGATATGAACCATAGATAAGTTGGAGTACAGTAGATATTACACCAATATGAATTTAGAATGAGTTCATTACAGTACCTAAGTGGTGGTTTTATTTTCTTATACAAACGGAGCTTACGAGTTTTGTGTTGAGTTTTGTGTGGTTGAAGTTTTCAAGTTTTGGGTAAAGATTCGATGGATTATGGAATAAGGAGTGGAAAGAGCCTAAGCTTGGGGATGCCCAAGGCACCCCAAGGTAATATTCAAGGACAACCAAGAGCCTAAGCTTGGGGATGCCCCGGAAGGCATCCCCTCTTTCGTCTTCATTCATCGGTAACTTTACTTGGAGCTATATTTTTATTCACCACATGATATGTGTTTTGCTTGGAGTGTCATTTTATTTTGTTAGTTTTTGCTTGCTGTTATTTAGAATAATGTTTTGCATCTTTAGTTTCAATAAAGAAGTCCAGGATAGCCTTTGCATGCTTATTTTGCTAGTACACATGTTGCTGTTTGAAAACAGAAAGTTTACTGCTGTTGCAGAAATTCCCTAGAAAAGTAAGAGAGTGGTATAATGTTGAATCTTTTTGCATATTGAGATATGATAAATTTATTACAGTGGTAATTTTCGTTCATAATTTTTGGAGTCGGGTAAGTATTCATACTCTTGCATTCTTTACAGACTGTACTGTTTTGGCAGATTGCTGTTATGGTTGCATTGTTTGCGTATGTTTGCTTGTTTAATGATTCTATTTGAGGATAGGAGTATTAAATATACAGAGGCATTTAGTATGCAATGTTGAATAATAATTTAATTGATTTTCTACAGTATAATATGATAAGGTTTTGCATTGGTTTATACTAACCTATCTCACGAGTTCTTCTTGAGTTTGTTGTGAATGAAGCTTTTGATAAAAAGAGAAACCATGATATGAGAGGAATTAAGGAGACACAAAAGCTCAAGCTTGGGGATGCCCAAGGCACCCCAAGATAATATTTCAAGAAGTCTCAAGAATCTAAGCTTGGGGATGCCCCTGTAGGCATCCCACCTTTCTTCTTCAACAACTATCGGTTAGTATCGGTTGAGCCTAAGTTTTTGCTTCTTCACATGAGTTGTGCTATCCTTGCAATGTAGTTTCTTTAGCTTTGCTTGCTGTTTGAATAAATTATCAAGATATGAAATTATTAAATGAGAGACAGTCTTCGCATAATTGCATAATTATTTAGCTACTCATTGACCTTCACTTATATCTTTCGGAGTAGTTTGTCATTTGCTCTAGTGCTTCACTTATACCTTTTAGAGCATGGTGGTTGTTTTATTTTGAAGAAATAGATGAACTCTCATACTTCACTTAGATTATTTTGAGAGTCGTTAATAGCATGGTAATTTGCTTAATGTTAATATACTTGGTATTCAAGATATGTGAAACTTTCTTTTGAGTGAACTGAATACTAAGATAAGTTTGATGCTTGATAATTGTTTTGAGATATGGAGGTGATAATATCAAAGTCGTGCTAGTTGAGTAGTTGTGAATTTGAGAAATGCTTGTGTTGAAGTTTGCAAGTCCCGTAGCATGCATGTATGGTTAAAGTTGTGTAACAAATTTGAAACATGAAGTGTACCTGGCTTGTGCATCCTTATGAGTGGCGGTCGGGGAAGAGCGATGGTCTTTTCCTACCAATCTATCCCCTAGGAGCATGCGCGTAGTACTTGATTTTTGATGACTTCTAAATTTTTGCAATAAGTATATGAGTTCTTTTGACTAATGTTGAGTCCATGGATTATACGCACTCTCACCTTCCCGCCATTGCTAGCCTCTTCGGTACCGTGCATTGCCCTTTCTCACCTTGAGAGTTGGTGCAAACTTCGCTGGTGCATCCAAACCCCGTGATACGATATGCTCTATCACACATAAACCTCCTTATATCTTCCTCAAAACAGCCACCATACCTACCTTTTATGGCATTTCCATAGCCATTCTGAGATATATTGCCATGCAACTTCCATCATCATCATCATGACATACATTACTTTTGTCATATTGCCATTGCATGATCATGTAGTTGATATCGTATTTGTGGCAAAGCCACCATGTATTATTTTTCATACATGTCACTCTTGATTAATTGCACCATCCCGGTACACCGCCGGAGGCATTCATATAGAGTCATATCTTGTTCTAGTTTCAAGTTATAATTCATATGTTGTAATGAAAGTGTGATGATCATCATTATTAGAGCATTGCCCAAATAAAAAAAAGGCAAAAAAAAGAAAGGCCCAAAAAAAAGAAGGAAAGTCCAAAAATAAGAAAGACCCAAAAAAAATTAAAAAAAAAATAAAAAATAAAAAAAGGCAATGCTACTATCTCTTTTCCACACTTGTGCTTCAAAGTAGCACCTTGTTCTTCATGTAGTGAGTCTCATATATTGTGCTTCAAAGTAGCACCTTGTTCTTCATGTAGTGAGTCTCATAAGTTGTCTTTTTATACTAGTGGGAATTTTTCATTATAGAACTTTGCTTGTATATTCCTACGATGGGCTTCCTCAAATGCCCTAGGTCTTCATGAGCAAGCAAGTTGGATGCACACCCACTAGTTTTCTTTTGTTGAGCATTCATAGCTCTAGGGCATCCGTTGCATGGTAATCCCTAATCCTCATGTTGACATCAATTGATGGGCATCTCCATAGCCCGTTGATTAGCCTCATCAATGTGAGACTTTCTCCTTTTTTGTCTTCTCCACACAATCCCCATCATCATATTCTATTCCACCCATAGTGCTATATCCATGTCTCACGCTCATGTATTGCGTGAAGGTTGAAAAAGTTTGAGATTATTTAAGTATGAAACAATTGCTTGGCTTGTCATCGGGGGTATAGAAGTTGGGAACATCTCTGTGTGACGAAAATGAAGCATATCCTAACTATATGATTTTGTAGGGATGAACTTTCTTTTGCCATGTTATTTTGAGAAGACATGATTGTTTTGATTAGTATGCTTGAAGTATTATTACTTTTGTGTCAATATGAACTTTTGTCTTGAATCTTTCGGATCTGAATATTCGTATCACAATTAAGAAGATTTACAATGAAATTATGCCAAAGTATCACTCCGCATCAAAAATTCTTTTTTTTATCATTTACCTACTCGAGGACGAGCAGGAATTAAGCTTGGGGATGCTTGATACGTCTCCAACGTATCTATAATTTTTGATTGCTCCATTCTACTTTATCTATTGTTTTAGGCAATATTGGGCTTTATTATCCACTTTTATATTATTTTTGGGACTAACCTATTAACCGGAGGACCAGCCCAGATTTGCTGTTTTATGCCTATTTCAGTGTTTCGAGGAAAAGGAATATCAGACGGAGTCAAAATGGAACGAAATCAACTGGAGAAGTTAATTTTGGAAGGAAACCAATCTGTTGGGCTTGGAGTGCACGTCATGGGATCCCCGGGCTGCCCAAGAGGGTGGGGGCGTGCCCCTCCCCCTGGGCGCGCCCCCTACCTCGTGAGTCCCCCGGAGGTCCACCGACGTACCCCCTACACCCATATATACCTATGTACCCTAAAACTTCCAGAACAGAAGATAGATCCGGAGTTCCGCCCCTGCAAGCCTCTGTAGCCACCAAAAACCTTTTGGGAGCCCGTTCCGGCGCCCTGCCGGAGGGGGATCCCATCACCGGTGGCCATCTTCATCATCCTGACGCTATCCATGACGAGGAGGGAGTAGTTCACCCTCGGGGCTGAGGGTATGTACCAGTAGCTATGTGTTTGATCTCTCTCTCTCTCTCTCTCTCTCTCTCTCTCTCTCTCTCTCGTGTTCCCTCTATGGCACGATCTTGATGTATCCTGAGCTTTGCTATTATAGTTGGATCTTATGATGTTTCTCCCCCTCTACTCTCTTGTGATCAATTGAGTTTCCCCTTTGAAGTTATCTTATCGGATTGAGCTTTATGAGAACACTTGATGTATGTCTTGCTGTGGTTATCTGTGGTGACAATGGGATATCATGTGCCACTTGATGTATGTTTTGGTGATCAACTTTCGGGTTTTGTGACATTGGGAACCTATGCATAGGGGTTGGCACACGTTCTTGACTCTCCGGTAGAAACTTGGGGCACTCTTTGAAGTACTTTTATGTTGGTTGGATGAATCTGAGATTGTGTGATGCATATCGTATAATCATGCCCACAGATACTTGAGGTGACAATGGAGTATCTAGGTGACATTAGGGTTTTGGTTGATTTGTATCTTAAGGTGTTATTCTAGTATGAACTCTTTTATAGATTGATCCGAAAGAATAACTTTGAGGTGGTTTCGTACCCTACCATAATCTCTACATTTGTTCTCCGCTATTAGTGGCTGTGGAGTGACTCTTTGTTGCAGGTTGAGGGCTTGTTATATGACCTATCTATGTTATTATTGTTGAGAGAACTTGCACTAGTGAAAGTATGAACCCTAGGCCTTGTTTCCTATCATTGCAATACCGTTTATGCTCACTTTTACAGCTTGTTACCTTGCTGTTTTTATATTTTCAGTTTACAAAAACCTTTATCTACTATCTATTTTGCACTTGTATCACCATCTCTTCACCGAACTAGTGCACCTATACAATTTACCGTTGTATTGGGTGTGTTGGGGACACAAGAGACTCCTTGTTATTTGGTTGCAGGGTTGCTTGAGAGAGACCATCTTCATCCTACGCCTCCTACGGATTGATAAACCTTAGGTCATCCACTTGAGGGAAATTTGCTATTGTCCTACAAACCTGTGCACTTGCAGGCCCAACAACGTCTACAAGAAGAAGATTGCGTAGTAGACATCAGTTATCAAGACAATGTGGTTCTTCAACAGGCGGTATATTAAGACCATGTATTTCTTCAATAGGAGGTAAATTCTTAACATCTTCAGCTTTAATACCTTTTTCTTTCATTGATTTCTTTGCCTCTTGCATATCTTCAGGACTGAGAAATAAAACACCTCTCTTCTTCATAATGGGTTTAGTAATAGGCTCAGGAGTTGGCTCAATTGGTTCAGGAATTGCCTAAGGAATTGGCTCAGGAAGAGTCCAATTATTTTCATTAGTCAACATATTATTCAATAATACTTCACTTAAATCGATTGTTCTTTCCTCGAAAACACAACCAGCACAACTATCCAAGTAGTCCTTGGAAGCATCGGTTAGTCCATTATAAAAGATATCAAGTATTTCATTTTTCTTGAGAGGATGATCAGCAAAGCATTAAGTAATCGGAGAAGCCTCCCCAAGCTTGTGGGAGACTCTCTTCTTTGATTTGCACAAAATTATATATTTCCGCAAGGCAGCTTGTTTCATATGAGCGGTGAAATATTTAGCGAGAAGTAATAAATCATATCACGGGATTGCGCACACAACCAGGAGCAAGAGAATTGTACCAAGTCTTAGCATCACCCTTTAATGAGAACGGAAATATCTTAAGGATATAATAATAGCGAGACTTCTCATCATGAGTAAACAGGTAGCTATATCATTCAACTTGGTAAGATGTGCCACAACAGTTTTTGATTCAAGGCCATAAAAGGATCGATTCAACTAAAGTAATAATCTCGGGATCAACAGAGAATTCATAATCCTTATCAAGAATACGATAGGTGAAGTAGCAAAAAGGTCGGGTTTCATTCTAGCATTAAGAGACTGCTGCTTCCATTTAGCTAATAATTTTTTAAGATCATATCTATCATTGCAAGCAAAGATAGCTCTAGCAGATTCTTCATTCATAACATAACCCTCAGGAACAACAGGCAATACATAATCATTGGGAGAACCTTCATCATCACTATCATCAATAATAGCATCTTCAATATTTTCATTCCCCCTAACTCTAGCAAGTTGTTCATGAAGAAATTCACCTAATGGCAAAGTAGTATCGCGCACACAAGTAGTTTCATCATGCATAGCAGAAGTGGCATCACCAATAACATGCGACATATCAGAATTCATAGCAGTAGCAGGTTTAGGTGTCGCAAGCTTACTAATAACGGAAGGAGAATCTAGTGCAGAGCTAGATGGCAGTTCCTTACCTCCCCTCGTAGTTGAGGGCAAAATAGTAGTTCGGTCGTCTTTCAAGTTCTTCATACTGATCAACAGATATAAATCCCAAGTGACTCAGAGAATAGAGCTATGGTGCCCGGCAACGGCGCCAGAAATTGGTCTTGATAACCCACAAGTGTAGGGGATGGCAACAGCTTTCGAGGGTAAAGTATTCAACCCAAATTTATTGATTAGACACAAGGGGAGCCAAATAATATTCTTGAGTATTAGCAGTTGAGTTGTCAATTCAACCACACCTGGATAACTTAGTATCTGCAGCAAAGTATTTAGTAGCAAAAGTGGTATGATAATAAAGGTAACAGTGACAAAAGTAAAGATAATAGTTTTTGGGGTTTTGTAGTAGTTGTAACAGTAGCAACAAAAAAGTAAATAAGTGAAGAACAATATGTGAAAAGCTCATAGGAAATGGATCACTGATGGATAATTATGCCGGATGCGATTCCTCATGTATTAGCTATAACATAGGGTGACACAGAACTAGCTCCAATTCATCAATGTAATGTAGGCATGTATTCCGTAAGTAGTCATACGTGCTTATGGAAAAGAACTTGCATGACATCTTTTGTCCTACCCTCCCGTGGCAGCGGGGTCCTAGCGGAAACTAAGGGATATTAAGGCCTCCTTTTAATAGAGAACCTGAACAAAGCATTAGTACATAGTGAATCACTATAAGAAATATGTCAACTAGTGACCTTTTTTCAGTGACCCTGGAAGAATTGGTCATAGATCTATGACCATTTCAGACCAATTGGTCGCTGTTCGAGGGGCTCCAAACCCTAAACCATTGCGACCATTTTGGTCAGAAAGGTCGTAATTTCCTTACACGAAAAGGTCACAAAGCAAACAGTGCTAGTCTGCTGCCTTATTTCTAGTTGTTAATGACCAATATAGATGGTCATAGCCTTGTAGATTGTGGTGGGTTGTGATGACTAGGCGCCATCTCATCAGTTTTGCCTATGTGTCATGTCCATCTGGCGGTTTTTGACCTAGGTTGTGAAGCAACCTATATTTCTGTTATTCCCAAAATTCCCAAAAAAATCTCATAAATTCTTTCGGTCATATCTTCGTCAAAAATGTAAAAACCTTCCTTGCCTAGTTCAAAAATAATTCAAAAATATTCATTTTCCTATTACGATCGAGCAAGACACTTTGTGAAGGAAGTACCACTTTGGCATGTCCAAATGGTATCCATTTTCTCTGATGCTTTCCTATGCCCAAATAACCATCCTCCACCAAATGCTAGCTCAATCCATTCATTATTTTGAGCCCAGCTTCAACATTCGTATTTATGTCGGTGTGGTACTTTGTAAAGCAAGTACCCCTAGGCTCCTCCTTTTGAGGTGAAAATTTGTGAAGATGGTCTTCTTAGTGGCTGATCATCCTCACCAAAACTCACGCCCATTAGGCATGTGCATTTCTGATTGCAAATCAAACACTTGGCTGCTTATTCATGTTTGAGCATCGATCGGTCTCCTCGTGAGAATCTTATGTTGTGATTTTCTTCCTAGAACCTACCGGGAGTGCCCAACCCACTAGACATGCCTAGGCCGCCTGAACACATGGCAACGCCACGGTCACGCTGGTGACCACGCTTGGCGGGCATGCGAGAGCTACACGCTCTAGAGTTGGGGCCCTCGGCCCTCGTCCAAACCTCGATGTCTCGCCATCAAACCATGTATTTCTGATTAAATAGATACTTATTTACCTAGAAATGATTTTTGGAAAAAATAAAGAGCAAACTATGAGGCAGCTGCAATTCAAATTTGACCCGGTTCCAGCTGAATCGACGGCAATTTGTCTTTTTCACCAGAGGTGGATCAAAAATTTTGACACCCAACCATGTTGTCAATTGTGCATTATATATGGCCTAGTATTTTATAAAATTGATTTGGTCCATTTTTACAACAATTATTTGGTAGTTCCTTCACAAAAAAACCACCTTTTGGGCACTCGGAAAATGAAAAATGAATTTTCCATGCAAAAAAAATGAAAACTTCCTTAGGCAACATTGTTTGGAATTCCAATATGTACCCTTGTGCACAATATGAGATCATTTGAACAAACTATGCCATGAATGTGGCTATAAGATTGATCATTTGGCTTGAAAGCCATCAATCTTCACGCATGATAGCTCATTTCTGAGAACACTTTTTTAAAATAATTACCGTATTACAAGTTTGTTATTTTTCCTGGGAACTTAGCCACATATAATGACACAATGCGAAGGTTTCCCAATTTTTTTGATTTTTTGAAATTTTATGCCTGTTTCAAAATGCGGTCAAAAGCAGCGGGCTTGACCGTTCCTACCTAGTGGTTGAATCTTGGAAATTTTTGATGTTTCTCTGATTAAATAGATACTTATGTACCTAGAAATGATTTTTGGAAAAATAAATAGCAAACTATGAGGCAGCTGCAGTTCAAATTTGACCCGCTTCCAACTCAATCCATGGAAATTTGTATTTTTCACGAGAGGTGGATCAAAACTTTTTGCACGCTACCATTTTGTCAATTGTGCATTAAATATGGCCTAGTATTTTATAAAATTGATTTGGTCCATTTTTGCAACAATTATTTGGTAGTTCCTTCACAAAAAAACCTTCTTTTGGGCACTCGGAAAATGAAAAATGAATTTTCCGTGCAAAAAAAAAATGAAAACTTCCTTAGGCAACATTGTTTGGAATTCCAAGATGTACCCTTGTGCACAATATGAGATCATTTGAACAAACTATGCCATGAATGTGGCCATAAGATTGATCATTTGGCTTGAAAGCCATGAATCTTCACGCATGATAGCTCATTTCTGAGAACACTTTTTTAAAATAATTATCGTATTACAAGTTTGTTATTTTTCCTGGGAACTTGGCCACATATAATGACACAATGCGAAGGTTTCCCAATTTTTTTGATTTTTTTGAATTTTTTATGCCCGTTTCAAAATTCGGTCAAAACGGCGGGCTTCACCGTTCCTACCTAGTGGTTGAATCTTGGAATTTTTTGATGTTTCTCTGATTAAATAGATACTTATGTACGTAGAAATGATTTTTGGAAAAAATAAATAGCAAACTATGAGGCAGCTACAGTTCAAATTTGACTCGCTTCCAATTGAATCGGCGGAAATTTGTCTTTTTCACGAGAGGTGGATCAAAACTTTTTGCACCCAACCATTTTGTCAATTGTGCATTAAATATGGACTAGTATTTTATAAAATTGATTTGATCCTTTTTTACAACAATTATTTGGTAGTTCCTTCACAAAAAACCTCCTTTTGGGCACTCGGAAAATGAAAAATGAATTTTCCGTGCAAAAAAAAATGAAAACTTCCTTAGGCAACATTGTTTGGAATTCCAAGATGTACCCTTGTGCACAATATGAGATCATTTGAACAAACTATGCCATGAATGTGGCTATAAGATTGATCATTTGGCTTGAAAGCCATCAATCTTCACGCATGATAGCTCATTTCTGAGAACACTTTTTTAAAATAATTACCGTATTACAAGTTTGTTATTTTTCCTGGGAACTTAGCCACATATAATGACACAATGCGAAGGTTTCCCAATTTTTTTGATTTTTTTTGAAATTTTTATGCCCGTTTCAAAATGCGGTCAAAACGGCGGGCTTGACCGTTCCTACCTAGTGGTTGAATCTTGGAAATTTTTTGATGTTTCTCTGATTAAATAGATACTTATGTACCTAGAAATGATTTTTGGAAAAATAAATAGCAAACTATGAGGCAGCTGCAGTTCAAATTTGACCCGCTTCCAACTCAATCGGCGGAAATTTGTATTTTTCACGAGAGGTGGATCAAAACTTTTTGCACGCTACCATTTTGTCAATTGTGCATTAAATATTGCCTAGTATTTTATAAAATTGATTTGGTCCATTTTTGCAACAATTATTTGGTAGTTCCTTCACAAAAAACCTTCTTTTGGGCACTCGGAAAATGAAAAATGAATTTTCCGTGCAAAAAAAAAATGAAAACTTCCTTAGGCAACATTGTTTGGAATTCCAAGATGTACCCTTGTGCACAATATGAGATCATTTGAACAAACTATGCCATGAATGTGGCCATAAGATTGATCATTTGGCTTGAAAGCCATGAATCTTCACGCATGATAGCTCATTTCTGAGAACACTTTTTTAAAATAATTATCGTATTACAAGTTTGTTATTTTTCCTGGGAACTTGGCCACATATAATGACACAATGCGAAGGTTTCCCAATTTTTTGATTTTTTTGAATTTTTATGCCCGTTTCAAAATTCGGTCAAAACGGCGGGCTTCACCGTTCCTACCTAGTGGTTGAATCTTGGAAATTTTTTGATGTTTCTCTGATTAAATAGATACTTATGTACGTAGAAATGATTTTTGGAAAAAATAAATAGCAAACTATGAGGCAGCTACAGTTCAAATTTGACTCGCTTCCAATTGAATCGGCGGAAATTTGTCTTTTTCACGAGAGGTGGATCAAAACTTTTTGCACCCAACCATTTTGTCAATTGTGCATTAAATATGGACTAGTATTTTATAAAATTGATTTGATCCTTTTTTACAACAATTATTTGGTAGTTCCTTCACAAAAAACCTCCTTTTGGAACCTCGGAAAATGAAAAATGAATTTTCCGTGCAAAAAAAAAATGAAAACTTCCTTAGGCAACATTGTTTGGAATTCCAAGATGTACCCTTGTGCACAATATGAGATCATTTGAACAAACTATGCCATGAATGTGGCCATAAGATTGATCATTTGGCTTGAAAGCCATGAATCTTCACGCATGATAGCTCATTTCCGAGAACACTTTTTTAAAATAATTATCGTATTACAAGTTTGTTATTTTTACTGGGAACTTGGCCACATATAATGACACAATGCGAAGGTTTCCCAATTTTTTGATTTTTTTGAATTTTTTATGCCCGTTTCAAAATGCGGTCAAAACGGCGGGCTTGACCGTTCCTACCTAGTGGTTGAATCTTGGAAATTTTTTGATGTTTCTCTGATTAAATAGATACTTATGTACCTAGAAATGATTTTTGGAAAAAATAAATAGCAAACTATGAGGCAGCTGCAGTTCAAATTTGACCCGCCTCCAGCTGAACCGGCAGAAATTTGTCCTTTTCACGAGAGGTGGATCAAAGCTTTTGACACCCAACCATTTGGTCAACTGTGCATTAAACATGGCCTAGTATTTTATAAAATTGATTTGATCCATTTTTACAACAATTATTTGGTAGTTCCTTCAAAAAAAACTTCATTTCAGGCACTCCAAAAATGATTAAAAATAGCTAGAAAGATAAAAAATGCATGCAAATTTGTGATCATCCATAAAATATGATCTAAATTGAGTGATAAATCTAGTTGTGCCATTTTGGAAAATATTTTTGATAGCTGCTTCACAAAACCTCCTAGTTTTAGTACTTAAAAACTATTTTAAATCATAAAATTTCTGAACCAATCAGGGCTCTTCCCACGGATCACTCCAATGTAGCCGATCTGAACCGTCCAGATCCCACAGATCCAACGGCTCTCACTCACCTCTCAAGTCTCTCTCCCCCAACCCAAACCCTAGCAGCCCTCACTCCATCCAGATCTCTCTCCCCCTCTCCCCGAGAACCCACCCGCCGCCGCCTATCTCCTCCCTCGCCGCCATTGCTGCCACCTCCTTCCCGCCCCGGCCTCCTTCCGCAACGACCCCACCGCTCCCACCGCACCAAACCCTACCTCACTCACCTCTCCTCCCTTCCACCCACCCGCCTCTCTCTCTCTCTCTCTCTCTCTCTCTCTCTCTCTCTCTCTCTCTCTCTCTCTCTCTCTCTCTCTCTCTCTCTCTCTCTCTCTCTCCCGATCCAGATTGATGCCGCCTCCCTCTCTCTCCCCGATCCAGATCGACGCCGCCTCCCTCTCTCTCGCTTCCCGTCGCCGGCGGCGGCGCCCTCCTTCCCTCGCCCTCTCCTCCTCCCCTACTCACGGCGCCTCCACCACGCCACGAATCCCGGTGACCCACCCCGTCTCCGTGCCCGCCTCGGCAACCACCTCCGCCGCGCGTCTGAGTCCCATCCATGTCCGCTCCGGCTCCGTCTCTGTCTCCTTTCGTGGGAGGTGACCCGCACCCGGCCCCGCGGCGGGGGAGGGGCAGCGGCGGCCTCGTGTAGATCCCATCGGGATCACGGTGCGGACGCATGCCCCAGACGCCATGACCCGTCTCCCTCCCCTCCTCAAATCAGGAAGGGGAGGCCAGGCGCCGGCAATGAACTCGCTCTGCCCGGGACGCCGCTCGCCATCAATGTCACCCCCACCCCCTCTTCGATCTGCTCTTCCTCCTTTCCCTTCCCTTCCCTAACGCGCACCATTTTCTTCCTCACGCAGGGTTGCAGGCGATTCGATCAGGTTCGGGTCCATGGCGCCCACGGCCGTGTGGCCTTCATGATGACAGACGAGCTGGCCCTGCCGCTCAGCAGTGGGGACTGGCGGCGGCCCCGGCGTCTCGCGGGAGGAGGTCGTCGTCATCACGCAGTGCACCTCGCTCGTAACACCCCTCCCAAGCCCCCTGTCTCCCAACCCCAAGCCGATGATGAGGAGGTCACTAGTGCCTGTAACCACTAATTCTCATGCCGAATTCATCTGTTTGCTTTGTTCGTTAGTTTGTAACTTTGTATGGTCCGAATCTCTACAACTAGTTCAACTCTGTTAATTTGCACCCCTGTTTTATTGTTTATGTACCATGTACAATCTCTTTTCAGAGATGCATGTCCACATATCTAACTTTGTTCTGCCTTTCTAGAAACATGTCTGTTTCCGTGGTCTATCTCTATGGCTGGTTCCCTGTTATTTCTATGCCAAAGTCACTTAATAAATTCTTAAATCAAGTAATTCAAACTTTGCATCTGCACGCGTACATCAAGTAATTCTTAAAGCATGCGGGTCTGCTCTTGCGCGCTTACGTCTGGCCTCACTTGCATCTGCACAATGCTGCATGGTTGGGCGGCACCCTGTTGCCGTTGGAGATATAATGCAAACACCAATTTCTGCGCTTTCAAGGGTGCTGTTTTCTGGACCTGGTGCTAATGCTGGGGTAGATAGTCTTTTGTCTTGTTCATCTTAATCCACAGTTTCTAGACAACTTAGCACTTGATATAACCAGTTTTTAAGAAGCGGGCAGGGGCTGAACTATCCAGTGGTATAGGATAGTTGATTCTGATTACACATTTATGTGTCTGTCTGTGTGCATGTGTCTGTGTCCTGCATGTTTGATTTTTTATGTTGTCAATCGTAGCCAGTTCTCCTGGGATCGAACAATATGGATACAGGTTTGTGGTATCCATTGTAAGAGGTATTTATAACAATTGTGTTCGTTAAAAAATATTTTTGAATGATGCTTGAGATAGGATGGAAACTGGAGTTAATTGCCAGAGATAGAGCGTCAGAGTTCAGATGTGATTTTGTTAACTGAATTATGTGCTACAGAATATAATTAGCTGATTTAAACTGCTATTTTCCTTCGCCTAATCAAATGCCCTTTGTTTTTGTAAAGATGCATACCCAAGTCAAGCTTGTGGTCACGATGAAGGTGCTGATCTGGGTTTCCTATCTTCAGAAGTAAAATGTTTGCTTGCTTGACATGGTTGTAATATATTGCTGGAATGAATGGTTGGTTGTAAAGATATGGCATAGATATGGCATAGATTAGTTGTTGCAGATTAGCCTATCATAACAGCTAGCCATTTGTAGATTAGTTGTATGCATCATGTCAGCTGGTACAAATCTGCATCTATAGATACGTCAGTGGTGTGGAGCACTTCACCTTCATTTTATTTAACACATGATGTTGGCAACTCCCTGGATGCATTTGTTGACGTTGTTTTGTTTACTCCCAGCATAGTGCAGAGCCCAGCCCCAAAGAAGAAGCGGCTATCTTTGTGGCGAAGCAGGGCAGCAAAGATTGCTCGGCGCTAGCATCGAGGAGCCTTACCCCGCCCCCGCGCCATGGACTCGTGCGCGGCAAGAAGCACGCCAACGAGGTCAGCCCAGTATGCCCCCTTCTCCTCTTAACCATACACTACACGCTCTGTGTTCTTGTTTCTTAAGCTATTTCAATCATCTAATCATGGATTATTCTATTTTTGGACAAGACCAAGAAGGTGGCCATGGCAGGGCTTGTTCACCATTCATTCAACTTCAGAGCTCATCAGGTCTGTTCTTGCCCTGACCAAGTTATTCATAACTTGAACACTAGCTGAATTTACAGCAAGACTAATTTGTAAAACAAAACCTGGATTAGATCAACAAGTCCTTAGTATATCAAACGTGACACTTTGGAAATGTCAGCCTGTCGCACATAATATGTTATCTTATTGCTGTTGTGTCACTGTATCCTAGTAATTCTGTTGTGTCAATTTATCCCAGTAAAGCAAGATGCTTGTTATACTCATGTTGCTGATGATATTGGTGTTTTGCTACTAGTTGCTGTGTACTCCTAGTGCTGTAGTTCCTGTGTAGTAATACGGAAATATTAATGCTCAAATATGATGATGTGGCCTGCAGCGCACCTGCTTCGACGCTGACCCGTCCGTCGTCATCGCCTTCGATGACGACGAGGACACCGCAGGCGCCGTCGGCCTCGGCGGCGGCTTCCACCACTACCACATCGTCGTCACCTACCAGGGCGTCAAGGGGTGAATTGATTTGATTGTTAATATGTGGCTGGATGTGATGTTTTGCAGGTTGAAGGCACTAAGGTGTTGGAGATGTGCCTTTACTTGTTGAGTGTTTTATCTGTAGAGGGCTATATTGTGATTGGTGTAATATTGTATGGTTATATTGTGATTGGTGGAATGTAATAAACTTGATTGATACATCGGTGATTTGGTTGTTATTTGTATATATTTAAAATGTGTTCTCTGATTGGTATATCATTGAGTTACAAGTTGTGAAAAATTAAAACCTGATGTCTCGGACCTAGTGAAGAATCTGACAATGTGCATCCAGTTGACTACAATAATCTGAAATTTGAATGTAACAAAAAAAAGAAAACCCGAAAATAAAAAATATGTAGAATGTGAAAAGGCTGCACATCTGAAAGCAAAAAAGGCCGAATTAATGGCCCAAGGCCATGTAGCTAGCGAAAATTAACAAGAAAAAATACATTAAAAAGGCCGAATTGTTGGGCTAGGCCCATGTAGAAAACTGAATTGGACCGGGCTGAATCTTATGCCACATCAGCTTGCCACGCTGGATGCCTACGTGGCCTGGGGAGGTTGCTAGTGACCAAAACGCCACAGTAGGAATATTTTGGTCGTAAACGTCTACGACCTTCTCACAGAGAAGGTCGCTATAGTCAGTTAACGACCCTCAACTTTTGACCTTATGTTTTTGGTCACAAAAAGGTCACGAATTGAAAACAGTGACCAATAGTGGTGGTCACAAGTTGACATATTTCTTGTAGTGAATACATAAACTCCTCAAACTACAGTCATCACCGAGAAGTATCTCGATTATTGTCACTTCGGGGTTGTCGGATCATAACCCATAATTGGTGACTATAGACTTGCGAGATAGGATCAAGAACACACATATATTCATGAAAACATAATAGTTTCAGATATGAAATCATGGCACTCGGGCCCTAGTGACAAGCATTAAGCATAACAAAGTCATAGAAACATCAATCTCAGACCATAGTGGATACTAGGGATCAAACCCTAACAAAACTAACTTGATTACATGGTAAATCTCATTCAACCCATCAGCGTCCAGCAAGCCCACGATGGAATTACTCACGCACGGCGGTGAGTATCATGAAATTGGTGATGGAGGGTGGTTGATGATGACGACGGCGATGAATCCCCCTCTCCGGAGCCCCGAACGGACTCCAGATCAGGCCTCCCGAGAGAGATTAGGGCTTGGCGGCGGCTCCGTGTCGTAAAACGCGATGAAACTTTCTCTCTGATTTTTTCTCCCTAACGTGAATATATGGAGTTGGAGTTGAGGTCGGTGGAGGTCCAGGGGCCCACGAGATAGGGGCGTGCCCTATAGGGAGGGGGGCGCCCCCCTGTCTCATGGACAGGGTGTGGGCCCCCTGGTGTATTTCTTCCGCCCAATAATTCTTGGTAATTCCAAAAAGTTCCTATGTGGATTTTTAGGACATTCCGAGAACTTTTCTTTTCTACACATAAAACAACATCATGGCAGTTCTACTGAAAACAGCGTCAGTCTGGGTTAGTTTCATTCAAATCATGCAAGTTAGAGTCCCAAACAAGGGCAAAAGTGTTTGGAAAAGTAGATACGTTGGAGACGTATCAGAGGCCGCCATGGAGCCTGTCGAGGAGGAGGCGGCCAACGACCAACCTTCCTCCCCTGCAGCCTCTACTTCGGACAAGTATCTGAAGGTGGGTGACGACCTGTTCATCCGCCTCCCAGGGACGGTGGGCAGTAGAGTACCAGCTGAAGGGGAGGTGTTCGACGACGAGACGCTCGCCATCGCCGGGCTCACAGGTTGTTGACGAACCGAGCATCGGCGGCGATAGTTCTCGGGAGGAGCAGTTTCTCCGGGCCATGCGCGCCAACTTCCAGATACTCTAGGTGCTCCACTTTGCCCGCCAAGACAAGGTGAAATCTAGGATGCCGGCGGTGGACAAGGAGGAGGAAGACTTTGAGGAGCGTGTCGCTCAGACGCAGGTTTGGTTTGGCGAGGCCCGGGATGAACTGAAGGCCGCCCAGGGTGAGCTGGATGAGCGCAAGCGAGAGCTCGTCCTGAAGCAGGCGGACATCAAGAAGGCTCAGGAGGTGGCGAAGGAGCAGGCCGCCAAGGAACAGGCTGCCCGGCAGCAGCAGCAGTCTTTGCTGAACAGCCAGGAAGAAGACCTCGTCCCTTGTGAGCGGGCGCTTGCCACCATGCTTCGCGGTAAGGACGAGGAGGTCGAGAAGCTTGTTGCGCAACAGACCCAGGAGATGGAGCAGGGGCACAAGGACGCACTCAACACTTTGGCCCTGGACCACGCCGGCAAAGTGGAGAAACTGGAGCTAGAGCGGGATGGGCTGAAGAAGGAGGTCTTGGAGCTCATGTAGGAGAGGGACATGGCCAACCGTGCTTTGGCAGATGCGCTGGCCACGGTCTTCGACAAGGCCAAGCTGCTCTCCGAAGCCAAGTACTCCATGAATGATTTGAAACTAAAGCTAGACGGCTTGTAGGGGACGCTTTTGTAGGTCAGGGCTCGTGAGGAGGCCCTGACCAAGGCCCTCGTGGATGAGAAGCTGCTAAGGAAGAATGACGCCGCCAACCACAAGGACTATGTGGCCAGCGTAAATCTCTAGATCAGCCGCCTCATCGACGTCGCAGGGAGGCTCACCGCCCAGCTAGCCATCATGGGCATGCCAGACGTCAGGCTCTCCCAGGAGACGAATGTCAGCCCTAATGCCAGGCTGACTTTGTTCTTCGAGCGCATCCTCGACGCCCTAGAGGAGCTCCACTCCAATCGTGCGGCTTATCTGGCCAATGAGGCTCGGAGGCTCTGCCGGGGCGCCCTGACCAAGGTGCTTATCAAGGTGGCGTTCTGGAACCGCAGGATCGACTTTGCCAACATGCTGGAGAGCTTGCTGGAGGAGGCGGACCTCAAGGCGCTTGAAGAGCGTATCAAGCCCATCATCAGCTGTGTCGACGGAGTCAAGAGGGTGGAGGGCCAGCGTCGGGACTAGGCACCCCGTTTCTTGTTGCTGCTGCGAGTTCATAACCAAGACAATTTTATCTTAAGTTAGAACCGCATCAACTATTGATGTAATATAACTCTCCAGTATTTTGAAGTAATGCGTGCTATCTTCCTGTTTGGCTATTATTTGTATGTACACACCCTATGCTTAGTTGGATCGGTTTGCCGGTGCGTAAACCCAAGCCGCGGTGCTTTGAGGACGGATCCTGAGCGGCCTGTCGGGTGTGCTTGCTGCCGAGCTAGCCATTCTCGGTGCAGCCGCTTCTACTGTTGAGTAGACTGAAACAGAACAAGGGCGTTGCCAATAGCGGAAGGGTTCCCTTGCGTGCAGGTTTTCCATACAAGGAGCAAAAACCTTTCGAGGAGGATAGTTCTATAAAAAGGAAATTGCTCATGGTTACGCATGACTTAGCTTTCTTGTCGCCACGCGAATGGTTGCTGCAGCTGCAGACGATGCTACTCGCCCGACCAACCTTCTTCCTTAGAGCCATGGCAATGAAGAAAATGCCATTGTCGGTGTCAAAGCCGGCGGATCTCGGGTAGGGGGTCCCGAACTGTGCGTCTAGGCGGATGGTAATAGGAGACAAGGGACACGATGTTTTTACCCAGGTTCGGGCCCTCTCGATGGAGGTAAAACCCTACTCCTGCTTGATTAATATTGATGATATGGGTAGTACAAGAGTAGATATACCACGAGACCAGAGAGGCTAAACCCTAGAAGCTAGCCTATGGTATGATTGTTGTTTTTCCTATGGACTAAAACCTTCCGGTTTATATAGGCACCGGAGAGGGTTAGGGTTACACAGAGTCGGTTACAATGGTAGGAGATCTACATATCCGCATCGCCAAGCTTGCCTTCCACGCCAAGAAAAGTCCCTTCCGGACACGGGACAAAGTCTTCAATCTTGTATCTTCATAGTCCAGGAGTCCGGCCAAAGGTGATAGTTCGGCTATCCGGACACCCCCTAATACAGGACCCCCTCAGTAGCCCCTGAACCAGGCTTCAATGACGACGAGTCCGGCGCGCATATTGTCTTCGGCGTTGCAAGGCGGGTTCCTCCTCCGAATACTTCATAGAAGATTTTGAACACAAGGATAGTGTCCGGCTCCGCAAAAAAAGTTCCACATACCACCGTAGAGAGAATAATATTTACACAAATTCAATCTGCTGATGTATTCCGTCGCATGACATCACACCACGGCCAAGCCTTTATTTGAATCGTTTTTACTGTCCCACCTCAGCGCTTTTAGCGAGGCGGTTTCCTTGGCATGTCTTGACAAAGCAGAGATCGTGTCCCCTTATTCCGGGATTCTCATTAATACGGGCGCGGGTAACCCAATCGTGCCCGTTGGCACGTCTCCTCTATCGAAGGCGAGTCCCGAACGGTCACGGGGAAGGCTCTTGGTATTCAACCTCTTTATAAAGAGACCAAGGCTCCACTCCTTTCTTTCAATCTCAATCGAATCCGCCCCTCGCCTCGAGTTCCAACACCCAAAGCTCCAGATTCAGGCGCTTCGGACCTTCGATGATGTCCGGCTCCAACCTGCAAGGCCGGTGGATGCCTTCCTCCGTTACGGAAGAAGACGTGCTAAAGCTAAGAGATGCCAGGTATCTAACCGACGAAATTTCGCATAGGCTGCCTACCCAAGGGCAGGTTATTCCTACTCCCAAGCCTGGTGAAAGCGTGGTGTTCGCGCCTCACTTCCTTCGGGGTCTAGGCTTCCCGACGGACCCCTTCGTGAGGGGGCTCATGTTTTATTATGGCTTGGAATTTCACGACTTGGATCCGGAGTCCATCCTCCACATCTCATCGTTCATTGTCGTATGCGAAGCCTTCCTCCGCATTACCCCTCACTTCGGATTGTGGCTCAAGACCTTCAAAGTGGAGCCGAAGATGATCAAGGGGCAGCAGGTAGAGTGCGGAGGGGCTGTTATAAGCAAGAATGCTGATGCCCCGTGGCCCGAGGGCTCTTTTCAAGAGGAGCTCAGCCTATGGCAACAAGAGTGGTTTTATATCACAGCTCCCAGGGGCACCAAATGGGTGGTGCCACCTGCCTTTCGCTCGGGTCCTCCACCACGGTTGGCGTCATGGGTCAATAAAGGACTTGACTGGGGGCCGTCCAAGGACGTGCCCTTGTTGCAGGGCCGCATTGGAGACCTCCTAGAGAGAGAGAGATCACTCTGGTCGTAGTAGCGCAGGTCATGCTGATTCGTCGCATCCTGCCCTGCAAACTTCGTCACCTCCGCCTGTGGGAATTTAACCCGGAGGGACCACGAGCTCTCCAACATTTTATGAGCGCGACTCCCGTGGAGATGTACAAGCTTCTCTTCGGATCACAAGCGATGTGTCCGGACTTGACCGAGGACGCAAGTCTGAGCTGCAATCGCCCGGATACTCAAGTAAGTAGCCATGTACCCGGACACACTATCCCATATTTATCATGAACTTGCCCTTTAAAAGAGTTGTTCCTTGAACAGGAGTGGATAGCGAAAGCAAAGTTAATCAGGTGTCCACGCCCCCCTAAGACCACGCTAGATCCCGTGTTAACCAGGATGCTGGAGCTTGCGCCTTGGGAAGAAGGTGAAGGGGGGAACCAGGAAGCTACCGCCTCCGCGAAGGAGGCTGTCAGGAAAGGAGGGATCGAGAATCCCTCCATCCAAGGGAAGAAGAGGACCGCCTCTGAAGACCCGGAGACCATGGTCTCAAAGCGGGGGAAGAAATCTTCGTCAGAGGGTCCTGCGCCAAGAGATGCCTCGGCCGCATTATGCCCCCAAGGGGATCAGCCCTCCACTGAGCCGTAAGTAAAAAGGAGAGTTTTTTTAAAATAAAGGATATCCCTGCCCTATTTATGATGAAGATAACCGAAATTTTATCTTGTAGTTCGGATCTCAGCCCTTCTCGTGAGCTCATCTTGAGGATCTTCGTCCGGAGATGATAGGGGCGAACGCCTCCCCTGCCGCACCGTCTTGCGAGGCGACCACGAGGTGTCGTCGCGGAGGGTTTCTCCGAGTCCGGCGGGGCTGGAAGGCAGTCGTATGTCCCCTCAAAGCCCTCCGCGTCCGGCCTTCGAAAAAGGCCATCGGACGAGTCCGGCACCACCTGGTGTACGGTCGGAGGAGCTGAAGGATCTGCTCGGGCGAGCGTCTATCTCAGAAGATCACCGTGCGTTAATGGGTACGGTGATTGAAAGGATTTCATCCACTGAGAGCGGATTGCACGAAGTCGTCAGAAGTTTACTGACGGGTTTTGAGGTACGCAAAATGATGTACCTTTTGATAGTTCCGCATATAAAATGCGCCCTGTATAGATAGTAGCCCCTGAGGCTCGGTGTGTTATCAAAAATGACAGCGCACCGAGGATCATAGTCGTAGGTATAATTTGTCGCCCTTCCTATGTAGGTGGCGAAGGGTCCGGTGGCTAGCCGGACTGATGAATGTGCCAAACTAAAGAGGCAACTTGACGTGGCGGATGCCGACATTGCACTTGTCAATAGGCGACTTGACGAGTCGCAAGGTATGCAATTTCTCTGCGGACACCTGGTAAGGGAGCTTGATGCCCGTGCCTTACAACATGTATGCTTGATGCAGATGGTGCTGCTGCCATGGAGAACCTTCGGGCGGAGCTCGCCCGAGCCAAGGAGCAGGCCAGAAAGAGTGATGCGGCTTCCTTAAAGGCGGCCGAAGAGCTAAAAGCCAAATAGGCTGCTCACTGCCGAAGTAAGAAGGAAATGGCCGAGATGGCCGTGAAGTTGAAGAATGATGCCGACCGCTGCAAGCTTTTTGAAAAAGAAGATCGAAAAGTGCAAGAGGACCTGAAGAAGGCCACTACCGAGGCCAAGGATGCTCGCTCTCCGATCAGAGCTATGAAGGAGGAGCTGCGTCAGGTTGGAGATATCATGGCTGGAAAGCCCTTTCTGCCGTGGAGGAAATTCGTGGATCCTAAATATGCTCAGTTGGACCGGCTGTGGAGTGCGGAGGATGCTTATCTGGACTTGGCGGCAAGTGCCGCGGACGCGGCCGAACACTTCTGAGATAAAAAAGATCACGAAATGGAAAAAGTTTTTTGGTCGCAGTTCCATAATCCAGAGCGCCCTCTTCCATTAACCGATCGCTTGGCCGAATGGGCGGAGCTGAATAGGTTATCCGGACTTGACATGAAGGATGTCGTGAGTCTTTTGTGGCCGAAAAGGCCCGAGCCGAAGAGTTATTTTGGCTTGGTGCAACAGTTCATTGGTGCGGTGCCGCATATCAATGCAATGAGGAGGCCGGCATGCATAGAGGGTGCGCGGATGGCTCTTGCCCGTGTCAAGACATACTGGGCGGAGATGAAGGCCACCGATGTTGCATCCCAAGATTCGGACGGAAGCCGAGTACCTGTCGAGCACTATTTTCAGGAAGTTTTGCAGGGCGCTCGTTTAATAGAGACGCAGTGCTCGAAGGATATTATGTTCGAATAACATGTATTATTGTGAAACAATGTATCGATGGAATATAAAAGCTTTTTATACTTGTGCCTTTCAAGAATTAAAATACCTCCTGTGCGTCCGCTAATGTATATGTATATATAACCTGAAAGATGGCAGTCTTGACATTACGCATATAATGCGGGGGTGTTTGCAAGAGGCGCATTTTCACACTTGATCCAACGTCTTGGTCCTATAAAGGAGGTAGTAGCGCAACAAACTAGGCAACCGGACTATAATGCTTTATCACTTTCACTTAGCTATAGGAGGTTGACAGTGGGGCTACTATATAGCCCCTAGGGGCACCGCGCTCACCCGAATACGGGGCGCGTTATGTGCCTGACCGGGAAACGGCCCTTCGTCGATGTAGAGGAATCCTATAGATTCCGGCGGGTCATCGAGTGGTTGACTAGTCTCACGCTATATCATGACAGTCAGTTTTCGGCTTTCTCTATTGAGGTGCTCGCCTGGCCGAACTGGGGCACAATCGCTGTAGTTCTCCTGGTGCCGCCTTAGCCGATAGAGCAGAATGTAAGGCAGCAAAACACAGGAGCCGGGCATACCCAACATTTGACCAAAGACATGATTCGGAGCTGATGCATATAAGGCCTAACTCGAGACGCCTAACACTCCCTAAGGTATTCGGTCTTTATACAAACGGGCCGAACAACGCCCTTGGTAATAAGCCCCTGGTGTCCAGGTATGCGCAAAATTCTTACGTGACCCATGCCAAAACGCCAGCCTCCTCCTTGGTTATAGCAAGAAACCAGGGGATGTGTATCAACAAGAGACAGTAAAAAAGGTTTACGCATGGTCTTAATCTGAAAAGAATCCTTGTCACGGGTCCCTACTGCACGTCTGCGCCTGTGTCTCCATTGTGTCGTATCCTGGACGGGTGTAGCACGATGTTCATCTGTAAAAGAGGGGAACTTAGTTGAAAAAGATCATGCGAAAATGTACGTTATGCTAAATAAACAAAGTACAATTCAAAAAATGAATAAAATTGAGCTTTATTGTCTCTTGTTGTACATGCGCGGAGCCCCTTGTACAGGGGCATGCGGCTAGTAAGCCCTTGTATGTTTGCGCTGGACTCGTCCAGCCGTGTCCGGGGTCTGAACGACCTGTTTAGGTGCTTTGATTGGTGAAGCCGGCTTAGTGTGTGGCTGTCAAGGCAGTCACACCATCTTCCGTGCTCGAGGAGCACTCGGTATTTCCCTTTAAGGAGATGATGCCTCGCGGACCGGGCATTTTAAGTTTAAGGGATGCATAATGCGGTATTGCGTTAAAGCGGGCGAATGCTTCGTGTCCCAGTAGTGCTTGGTAGCTACTTGTGAACGGGCGAGGTGGAAGGTTAACTTTTCACGGCGGAAGTTGTCGGGTGAGCCGAACACAACTTCTAGCAGTAGAGAGCCCGTAAACGGGCATATGGGCCTAGCATTACCCCTTGAAAGGAAGTGTTGCTATGGCAAATTTTGGTTGGGTCTATCCCCATTTTGTGGATTGTGTCCTGGTATAGCAGGTTTAGATCACTGCCGCCGTCCATTAGGACTTGTGTAAATAGGAGTCCGTCAATTATCGGATCTAATATCAAGGCAGTCCATCCTGCATTCCAGATACTTCTAGAGTAATCCTGATGGTCGAAGGTGATTGGTTTTAACAACCAGTGGCAGACTCCTCTGGGATAGGCCGTATGGCGCATACCTCTATGGGCGCCGCTCTATTTTTCCCTTTTGTCACGTGAAGTGAGTTTACTGTTTTGACTTCTTGTGGGAAATTCTTTTGTTTTCCGGTGCTCTGCTTGTGGGGTTCGTCATCGTCCTTGCTTGGTGTGTCGAGCCCCTTGTGTTCGGCGTTGAGTTTGCCGGACTGCTTGAAGACCCAACAATCTCTGTGGGTATGGTTTGCAGGCTTCCCAGGAGTACTGTGGATTTGGCATATCTTGTCCAAAATTTTGTTTAAGTTAGATAGCTCGTCCCTGTTATCCTTAAGGGGCAGTTCTTTATGATTCTACCGAGAGCTTTTGAATCCGGCGTTGACTGCCGTGCTCTTCGGGCTGTTTCCCCTGGTCCGGCGCTGGTCCTTGCTGCGTTGCGGTTTCCCATTTCCATCCCTGACTTCGGATGTACTTGGGTCGCTGGTACTGCATCTTGCCAGCCAGCTATCCTCTCCCGCGCAAAAGCGGGTCATGAGGCTTGTTAATGCGGCCATTGTTCTTGGCATTTCTTGGCTGAGGTGTCTGGAGAGCCATTCGTCTCGGACGTTGTGTTTGAAAGCTGCTAAGGCTTCGGCGTCCGGACAGTCAACTATTTGGTTCTTTTTAGTAAGGAATCTGTTCCAGAATTTTCGGCTGACTCTCACGGTTGTTGAGTTATGTGACTTAAATAATCGCGCCACCGGAGGTCGGACATAGGTCCTTGAAAATTTTCCCGAAAAGCATCCTCGAGCTCTTCCCAACTTCCAATGGTGTTTTCGGGGAGGCTTTTGAGCCAATGCCGGGCTGGCCCTTTGAGCTTGAGGGGTAAGTATTTTATGGTGTGGAGGTCATCTCCTCTAGCCATGTGTATGTGGAGGATGTAATCCTCAATCCAGACTCCATGGTCTGTAGTTTCGTCGTATGCCTCTATGTTTACAGGCTTGAATCCCGCTGGAAATTCATAATCCAGAACCTCATCGGTGAAACATACGGGGTGTGCGGCACCCCTATATTTAGGTGTACTGTAATATTCGTATACTTGATGTGTTGCATTGCTTACTAGAGCTTGCTTTCTTGGCCCGTAGATAGATCTAACTGGGCCATCTTTTTGATGCGAATCCGTATGCGGATCGCGCGCCGGCTTGTGTGCGGCGCTGTTTGCCGCTCTATGTTTGCCATGGGGTCGTCTATCCGACCGGGTGGTCTCCTTGTTCTTTGATTGCGGGGGCTCTACGGCCTCCTCATCGAATTCGGGTAGTAGTTTTCGCTTCGGGTAGCTCGTTGTTCGGCGACTATCGCCGTATTTGTCTGCAGTGTTGAGTACTTTGCTCCATCTCGAGTCGGCGCATCTTCCATACGCTTTCTCGAGCTACGCGATGGCGGCGAGCCTTTATGGAGGTTCTTCTGCTCCAGCAACTTGTCCGGCATGAGATCGTCCGGACTGTTATCTTCGCCGGAGGCGGATTGTTTATCCAGGTTGTTCTGTTCGGACGGTTGCCCGATGGCATGTTCGTCGTCCACCGGTTCGCCCTGCTCTATGGCTGGGTCTGTATGGCTGCTGTCTTTGTCAAGGCGGGATTTTGAGCGGCGCTTACGTCGCCATTTTGACTGCTTTTCGGGGGAATGATCCCTCATGGCGTCCCGTTGTTCCTCGTCGTCGCTTCCTTTAGGTGTGTCCACCATGTATACATAATGAGATGAGGTGGCTGTCCAGTGCCTTATAGGTGCTGGTTCATGCTTATCTCCTACATCGTCATCCATACCGTCGATGTCTTCAGAGTCGAAATTGAGCACGTCGTTTAAACTTTCGACAGTGGCTACAAAGTGGGTGGTGGGTGGGCTTTGAATTTCCTCGTCGTCCGCATCCCAACCTTGCTGACCATAATCCGGCCAGGGCTCTCCTGATAAAGAGAGAGACTTCAGTAAATTCAGGATGTCGCCAAAGGGCGAGTGCTGAAAGATGTCCGCGGTGGTGAACTCCATGATCGGTGCCCAATCGGATTCGATTGGCAGGGGGCCGGAAGGTTCGGAGTCCGGAGAGGAGTCTGGCACCTTGGAGTCACAAGCTTCGCAAAGGATAGGGTCGGTATTCGGCTCAATCGCTGTAGAGATAGCAGCCCCCGAGGCGGTGTCCAGCCACCCGTCCTCGATCGGCGCAGTCGGCTCCGAGCTAAGGGTCGGAGCGGACTGTGCGGCACGCTTGGCTGTGGCTCGAACCCGTCAAAGATCAAGTCTCCGCAGACGTCAGTCGTATGGTTCAAACTTCCAAATCGACTCGATGGCGGGCGTAGCTTTCAATCTGCTCCGGATGGCTGTTTAATTGCCCCGATGCAAAGCCGCGGAAGATCTGTCCGGGGAGAAAAGTCTCACCCTGGACCGCATCATTGTTGATGATCGGAGGAGCCATCGGGCCTAAAGATGACGACACAGAGGAACTCTCAGTGAAAGCACCAATGTCGGTGTCAAAACCGGCGGATCTCGGGTAGGGGGTCCCGAACTGTGCGTCTAGGTGGATGGTAACAGGAGACAAGGGACACGGTGTTTTTACCCAGGTTCGGGCCCTCTCGATGGAGGTAAAACCCTACTCCTGCTTGTTAATATTGATGATATGGGTAGTACAAGAGTAGATCAACCACGAGATCAGAGAGGCTAAACCGTAGAAGCTAGCCTATGGTATGATTGTTGTTTTTCCTACGGACTAAAACCCTCCAGTTTATATAGGCACCGAAGAGGGTTAGGGTTACACAGAGTCGGTTACAATGGTAGGAGATCTACATATCCGCATCGCCAAGCTTGCCTTCCAAGCCAAGGAAAGTTCCATCCGGACACAGGACAAAGTCTTCAATCTTCTATCTTCATAGTCCAGGAGTCCGGACAAAGGTGATAGTTCGGCTATCCGGACACCCCCTAATCCAGGACTCCCTCAGCCAACCTAACTGCTAGACCAAATTCTCACAACTTCTCCCCCCTACTTGTCGCGCCAAAGATGTCGGAGGAACGACACCTATGGGATCACGAGGATCCCTTCTACGATTGGTGGGGCGTGGAGTTGTAAAAAGAGTAGGTCTAGACAATTAACGCGAGGGGATTTACCCAGGTTGGGGCCGCAAAGATGCATAATACCCTAGTACTGCTTTGGTGTGTATTTGACTGTTCTTGAGTTCTTGAACTAGCTGCGGTGTATGCCTAGCCCAAAAGTTTGAATCCTTCCTCAGTACGCCACGGACCTCCTTTTATATGTCAAAGGGGTCGCCACAGTGGCACATAGGAGGTGGAAAGTATCTAGTGTACAAGCTTATCGACTGACATTAATGGACAAAACGCATTTAATGCGCAGCTTAGGTGTCCTCTTGCTTTATCTGGGATGGCAACAGAGCCCGTCCCGTGTGTCGCCACTGATACGTCCATTTTGGATCATGACTTTATATCAATATTTATTGCATTATGGGCTGTTATTACACATTATATCTCAATACTTATGGCTATTCTCTCTTATTTTACAAGGTTTACCATGAAGAGGGGGAATGCCGGCAGGTGGAATTCTAGCTGGAAATGGAGCAAACGTTGGAAACCTATTCTGCACAACTCCAAATGCCCTGAAACTCCACGAAACAACTTTTTGGATTTAATAAGAATTTATGGGCGAAAGAAATAGGCCAGGGGGCCCACACCCTGTCCAGGAGATAGGAGGGCGCCCCCCTATAGGGCGCGGCCCCTATCTCCTGGGCCCCCTGGTGGGCCTCCGACGTCCATCTTCTGCTATATGAAGGGTTTTGTCTTGGAAAAAATCATGGGCAAGCTTACGGGACGAAACTCCGCCGCCACGAGGCGGAACCTTGGCGGAATCAATCTAGGGCTTTGGCGGAGCTGTTCTGCCGGGGACACTTCCCTCCGGGAGGGGGAAATCATCACCAATGATCCTCTCATCGAGAGGGGGTCAATCTCCATCAACATCTTCACCAGCACCATCTCCTCTCAAAACCCTAGTTCATCTCTTGTATCCAATCTTGTATCAAAACCACAAATTGGTACATGTGGGTTGCTAGTAGTGTTGATTACTCCTTGTAGTTGATGCTATTTGGTTTACTTGGTGGAAGATCATATGTTCAGATCCTTTATGCATATTATTACTCCTCTGATTATGAACATGAATATGCTTTGTGAGTAGTTACGTTTGTTCCTGAGGACATGGGTGAAGTCTTGCTATTAGTAGACATGTGAATTTGGTATTCGTTCGATATTTTGTTGAGATGTATGTTGTCTTTCCTCTAGTGGTGTTATGTGAATGTCGACTACATGACACTTCACCATTATTTGGGCCTAGAGGAAGGCATAGGGAAGTAATAAGTAGATGATGGGTTGCTAGAGTGACTGAAGCTTAAACCCTAGTTTATGCGTTGCTTCGTTAGGGGTTGATATGGACCCATATGTTTAATGATGTGGTTAGGTTTACCTTAATACTCCTTTTTGTAGTTGCGGATGCTTGCAATATGGGTTAATCATAAGTGGGATGCTTGTCCATGTAGGGCAGTACCCAAGTGCCGGTCCACCCACATATCAAATTATCAAAGTACCGAATGCGAATCTTACGAACGTGATGAAAACTAGCTTGACGATAATTCCCAATGTGTCCTCGGGAGCTCCTTCTTCATTATTAGAATTTGTCCAGGCTTATCCTTTGCTACATAAAGGATTGGGCCACCTTGCTGCACTTTATTTACTTTATTTACTTTTTGCTCGTTACTATTTATCTTATCACAAAACTATCTATCATCTACTATTTCAGTGCTTGCAGAGAAAACCTTACTAAAAACCGCTTATCATTTCCTTCTGCTCCTCGTTGGGTTCGACACTCTTACTTATCGAAAGGACTACGATAGATCTCCTATACTCGTGGGTCATCAAGACTCTTTTCTAGCGCCGTTGCCGGGGAGTGTAGCACTCTTGGTGAGTGGAACTTGGTAAGGAATCATTTATATAGTGTGCTGAAATTTTCTGTTAGTTGTGACTATGGAAACTAATCCTTTGAGGGGCTTGTTTGGGGTATCTTCACCCCAACCCGAAGAGCAAAGAGATGCTCCTCAACCTACTGAACTTTATGAAAATATTCACTTTGAGATTCCTTCGGGTATGATAGACAAACTGCTAGCTAATCCTTTTGCAGGAGACGGAACATTGCATCCCGACTTACACCTTATCTTTGTGGAGTTTGTGGATTATTTAAGCTTGCAGGTATAGGCTATGTGATGATACGAGATCTTGGAATTATAAGCGATTGAAATTGGAATTTCACCAGAAGTTCTATCCTATGCATCTTGTTCATCGTGATCGTAATTACATATATAATTTCTGGCCTCGCGAAGGAGAAAGCATCGCTCAAGCTTGGGGGAGGCTTAAGTCAATGTTATATTCATGCCCCAATCATGAGCTCTCTCGGGAAATGATTATTCAGAATTTTTATGCTCGGCTTTCTCTTGATAATCACAACTTGCTTGATACTTCCTGTGCTGGTTCCTATATGTTGAAGTCTATTGATTTTAAATGGGACTTATTGGAAAGAATTAAATGCAACTCTGAAGATTGGGGTTCCGACGATGGTAAGGAGTCAGGTATGACACCTAAATTTGATTGTGTTAAATCTTTTATGGACACCGATGGTTTCTGTGGATTTAGCTCTAAGTATGGACTTGACTCTGAGATAGTAGCTACTTTTTGTGAAACTTTTGCTACTCACGTTGATCTCCCTAAAGAAAAGTGGTTTAGATATAATCCTCCCGTTGAAGTGAAAGTAGTTGCACCTATTACAGTCGAAGAAAAGACTATTACATATAGTGATCCTATTATTCCTACTGCTTATGTTGAAAAACCTCCTTTTCCAGTTAGGATAAAAGATCATGTTAAAGCTTCGACTGTTGTTCGTAAGAGTAAAACTAGGACTTATACACCTCCTGAGCAAATTAATGTCGAACCTAGTATTGCTATGGTTAAAGATCTCTTGGATGAGGACTTAGATGGGCATGTTATCTCTTTCTTGGGTGAAAATGCTAATATTGCTAGACCCGATACTAAGACACGTATACCTGTTGTAGGCATGCCTGTTATTTCTGTTAAAATAGGAGATCATTGTTATCATGGCTTATGTGATATGGGTGCTAGTGCTAGTGCGATACCTTATGACCTTTATAAAGAAATTATGCATGATATTGCACCTGTTGAATTGGAAGACATTGATGTTACATTAAGCTTGCTAATAGGGACACCATTAAACCTATTGGGATTGTTAGGGATGTTGAAGTCTTGTGTCGGAAGATTGAATACCCTGCTGTTTTTTTGTTCTTGGTTCCCCACAAGATGATTTTTGTCCCATTATTTTTGGTAGACCCTTCTTGAATAATGCTAGTGCTAATATTAATTGTGAAAAGAATATTGTCACTGTTGGCATAGATGGTATGTCTCATGAGTTTAATTTCGCTAAGTTTAGTAGACAACCTTGTGAAAGGGAACCACCTAGTAAGGATGAAATTATTGGTCTTGCTTCCATTGCTGTTCCTCCAACTGATCCGTTAGAACAATATTTGCTAGACCACGAAAATGATATGTTTATGAAGGAAAGGGAAGAAATAGAAGTAGTGTTCCTTAAACAGGAACCTATGCTGAAACATAACCTTCCCGTTGAAATTCTTGGGGATCCCCCTCCACCCAAGGGTGATCCGTGTTTGAACTCAAGCCATTACCTGATAATCTTAAGTATGCTTATCTTGATGAAAAAGAAATTTATCCTGTTATTATTAGCGCTAACCTTTCAGAGAAAGAAGAAGAAAGATTATGGAAAACTCTGAAGAAGCAGCAGAGCTGCTATTGGATATACTCGGATGATCTTAAGGGCATTAGTCCCACATTATGTCAACACAAGATTTCAGTGGAGAAAGATGCCAAACCAGTTAGAGATCCTCAAAGACGATTAAATCCCAAAATGAAGGAAGTGGTAAGAAAGGAGATACTAAAGCTCCTTGAGGCAGGTATTATTTATCCCGTTGCTGATAGTGAATGGGTAAGCCCTGTCCATTGTGTCCCTAAAAAAGGAGGTATTACCGTTGTTCCTATGGGTATGTCTCCATATAAGATGGTTTATGGAAAAGCATGTCATTTACCTCTTGAACTTGAACATAAAGCTTACTGGGCTATTAAAGAGCTCAACTATGATTTCAAACTTGCCGGTGAGAAAAGGTTATTTGATATTAGCTCACTTGATGAATGGAGAACCCAAGCATATGAGAATGCCAAGCTTTTCAAAGAAAAAGTCAAACGCTAGCATGATAGGAGATTATGTGTTATTATTCAACTCTCGTTTAAGATTTTTTGCAGGAAAACTTCTTTCAAAATGGGAAGGTCCCTACGTTATCGAGGAGGTCTATCATTCTGGTGCTATAAAAATCAACAACTTCGAAGGCACAAATCCGAGGGTGGTAAACGGTCAAAGAATTAAACATTATATTTTAGGTAACCCTATCAATGTTGAAACTAATATTGTTGAAACCATAACCCCTGAGGAATACATAAGAGACACTTTCCAGAATGTTCCAGACTCCGAAAAGGCATAGGTACGTGGTACGGTAAGTAAACCGACTCCAAAACAACTCTAATGGCAATTTTTATCAGTTTTGGATTATTTAAGAATTTTAGGAAGAAAGAAGTAGTCCGAAAGGGACACGAGGCTCCCAGGAGGCCGCGCCCCCCCCCACTGTAGGGCACGCCCCCCTATCTCGTGGGCACCTCGTGTGCCTCCCGGACTCCGTTTTCTTGTATGTTACGAATTTTGGTCGGTAAAAATTCATTATATATACCCCCGAAGGTTTTGACCACCGTACCATGCGAATATCCTTTGTTTTCGTTTCGAGCTATTCCTGTTGCAGAATAAAGCAAGATGTCTTCTCAGGAGTCAGTTGGGGAGAGCCGGGTGTCTCACCCAACGCCAGGTCCAGGAGCAAACAGCGATGCCTATCACTTTGGACCATCAACGGAGGATGAGATGGAGGCTGATTTGAAAAGGATAGATGCCATGGAGGAGGATCAAGAAGTTACCTCTCGTCTCCGAGCAGAATTCACTATGGGGGAACTACCTAGCCTGGCTGTCCCTACTTCGGTCACTCCTTCCAACTTTAGATTTCTTTCTTATGAAAATATGAAAAAGAGTTCACTTGTTCTCCAGAAGCTATGCAGCATTCTTGGGTAAAAGGAGCTTTGTCTGTTACGGGCAAGCTCCGTAAAGAAAATATGGACCTCAAACAACAAGTCAATAAGCTCGAGGAGGAGAACCGTATCCTGAAAGGCATCATCGCCAAGAAGATCATGTCACCAACCGTGAAGAAGGAGAAATAATCATATGGGTATAGGCACTCCCCTTGGCAACTGCCAAGCTTGGGGAGGTGCCCCGGTATCGTATCACCATCACACTCCTATCCTTACCGCTTTATTTATTTCGATCCTTTCAGTAGTATCTTGATCTATTAGTTTGAAGTTTTAATATCAAGTAGTTTTGAGTTTTGCTTTGTGATCTCTTTATGTAATCGTGTCTATGTGCTATCTATAATAAAGATTAGTGTTGAGTCAAGGGCTTTGCTATGTTGCTATGATCTTGAGAAAGTAAAAAGAATAACAGAGTTCATATAGATCTTATGGATAGTGATAACTTCACACATAGAAAGTATGAGGCATAAAAATTGTTGAGAGTTGATGAACGTAGCCTTGGTCATCGTTGCAATTAATAGGAATTGATAAGGAAAGAGGGGTTCACATATAAATATATTATCTTGGACATCTTTTATGATTGTGAAGCACTCATTAAGTATGACATGCTAAAAGAGTTGATGTTGGACAAGGAAGACAACATAATGGTTTATGTTTTCTGACATCTCAGTTAAAGTATATTGTCATTGACCTTCCAAACATGTTGAGCTTGCCTTTCCCCCTCATGCTAGCCAAATTCCTTGCACCAAGTAGAGATACTACTTGTGCTTCCAAATATCCTTACACCTAGTTTTGCCATGAGAGTCCACCATACCTACCTATGGATTGAGTAAGATCCTTCAAGTAAGTTGTCATCGGTGCAAGCAATAAAAATTGCTCTTTAAATATGTATGACTTATTAGTGCAGAGAAAATAAGCTTTGTACGAACTTGTTGTGGAAGTAATAAAAGCGACGGACTGCATAATAAAGGTCCACATACAAGGGTCAATATAAAGTGACGTTCTTTTGCATTAAGATTTTGTGCATCAACCCTAAACGCGCATGACAACCTCTGCTTCCCTCTGCGAAGGGCCAATCTTTTACTTTATGTTTTCACTTTATGCTTGATTCAAGGTGATCCTCATCTTTCCCTTTTTATTTTTATCCTTTGGCAAGCTCTTCGTGTTTGAAAGATCATGATACATATATCCAATTGGATGTAAGTTGGCATAGGCTATTATTATTGACATCACCTAAAGGTGAATACGTTGGGAGGCAACACAATAAGCCCCTATATTTCTCAGTGTCCGGCTGAAACTCTATAACCACAAGTATTGCGTGAGTGTTAACAATTATAGGAGATTACGAGGTAGTTGAGTATGTGAGCTTGCTGAAAAGCTCTATTATTGACTCTTTCTGATGTTACGATAAATTGCAATTGCTTTAATGACTGAGATTATAGTCTGTTAGTTCCCAATGAAGTTTTTGAACCATACTTGACATTGTGAATTGTTTATTACTTGACTATAGGAAATCATATGACAAAATCTATATATGTTGCTGTTATTAGAATGATCATGATGCCCTCATGTCCGTATTTTATTTTTATCGACACCTCTATCTCTAAACATGTGGACATATTTTTCGATTTTCACTTCCGCTTGAGGACAAGCGAGGTCTAAGCTGGGAAGAGTTGATACGTCCATTTTGCATCATGCTTTTATATCAATATTTATTGCATTATGGGTTTTTATTACACATTATATCTCAAGACTTATGGCTATTCTCTCTTATTTTACAAGGTTTACCATGAAGAGGGGGAATGCTAGCAGCTGGAATTCTGGTTGGAAAAGGAGCAAACGTTGGAAACCTATTCTGCACAACTCCAAATGCCCTGAAACTCCACGAAACAACTTTTTGGATTTAATAAGAATTTATGGGCGAACGAAATAGGCCAGGGGGCCCACACCCTGTCAAGGAGACAGGAGGGCGTGCCCCCCTGTAGGGCGTGGCCCCTATCTCCTGGGCCCCCTGGTGGGCCTCCGGCGTCCATCTTCTGCTATATGAAGGGTTTTGTCTTGGAAAAAATCGTGGGCAAGCTTACGAGACAACTCCGCCGTCACGAGGCGGAACCTTGGCGGAATCAATCTAGGGCTCTGGCGGAGCTATTCTGCCGGGGACACTTCCCTCCGGGAGGGGGAAATCATCACCAACATCATCACCAACGATCCTCTCATCGAGAGGGGGTCAATGTCCATCAACATCTTCACCAGCACCATCTCCTCTCAAAACCCTACTTCATCTCTTGTATCCAATCTTGTATCAAAACCACAAATTGGTACATGTGGGTTGCTAGTAGTGTTGATTACTCCTTGTAGTTGATGCTATTTGGTTTACTTCGTGGAAGATCATATGTTCGGATCCTTTATGCATATTATTACTCCTATGATTATGAACATGAATATGCTTTGTGAGTAGTTACGTTTGTTCCTGAGGACATGGGTGAAGTCTTGCTATTAGTAGACATGTGAATTTGGTATTCGTTCGATATTTTGTTGAGATGTATGTTGTCTTTCCTCTAGTGGTGTTATGTGAACGTCGACTACATGACACTTCACCATTATTTGGGCCTAGAGGAAGGCATAGGGAAGTAATAAGTAGATGATGGGTTGCTAGAGTGATAGAAGCTTAAACCCTAGTTTATGTGTTGCTTCGTTAGGGGTTGATATGGACCCATATGTTTAATGTTGTGGTTAGGTTTACCTTAATACTCCTTTCTGTAGTTGCGGATGCTTGCAATATGGGTTAATCATAAGTGGGATGCTTGTCCATGTTAGGGCAGTACCCAAGTGCCGGTCCGTCCTCGGGAGCTCCTTCTTCATTATTAGAATTTGTCCAGGCTTATCCTTTGCTACATAAAGGATTGGGCCACCTTGCTGCACTTTATTTACTTTATTTACTTTTTGCTCGTTACTATTTATCTTATCACAAAACTATCTATCATCTACTATTTCAGTGCTTGCAGAGAAAACCTTACTGAAAACCGCTTATCATTTCCTTCTGCTCCTCGTTGGGTTCGACACTCTTACTTATCGAAAGGACTACGATAGATCTCCTATACTTGTGGGTCATCAAGACTCTTTTCTAGCACCGTTGCCGGGGAGTGTAGCACTCCTGGTGAGTGGAACTTGGTAAGGAATCATTTATATAGTGTGCTGAAATTTTCTGTTACTTGTGACTATGGAAACTAATCCTTTGAGGGGCTTGTTTGGGGTATCTTCACCCCAACCCGAAGAGCAAAGAGATGCTCCTCAACCTATTGAACTTTATGAAAATATTCACTTTGAGATTCCTTCGGGTGTGATAGAAAAACTGCTAGCTAATCCTTTTGCAGGAGACGGAACATTGCATCCCGACTTACACCTTATCTTTGTGGATGAAGTTTGTGGATTATTTAAGCTTGCAGGTATAGGCTATGTGATGATACGAGATCTTGGAATTATAAGCGATTGAAATTGGAATTTCACCAGAAGTTCTATCCTATGCATCTTGTTCATCGTGATCGTAATTACATATATAATTTCTGGCCTCGCGAAGGAGAAAGCATCGCTCAAGCTTGGGGGAGGCTTAAGTCAATGTTATATTCATGCCCCAATCATGAGCTCTCTCGGGAAATGATTATTCATAATTTTTATGCTCGGCTTTCTCTTGATAATCACAACTTGCTCGATACTTCCTGTGCTGGTTCCTATATGCTGAAGTCGATTGATTTTAAATGGGACTTATTGGAAAGAATTAAATGCAACTCTGAAGATTGGGGTTCCGACGATGGTAAGGAGTCAGGTATGACACCTAAATTTGATTGTGTTAAATCTTTTATGGACACTGATGGTTTCCGTGGATTTAGCTCTAAGTATGGACTTGACTCTGAGATAGTAGCTACTTTTTGTGAAACTTTTGCTACTCACGTTGATCTCCCTAAAGAAAAGTGGTTTAGATATAATCCTCCCGTTGAAGTGAAAGTAGTTGCACCTATTACAGTCGAAGAAAAGACTATTACATATAGTGATCCTATTATTCCTACTGCTTATGTTGAAAAACCTCCTTTTCCAGTTAGGATAAAAGACCATGTTAAAGCTTCGACTGTTGTTCGTAAGAGTAAAACTAGGACTTATACACCTCCTGAGCAAATTAATGTCGAACCTAGTATTGCTATGGTTAAAGATCCCTTGGATGAGGACTTAGATGGGCATGTTATCTCTTTCTTGGGTGAAACTGCTAATATTGCTAGACCCGATACTAAGACACGTAGACATGTTGTAGGCATGCCTGTTATTTCTGTTAAAATAGGAGATCATTGTTATCATGGCTTATGTGATATGGGTGCTAGTGCTAGTGCGATACCTTATGACCTTTATAAAGAAATTAAGCATGATATTGCACCTGTTGAATTAGAAGACATTGATGTTACTATTAAGCTTGCTAATAGGGACACCATTAAACCTATTGGGATTGTTAGGGATGTTGAAGTCTTGTGTCGGAAGATTGAATACCCTGCTGATTTTTTTGTTCTTGGTTCCCCACAAGATGATTTTTGTCCCATTATTTTTGGTAGACCCTTCTTGAATAATGCTAGTGCTAAGATTAATTGTGAAAAGAATATTGTCACTGTTGGCATAGATGGTATGTCTCATGAGTTTAATTTCGCTAAGTTTAGTAGACAACCTCGTGGAAGGGAACCACCTAGTAAGGATGAAATTATTGGTCTTGCTTCCACTGCTGTTCCTCCAACTGATCCGTTAGAACAATATTTGCTAGACCACGAAAACGATATGTTTATGAAGGAAAGGGAAGAAATAGAAGAAGTGTTCCTTAAACAGGAACCTATGCTAAAACATAACCTTCCCGTTGAAATTCTTGGGGATCCCCCTCCACCCAAGGGTGATCCGTGTTTGAACTCAAGCCATTACCTGATAATCTTAAGTATGCTTATCTTGATGAAAAAGAAATTTATCTTGTTATTATTAGCGCTAACCTTTCAGAGAAAGAAGAAGAAAGATTATGGAAAACTGTGAAGAAGCACAGAGCTGCTATTGGATATACTCTGGATGATCTTAAGGGCATTAGTCCCACATTATGTCAACACAAGATTTCAGTGGAGAAATATGCCAAACCAGTTAGAGATCCTCAAAGACGATTAAATCCCAAAATGAAGGAAGTGGTAAGAAAGGAGATACTAAAGCTCCTTGAGGCAGGTATTATTTATCCCGTTGCTGATAGTGAATGGGTAAGCCCTGTCCATTGTGTCCCTAAAAAAGGAGGTATTACCGTTGTTCCTAATGATAAAGATGAATTGATCCCGCAAAGAATTATTACAGGCTATAGGATGGTAATTGATTTTTGTAAGTTAAATAAAGCTACTAAGAAAGATCATTACCATTTACCTTTTATTGATCAAATGCTAGGAAGGCTATCCAAACACACACATTTTTTCTTTCTAGATGGTTATTCTGGCTTCTCTCAAATATGTGTGTCCGCGCAGGATCAATCTAAAACTACTTTTACTTGCCCTTTTGGTACTTTTGCTTATAGACGTATGCCTTTTGGTTTATGTAATGCATCTGCTACCTTTCAAAGTTGCATGATGGCTATATTCTCTGATTTTTGTGAAAAGATTTGTGAGGTATTCATGGATGACCTCTCCGTCTATGGATCCTCTTTTGATGATTGTTTGAGCAACCTTGATCGAGTTTTGTAGAGATGCAAAGACACTAGTCTCGTCCTGAATTGGGAAAAGTGTCACTTTATGGTTAATGAAGGCATTGTCTTGGGGCACAAGATCTCCGAGAGAGGTATTGAAGTTGATAAAGCCAAAGTTGATGCTATTGAAAAGATGCCATGTCCCAAGGACATAAAAGGTATAAGAAGTTTCCTTGGTCATGCCGGTTTTTATAGGAGGTTCATGAAGGACTTTTCCAAAATCTCTAGGCCTCTAACTAATTTATTGCAAAAAGATATTCCTTTTGTCTTTGATGATGATTGTGTAGAAGCATTTGAAACACTTAAGAAAGCTTTGATCACTGCACCTATTGTTCAGCCACCTGATTGGAATTTACCTTTTGAAATTATGTGCGATGCTAGTGATTTATGTTGTAGGTGTTGTTTTAGGGCAAAGAGTCGATAAGAAATTAAATGTTATCCAGTATGCTAGTAAGACTCTTGATACTGCCCAGAGAAATTATTCTACTACTAAAAAAGAGTTCTTAGCAGTTGTGTTTGCATGTGATAAGTTTAGACCTTATATTGTTGATTCAAAAGTTACTATTCACACTGATCATGCTGCTATTAAATATCTTATGGAAAAGAAAGATGCTAAGCCTAGACTCATTAGATGGGTTCTCTTGGTCCAAGAATTTGATTTGCATATTATTGATAGAAAGGGAGCTGAGAACCCCGTTGCAGACAACTTGTCTAGGTTAGAGAATGTTCTTGATGACCCACTGCCTATTAATGATAGCTTTCCTGATGAACAATTAGCGGTTGTCAATGCTTCTCATACTGCTCCTTGGTATGCTGATTATCCTGATTACATTGTTGCTAAATATATACCGCCTAGTTTCACATACCAGCAAAAGAAAAAGTTCTTTTATGATTTTATTATTAGATGTTGTGTGCCTGAGCATGAATAGGAACAAATCCTACGCAAGTGTCACTCTAAATCCTATGGAGGACACCACGCTGGAGATAGAACTGCACACAAGGTACTACAATCTGGTTTTTATTGGCCTACTCTCTTCAAAGATGCTCATAAGTTTGTCTTATCTTGTGATGAATGTCAAAGAATAGGAAACATTAGTAGACGTCAAGAAATGCATATGAATTATTCTCTTGTTATGGAGCCGTTTGATGTTTGGGGCTTTGATTATATGGGACCTTTTCCTGCCTCCAATGGTTATACACATATTTTAGTTGCTGTTGATTACGTTACTAAGTGGGTAGAAGCTATTCCAACTAGTAGTGCTGATCATAAAACTTCTATTAAAATGCTCAAAGAAGTTATTTTTCCGAGGTTTGGAGCCCCTAGATATCTTATGACTGATGGTGGTTCACACTTTATTCATGGTGCTTTCCATAAGACGATTGCTAAGTATGATGTCAATCCTAGAATCGCATCTCCTTATCACCCGCAATCTAGTGGTCAAGTAGAGTTGAGCAATAGAGAGCTCAAATTAATTTTGCAAAAGACTGTGAATAGATCTAGAAAGAATTGGTCCAAAAAACTTGATGATGCATTATGGGCCTATAGAACTGCATACAAAAATCCTATGGGTATGTCTCCATATAAGATGGTTTATGGAAAAGCATGTCATTTACCTCTTGAACTTGAACATAAAGCTTATTGGGCTATTAAAGAGCTCAACTATGATTTCAAACTTGCCGGTGAGAAAAGGTTATTTGATATTAGCTCACTTGATGAATGGAGAACCCAAGCATATGAGAATGCCAAGCTTTTCAAAGAAAAAGTCAAACACTAGCATGATAGGAGAATACAAAAGCGTGAGTTTGACGTAGGAGATTATGTGTTATTATTCAACTCTCATTTAAGATTTTTTGCAGGAAAACTTCTTTCAAAATGGGAAGGTCCCTACGTTATCGAGGAGGTCTATCGTTCTGGTGCTATAAAAATCAACAACTTCGAAGGCACAAATCCGAGGGTGGTAAACAGTCAAAGAATTAAACATTATATTTTAGGTAACCCTATCAGTGTTGAAACTAATATTGTTGAAACCATAACCCCTGAGGAATACATAAGAGACACTTTCCAGAATGTTCCAGACTCCGAAAAGGCATAGGTACGTGGTACGGTAAGTAAACCGACTCCAAAACAACTCTAATGGCAATTTTTATCAGTTTTGGATTATTTAAGAATTTTAGGAAGAAAGAAGTAGTCCGAAAGGGACACAAGGCTCCCACGAGAGAGGAGGCCGCGCCCCCCCACTGTAGGGCACGCCCCCTATCTCGTGGGCACCTCGTGTGCCTCCCGGACTCCGTTTTCTTGTATGTTACGTAATTTGGTCGGTAAAAATTCATTATATATACTCCCGAAGGTTTTGACCACCGTACCATGCAAATATCCTCTTTTTTCGTTTTGAGTTATTCCTGTTGCAGAATAAAGCAAGATGTCTTCTCAGGAGTCAGTTGGGGAGAGCCGGGTGTCTCACCCAACGCCAGGTCCAGGAGCAAACAGCGATGCCTATCACTTTGGACCATCAACGGAGGATGAGATGGAGGCTGATTTGAAAAGGATAGATGCCATGGAGGAGGATCGAGAAGTTACCTCTCGTCTCCGAGCAGAATTCACTATGGGGGAACTACCTAGCCTGGCTGTCCCTACTTCGGTCACTCCTTCCAACTTTAGATTTCTTTCTTAGGAAAATATGAAAAAGAGTTCACTTGTTCTCTAGAAGCTATGCAGCATTCTTGGGTAAAAGGAGCTTTGTCTATTATGGGCAAGCTCCGTAAAGAAAATATGGACCTCAAACAACAAGTCAATAAGCTCGAGGACGAGAACCGTATCCTGAAAGGCATCATCGCCGAGAAGATCATGTCACCAACCGTGAAGAAGGAGAAATAATCATATGGGTATAGGCACTCCCCTTGGCAACTGCCAAGCTTGGGGAGGTGCCCCGGTATCGTATCACCATCACACTCCTATCTTTACCGCTTTATTTATTTTGATCCTTTCAGTAGTATCTTGATCTATTAGTTTGAAGTTTTGATATCAAGTAGTTTTGAGTTTTGCTTTGTGATCTCTTTATGTAATCGTGTCCGTGTGCTATCTATAATAAAGATTAGTGTTGAGTCAAGGGCTTTGCTATGTTGCTATGATCTTGAGAAAGTAAAAAGATTAACAGAGTTCATATGGATCTTATGGATAGTGATAACTTCACACATTGAAAGTGTGAGGCATAAAAATTGTTGAGAGTTGATGAACGTAGCCTTGGTCATCGTTGCAATTAATAGGAATTGATAAGGAAAGAGGGGTTCACATATAAATATATTATCTTGGACATCTTTTATGATTGTGAAGCACTCATTAAGTATGACATGCTAAAAGAGTTGATGTTGGACAAGGAGGACAACATAATGGTTTATGTTTTCCGACATCTCAGTTAAAGTATATTGTCATTGACCTTCCAAACATGTTGAGCTTGCCTTTCCCCCTCATGCTAGCCAAATTCCTTGCACCAAGTAGAGATACTACTTGTGCTTCCAAATATCCTTAAACCTTGTTTTGCCATGAGAGTCCACCATACCTACCTATGGATTGAGTAAGATCCTTCAAGTAAGTTGTCATCGGTGCAAGCAATAAAAATTGCTCTTTAAATATGTATGACTTATTAGTGCAGAGAATAAGCTTTGTACGAACTTGTTGTGGAAGTAATAAAAGCGACGGACTGCATAATAAAGGTCCACATACAAGGGCCAATATAAAGTGACGTTCTTTTGCATTAAGATTTTGTGCATCAACCCTAAACGCGCATGACAACCTCTGCTTCCCTCTGCGAAGGGCCAATCTTTTACTTTATGTTTTCACTTTATGCTTGAGTCAAGGTGATCCTCATCTTTCCCTTTTTATTTTTATCCTTTGGCAAGCTCTTCGTGTTTGAAAGATCATGATACATATATCCAATTGGATGTAAGTTGGCATAGGCTATTATTATTGACATCACTTAAAGGTGAATACGTTGGGAGGCAACACAATAAGACCCTATCTTTCTCAGTGTCCGGCTGAAACTCTATAACCACAAGTATTGCGTGAGTGTTAACAATTATAGGAGACTACGAGGTAGTTGAGTATGTGAGCTTGCTGAAAAGCTCTATTATTGACTCTTTCTGATGTTACGATAAATTGCAATTGCTTTAATGATTGAGATTATAGTCTGTTAGTTCCCAATGAAGTTTTTGAACCATACTTGACATTGTGAATTGTTTATTACTTGACTATAGGAAATCATATGACAAAATCTATATATGTTGCTGTTATTAGAATGATCATGATGCCCTCATGTCCGTATTTTATTTTTATCGACACCTCTATCTCTAAACATGTGGACATATTTTTCAATTTTGGCTTCCGCTTGAGGACAAGCGAGGTCTAAGCTTGGAAGAGTTGATACGTCCATTTTGCATCATGCTTTTATATCAATATTTATTGCATTATGGGTTGTTATTACACATTATATATCAAGACTTATGGCTATTCTCTCTTATTTTACAAGGTTTACCATGAAGAGGGGGAATGCTGGCAGCTGGAATTCTGGGTGGAAAAGGAGCAAACGTTGGAAACCTATTCTGCACAACTCCAAATGCCCTGAAACTCCACGAAACAACTTTTTGGATTTAATAAGAATTTATGGGCGAACGAAATAGGCCAGGGGGCCCACACCCTGTCAAGGAGACTGGAGGGCGCCCCCCCTATAGGGCGTGGCCCCTATCTCCTGGGCCCCCTGGTGGGCCTCCGGCATCCATCTTCTGCTATATGAAGGGTTTTGTCTTGGAAAAAATCGTGGGCAAGCTTATGGGACGAAACTCCGCCGCCACGAGGCGGAGCCTTGGCGGAATCAATCTAGGGCTCTGGCGGAGCTGTTCTGCCGGGGACACTTCCCTCTGGGAGGGGGAAATCATCACCAACATCATCACCAACGATCCTCTCATCGAGAGGGGGTCAATCTCCATCAACATCTTCACCAGCACCATCTCCTCTCAAAACCCTAGTTCATCTCTTGTATCCAATCTTGTATCAAAACCACAAATTGGTACCTGTGGGTTGCTAGTAGTGTTGATTACTCCTTGTAGTTGATGCTATTTGGTTTACTTGGTGGAAGATTATATGTTCGGATCCTTTATGCATATTATTAATCCTCTGATTATGAACATGAATATGCTTTGTGAGTAGTTACGTTTGTTCCTGAGGACATGGGTGAAGTCTTGCTATTAGTAGTCATGTGAATTTGGTATTCGTTCGATATTTTGTTGAGATGTATGTTGTCTTTCCTCTAGTGGTGTTATGTGAACGTCGACTACATGACACTTCACCTTTATTTGGGCCTAGAGGAAGGCATAGGGAAGTAATAAGTAGATGATGGGTTGCTAGAGTGACAGAAGCTTAAACCCTAGTTTATGCGTTGCTTCGTTAGGGGTTGATATGGCCCCATATGTTTAATGCTGTGGTTAGGTTTACCTTAATACTCCTTTTTGTAGTTGCGGATGCTTGCAATAGGGGTTAATCATAAGTGGGATGCTTGTCTATGTTAGGGCAGTATCCAAGTGCCGGTCCACCCACATATCAAATTATCAAAGTACCGAATGCGAATCTTACGAACGTGATGAAAACTAGCTTGATGATAATGTGTCCTCGGGAGCTCCTTCTTCATTATTAGAATTTGTCCAGGCTTATCCTTTTCTACATAAAGGATTGGGCCACCTTGCTACACTTTATTTACTTTATTTACTTTTTTCTCATTACTATTTATCTTATCACAAAACTATCTATTGAAGGAAATATGCCCTAGAGGCAATAATAAAGTTATTATTTATTTCCTTAATTCATGATAAATGTTTATCATTCATGCTAGAATTGTATTAACCGGAAACATGATACATGTGTGAATGCATAGACAAAACAATATGTCACTAGTATGCCTCTACTAGACTAGCTTGTTAATCAAAGATGGTTATGTTTCCGACCATGAACAAGGAGTTGTTATTTGATTAACAAGGTCACATCATTAGTAGAATGATCGATTGACATGACCCATTCCTTAGCTTAGCACACGATCGTTTAGTATGTTGCTCTGCTTTTATCCATGACATATACATGTTCCTGTAACTATGAGATTATGCAACTCCGTTTACGGAGGAACACTTTGGGTGCTACCAAAGCGTCACAAGAATCGGGTGATTATAAAGGAGTACTACAGGTGTCTCCAAAGGTAGATGTTGGGTTGGCGTATTTGAGATTAGGTTTTGTCACTCCGATTGTCGGAGAGGTATCTCTGGGCCCTCTCGGTAACACACATCACTTTGAAGCCTTGCAAGCACTACAACTAATGAGTTAGTTGTGAGATGATGTATTACGGAGCGAGTAAAGAGACTTGCGTAGCGAGATTGAACTAGGTATTGGATACCGACG